>OX465108.1:21270967-21294447 GCA_949987565.1 Luidia sarsii | reverse complement strand
CCCCTGGGTGGACTGGGAGAGTCTCCCCCAGCTTCTGGTCCGAGTGGGATTCGAACCAGCGACTTTCTGCACTGCTGACGAGAGCTCTAAACGATTGACCACAAGCACCACAAGGCCACGGCATGAGGAGGTAAGATGGTCGATTCCTTTCAACCTCTCCCGAGCCCAAAAGACAGGCCGGCCACTTTATTCGCCCCTGGGTGGACTGGGAGAGTTTCCCCCTTCTTCTGTTCCGAGTGGGATTCGAACCAGCGACTTTCTGCACAGCTGACGAGCGATCTAACCGTTAGACCACAACCCTCCCCGCTTGTCGGAGATGTGACCTCTGATGGCGTAATGAGGCATCTACTCCAAAAGTACTTTTTGAGTTAACGGCATTGAAAGTCAAAGTATTGTCAAAATGCGTTTCAAAATCCATTTTAATTATTTTGCATTTTGGGAAAGATTACGCATAAGAGAGTCATCTGCCCGAAGGAATTTTTTAACAAATAAATGTTTGTAAAATTTTGAAAAAAAATCGGTGAATTCGTTTTAAGTGTGTTGCAATCTTTTGCCAGCAGCGCGCCTTGCGCATGACCTCAAACTTTAGAGTTTTTTGTTTTTTCTCGAAAAGTGGTTTCCTTGACTGCGCATTGCCTCGTCGTATTTCTCGCGTCCGTAGCTTTGGATTTCGGCAACGTGTGGGAAATAATGTTGACATCATTGGAAAGATGATGTGGTACTCTTCGCGGTTGTGGGAAAATCTTGAAAACACACATTTGGACGAGAATCCTCATTATGCCGTGCCGGGTTAAAACATAAGGGTTTAACGTTCTAAGGCTTGTTTGACAATTCGTCTGGTGACGCAAGGAAAGGGTACAAGTGCGTTCAGACGATAAAACAACATTGTGCCCTCGTGCTGAGAACAATTTCTGTCCGGTCAGTTTTATGGATTTTTTTTTACAATAAGGGTAGCTTTCATGTGGATACGGCATAACATGTGAACACACAGTGTGGATAGGATTGAAGCACGTACAAACTATAATACAATAGGTCGTTAAAAACGACCACAGTGACCTTCTCTTGCTCGTATGGCCTTCTGCAAGGTGCCCCTAACCAACTGAAGACAGGGTCTACGTCCATCTCAGGCCTGTCAATGTGGTAGCGCCTGAACAAACTGCGCTGCGTTATTCTTAGCGAGCGCCCAGACCTCCGTCCACCTGAGGATGCGGACCCCACTTTACCCAAACCCACAAACTCTGAGCTGGCGGCAGCGCTTAAAGGGATAACACAACATTGGTCGAGGTCAAAATGGCATCTATACGTTGTCTGATCCAACGTATGCATGGAATAGCACACCTGTGAACATTCTAGCTCAATGCGCCAACCAAGTCTCGAGATAATTGTGACAAACCACTTCATTTCGTTCGCGAAAATGCAGCATTTAACGAATTGTTCCGAAAAAAAACCCGTTAGATCTCGGTGAGACGTAAATGATATTTTTTCACTCTTTTCTCCAAAATCAAAACATTTTAGGCAGACATATTTCAGTGCAAGGTGTCTACTATAACCATCTTCAAACTGTAGGGGTGTAAAATCTGTGAATATTTCTGTGTTTCGATCTGACCAATGTTGTGGTATCCCTTTAAGGGACATATCATAATTGCCGCTTGCCTCGTACGCAAGAAGAAGAAGAAGAAGAAGAAGAAGACGAAAAAGAAGAAGAAGACTGGTTGTCATTATACTCACGGCTTGAGTGTAGCTGACGGCCCGGCAGAGGAAGTCGCCTAGCTCCCAGGTGCTGGTCACGTAGACGGTGGCCGTGGGGATGACGCAGATGACCAGGATGGCGATGTCCGTCAGTGCCAGGCTGGCCACGAAGCTGTTGGTCACCGTCTGCATGTCGCGGTGCCGGAAGATGATGTGCAGCACCAGCGAGTTGCCCGTGATGCCCACGGCGGCGATGAGGACCATGACGATGGGGAAGACGATGCTGGTGACGCTCTGCGCCGCCTCACCGGCGGTGCAGTTCCCCGCGCACTCGGTCTCCGCCATCGTAGACTCCTCCGAATCTCCCCCCTCCAACAAAAAAAAAGAACACAAAAATCAAAACGCACGACGGAGACGGCGACTACTGAGCGAGAATCTCGGTAGAAGCGGTCCTCTGTGCCGTCACACGCCGACCATCCTCTCCCGCTGGGGGTGACTCGGGACTCAACCGAGGTCTCCGATCGAAGCGGGTGTTTCCGAAGCACACGCTGTGGGGCTCTGGAGTCTGATCTGCGCTTGTCTGCTGTGACGGTAGAGGAGGTGGACACACAATCAAACAACGGGAGAGAGAGAGAGAGGTTATGCTCGGACGATGGCTAGCTATGGTCGACGCACTGGCCTGAGGTTAGCCACGCCATGAATACGTATCGATAACACGACGCCCGATTAGCAGACCGCCAGAGAGAGAGAGAGAGAGAGGCAGAGGCAGAGGCAGAGAGAGGCGGAGAGAGCGAAGGAAGTAGACTGCGTCCACGTGTGGTTTTTGTACGAGTGACACTCTGATAGCGATGCAGTCCCGCATGCAGTGTTTTCGCGGCCGGCGGACTGGAGCACCGCCACGCACGCAGCCCCGGCAACGCCGTGGCCCCCGACTGCGCAGGCGCACGTGCCGCGCGCCTCATGATTTGCCGAGGCCCCGTCACGTGACCGAGCGGCTCGGGCCTCCAGCGAAGCCGCGTAGAAAGCGCAGCACCCTCACCCTCACCCACCCCCCCCCCCCGCGACGACACGGAGGAATGTGGGTGCCCTCGGCTCCGTTGAACGAGTGTTTACCCCCCCCCCCCCTTCGATAACGGGGGGAATCATTAAACATCAATGTGAACTTCTTATACCTGGCTATCTGAACACTAGATCGCCATTGCCTTCTCCTGTTAGTGCCGGGGGTTACCGGACTCGGGAGGGGATTGTGGTTTAAGAGCACAAACTAATTGATATCGTGGGCCGCATGCAAACAACCGCACGGTACGACGCGCCGTATAACAAATACGCGCCTGGCCGATGTGCCATTCAAAATATTCCATAGCGCGAGTCATAATGTCATGTGCTGGTACATTATATATAAATGCATTGAACCCGTGTGTGTGTGTGTGGGGGGGGGGGGTTCGAACGTTTGGCGCAACTTGGGGACGAGGAAAACGCTGGGCAACAGCCGCGCAAGGTTGCATTTGACTCGCTCGTGAGACCGTATATCTCCGCAGGTTTTATCAGCGTCGGAACTAAATATCGACAGTGGAAATAGGGCGGGCTAATATATATTAATGGCGGCTACAGCTATGCAACACATGGTCACTTAATGAGACCCCAGACAAATGCGTCCCTTAATCAAAGCTTGCCGGCTGTTGCGCTGCACGGGTCACTTATTTTTGTTTTACTGTTTACGGTATCGATTTGGTAATTTTTTTCTGGTTTTTTTTTTTCGACCATCATGAAGAAGTGGGTGGAGTTGCTTAATTTATGACCGTGGAAGGGGGGATGATGTTCCCTCGAGTTGAAATGTCGAGTGTGTAACATGATTCGGAGACTGTTTTATGGCGTGAATTATTACTGCAACATTGGTATCTGAATCAATACGAGCAGTGATCGGAAGAGGCTAGCCAGCGGGTCATTAGGGAAGTGAAAGGAGAAAAAAAAAACACCCAAAGCGATATTAAATGGCTATGAAAAAAAGAAAGGTTTCAATCCGGCAACAATTTCTCTCCGCATTTTTCTCTTTTCCTCGGCTTGTTGCCAGTGGCTGGCACGCAGGCTCACTTTTTTCTCCCCTTTCTCCCGTGCGGGACGGCTGGGACTATCTGGGCGGGGAGATGCCGCCGTGGAGACGGTCCATTGACCCCGGCTGTTCGCGGCCCGAGGACCACCGCCGGCCCGCTCGCTCATCGATCCGCGGCATCGGCACCGTTCCGCCGACTCACATCTAGGCCAGAGAAATATTAGATTCCCGGTTAAAATATTCACACTGGGCAAACAAACCTATCAGAGCTACTATGTAGAAGTTGAGGGATGGACGGTGGTTGGGGTCGGGGTACAGCAATCACATTAAGCCACCAAAACAAAGTAAGGGGTCAGTTATGGTCATTTGTAGTAATTGCTACTTGTTAGTCACTAAAGCAAAATGCCAATTTTCAATTTTCTTGAATTTATAGCACTCTATATCTTATTTAATCTGTAAATAGACACTTTGAATTGACTACTACTTGACTACTTGACTACTTGACTACTTGACTACTTGACTACTTGACTACTTGACTACTTGACTACTTGACTACTTGACTACTTGACTACTTGACTACTTGACTACTCTACTACTTGACTACTTGACTACTTGACTACTTGACTACTTGACTACTTGAATACTTGAATACTTGAATACTTGAATACTTGAATACTTGAATACTTGAATACTTGGATACTTGAATACTTGACTACTTGACTACTTGACTACTTGATTACTTGACTACTTGACTACTTGACTACTTGACTACTTGACTACTTGACTACTTGAATACTTGAATACTTGAATACTTGACTACTTGACTACTTGACTACTTGACTTCTTGACTACTTGACTACTTGACTACTTGACTACTTGACTACTTGACTACTTGAATACTAGACTACTTGACAATTTGGGAAGGCCACGCCGTCTACGGCCTGATGACTTGGATGACGAGAGCGCTGGTACGCAAGGTCATAGGTCTGGGATTCACACTCCGGTCCAGTCGAAGTTTTCTTTGCCATTTGTTTTATCAATTTGTTCAACAGTTCCCGGCCTGTCGGTTGGTTCAGCTGTTTGACTTAAAAGCTACTTTAAGTCAAAGTTAGTTTGGTTGCAGATGAGGTTGTGAGCCTCGCGATGAGGAATGAGTTTATGTTGTTGGCCACCTGTTCGGGCTGCGGTTCCAATGTCTCGTCATATCTTCGTCTGTCTTGACGTAGCACCTTGTGACGTCTCTTCGTGTTCGTTGCCATGGCTTTGTCAACACCTGAGAAATGACTACATTAAATCAAACGAATTGAAAGAAATTGCCCACACCAAAAAAAAAAGAAAAAAAAAAGAAATAAAATAAAAAAAAAAAAGAGGGAGAGGTGTGGTTTGTAAATACACTTTCTCTGATCAGGTCTAATAAAATCTTCTTTTTTGTAATTTGCTTCAAATTAAAAGCGGTCGCTCCCCCTTTCTCCTGTCCAGAAGCTATACCTGGACCTCGTCGACATCTTCAATCGATAACCTGTCTTGGACTTAACACAATCGGTTTGTTCCTTGACCATTTACGTCTTAATTGTCTTTTATTTCAATTGTTGTTCTGTGAATGTTTACGTTCCTTTGATATTCACCAATGTGGAAATTAAATGTCATGTCGAATTGAATTTGATACGCTGTCGAGAGTTTGCAACGCGTTGGCCAATCACGATGCGCAGACTCTTTGGACCATGTGCATTGGGTCGACAGAGTCCACGCATTGTGATTGGCCAACGCGCTGCAGACTCTTGGAGGCGCACTATTGTGAATCGCACGCATTGCGTGTGTGTACATATTTGTTTTCACACATGCCGGCGTATGACTCATACTTTACGTTCCACGTCTACGCTGGCATGGAGATAAGTTATGCGTTCGTTGACACAAGTTACGACTAAAAAGTCGAAAAAAAAACCAGTCGAGATAACATCTGGCGTATTCGAAACGTATATCTAACCTATGACTAACAGGCTTTGTCACTATGTCAAACTTTTCTCCGAGGTACTATGTAAGGGTATTTGACATAATACCCAACGCACTGTACAGTGTTTCTAACACACCTGCTATATAATGATGTATTGGCATCGTTTAGGGGAATTGTTGTTTTTGCTGTTTTTGTTTAAAGCCCCTATACACAGCATTGGGAAAATCGAAAAACAGAGATGTTCACAGATTTACATAAAACTTGTACAGTTTAAAGATGATTATAGTAGAAACTCCGCACTGAAACATTTCTGCCAAAATAATTGTATTTTGGGAGAAAAGAGTAAACGAATTCGATAACGTCTCACCGAGATCTAAACTATTTTTCGGAACAGTAAGGCGTTGAATGCTGCATTTTCACGAAATGAACGAAGTGGTTTTCACGTTTTTTTCGAGACTCTGTTGGCGAATTAAGCTGAAATGTTCACAGGTGTGCTATTTCATGCATGTGTTGGATCAGACAACGTATGGATGCTATTCTTTGACCTCGACCGATGTTCTGTTGGGGCTTTAAGCCTTTCCATAGACTTTCCACGTGATCGTCGGCCATACGCTGTCACACGCTATTCCATAAGCTATATATGAGTTCTAGTGACGTTACTAATGACCAAAAAAGCGAAGACCAAAAATGAGGAGGCAATCTACCTTTGAGAAAGGTCCTGCTAGGATTGAAACATCAGGACGTCCTGAATGTTGATGAGCAACTAATACGTTATAATATATACCTTCCACTCATTACGAATAGGGCCTACGGTTCGTGTACACCCGGCTCTTTCGGATGTGTGTTTTCCTTTTATCAGAGTCCCTCCGAGTGACCGGTTTGTCATCGGGGAAGAGCAGAACACAAATTCTCGTCGACCTGGAAGTTAATTTCATTTGATGAGCGCGGGATGACCGGGCCAGGCCTGGCCAGGCATACCCCCCCCCGTGTCCCTCCTCTCTATTCCATGTTCTGACTATCTTCTGTAATTAGATGCGAACGCCGACAAAGCGCTAATAATTCCTTTGTATAAGCTATATATGAGTTCTAGTGACGTTACTAATGACCAAAAAAGCAAAGACCAAAAATGAGGAGGCAATCTACCTTTGAGAAAGGTCCTGCTAGGATTGAAACATCAGGACGTCCTGAATGTTGATGAGCAACTAATACGTTATAATATATACCTTCCACTCATTACGAATAGGGCCTACGGTTCGTGTACGCCCAGAATTTAGAAAACACGATAGTTTAGCTGCGTATGCACGTGTTTTAGAGAAATGTTTACGTCGGAATAGGCTTGGCTAAATCGTCAAGTTTCCACAGAGCCTTGGGGCTTAGACATTCGTGTAAACATCTTGACGTTTTTTTTTGTTTCGGTGGGCCGTCGGGTTGACGGGGCGAGCGGAAATGGAGGGGGGGGTGGGGTTGATACTGCCGAGCAGGTGTCAAGCGATGGTGTCGCGTCCATTGGGGATGGGACGGATCGCCTAAGCAGTCGGGCCAGCGCCGTAAACGAGATCTGCCATCGAGGGATGAGAGGGTGTGTGTGTGTGTGTGTGGGGCCGGGTTGGCCGGGCGGAGTTCAGGGATGAGGGGAGGGACGCTTCTAATTGGCGTGTTGACGTACGGCTAACGCGGACGATTGAATGCCGGCATCCCTGGTCGTCCCAAGGGCATTCTGCCGTCGGCTCCGGCGACATCCGTAAGCGCCGACCGTGGCTTAAGTGACGCGGGAGAAACGGGCTCTTCGCGGGAGATGGAGGAGGTAGTTCCTCCCGGTGAAACTATAATGTTGTATCGCCGGACACGACACAGAAAGTGTGTGAGAGAGAGAGAGCCTGCGAGAGTGAGAGAGAGAGCCTGCGAGAGTAAGAGAGAGAGAGAGCCTGCGAGAGTGAGAGAGAGAGCCAGCGAGGGTGAGAGAGAGAGCCTACGAGAGAGAGATAGCCTGCGACAGAGAGAGAGAGAAGCAGCGAGGGTGAGAGAGAGACCCTGCGAGAGAGAGAGATAGCCTGCGAGAAAGAGAGAGAGAGAGCCAGCGAGGGTGAGAGAGAGAGCTTGCGAGAGAGAGAGAGAGCCTGCGAGAGAGAGAGAGCCTGCGAGAGAGAGAGAGAAAGCCTGCGAGAGAGGGAGCCTGCTAGAGAGAGAGGGAGAGAGCCTGTGAGAGTGAGAGAGAGAGAGCCTGTGAGAGTGAGCGAGAGAGGGAGCCTGCGAGAGTGAGAGAGCGAGCCTGCGAGAGAGGGAGCCTGCGAGAGAGGGAGCCTGCTAGAGAGAGAGAGAGAGCCTGCGAGAGAGAGAGAGCCTGCGAGAGAGGGAGCCTGCGAGAGAGGGAGCCTGCTAGAGAGAGAGAGAGAGCCTGCGAGAGAGGGAGCCTGCTAGAGAGAGAGAGAGCCTGCGAGAGAGAGGGAGAGGTCCTGCGAGAGAGAGAGAGAGAGAGAGAGCCAGCGAGAGAGAGATAGAGAGAGAGGTCCTGCGAGAGAGAGAGAGAGAGAGGTCCTGCGAGAGTGAGAGAGAGGTCCTGCGAGAGAGAGAGGGAGCCTGCTAGAGAGAGAGGGAGAGAGAGCCTGCGAGAGAGAGGGAGCCTGCGAGAGAGAGGGAGCCTGCAAGAGAGAGAGTGCCTGCGAGAGAGAGAGATGGAGAGAGCCTGCGAGAGAGAGAGGGAGAGAGCCTGCGAGAGAGAGAGGGAGAGAGCCTGCGAGAGAGAGAGATGGAGAGAGCCTGCGAGAGAGAGAGAGAGAGCCTGCGAGAGAGAGTCCCTCTCCCTGAGAGAGCCTGCGAGAGAGAGATGGAGAGAGCCTGCGAGAGAGAGAGGGAGAGAGCCTGCGAGAGAGAGAGAGAGAGAGAGCCTGCGAGAGAGAGAGGGAGAGAGCCTGCGAGAGAGAGAGAGAGCCTGCGAGAGAGAGAGAGCCTGCGAGAGAGAGTGAGATAGAGAGAGAGCAAGGCGAGAGAGAGACACACAGGTTGAGAGTTGGAGTGAGAGGGTGGGCAGAGATAGAGAGAGACATCAGAGATAGAGAGAGAGAGAGAGAGAGGTACCGGATTTTTTTTTAAAGACTGCCCGCTTCAACTCGGCTCGTTTCGGAACTGGAGGAAGCAGGAACAACGAATTCATTCGCTTGGACATCTGTAATGAATCGCCTAATGCGGCCAGCTGCACGGTCGGCTCTCTCGGATGTGTGTTTTCCTTTTATCAGAGTCCCTCCGAGTGACCGGTTTGTCATCGGGGAAGAGCAGAACACAAATTCTCGTCGACCTGGAAGTTAATTTCATTTGATGAGCGCGGGATGACCGGGCCAGGCCGGGCCAGGCATACCCCCCCCCCCCTGTCCCTCCTCTCTAATAATTAGATATCGTCCGGGCGAAAAGATTGAAACTCGCAGATGCAGGAAGCAGAATGACTTTTTTCTTTCTGTGGAGAACGACATAGCTTACAGGTCAACGGTCTCTCTTTGGATCGTAGGGGAGGTGAGGGGAGTCGACCAATTCTCCTAATTCGTCAAATGAAAACATGCCCCCTCTCTCTCTCTCTCCTTCTCTCTCTCCCTCTCTCTCTCTCCCCTTCTCTCTCACCCTCTCTCTCTCTTTCTCCCCCTCTCTCTCTATCTCTCCCCCCTCTCTCTCTCCCCCTCTCTCTCTCTCCCCCTCTCTCTCTCTCCCCCTCTCTCTGTCTCTCTCCCCCCCTCTCTCTCTCTCTCTCTCTCTCTCCCCCTCTCTCTCTCTCTCCCCTCTCTCTCTCCCTCTCTCCCCCTATTTCTCTCTCTCTCCCTCTTTCTCCCTCTAGGGAATAATGAGGCAGGTGCTTTTGTTCCCCAAATTGGCGACTAATGAGACCGGCCCGATGTACAAGCTGACTCGTCCAATGCGTGCTTCAGGAAATGCTTTGATTGCCGGCGGCAGCGACAGAGATGAACCCAGTAATTTAGGGGGCATCGTGCTAGGTTCGGGACGGGTCAAGCAGAGCCGCTACAATGGATGCCAATTAAAGGAGACTTTGCATGGTGGATGAAACAATAATTATAGGAATCACTGGGCCGTGTCACTGACACGGCCCAGTGATTTCCCACTTCACGTCGTGCTTCAGTAGTCTTGCTGGGCGGGAAAGATCCTCCACACTTCAACGGTCACGACCACAACTTTTGGCGGGAAGGTTTCTCCACGCTTCACCGCTCCTCCAAGCCCTACAAAACCCCTGATGATAGTTGGAATCCAGCAGTCTCCTGACATTGAGCAGAGTACACTGCTCGAAACGTTGAGTCACCGGCTCTTTTCAGAGCCACACTCAGTCTCAAAAGAGATTATTCACATGGTGTCACCGCAAACCAATTAATAGTAATTGTTTCCACCATGCAAACATTCAAGTCTTTTCTAATTATAGGAATGTTTGCGGTGACGCCATGTTTAGGCATGTTCTATACAACAAAACCGAACGTTGAGGTCCCTTGAAATTACCGCCATCTTGAAAAACTAGCCTCGTTTTGAGCTCAGTGCATATAGTTTTCACAAATAAACATATACCTCTTCTAAAAGGCCCTATAAAACATTGGTAAAGATCAAAAGATTGCCACAGTTTGTGTGTTAAACCCGATTCAACATTTAAAGAAAAGCAATACTGTGAAGGTTTTGGCTCAAATGGTAATCTGAGAAAGTAGATCTATGGAAAAAACCCTCACGGCTTTCGCACCGTTCTGTAGTAGCAAGTAATACATTAGTTGTCCATGTTTGAGTGAAGATTTCTCGAGAAGTGCATGCATCCCAGACCGTAATATTTCAACATGAGGATTCTATCATGACCATCTACAAACTGTGTAAATTAAAAGGAAATCGGTAGACATAGATGTTCCCAATAAACTATACGACTGAAATATTTCTGCCTAAAATGTTGTATTTTGGGAGAAATGAGTAGAATAAATAGTTTACGTCTCACCGAGATCTAAACTTTTTTTTTCGGAACAGTACGGCTGCATTTTCGCGAAACAAATGAAGCGGTTTTCACGTTTTTCTCAAGACTCGGTTGGCGGATTGAGCTGAAATTTTCACAGGTGTGCTATTTTATGCATATGTTGGATCAGACAACGTATGAATGCTATTCTTTGACCTCGACCAATGTTGTGTAGGGGCTTTAAAGGCCGTCGATGTTTCCCGATCTTCCCAATGTTGTATCGGGCCTTTAAGATGCAAGATTCGCGTGGGCGGGTCGCGTACAGGCTATGATTATACACGAAGGCACATGTCCTGTTGCGGGGGAACGTTAGATGGAGACATGCTCATGTCCAAAGGGTTCGCGGTCGATCACCTGCAGACATTTGCAGCCCCGCGTGCACACAGCGTATCCTTATTGCCGACCGCGACATTGTAACATTTTGTCAGCCCAGGCCGAAATTGCCGAATGAAATCGAACCGATGTTTCCTGCACGGCTGCCCCCGACCAAAGCCCACACCGAGGGGGAGAGCTCCAGTAAACCGTCGTCTGGTTTTTAATTAAGGCGATGCAGCTCTCGTGACCGGGGACCTTTCATTTTTCTTCTTCTCCTCCGCGCTCGAGTCGTGCCGGAAATGTTTACGCAAACAAAACAAATTCCAGGCAAATCTGACAAAAAGTGCACAGCTGTTAAAAAGCGTACAGGCCTTGCTTTATCTGTCCACCATCGGTTGGTAATCAGGGCATGGGGTTTATATTCATTCCGTCCCCGGGAATCAATAAAGCCGGAATAACGGCCTTACCTATTTTGAAAGACAGTTCAAACCTCATTTTTCTGAATGGGTAAGATTCCGCTCGGCAATTTTATGTTTCTCTGGCGTATACACTCTGAGCCTCGTCACGAAACCGAAGGTCAAGCTCGGCTCAAGTTCCAGTCAAGCTCGCAAGGAGGGTCTGACGACGTCGGGTCAAGGGTCACTGGGATGACCAATGGTGGTCTCCGTCGGCATAGAGGCTGTCCGCACAACCTTTAGCCGAACCACGAACTTGAGCTGATGAACCACCATCGACAGCCCGGATAAATCCGGGCAAATAACACCCGGTGGGATGGCTCCACCCCTGTATACGAATCTTCATCAGCCACCCATTAGATCAGGATATGATCTTCCTAGGTCAGTCTGCATGGACAAAGCTGAAAAAGGCCTACAAAGTGGCGATGTTCGTTGCCAAGATCAATTAGCTCAGACGGGATCTGTCCCAAAGCCCTGCTTGCCGAGTGTGGCGCAGAGGAACCACAGCCTGCCCTCCCCATGGGCCATCAAATAACATCCATGGCTTGATGCAAGTGGACGGGGCCACCACGGAATGGCTGCTTCACAGTGGTCTGGAAGTACAATAATCGCTTGTTTTGACATACGAAAAGACGGAGATGAAGGAGAAGGAGGAGAAGGAAAATGAGAAGGAGGAGGAGAAGGACGATGAGGAGGAGAATGAGGAGGAGGAGGAGGGAAATGAGAAGGAGAAGGAGAATGAGAATGAGAAGGAGAAGGAGAAGGAGAAGGAGAAGGAGAAGGAGAAGGAGAAGGAGAAGGAGAAGGAGAAGGAGAAGGAGAAGGAGAAGGAGAAGGAGAAGGAGAAGGAGAAGGAGAAGGAGAAGGAGAAGGAGAAGGAGAGGGGATAATGAGGTGAAGGAGAAGAAGGAGGAGCAGGGAAATGAGAAGGAGAAGGAGAAGGAGAAGGAGGAGGAGAAGGAGAAGGAGCAATGGATGGGGATAAGGAGGAGAAGGAGGAGGAGAAGGAGAAGGAGAAGGAGGAGGAGAAGGAGAAGGAGCAATGGATGGGGATAAGGAGGAGAAGGAGGAGGAGAAGGAGAAGGATCAATGGAGCAGGATCAGGAGGAGAAGGAGGAGGAGCAGGTTGAGGGAATGGGAATGGGAATGGGAAGGGGGAGGGGGAAGGAAGAGCGGGTTTTAAACAAAACTCAATGATATAATCAAGATAGCTTCTTACAAAATGCTGACTTTTAATGAAAGGTAACGTCACGGCATCAGTCGAATGCAAATTTATTTCAATCTATGTCCGTGTCCAATAACTTTAATAATGAACATCGGCCTAATGCAAACAAGATATTGGCAGGCACGGACTCGTCTGTGGGTACAGTTTAACACACTATCTCCCGTATAATAGACAGGACTGTCCATCTATAGGTCCTTGCTGTGTCACCGATTATTTATTAGCGCAGGATAACGGTCGGGGTTAAACTTTACCCAGGAGAGTCTGGCGTGTACGGCGGCGGTCGTGACTTCTCGGCGGTGGCTCACCGGGCCGACCGCTATTCCCGGTAATCTTTTACCGGCCTGGGTCCCGAGCGCTACTGTACTCCAGCGGTGATGGGGGGAGGTATAATAATGTGACCCGGCACAGCGACATGAGGAATATCCCACCAAAACACTTTTCGAGTAAACAACGCCTGAAGTCAAAGTTTCTTCTCAATTCGATTCCTTTTTTTTTCTTCGAAAATTTAATGTATTTAAGGGTTATTATGTCCAAAGGATTTTTCCGAAATCCGTCTCTAAATGTTGAAAAAACGAGGATTTCGGGGGAGTGTTTGTGTACTGTTTTCAAGAATATATAACTGTTCCTGCATTTTTGAATGGCCGCTTTCGAGGAGTTAGACTGGTGCTGCTATTATTGTGTCTGGTGCCAAATGAACGAGCGAAGTCCCTTTGTACTATTTCATTAGGAATAAAAATTGATATCATTCGAAAGCTAATGATATACTCTTTAACATCATTAGAAAACCTTAAAATCTCGAAAGTGGGGGTTATTCCTCATTATGCTGTGCCGGGTCACATATACGCCGGCCTTTTTTTAATATGTAACCCGCGACGGTGACGTTTGACGGCGTGTGTATGTGTACCTGGGCCGTGACACTGCCGCCGCTTCACATAGCGTGGGATCCGTTGCGATGCCCTCTCCCTCCATGACGGATGCATTAATTAATGTCAGCCGGGACCTCGCTGTCATTTGTCGTCCTAGAAAACGGGGCCGGGATCCGGGAAGAAAGAAAAAAAAGATTCCGTACAATCACGACCGGTTCATGTCTCCAGTTTGTTTCTTTTTCTGTCAGCGGCCTCATACTCCAATACCGCGTCTGTTACAAGGAAAACATTACACACGCCAAAAAAAAAAAAAAACCTACCGAAACGACACGAGGCTCGTTCTAGATCCGCCAGTTGTCGTCAGCCTCTCAGCCGAAGTGACAGAATCCGCATGGACTTAAGGTGGCAGGGGGAGGGGAGGGGTGGTTCATATATGGGAAATGTGGGCCACGCGTATGGCGAGTTCGAATTGGCGTTTTGATACTGTCAGTCGGATGGCTTTGTGCTTAGTCCTATATTTTTAGGGGGGCCTTTGAAAATCGCGGATTGGGGCTCTGGATGGGACAGATGGGGAGTTCCATCGGTGAGGTGTACCAGGGTCCACCCCTTCGAAACAAAATGTTCTGATCCGCGCTGGCTGAATAATAGAAACGATCTTTGACATCAGAGAAGCTACACCAGCTGCATTGTCAGCTGATATATGACGAGGACGAAGCCCCAGCCTGAGCCTCAGCCACGGTTTCCAAGAGGCCCCGTAGGCCGTGTATGAAGTGAAGGCTTAGGCTCGGGCTTAGGCTTCGGTCACATTTCTATAGCCTATTACAGTCACAGGCATGTATAGAAACTATCGTTTGAATAAGACTCAAGGCTTTGCATGGTGGGTGAATCAACATAGGAAGGTTTGCGGCGACACCATGTATAAGGACTCAGGAGAATGATGATGGCCAGAGCATACTGGTCGAAACGTTGAGTTACCACTCAGGTTCTTTTCATAACCACACCTCTTCCTTTAAGGGACCTTATACATGGTGTCACCGCAAACCTTCCTATATTGATTAACTATCGTTTGGTACTAAAGCTTCGTAGTGAAAATTTCCATAGTTTGTGTGTTAAATCATAAAACATTCCCCAAAAAGCAACCCTGCGAAGGATGTTAGCTCAAATGGTGATCAGAGAAAGTAGAACAAAAGGTAAAACAAAACTGTAACTCTTTCGGCACCATTCTGTAGTGTAAGAAATAGTTGATGACTTGCGACTAATGAACTATGTGTCGATGTTTGAGTGAAGATTTCTAGGGAAGTACAGCATCCCAGACAGTAAGATTTCAACCTGAGGATTCTATCATAACCATCTTCAAACTTGTAAATTAGAAGGAAATATGTGGACATCGATGTTTTCCGATTTTCCCAAAGTTGCATTGGGCCTTTAAATTCGGCAACAAACCATATCCTGGATTTTCAGGTTTTGTCAGACGGGGACGGAGCCTGAGCCCGAGCCTGATCCATTGGTTCTTATGAAGGCCCATAGTCTTGCGCACGATGACTAGCCACCGAGGTCGCAACTCTATAGTCTCCCGATTTCTATACGAGTCTGTCCCGAGGGGTCATTGTGCAAATATTACCTCCCTCGATGTGCACAAGAAATGTAAGTATACACAGGTTTGCTAAGAGAATGCTAACCACGCATAGATTGAGAGTATAATGGCTTACATTACCTAGACGTGAACAGAGAGATGCAGAAAGAGCTCTGCATTGCGACAAGGGAGACCTTTTGTGTGTGACCATTATTAATAAACGGTTCAGTTTGTCGCTGGTCGATCGTACGTGCCCATCAGAATATTGCAGCAATTCAGATGAGGAAGAATAAGGGAGACAGAGAGGTTGCCAGGAGAACGAAACGGAACTCCGATAAAGGACGCCAGTGTTTCGATAGATAGTTTCGGGTGACAGGAGAAATTACATTTTGTACTATCCAAGAAAGGTATCGATTAATGGTAACGGCCAAACAAATTCAGCACAGGGAACCCTATTGAAACGATGGGAATATCGTCAATTATATGTTGGGGCAAAGGCGTACCAAGAGTTCTTTTAGGGGTTGGTGAAGAAAATGAAATTTGTTTGTCGGTGGTCTGCAGACGGTTAGTTGGCTTCAAATCATGGGGAAACAGGGAGTTCAGAGTTGAGAGTGTCAATCATAGAGGTGGGAGATGCATCATCAGCGGAGTGTGATGTTGACGACAGATGACGAATTGTGAAGGCTATTGATGTAAAGCGACGAAGAAGTGAATCCAAGGACATACCCGTAGGGGGCATATTTCTGGGTGATCAGACGACATGAATTGGAATTCATAATGCAGATGACTATCGGTGCCTGTCGGAATGGTAGCCTGTGAACCATCGAAGCGGGATACCCGTGATGCCATAGTGATAGCGTTTAGGAAGGAGAATAGAATGAGCAAGTGTATGGAATGGTTAATGATTCAATTAGCGCCATACCAGTCGAGTGATGGAGTCTGTGGACATCGATGTTTTCCAATCTTCCCAATGCCGTATTGGGCCTTTAAAGCCCCTACACAATATTGATCGATGTCAAAGAATAGCATCCATTCGTTGTTTGATCCAACATATGCATAAAATAGCACACCTGTGAAAATTTCAACTCAATCCGCCAACCGAGTCTTGACAAAATCGTGAAAAACACTTTATTTGTTTCGCAAAAATGCAGCATTCATCGCCGTACTGCTCCGAAAAATACTTTAGATCTCGGTGAGACGTAAACGATTTATTTTAATCTCCCAAAATACCACATTTTAGGCAAAAGTATTTCAGTGCGAGGTTTCTACTATAACCATCTTCAAACTGTATAAGTTTCATGTAAATGTGTGAACATTTCTGTTTTTCGATCTTACCAATGTTGTGTAGGGGCTTTAAGCAAAATGTTGGTGCTTAAACGGCTCTATGAAATCGATCTAGGTGTGGTAGAAATCTTCCAGTAATCCGTCGTTGGCTCGCCACTTCCCGGCCACGAAGCTATACATGTACACACCGTTGCTTTTCCCTGTATGGGCTTTGCCGACATGCGATGCTCGCTGGTGCTTCTCCTGAAGATCCTGACTCCGTCAGCAGAGGCGTTGCCGAGCGTGTTTCGGCTGACCTTGATTTCATCTTCGCACGCCGTGAACTTTACCAGGATATGTTGAGGGGCTCCCTTCGGGTCTTCGGGTCAACCCGGTAGGCACGCTCCAATTTCATCGCGTGCTTGTCAGACCTCTCCTCCAACAGCTTGTTGGCCAGACCCATACGATCAGACCCAATTACCCCGATGTTGTTTCGCCGACTAAATCTATCTCAAGCAGATTCAGATATATTTTTTTCCCCTGAATGGTCGGGTTGGTTCTTCGATCTTCTGTGCGGTCTCGATCAGAGGAGCCGACGTTTCCAAGCAACTCTTTTCACTCCTTTCTCGAGATTTGTGGAAATGATGGTGTTACCCCATTCAGTGACACCGCCTATCTGTTGACCCGTCGAACGAAAAATGTTAAAAACAGTTTAGGACCACATGCCGTGTCATTTGCCATATTCCGTGGGGGTAGTCAATTTAGCCATAAAGCAAGAACCTTGCTCCATGCGTGGACTAGGATTGGCTAATATAGCAGGCCATATAAGATCGGAAGGTGCTCTCATGGAAGGAGACTAGGGACGCTTCGCAGCTCCCATGGTGTCGGAATAACTTGTTTTCACGCCATCTGGGCAATCACCCGTTGCCGTGGTGATCATGTTGATTCGTTTCGATTCGAAACTCGAGGGCGGCGCGGAGCGATTCCCTGAGCTTGATAAACCGCCTAGGCCTATTATGATTCGTCCTGTTCAGGGCGTTCTGTACGAATTGCATGGGAGTGGTCGTCAATAGCAATGGATGCAGGTGCGCGTGGTATACGCACAAGGGCTCCTTTGGTATATGGGGTCACTCGTTGGCGATGCAGGCTCGGCTGATTTCTACCGATTTTTCTGATTTTTTTTTTTCGTCCGCCGGGTTTTTATGTAGATTCTATTTTTCTCTCAGAGCGATTCCAAGAAGAGTGATATTGTGACCTTGAACGAGTTGATTCGGTGGAAACGAGGGTTGGAGTTGGAAATTTTTTTGACGATGGATTTTTTTTTTCCCGGAGCTCAAGTGAGACGTGACTGGTGTTCATTCAACCGCGGTTAATATTATGGGGGGATGGTTTAGAAGCCATACAGGTCCGCCCTGCAGCGTCGGTGTTCGAAAGCGTTTTTTTTTCTTTTATAGCTTCGTAAAAAAATGATGTGCAGTTTGTCAGCAACGGTTGGCGTGAATGGTAATAAGCACGGACGCGTAGTCGCTGACGACATCGGGCGACTTCGCACATTGCGAATATAGAGCCGTGGAGCGTTTTCGTTCGATGGGGGTGGGGGTGGTGGGGATCGGGGTGGGGGTGACGCGTTGTGCTGAGAACCTCTCACCTCTTGTCGTCTCGTGTCTGCTTCACTAGTCCTTTCCATTCTCACCCGTTGCACCGCACAGCCGCTGAGCAGGCAATCGATTTTTGTTCCTCCCCCCCCCACCCCCGACCAACCCGATCCCACCCCCAGCGCTGCCCAGCAACAGCGAGGTCAGGCACGCTCGACTGCGGACGCTTCGCCCTTCCCGCCTCTCCTTTTGTTTCCCGGGGCTAAAGATAGGCTCGGACCTCGGCAGTGACCTCGCCTTGCCCGCCCTTGGTGTACATCTTTAAGGCACTCTCCTCGTGGATCCGTGGCGCATATTTGCCGTCTAGTACCGTTCAGGTGCACCTTTTTTACGGCGGGTCGGAAAAAGGCGAGAATGAATAGTAATTAGTGTGTTTTTTTCGCAGTGGCTGTTGTTACGGCAGTCGTCCGTGTGGTTCCCTGATTTCATAGTATCTGTCAGGATGTTTAGTTCTTGGAACCAGACTATCAGCTAATAGACTGGTTCAACCAGCCTGCAATGCTGACAAAATACAATCAAGTCAGGGAACCGCACGAACGACTGCCGTAACAACAGCCACTGCACTTTTTTAAATAATATTTGCTTCATAATGTAAAAAAAAGAGAGAAGATGATCGATGTTGACCTTGATCTCTTTTTGGCGTTGTTCCCCGTTGTTCCCTTATTGCGCCCCCAGTGCAATCACCACAGTGTGTACTCTGAGTGGTCACAGGCTTCACACTGACCACACTTTGAACACACACAGTACATTTCCACACCGTGTGGACACACTGGAATCACCGTGGTTCATCCACAGTGTCTGTTCACTCTGAGAACACAGAGTGAACGCACTGTGGAATCACCGTGGTTCATCCACAGTGTCTGTTCACTCTGAGAACACAGTGTGAACGCACTGTGGAATCACCGTGGTTCATCCACAGTGTCTGTTCACTCCTAGAACACAGAGTGAACGCACTGTGCATTCACCGTGGTTCATCCACACAGTGTCTGTTCACTCCGAGAACACAGTGTGAACGCACTGTGGAATCACCGTGGTTCATCCACAGTTGTCTGTTAACTCCGAGAACACAGTGTGAACACACTGTGGAATCACCGTGGTTAATCCACAGTGTCTGTTTACTCTGAGAACACAGTGTGAACGCACTGTGTAATCACCTTGGTTCATCCACAGTGTCTTTTCACTCCGAAAACACAGTGTGAACGCACTGTGTAATCACCGTGGTTCATCCACATTTGTCTGTTAACTCCGAGAACACAGTGTGAACGCACTGTGCAATCACCGTGGTTCATCCACAGTGTCTGTTCACCCCGAGAACACAGTGTGAACGCACTGTGTAATCACCGTGGTTCATCCACAGCGTCTGTTCACTCCTAGAACACAGTATGAAAGCACTGTGCAATCACCGTGGTTCATCCACAGTTGTCTGTTAACACAGTGTGAACACACTGTGCAATCACCGTGGTTCATCCACAGTGTCTGTTCACTCCTAGAACACAGTGTGAACGCACTGTGGAATCACCGTGGTTCATCCAGTGTCTGTTCACTCCTAGAAGATAGTGTGAACGCACTGTGCAATCACCGTGGTTTATCCACAGTGTCTGTTCACTCCTAGAACACAGTGTGAACGCACTGTGGAATCACCGTGGTTCATCCACAGTGTCTGTTCACTCCGAGAATACAGTGTGAACGCACTGTGTAATCACCGTGGTTCGTCCACAGTGTCTGTTCACTCCGAGAACAGTGTGAACGCACTGTGGAATCACAGTGGTTCATCCGCAGTTGTCTGTTAACTCCGAAAACATAGTGTGAACGCACTGTGCAATCACCGTGGTTCGTTTACAGTGTCTGTTTACCCTGAGAACAGTGTGAACGCACTTACACCATTCCCCTCTGTGATGACTGGGTAACATTTTTGTTTCTAATGCATTGGTATCTCAGTCAGACTACATTTACAATTCCATCAATCAGAAATGTCTCGAGCGGATGCTTTTCGAAGGTGGACAGTGGCCGAGCATCTTGAAAACCCCCACCCTGTCAACATTACGACGGATAGTTGACACAAGCGATGACACGCCTATAGCGGCCTCGACTAATGCACAGCTTTTAGACTTTCCCAGAGAAACCGCCGTTGTGCTCCTACAATTCCAATCATCAGATTCAGAAATAAAATCGTGGGGGGATTCTGGTGATTTCTGCTATGCGGTGCACCTTTAATCCGTCTCATTGTTGTCAGCGGGTTCGGTAAATGAGGAAAGATGGAATTTTCAATAAGCACGACAATCGACTTGTTAATTTGTTTTTCCAAATGAATGATTCACTATAAAAGGTGGGTGATTAGTTTGGAAACAACGAGTGCGTCCCGTCATCAGCCGTATGGTGTCCCCAGTCGTCGGCGGTTAATAGGCGGGTTTTCCCGGCGGCCGTCTGATCGTTGGTCGGATCTGATGCATGTTGGCGTCGGCATTGCTGGCTTTGATCTCCTTGTTTCGCCTCGTTTTTTACCGTGTTCCTCCGCCCCGTGCACCGCCCTCCAACCGAAACGGAAGAGTGTAACCAAACCGGCCGTGACCCTGTTTTCCAGGCACTCGTGTTGGCTTCGCTTTCCCTCCCTTTTATTATGCCGGCATCGAGGGATCTCTCCCCGTCTCTCTTTCTCACTCTGTCTCTGTCTCCGTCTCTGTCTCTGACGGTCTATCTGACACTCTCATTTTTTTCTCCCCAAGTCCTTGCCTCCATTCCTCCACTGTCTCTCTCCTTTATGTTAAACTTCTCTCTCCCACTCTCTCTCCCTCTCTCTATCTCTCTCTCTCTCTCTATTACCCTCAGTCTTTCTCTCTACCACTCCCCGTTGCTGCATCTCTCTGACTCTCTTCCCCTCCCCTCTCTCTTCTTTCTTCCTCTTCCTTTCTCTCCACTTTCATCCGTTCTTCTCTGTCCCTCTCTCTTCCACCCTTTGTCTCTGTTCCTCATCATTTCACTCCGCCTCTCTGTCTTTCTTTCTCTGTGTCATTGTCTCTCTCTCTTCCTCTCCCTTTCTCTCACCTGTCATCCGTTCCTTTTCCTCCCTCTCCCTTCCTTTCTCCTTCTTTCTGCCCCCCCCTCTCTCTCGCTCTACCTCTATGTCTTTCCCTCTCTGTGTGACTGTCTTTGTCTCTCCCCTTGTCACTCCATCTTCCTATCTCTCTCCTGTCCTACGTTCCTCTCCCTCCCTCTCCCTTCCACTATCCTTCTCTCAGTTCCTCGCCCCTTCTCTCTCCACATCTTTGTATTTCCCTCTCTGGGTATTTGTATCTCTCCTTGCCCCATCTTCCTCTCTCCCTCTTGTCCTCCGTTCCCCTCTCTCCGTCTCTCTCCCTCTCTCCTCTCTGTTCCTTCTCTCTCCACATCTCTGTCTTTCTCTCACGCTGTTTCTGCCTTTGTCCCTCTCTCCTTTCCCCTTCCTGTCTTTCTTCTGTCCTCCGTTCCCCTCTCTCTCCCTCCATCCTCCCCTCGTTCCCCGCCCTCTCTCTCTCTCTCTCACCTCTCTGTCTTTCTCTCTCTGTGTGCCTTTGTCTCTCTCTTACGTTCCGTCTTCCCTTCCTTCTCCTCTCCCTCTTCCCCTTCGCTAAGTATATGTCATTGCGTCAGGATGGTGTTTCCTTCCGGACTCTGGAGTGTACTCTGCCGGCTGTCATCCCGTAAAATACCCGGCCGGGGCCTGGGCTCAGGCTCGCTGGCTCTCTCACATAAACCGGGCAGCGCTGAAGGACGGCGTCTACTCGAGTTACCCGCCTCCGTTATTATCGTCTCCTGCCCCGGGAGAGAGCTCCCACACCGGTGATTATGCTAATCAACGAAGCCCAGAAGCATTCACTTCTCCCCACCCCTGGTAATATTTCTTGATCGTCATTTATTATTCATCCCACATGTTGATTGATTTATATCTCGGCCAAGAGAAAAACCCGAAAGCCGCTAGGATAGTGACGTCGGAATTTCAATGGCGTGGTATAGCAACCTAGGCTTTTGTATTTTCTCATAGCTCAACAAATTGCTCTTTTTTCGTTTTTTTTTTAATGCGTTGCGCACAATGATAAAGATCGTTTGCACCGGCAGCTATCCTTGTGGCCTTCTAGTGTTATCAAAATTCAATGACAATGCAGGTACAAAGAGTGCACTCTTGCCTATCCAAGAGGAACAAAGACTAGGCCCCAAAGATGGCCACCGGTGCAACCGATCTATTCAAACTGACGTTGAAACACGGTGCTTGGAATATTGCAATAAAATACGGTACATTTTTTGTTTTAGGATAGAGCGTCAGTGAAGAAATAAATGACAAATTTATGACCATCGCAGAATGACCTAACTATCGCTTCTACTGAATTGGTTGACTGAAATAGTCCTGATTTAAAGAAAAAAACCTAGACTCCTCAGTCTTGTTATACCTATCATACGCAGTCATCGTACGCAGCCCAAATCATGACAAACGGTGGTTGAAATAATTACAATGCTGAAATGTAACCGATACAGTGGTCTGGACAAGTACAAGAACATGCCAGTTTCTAATCAAACATTTCACCAGCTGTTCGCATACTGCCCGACATCGGGCGCAGCGGGTTAGGCGGGCTTTCGGTCCAAGTATAACTCTCGCATTTCACGCGAAGCACGCTGTCTCAGTTTTCTGCGCTCACTTCAGCCCCTTTCCGCCAATTTCGGCTCCGCGTTCGGATTTCGGATCCCGCCCGGGCTAAATGCGGAACACCCCTTGAGATGAACTGTCCCCCGTTTCCTTCAAGTAGAATTCTTCACTTAGCCACTCTCCTGTAGGCCGACCCTTGAGGGAGATCCCCGCGATGATCGCTTCGCCTGCGACTCCTGCACTCGAGTCTAGTCTGGACTCGGAACAAAACCCCATCGACCCAAGCTGGGTGTTTTTTTTCGAGTCCTGTCCTTTACCTGTGAGGCACGGCCTCGATCATTACCGCCCAAGTGGTAACACTGGAAAACCTAGGCCAAGCGTACTAGCTCTACTCAGCAGAGATTCGGTGTTACACTAGCCTATAGGTGTTACACTAGCCTATAGGTGTTACACTAGCCTATAGGTGTTTCACTAGCCTATAGGTGCTTCAATAGCCTATAGGTGTTACACTAGCCTATAGGTGTTACACTTGCCTATAGGTGTTACACTAGCATAAATGTGTCACACTAGCATATAGGTGTTACACTAGCCTATATATGTTACACTAGCATAAAGGTGTTACACTAGCCTATATGTGTTACACTAGCCTATAGGTGTAACACTAGCCTTTAGGTGTTACACTAGCCTATATGTGTTACATTATCCTATATGTGTTACACTAGCCTATAGAAGTTACACTAGCCTATAGGTGTTACACTAGCCTATATGTGTTACACTAGCCTATAGGTGTTACACTAGCCTATAGGAGTTACATTAGCCTATAGGTGTTACACTAGCCTACTGGT
>OX465108.1:21200967-21268467 GCA_949987565.1 Luidia sarsii | reverse complement strand
AAGCTAGGACCTTTCCCAAAGGTCCTGCGAGGACCTCATTTCTCAAAGGTCCTGCTAGGATATCGAAACGCCAGGCCCTGTAACTTGATTTATGTATTTCAGGTTTATTTTTAGTCAGTGAGCAGTTTGCAACAGTTTTTGTATTAACTTTTTTTTCTCGAGATTTCAGAAGGACTGTTTTTTTTTGTGCGTGACAGCAACGAATTGCGCATTATTAAAACCTGGATTTTTTCTTCTTCAATATTTGGATGACGGTGATCGAGTCAGAGTGAGATGGAGCGTATTCGATTCGTAGCGGCCGGCATCGATCCCAGCGTATCAGTCACCCGGGGAAGGTGCGGACCCTACACTCTCATCGATCCACTCTGTTTGATGGTACACGCACGCCCCGTCCACCTCACAGACACACGGCGGGAGAACGGATCGAAAGAAAGAACGAAAAAAAAACCGCAGTGGCTGTTGTTACGGCAGTCGTCCGTGTGGTTCCCTGACTTGATTGTATTTCGTCAGCATTGCAGGCTGGTTGAACCAGTCTTTTAGCTGATAGTCTGGTTCCAAGAGCTAAACATCCTGACAAATGCTGTGAAGTCAGGGAACCACACGGACGACTGCCGTAACAACAGCCACTGCGAAAAAAAAATAATCCGGAGACCGGTATACGTGATCAGTTCTTTTCAGCTCCGTGCAGAGGCGTTGGATGTGCGTGTTGAGGGGGTGGGGAGGGGAGGGGGAGGAAGAGACAGGCAGTAACTCGAACTGCGATCACGGTGGAACTTCAATTACGCTTTTGGAAGGCTGACCGAATCAGATTGATAGTTGCCGTGTCCCTGTGCGCACGCACTCCGACTCGTTCGCCTATCCCCCTCCCCCACAACCTCCCCACACCGTCCGAAGAGTGTAGTCAACACCTGTTGAAATTCAATCCAGCCGAGAAGTGCTGTGTCCTTCCCAGGCGGAGGCTGGTCCTCGCCCTTGTCGGGACCCGTTACTTTTTTCTTTTTTTTTTGCTTGGATTAAACTTGGCCAATGATTAATGGGCCAAAGGGAAAACGTAGGAGCGGGGTCGGGTTCCCGACTCTCCCGGGCCGGGCTGGTGTTCGCTCTTCAAAGGGGGGCACGGCTCGGTTCACCCGTAGCCGCATCGGCAGTCTTCCGCGTTTGATTATCGAATGTCTGCGTCGAAATATCAGTACTCGCCGTGGCTAGTCTTACCTATGTGACCCCGCTGTAGTGCTTTGGGGATCGAGTTATGTGGTTATATGGCACCGGCTGACAAACAATCTCAACAAGTTTGGCTATGTGATTTTATTCCGCTCCGATCTTCCAAGGACCGAGACACGAATTGCTTGCTGAATTCGTACAACAGCAACTGTGACGGAGCCCGCGAAATTTAAACGTCTTCCAAGAAAACGTGTGAGAGCATTGGACATATTACGTCATTACATGTTATTAGATACATTGAGGGTATGCCCTGGTCGACGTAACTAGCACTCAGTGCTTTGTCCGATGCCTGACGAAAAACATGCAGGCAGCTCGGGCTGGATTCGAACCCTCCACTCCTGCTTTCTAGAGCAGACGTCTTCACCACTTGACCACCAAACTGGTCGAGGTCGTGTGGTGGATTCGAATAGGTTATATTGGCGCGTATATTACCGCGTTGCATCATAGATATCGCGGTATTATTAATATTATTAGATAATTACAGGCGTTCACTGATCTATTCATTAGTTGCATAACCTTGATCAGGTCGTTGGCCGACGATATAAAAAAAATCTAATCCGGCCTGCAGAAATACTGTATGGTGCTTTTTGCGCAATAACGTTGGGAGTGATATCCGGCGTGCAGTCCCATTCTACGCTCATGGATTGCGCACGTCACACTCCCCAGCCCATAGCTTGCATGCGCACATGCGTAGTGCGGAACCTTTTCCTGGTCCGTAAACCAACTTGCTACTTGGTCTTGCTACTCGAGGGCTGCCAGGACGGCTGCGTACACTCCCGTTCAAGTGTGTACTCACCCGTACGGTTGTTATGTGTCGGATGGTAGCGGCACGGTTTGCGTGCCGTGTGTACATCTTGGATCCGGCGTGGTATAGTGTCGTTATGCCGTGGTTTGCGTGCGTTTGGCCCGGTGTCCTGCCAAAAAGTGTCCCTGCCAAATACTGTCCGCACATTAGCATACTGATCGCTGACTGGTTAGCGTTAGTGATAGAGTAAGGGTTAGGATTAGGATTAGGGTCGTTATGGTTAGGGTTTGGATTAGGATTAGGATTGGGATTTGGATTAGGATTAGGATTGGGATTAGGATTATGGTTAGAGTTGGGGTTAGGGCTAGGGTTAGGATTAGGGTTGTTTGGGTTAGGGTTAGCGTTACGGTTACAGTTGGGGTCAAACGGTACCAAAGTGCCAAACGTTGCATGTGTTAGGCCAGCAACCATACACAATGCGTCATACGTGTGTAGTGCGCAACCATACCCCAACCACTGTGGTTGAATGTCATACGTATTGGACCAATCAGCGATCAGTATGCTAATGAGCGGACACTATTTGGCAGGGGACACTATTTGGCAGGGGACACTATTTGGCATGACACCGGATCTCCGCCCGGTGCCGTACCGGAGAAATCGCCTTGGACTAGGCTACTACACTAGAAGCAATTGATACAACACAATCAAATGACTGATGCCTCTGTGCAGCTCCTCGGTGCCAACGTGCTCCCTAGCCCTCCAATACTTTGGTCAGATAGTTCCCGTGCCGCACAGCGAGCGCGCTTGGTCTGCACTGTCGGAACAATCATTGTTTGGGCAGCTAGGGTAGCATGTTGACGTTGAAGAGAGTGTTGACACGTACTTGGCTTGCTCGTATAGCAAGCAGGAGTCGCTAGTTCGAAGCCCACTCGAACTTGCAGCGCAGTCGCTGATTTGTATTACCCGGTGTTCGGTCTTTTGTGAAAGCTTCGGCCGAGATCGCAACGAAATATGAGCCTCCGGTCTTGAACTTATTTCAGTCAGCGAGCAAACTTCACTTCGCTGGGAGAGTTCAGACCAAGCAGTGTCGGTAAATCATCAATATTGGATTTCCCGTCTGCGGTTCATGTGAAGTTGCATGATTTAATTTTCTTTAATCGTCCATTGTTTAAAGCCCCTACACATAATTGGTCGAGGTCAAAGAAGTGCATACTTACGTTGTCTGATCCAACATTTGCATGAAATAGCACACCTGTGAGCATTTCAGCTCAATCTGCCAACCGAGTCTCGAGAAAATCGTGAAAACCACTTCATTTGTTTCGCGAAAATGCAGCATTTAACGCCGTATACTGTTTCGAAAAATAGTTTAGTTTCTTTTACTCATTTCTCCCCCCAAAAAAACACTTTAGGCAAAATATTTCAGTGAGAGGTTTCTACTATAGCCTTCTTTAAACTGCATGAGTTTCATGCAAATATGTTAACATTTATGTTTTTTCGATCTTACCAATGTTGTGTACGGCTTTAAGAGTCCAAAATACACCGGTTAAAATGCATTGCATTAGCGCTCCAATCTATTCTGATTTATTCTCAATTTGTTTCTATAATGAACAATTTTGGCTGCCGTGATTTTGTTTTTACGGAAATGTTTGACTTTCACCCTGATATGGTGCTACCTGGTCGTTACGTTTAGGAAGTCCAATGAACACATGACAAGCAAGGTGACGGAAGTGAAACCTAGATTGCCTTACGGCTCCCAGTCTGTTCATCACCTTGTGGTTTGAAGAACAGAGCTATTTCCCAAGAGCAGAGGGTCCTTCGTCCGTCTGAAACCGACTAGCAGCTGTTACTAATCGTCTTGATCCAGTTTATGCACCCAAAATGAAGTCACACTCCCCTGTTTATATCTGTATCTACGGGGTAATTACCGATTTCACGTATAGGGAGGGGAGGGTTTCTTGTTTTGGGGGCTGCTAACCTTTCTGTTTTAAGTTCTACCCGGGAGCGGTCTGACTGTATAGCTATATACCTCGGGGGTATAGGTTTGGAAGCGGTGGACCAGTCGCGCCCACGTCTGATTGTCAGGCAGGGGTGGGTCTGCGTTTTTAGGACGTAACCCGTTTAACCCGGACGTGCGCTCCTGGCGAAGGGGCAAGATCAAGTGACAGGGAGAGAGAGAGAGGCGGGGAGAAATCGAGACACTGAGGGTGAGAGGGAGAGGGTGCTGGGAATGAGACAGACGTAAAAAAAGAGATGGTCAGGAAGAGAGAGAGAAAGACCAAGATAATGAGACCGGGAGTGAGAGTTGAAGAGTTAGAGAATGTGATGAGGGAGTGTGAGAGAGAGAGGGGAAGGAGAGAAAGAGAGAGAGGGGGAAATAGAGAGAGAGAGAGAGAAGGGAGAGAGAGAGGGGAGAGAGAGAGAGAGAGAGAGAACGAGAGAGGGGGAAGGGTGGGAGAAACAGAGAGAGAAGCAGAGAGAGAGAGGAGATAGAGGGAGAAGGAGAGGGTGAGGAGAGAGAGAGAGAGAAAGAGAGAGCGAGAGAGAGAGAGAGAGAGAGAGCGAGAAAGAGAGAGAGAGAGAGAGAGAGAGAGAGAGCGAGAAGAGAGAGAGAGAGAGAGAGAGAGAGAGAGAGAGAGAGAGAGAGAGAGAGAGAGAGAGAGAGAGAGAGAGAGAGAGAGAGAGAGAGAGAGAGAGAGAGAGAGAGAGAGAGAGAGAGAGAGAGGAGAGAGAGAGAGAGAGAGAGAGAGAGAGAGAGAGAGAGAGAGAGAGAGAGAGAGAGGGACTAGAAAACTCTCTCAGCCGGCACCCAGAACCGAATGGGTACCCGGCTCTCTTTAGAGCTGGGGTAAGGTTCATTGTCGGCGAGTAAAGGAACTGGCCACCCATGCAGTGTAAATGCGGTGACTCTCTAAAAAAAAACCACCCCTTTTGCTATAATGGCAGAATGGGACATCCTACATCTTTGCTATGAAGGTTTCATTTTGAGCGGGACGAAACACGATTGTCCTTCTCATTTTTTGCATGGGAAAGTCCTCCACTGCGCTGCTCAGCCCGCCCCCCAAAAAAGTAAAAAGACGCATGCCACGGATTCGTTACTCGCTATATATTCAGGTTATCCGGCCGGCGATTCGAGTGCAGCGGTAATCCCGTTGGGACGAACGAGGGGCTCGGCTACACGCTCGGACCTCGGGGCCTTGCTACTCTCGTCGTGGATAGTCGGGTGGGCCCCTGACGACCCGAAGGCCGACGGGAAAGAGCGCACGGCCCCGCAATTCAATCATAACGCGTCAGGGTCCGGTCTGGTTTCAGACGGCGACGTAACGGGATCCAGGAGAACCCCATTCAGTCCGGTGACTTGACCGGCCGTCTCGGCTTCCGTTTCAACACTCGAGGAATCTCCGGCCGGAAGAGCCGGCCGAGCTTATAGTGGATACTGGGGTCCGCTCCGTTCAACAAAAAAATGGAAAACCAAGCAAAAACCTATGCCCACGACCGAGCACAGCCCTCCTCGCTCTTCCCTGACGATGGGCTTAGGAAATATCCCACTTAGCAGCCGGGCAACCCCTCTGGCTTTCGCTGACTAAACAGGGAGACTAATCTTTTTAGCCCAGTTTTTTTTGTCGTCACTGCGCCTTGTTTGACGCAATCTTACTGGGGGTGGCTTGTGGCACCCACGCATGCCTTGCGTTTCCGGGTACTCTTCCCCCAATATTATGGGCTCGCAGCTAGCCGAAACAAAAAACCTTTTTTTTAAACCCGGCTTAGGCTCGGGCTACGGCTTTGTCTTTCTTTCTTTAAATAAGACTTTGCATGATGGGTGAATCAATAATAGTAAGGTTTGCGGTGACACCATGTGTAAGGTCTCTTCAAGAAGAGGCGTGGTTCTCCTGATGACGGCCAGAGTTTTTTTTAATGTAAAAGCCTACACTGCTTTTTGAAGAAGAAAACAAAACGAACCCACAGCCTCAACTTCAACAGATAACTCCAACTTGTCTGTTCAGGGTTTTTTTTAATAACGGAGACGCAGCCGAAGCCGAAGCCTAAGGCCGCTTTTTGGAAAATGGAATCCGGATTAGGCTCCGGCTCCGGATTGGTCTTTCTTTCTTTCGTCAATTTCTTTCTTTCGTCAAGTACAAAGGAATGAACACGGGGGGCCTTTAGCTTCGTTTTGGAATGTCACACTGCAAATCCAAAAAAATAAATAAAAGGTATCCAAAGCTTCAACTTCAATAAAGAACTCGGACCTGTGTGTTGTCAGGTTTTTGGATAACAGGGATGAAGCCTGAGCCGAAGCCTGAGCCGAAGCCGGAGCCGAAGCCGGAGACGAAGCCGGAGCCGAAGCCGGAGCCGAAGCCTGAGGCGGGTTCGGTGATGAAAGGGCCCAGGCACCCTGCCGCTCACCTCTGAGGCATATACGACAAGTGCCCACGCGTTTAGCCCGTGCTTGCGCGGGCTCGTCACAGCAATGGCGCCGCATCCGGAAGACTCGGATTTGCTTTTCTTTTCCCTTCCGCCGATGTGGCCTGCTGTTTTACGACCTCTGGTTCTAATCACGATCTTTCCAAGCGTCTTCGGGGATACTTTTGTCGAGGAGATCCTCGCAGACGAGCCACCATCGGCTCCCACGGGATTCATTCGATTTCAATTTTCTTTTCAGAGCGGACTTTTTGCAGTTACGGATGTTGGGTTGTTGGCACCGTCCCGTCGTGTCCCCTTCCGGCCCGTGGGCAAGTAATGTGTGTGGCAGATGTGCTGACAGGCCGTGGTTAGCGTGCCTACTGGCGTAGCTTAGGACTTAGACTGGCATCGGACCCTGAAGGGGTGACGGATAAGTGGAGTCCCCGGAAATGTGAGGCTATGTTCAGACGAGCGACTGGCTTCGGTGTTAGTTTGCGGTTACTAGTTTTTTTTTCTCAGCGGGGGTTCGAGTAGCTGACTGCAAGTCCAAAACCACCTTCCGCTATCGCCTACGCCGATGATTACGCAACCCACTAGGGGCCACAAACACTGGATGTGTGGGATGGGGACCGGGTAAGCCGTACAGTGTGTGGTGGATCGTAAAGGAACACCCGAAGGGCATGGGGTCGGTACTAGACGCATTAATATTGTTAATGCTAAACTGAATCGGGTTAGCCTCGAATTTAGTCCTAAAGGGCTTAAAACAATGGCGCTGATGATGACGACGACGATGACGACGATGACGACGATGATGACGATAATGACGACGATGACGACGATGACGATGACGACGATGACGACGATGACGACGACGACGATGACGACGATGACGACGATGACGATGACGATGATGACGACGATGACGACGATGACGATGACGATGATGACGACGATGGTGACGATGACGACAACAATGACGACGATGACGATGACGACGATGACGACGATGACGATGACGATGATGACGACGATGGTGACGATGACGACGATGACGACGACGTTGGCTTGAGAAACATTGCTTCGGTAGGGAAACATGCAGAGGAAGAGGAACAGCAATAAAACGTGAGTTTGATTTCCGGACTGAAAGACTTCCTACAAGAAAGGATATGAAAAAAGGATGCGGATCTGGTATAAAGAACGCAAAATGGTCGACATGGCGTGATCGCATTTTGAAAGGCACACCGTCTTAAAAATGGGAACCGAGGAATAATAATCTACAAAATCTTACTGCCCCTGATTGGCCACCACCGAGCACTGCAGAAGCTCCACTACTCTTAATATTACACTTGCAGCTTCGAAAGGGCGAAGGTTGGCCGTTGCCTGCGTCCAATTACACCCACCTATATACGAGGTGCGGAATTGCCTTCCGAGTAAAGGACAGGACGAACCGATACACCGCTCAAGGTCAACCTGGACGGGAACACTTGGCTATGAAGCAGGACGGGTCTTTGCATCGAGGACCCGGATTCGCTCTCAGGACGATACAGGTGTCTCCTTTATTCCTTTTTTTTTTGGGGGGGTGGGGGTGGGGGTGTGTCTCCAATCGAATTCGAAGCAGTATAGTCCCGTCCTTGGAACTAAAGAAAGGGAATTGTATATCGGCGCCATTCCTCTTAGATTGAACGACAGTCCTGCTTCGCTGCTGTGATGAAAATCGGGTCACCGTGAATTGATCGTTAACCAAGAGTGGAACTAGTTTGGACTGCATTTCTTCTTTTTTCTTCTTCTTTTTTTTTTTTTACCTCGACGTCCTACTTCTAGATTGCCCTTCTTGGATAAGCAGACACGTATCTATCCACATACGCGTGAAATCAACTTGGAAATGTTAAGCAAAGTGTGCGGTCGACCTCTATCTGTCGTCCTGTATACAGATCGCAGCGCTATCGACATTTCGCGGAGGGGAATCGAGATCTTCACACGGAAAGCTACTTCGAAAATTGGCAATTTCGTTGGGTGAAAATGTTCTGCGTGCACGAAATGCGAGTGGCATCGCTATAAAGCACGCGATCACGCATACCTGAATCTGTATCCGTGTGCATGGAGACAGCGACTCTGTTTTCGTGCACTACAAAACCGAGTGAGAAACGATGTTTTAAAGGACCCATATTAAACCTTGGTGAAAGTCAAAAGATTGCCACAGTTTGTGTGTTAAACCATTAAACTTTCCAACAAAGAAATCCTGCCAAGGTTTTAACTCAAAAATGATAATCTGAGAAAGTAGAAAAATCCAAAAAAAAACTAACGGTTTACGTACCGTTCTGTAGTGTAAGAAATATGTCATTACTCTTGAGTAACAAATTATTTGTCGATGTTTGAGCGAAGATTTCTCGAAAAGTACAGCATCCCGTATCATTAAGATTACAACATGAGGATTCTATCGTGGCCATCTACACTGTGTGAATTAGAGTGGACATCGATGTTTCCCGATCGTCCCAATTTTGTATTGTATTTGTATGCTCCCGTTTAAACCCCATTTACTTTCCTGTGTAGAAATTGGGACCGTACAGTATGTCCCTTGTATAGAACACTTCAATTTGCGACGGATTCGTACCCATCAAATATATTCCACTTTTTTTTCTCCAAATATCAGTTCCATTAAATTCTTGTGAGAGACCAATACACCAGATTTTCCCTGTGGAGACCTATCCAACCTATTGTCCTATAGACCTTTTTTTCACCCATGTTACTAAACAAAAGAACTGCCGCCACGTTGGACCGCTTTTTAACGGAAAGTGTACGCATAACCCTATGGTAAAACTGATGTTTACACTGTGCGCTGCCATTGTAAGGCGGTCCAGTATGACGTCACGTGAAAAAAGGTCTATAGGGCACTGGATACCTGCCCACCACGCGCCGCCATTTGGACAGTGCCCAGTGAATTGCGACCGACTATAGGTCTCGTTCAACCAATCCTTTTCACCTCGCGCCATTCGTTTTCTTCCTCGCTCGGACTGAGTTTGATCAGGGTCAGTTGGAGCCCCACCTTTAAAGCAAAGTTAATTAGTGCAAGCACTGTACACAGGGAACCCGGGTGATATTGAGTGCACAGTCTCGGCACAGTAACGACCCACATGCCACGATGCCAACAAATGATAATTGACTATAGACGTTTGCAAAACAAAGACATGTCCGAGGAAGATCGTGCATATAAATCTTGAAATAGGGTCTGTCTCTGTCTCTGTCTCTGTCACTGTCTCTGTCTCTCTGTAGGTATGTTTGTTTGACTATCGCTGTCTGTCTGTATGTCTATCCCTCTATATTTATGTCCTGTCTCTCTGTCTACGTCTCTGTCTACGTCTCTGTCTACGTCTCTGTCTACGTCTCTGTCTCTTTCATTGTCTTAATGTCTGTCTTTCTGTCTCTGTTTCTCTCAGTCTCTGTCTCTCCACCTCTCTGTCTCTCCACCTCTCTGTCTGTCTATGTCAGTTTATGTATGTCTGTCTGTCTCTATGTCTGTCTGTCTGTCTCTCTGTCTCTCTGTCTGTCTCTCTGTCTGTCTCTCTGTCTGTCTATGTCAGTACCTGTCCCTGTCTTTTTTTATCTGCATGTCTGTCTGTCTGTCTGTCTCTTTCTCTGATGATTGAAAGTGCCATTGTATCTGAGACTCCCGCCTTCTGTTCAAAGGAAAGAGGTATAGCGAGTGGACATCAAATGAATCGTTATCTCGTTGGATGGCATACAATGTCCTATGAAATGATCAGTGTTCTGCTAATCACAAGTATGTTAACTTCATCTTGCATTGATCCGGGTAGCAAAGCACAGGAAATCAGACGAGACTCGGTAGATTATTAGTGGATTTTACGGTTCGTCACTAATCATTACATCATCTGACGTGAGGCCGAAAAATCGCATCATTGGTATAGTCAACGCAGCATAGCATCGGCTCGAATAATGTGGCACGCTGTTAAATATTTCCACATGTGCTGCAATGGAAAAGCCTGAGTGAAGAGAGAGAAAGAGAGAGAGAGCAGCCCTTAAGTCCCAGTGTAAACAGTTTGCATATGTATACTGCTCGCATGTTGCCTGGAAACAGAATGGACGACTCTCTAGTCAACAATGTAATCAGATTTCAAACATACGTGACCTGGAATAGCACGGCGCACATTATGGGAACTCTTCTTACCTCCCACCATGTCTCGTCCTTCCTGTCTCGCCCCCTCTCCCTGTCTCTCTTGCCTCTCCCCCCTCCCTCTCTGTCTCCTCCTCTCTCTCTTGTCTGCCAGTTTTTTTCTCTCTCTCTCCACGATTTGTTTAGAAATAACGAAGCGATTGTATGCGGGAGCTCTCATGTTACCAGGCGCCGAGAGTATCCCTTTGTACTATAGTTAGGATTAGGTTTTAGGCCGAATAGGGAGGGCCCAACCGAGAAACCAACAATGTCATGTCCGTCTGTCTGCTGTCTGTCTGTCTATCTATGTCTTTGTCTCTGCCTCTGTCTCTGTCTCTGTCTCTCGTCTCTGTCTCTGTCTCTGTCTTTTTCTCTTTCTCTGTCTTTGTCTTTGTCTCCGTTTCTGTCTCTGCATCTGCCTCTGCCTCTACTTCTGCCTCTGCCTCTGCTTCTGCCTCTGCCTCTGCCTCTGCCTCTGCCTCTGCCTCTGCCTCTGCCTCTGCATCTGCCTCTGCCTCTGCATCTGCCTCTGCCTCTGCCTCTGCCTCTGCCTCTGCATCTGCCTCTGCATCTGCCTCTGCATCTGCCTCTGCATCTGCCTGTATATTTGCCTAAATCACTGTCTCTGCCACTGACTCTGCCTCTTCATCTGCCTCTGCCTCTGCCTCTGCCTCTGCCTCTGCCTCTGCCTCTGCCTCTGCCTCTGCCTCTGCCTCTGCCTCTGCCTCTGCCTCTGCCTCTGCCTCTGCCTCTGCCTCTGCCTCTGCCTCTGCCTCTGCCTCTGCCTCTGCCTCTCTCTCTGTCTCTGTCTCTGTCTCTGCCTCAGTCTCAGCATCTTCTTCGTCATCTGCCATGGAAGGGGTAATGGATGGGGGGAAGATCCAACCCCCGTGGTCAGAGTATTGTGGTCGGCTGAGGCAAAATAAACGATGTCTCTTGATCGCTGCGGCACCGCCACAAGCCGCCGCCATCGATCAACGCCAATTCATGCCATTACGCCGTAACGTCAACACGCGGCCACCGCGACCGGGCCGCGGTCGTGTCGTCCTGCCACCGCCCCATCCACCCTCCATCCCCAAACAGCCGCGGCTCTCGCACTGTTCATCAGAGAGTCGACCCCCCCCCCTGGTCCCGCTGTCGCATCCGGGAATCGAATTGGCTAACAGGCCTGTCTGGGCGGTCCGTCCCCGTCATCCCGTGCCGGGAACTCGATAGGCCCCGTCTCCGGTACAGGCTATACCCAGTTCCAGAATGGAATCCCGTTGTTCGGTTGCAACAATGTGACGGTGTACACCCGCCCGGGCAAGAACCATTCAGCCCGCGACCCGCGTGAATGGCGGTAATACGATATAACGTTTCGCCGATGGGAGGTCATGTTCCTCCGGAGGAAGAAAAAAATAAGCCATTTTTTTTTTAAGACAGAACAGTTACCCCTCATCTCAATGTGAGAAAATGAAATATGAACAGTTCATTCATCCATCCAAACCGTCTTGAAACAGAGAGAACTACTTTAACAAATTCTTTGCAAAAGGCTTTGCCTTGCTCGTTGAAACTGACCCCATGTATCAAAATACTACAATTTATTTTTCTCGTTCGTCTACATTTAGTCCGTCATTTTCATTCTACTTGTAGCACGACAGAGCAGATTTACCAGCGCAGGCAGTCAGTAAGCCCCGCTTATTAATTATCCCCGGTACAAAAATGTGCATGGCGCGCCACGGTTTATACGTCAACCGCTCCAATGCACTGGTTTTTAAAAAGAAAATGACAAAAACATATGGCGATGGGCAGTTCGATGGCAGCCTGATATAAAACTAGGTTAATTGCTGCCCCAGGGGTGAACAAACAATACAAGCTGTTTCTCCATCCCCCAATCTAAAAAGAGCCAGTTCATCGTACATTCGGCCTGACACGATACGATTCTTTAATTTTCGTTGGGTTTTTTTCCCCCTCGACTCTCCCCACGCTCGTATACAACCACTGCTAACGCACATTGTGGTATTCGTGTGGGCATCGCCCGATGACACGTTTACCCATAGCCTTGATGGATTGGCAGGGCTGATAAGACCTACTTTATAATACTCTCTCTCTCTCTCTCTTTCATTTGTTGATGAATTACCCAGTCTGTTACGGGCTCGTTCATTTGTGGACATATCCGCTCCACCAGTTGACTGCCCGTATACTAAATTTATGTTTTCGTCTTTTTATTTCTTCTCCGGCTCTGACGTCACTCATTGGCTGATTTCGCGCCTCGTTCGCTCGCTGTTGGATCGCGCACCCGGGAATTGTTACCAGCTCAGTGGACTTCAAGCTCGTGTCCTGGGCGGTATAAGCTGTCATGTGGGCAGGCGGAGCTGATGAGTAATAGCCCAGTTACGTCATCAATAACCGTGTACTCCATTTATCATAAATCCAGAGGTTGGCCACTATGCGACATACTGTAATGCCCCCCTACACCACATAGGTAAGATCGACATATTTACATGGAACTTATTCAGTTTGAAGATGGTTATGGTATAGTCGAAACCTCGCACCGAAATACCTCTTCCTAAAATGGTGCATTTTTTGGAGAAAAGAGTAAAGAAATTGTTTTCTTCTCACCCCTACAGCTAAACTATTTTTTCGGAACAATTCGTTAAATGCAGCATTTTCGCGAAACAAATAAAGCGGTTATCACTATTTTTTTTCGAGACTCGGTTCGCGGATTCCGTGTGCTATTCCGTGCATATGTTGGATCAGACAACGTATGGATGCTATAATTGACCTTGACCAATGTTTTGTTTTCCGTCTAATGCAGGGCGCACATTTCCCCACATTTGCAGTTCTACAATATACTGGTACATTTCTACACTTGTTTTTCATCGTGCGATCAGATACATGTAGGCGTATTTCAAGTCGCTTAATGGATTCCTTAATGGCAGCAACACTGTAACTTTGCTCGGTCATCTAACCGTGGAATGAATAGATTCAGGTAGTCCCGTGTCATTCAATGGGGAGTGTGCCCTGCTCGTCAATCAGGCAGCATGGGCGGGATTCGAGCCCGCCACTCCTGCTATGTGGTGCAGACGTCTCAACCACTGGACCACTGAGCCACGGTGGACGAAAGCGATAGATTCAGATGTACACAGGATCGGTGCCATGCACGTTCTATCGACCCTAGCGTCAAACCATGTAACCGCAGTACGGAATTCAACCCTCCCTAAATGACATTCCTACCGACACAAACAACCAAATCATGTCGTACATACACGCCAATGATGTTGGTAATCGGCACTCTGGCAAGTTTCTGAAGTCCATCCCTGTTTCCATTAGGTAATGGTAGTGGCTGGGGCCAACTCAATAGAGCTGCTTAAGCACCCAAATTTGATGAAGCACAAAACGTCAGGATTCATAGGATCACCCTGCCATTAAACCCCAAGCCTCATTTTTTTGCTTCATGCTAAGCAAAGGAAAGTGATGATGACGGGCAGAGCATACTGGTCGAAACGTCGAGTTACCACTCAGGTTCTTTTCAGAACCAAACCTCTTCCTTTAAGAGACCTGATACATGGTGTCACCGCAAACCTTCCTATATTGATTCACCCACCATGCAAAGCCTTAAGTCTTATTTATTCAAAGGAAAGTGGTACCTCCTTCTAAGTCCAACTGACATCGAATCATAGGCCGTTTTCGAAATAAAGGCTTAGGCTTCGGTCACGTTCATCTTACTGGCTTAATATCACAGGCATCTGGGGCCCATGTTGTGGACCTCCTAGTTGGTGGGCCCTGATAACTGGTCTCGCTCTTCTGGTTGAGCCCAGGCGAATGACAACAACTTGAGACAGCAGCACCTCTAATTGATGCCTGCCTCATATGCAAGAAGAAGAAGAACAGGCATCTAGAACCAAGCGTTTGGCCTCAGTTTTTTGGAATACCCTGTACCTATAAAACCAACAAACCTTCAAATTCTTCAAAAACAAACCACAACCTGGATTTTCAGGTTTTGTCAGACGGAGTCGAAGCTTGAGCCCGAGCGAAAGCCTTCATTTCGAAAAAAAAAACCTGTCAATATGTGGTCTGTAAATCTGTTTACACAAGACATTTCAAGCTTTATAGATTTTCAAGCTTCAAGGCCCTATGCAACATCGGTAAATGTCAAAAGAATTGGCACAGTTTGTGTGTTAAACCATTAAACATTCCAAAGTACAGAAATCCGGCGAAGGTTTTAAGCTCAAGTGGTGATCTGAGAAAGTAGAAAAAGGCAAAACACCGTCACGGTTTTCGTACCGTTCTGTAGTGTAAGAAATTACTCGCGAGTAATAAACTATTTGTTAAGATTTCTCGCAAAGTACAGCATCCTGTATCATCAGATTTCAACATGAGGATTCTTTCACTAGCATCTACAAACTGTGTAAATTAGAGGGGAATCTGTGGACATGGATGTTTCCCGATCGTCTCAATGTTGTATTGGGCCATTTTGTATTTGTAAATGCTCCCGTTTCAACCCCATTCACTTTTCTGGAATCCTGGGTAGAAATTTGGTCCGTTATGTCTCTTGTATATCTACAGAACACTTCAATTTACGATGTTTGAGTGAAGATTTCTCGAAAAGTAACAGCATCCCGGATCGTTATATTTCAACACGAGGATAACAACCTTTGTAAGTTAGAGGGACATTTGTGGACGTCGTTGTGTTCCGATCTTCCCAATGCTGGATTGCGGCTGCATGGAATTGTGGCATGTTTCAATCTGCACATGTGGCGACTGTGTGTGGTTTCACCATGGAGCTATAAGAAGTGCTACGTGGTTTCACCATATGTGACCCGGCACAGCATAATGAGGAATAACCCTACTTTTGAGATTTTGAGATTTTCTAATGATGTGAAAGAGTATACCATTAGCTTTCAAATGATATCAAAATTATTTCCGTGTGAACTTTGTTGTAAATAGTACAAAGAGACTTCGCTCGCTCATTTGGTACCAGACACAATATAGCAGCACCAGTCTAACTCCTCGAAAGCAGCCATTCAAAAAGGCAGCAACTTTACATCTTCATGAAAATAGTACACAAACACTCCCCCGATATCCTCGTTTTTCCAACATTTAGAGACGGATTTCGGAAAAATAATATCCTCCAATACATTAACTTTCCGAAAATACAGAGACACAAAAATTGATTTTGTTTTTTATCGAATTGAGAAGATACTTTGACTTCGGGCGTTGTTTACTCGAAAAAGTGTGCTGTTGGGATATTCCTCATGTCGCTGTGCCGGGTCACATATAGGTACATCCTCGGCGGAGCATGCGGCCGTGCGAGCGACTAAAAAGACCGGCGATCGAGACGTGTCTAACCACGGGCAACTGTTTGGGATGTTGCTCTTCCCCCTCTTCCGTTGTCCTGGGCTTCCACGTCACGGATCGGGGGGGGGGGAGGGGGAGGGGCGGTGGCCGTGCGATGGGGACCCATTTTTCCATCTTTCTTCCCCCCCTCAGATTTCGTGCAATATTCAACCGGGGGGAATCTGATTAGCCAAATGCCGGGGTGAGCACTGGCTTGATTGATCGCCCGTCCCCCGTTAACCATTGCCGAAACGCACGGCACTTTAAAGCAGCGTATACAAAACAAAAAGAGCAACTCGTTTTCTTGACTCCCGCCGAATGTGACGGAACCCAGAGTCTCCCCTCCTCCTCCTCCTCCCCCTCCCCACCATAAAACAAAGTTTACGACCATCTTTCAAAGTCCCATCGACTTCTTGGCAAGAGTGTGTGCGTGACTGCACTGGCGGCGTGCGATTGAACGGAGCATAATTATTGAGCGTAGAGCGCCAACTGCCGCAGTAGGCTTCACACCGATCCAGTTCCTATACGCGAATGACGTATTTCATTGATATTGCTTAACATTAATTTAGGCCCTTCCAATGCGTGTACGTTGGCCTTTCGTACATTACCTATTGGGCCCAAAATGAGGCTATGGGCGCTATATTTCCTAAAGACATCTACAAAACATCTCAAAAGTTATAGGCCTGACGTTTTGATCCTAGCAGGACCTTTCCTCAAAGGCAAAGCGGGACTGTTCACAAAGGGTTTGAAAGGTCCTGCCAGGATCGAAACGTCAGGCCCTCTTACTTTTAGTTACTTTAAGGCCCAATACAACATTGGGAAGATTGGAAAGCATCGATGTCGACAGATTTCTTTCTAAATTACACAGTGTGTAGATGGTCATGATACTTATAATCCTCTTGTTGAAATCTTACGGTCCTGGATGCTGTACTTGTCGAGAAATATTCACTCAAACATCGGCAAATAGTTTATTACTCGCGAGTAATGAATTATTTCTTACACTACAGAATGGTTCGTAAACCGTTAGGTTTTTTTTTTGCTTTTTTCTAATCTCGGATTACCATTTGCAGTATTTTTTTTTAAATGTTTGAAGTCACCACGGCAAAGCCGCAGTTCACTTTCATGGCGGAATTGTTCAAGGAACTTACTCAAGATCTTTCTGACAAAATGTCACCTATTTCTCGTTGGAATTACTTGGTCTTGGTATCAAATGAAAGATTAGATCATGAACGAAAAAGTTCTTACTGAAACTATTAGTATTCAAGCAACAAAATATCATGGAAAATGGGTTTGAAAATAGCAACTTGTTCAGAACAAATAAAAAAAAGAATCTGTTCTGAGGAATTAGAATAATGGGGCTGTAAATTGCTTGATGTAATGGGATTCAATTTGAATTTGAAACCAGAAGAAAGGCCTTGTTCTACTGAATGAAATACATGCACATATTTTTCTTGTAAAAACAAGCCTTCATTTAGAAAAAATGACGTTGAATAAGAGTGCAATGAAAAGCTGCCTTAGTCTCAAAACAATTCGGTAATGGACTGTACGTACCGAATAAACAATGTGGTTAACGCACAAACTGTGGCAATCTGTTGACGTTTACCAATGTTGTATAGGGTCTTAAAGAGACAGATCGTGAAACCGTTTCACCGTTTGTTGGCTGCTGTGCCGATGTTGACGCTCATGTGTACCCAACCCCCCCCCCCCTGGAATTGGTCTCTGCGTATCAATGATTCGTTTACATCGTGGATAGTACCACGAGGAGCATCTCAGAAGGGACGCTCTATAACTAAGGGACGTCCCTATAATCAGATGCAGGGTGTTGAAGTGTTAGTATGCACAGTATCTTATACATGATGGCAATCGGTGAGTGACATTCACGCTTCAGTGACCATTGCGCTGTTCGATGAGCGAATACGATCGTCTTGGAATAACATTAGTGCAGGTCGATGAGCACATTCCGAGACGCGCTTATCCATAAGGATAAGAAATGTTGCATTAAGTAAACAAATGAAAAAAGAAGTGACGAGATATGACTGTATTTTTCCAATGTAAGGGTTGTACTGAACAGCTGTTATATCATGATTTGGAAATGTGCTCAATAAGACTTAAGGCTTTGCATGGTGGGTGAATCAATATAGGAAGGTTTGCGGTGACACCATGTATAAGGTCTCTTAAAGGAAGAGGTGTGGTTCTGAAAAGAACCTGAGTGGTAACTCGACGTTTCGACCAGTATGCTCTGGTCGTCATCAGGAGAATGGAAATGTGCTGTCGGTATTGGTGTCGTGGTTCGTCCGCAAGAGGATAGACACAGGGACTTTCTCTCAGTCACAAATCTAGGGAAACTATTTAGAATTTAGGGCACAACCAGCGAAAACATACTTAGTCCAGCGGTTTCCATAAAGCGCCTCATAAAACAGCCCAAAGCGCTGTACAAGACACGGGTTATGATAACAAAAAATGTTTGCAGTCGATTCCTAAAAAAAAAAGGACAGAAGAAGCGTTCGTGATGAAAATGGAGAGAAAGTTTCATAGTTTGAGACCAGCTATAGAGAACGGTCTATCTCCGAAAGATTTTGAGCCAGTATGGATAGATAGAAGAAGTTTATCATCAGAAGATCGGATTACCACTCTGCAAGTTTGATATAAAGTGAATTAGTCGGACAAGAAAGAAGGAAAAGTACCGCATCTAAGCACCTGTAAACCGTGGGGAGATACTTGAAAAATAGGCGCTGCCTTAATATAGGTAGCCGTTTAAATTTTAAATTTGTGACGCGGCACAGCATAATGAGGAATAACCCCCACTTTTGAGATTTTGAGATTTTTTAATAATGTGAAAGAGCATACCATTAGCTTTCGAATGATATCAAATTCATTTCCGTATGAGCTTTGTTGTAAATAGTACAAGGGGACTTCGCTCGTTCATTTGGCACCAGATACAGTATAGCAGCACCAGTCGAACTCCTCGAAAGCGGCCATTCAAAAAGGCAGGAACTTTACATTTTCATGCAAACAGTACACAAACACTCCCCAAAAATTCTCGTTTTTTCAACATTTAGAGACGGATTTCTGAAAAATCCTTAGGACATAATATCCTCCAATACATTAACTTTCTGAAAATACAAAACAACAACAAAATATTTTTTTTATCGAATTAAGAAGATACTTTGACTTCAGGCGTTGTTTACTCGAAAAGTGTTTTGGTGGGATATTCCTCATGTCGCTGTTCCGGGTCACATTTAAAAAAGTTCATTGAGGGTTTGCCCTGCTTAACGTAATAAGCAATGAATGCCCAGGTCGCGTGGCGGATTCAATAAACAACATTATATTGAAATATATTTTTATACTAAATAGGCCTATAAGTTGGAAAGACCACCGAGCAAATGAGTCAGTAAGGAGTGAAATTCGTAAGAAAGTTGGAGAATTTGAGCCATTACTAGAAGTAGCACAGAAGAGAAAGTTGCGGTGGTTTGAACATATAAGCAGAAGACATGGAACACTGGCGCATGATGTCATGCATGGAATGGTTAATGGAAGTAGGAGAAGAGGCAGACCTAGAGCGAACTGGAGTGGAGATGTTGGGAAATGGACTGGACAAACAGTGGTGGAATGCTTGAGGGCAGCTCAAGATAGAAAGAATTGGAGGGAAGACACTCAACACTGTGCCCCCAACGGCTTGGAGCTACGGGAGTGACCTGACCTGACCCTATATGTGACCCGGCACAGCATAATGAGGAATAACCCCACTTTTAAATTGTTGAGGTTTTCTAATGATGTGAAAGAGTATACCATAAGCTTTCAAATGATATAAAAATATAATATCCTCTAATACTTAAAAATTCCGAAAATAAAACAAAAGAAAATTGATTTGTTATCGAATTGTGAAGATACTTTAACTTCAGGCGTTGTTTATTCAAAAAGTTTTTTGGTGGGATATTCCTCATGTCGTTGTGCCGGGTCACATATTAGATTAAACAAACCGTGGGAAAGTGACTGGGAAGTTTGGGACAAATTGAAAAACTGGCAGAGAAAACGTTGGCAGGATCGGGACTTGAACCCGGTTAGTATTTGAAAGAAGAACATTGACGATTTCACATCAACAGAGCAGCCAACATAGCCGACGATTTTGAAGTTATCGTACTTGAGTCTGCTAATAGTAGAGCCTAAATAGATGCTATACAAAGGAACGGACTACCGGAAGGTATCGTGTAGGGGCTGGAGGATGAAGCCATGCAGGTCGCTCAGCTGTCTGAGCGCGGCTTTCGTTCGCCATTAAGAAGCCAGCGTTCCTCATAGGACACGCCCGCCAGTCAGAACGCAATCGAGGTGTTGACAAGAGACCGTTCAACAGGAATCGGTCTTGTATACCTGGCTGCACGTCCGGACCTCCACGATCCCCCACTCCTTAGGCCCCCGGAGCGAGGGAAATGTCTGATTTAATTTCACGGGATTAGCGTCAAGTGGATGCTCATTCCCCCTACCCCCACCGGCGATTGTCCCGAGACGGAATCCAATCTGGACCCTTGCTCCCAAGTGTGTGTGTGTGGGGGGGGGGTTAGGTTGGGAAGACCAATGCACCTGGCCAGTCTGCTGCCCATAGTCGACACCTATATTCTCCCCCAAATGAACCGCGTGACTTAGGGGACAACTTTTACGACCCCCTTCTCCCTCCTTACACTATAGAGGAAACCCCAGCTCAGCTCCCACCTGCCTGCCACTCTTTCTTTCGCACCCTTTTGAAAATCACTTTATGTAAAAAAAAGAAAAAAAAAGTGCAGGTGAACCCCACGAACGACTTCCCCCACCCCCACCCCCAGGCGCTAATAACGCAAGTGCGTGAACGACGGAACGGGGTGCGAACCTTTTTTTTTTAAGAAGCTGTAAGTCAATACCGTAGAAGATGATGTCAGCGGTTATAGCCGATGCGGAAATTTGACGAGGGTAGTCCATTTAGATCTCGGAGGATAATCGGAGTGGCAATTACCAATCGCCGCTCAGGTTACGTGGCGTAAACAGGAGAGAAACGAAACACGTTAAAGGCTGCGTAATTAGCAACTAACGCAGTCACGCCGACCTGATCCGGCTTTATGATTTGTAAGTACGCTTTACGTATAAAAGTAACCACTTCTACCGCTTACATTTTGTACGTTGTAAGGAACACAGCAGCGCTTGTAAGCAACACAACAGCGTTTTCAAACTCTCGGGTAAGACGATAATTGCTTCTATTGTTGTCTGGACAAGTCAAAGGACACTTTCAGAGCGAATGCGGAATATGGGTAGGATTAAGGTTTAATAATCGATTCATATATGCTGTAAAACGCTTCCTTAACGACAGGCTCACCAAAATACCCGCAATAAAAATCTATTTCTGACCGGCAGTGAAGTCCGCATCGGTGCAGCTGTGCGCTGGTTGTGATACGGTAGGACGAAGCGGCTACGTTCCGGGAAAGCGAAAAGTCAAGATGTATCAAGTGCGTCGCCTTATTTCGACTGAAGCGGTTATGCTTGAACCGATGCTACCGGTTACTTTGCAAACTTTGTATGACGGCCATTTCGTCGCCTTTCTCATTAGACCTCGATTCAACATTGCTCGATCTACGACAAGGGGGTGGAGACTGCAGGCTATACGTTATTGAAGCAATCGTTTTGGGTGGCGCGTTAACATGGTATTTGTCATCAGGACAGCATGACCCATTGCATTGTGTTGCCAATATGTGCAATGTATTCCAATGCTATTTTAATGAGATTTTGTTGGCAATTTGAATGTATGTTTTTTTTTTAATCAAAACCGGTAAAATGGACAACCCCTATTGGGTATCACTTCAATCTCCCTGATCATTCGATATGAGTTATGAGTGTACTGGGCATAGAATCCCTTGGTCACCGTAGTGATGCTGTCCGTCTTAGCCGTGAGAAAATGTGGATGAAGCGTCTTCGGACTATTCAACCATATGGTCTCAACATCCAGGAGGGTAATGACTAACACCATGCAGCTTTCTGATAATCCTTCTTTTGTGTTCACTCCTTCACACTTCTCTCTTTGATCTTTCCCCCTCTTCTCACTTATCCCTACCCTATACTCCTTGCCATTCCCTTTGATCTCTCCCTACCAGCTTTACTCTTTGCCCATTGTTTTTCATCCGTGTCCTATTCACTCCCTTCCCCCTTCCTACGTGTACATGTATCTGTTTTGTCCTTGTCACTCTGCCTTTGAGAAAGGTCCTGCCAGGATGAAAACTTTAGGCCCACTAAATTTGCATTTTGGAAATTTTAGTCAGTAAGCAGTTTGCAACATGTTTGAATAGCACTGTTTTATTTGTTGTTTAATATCTCAAATTTTAGTGTGCCCGACGTTTAGATGATAGCGGGACCTTTCTCAAAGGCAGATTGACAAGGACAGAAACAGATACAAATATGTGACCCGGCACAGCATAATGAGGAATAACCCCACTTTTGAGATTTTAAGATTTTCTAATGATGTGAAAGAGTATACCATTAGTTTTCAAATGATATCAAAATATAATGCCCTCTAATATTTAAAATTTCCGAAAATACAAAAAAAATAAAATATTTGTGATCGAATTGTGAAGATACTTTAACTTCAGGCGTTGTTTACTCAAAACGTGTTTTAATGGGATATTCCTCATGTCGTTATGCCGAGTCACATATAAGAAGCGGGTGGTAGAGAGTAAATAGCACACGGATGACAAAGAAGAAAGCTGGTAGGTTAAGTTCAAAGCAGGGAGATGGTAATTAGAATACTAACAAGTGTAACATTCTGGAGTCTGGACTGTGTGGCTCTTCACTTTCAAAGGCGATGCTGGACGGAGAATGCTGGTAAAAAAACCCTCACCATGTCATCACGGTATATACCTGAAAGATTGATTGATTGATTGATTGAACATTCTTGCGATTTGGCCAATTTTGCTAAGGGAAGATTGTTTTAAACCAGAATGAAATTAAAATGAAATAAAAATGAAATCTTGCCGAAAACGCCATATCCATAATGTGGTGGACGCCCTGTGTTGGGTGATTCCGAAGTGTGTTACGTAACAACCCTCGCACCCTCTCTCTTATAAAAAAGGGTACAATATAGCACCTGTCTCTCTCTCTTGTCTTTCCCCCTCTCAGCCTCACACTTAAACTTACTCCGTTAGCATATAGGCCTAATTGCTGTTTAATCAAAACAGAATGTAGTTAGCTGAACAGATCTACTCAATGTCTCTTGACTCGGCTTTTTTTTTTTATTTCGTGGAGCAATCTATACCCGCTATTGAGATCATCCCTCTATGTGCTCCTTCACCCGTAAGGAATCTGCTCCGATAAGTAGCCTGCGATATCCAATAGGAACCTAGAAACACCGAGCTTCAAGTCGAACTGGACTCCGGCATTTCTGTTTAGGCGCGAGAACGAGGTTGCCTTTTTTTCTCTGGATCTCTGGGAGCGAACCGAGCTGAAAGGGAGGTCAGTTGAGATTGTGCGCTATATAGCTGTGAGCAAGGAGGCATTGGTGCGAGCGAGCACGGGCCGTTTCTCAGTATTTGCACTGTAAATTGAAGATCGCCAACACGGCCGCACCGCCCTCCCCACACACCCTCACACCAGGAAATTGGGTATCAGTGCGTTGAACCTGCCTAACCGAATTATACGGCGCCCACACCGTCTATCCCTCGTTATTCTCCGCGGACGTGGAACGCGCTGATCTCGCGATTCCGTGCTCGTCATAAATATTTATCCCTTCGTTCGTTTCCCCCTACACCCACCAACTCCCCCCCACCCCCACCCCTTCTCTTCTCGCCACGTTTTCCCATATCGGTCAGTGTCTCCGTTCCCAGACCCGCCAGTTGAATATCCGCGCATCCGCCAAGCTCCGGGTCGCGCTCGGAAGTGAAAACGAGGCTCGTTGGCTCTGTGCTTGCCGACGTGAGAACGCAGTCACACGCGGAAGCGTCTTAAAGCCGTGTCCGCACTGGACTTATTTTTTTGTATCGAGCCCGTGGGTAACATTCCAATGGGTATATCTTCCCGGCGCCCGCACTTGGAATTTTCGACCCGGGTAAACTAACCGAGACGATCGGTAAAACTAACCGACTCATGTACATGTGCATGTACTCCAGGTACACAAACGCGTGGTTACCCTGCGCCCGCACGAGTCTTGCATACAGTAACGTAACGTGCGGGGCGCCGGATGTGGTTTTTTACCGAGTCGTTTACCGAGACGTCGTGTCCGGACTGGACTTATCGACTCGGTTAAACTGACCTGGTCAATTTAACCGGGCAGAAGTTGGTCGCACCCACTGGAGTCGGGTAAGTTACCTGGGAAGAAAACTTCCTGGGCTGTCCGTACTGGACTTAAAATGGTCAATGTACCCATTTGCTCGGTTAGTTTACCCATTGAAAGTCCAGTGCGAAAGCGTCTTAAAGCCGTGTTCGCACAGGACACCGGACCGTTCCAAAGGGTTAATCTCACCGGCGTGTAAACTTGGATTGTCGACATGGGTAGATAACCGCATCAACTTAACCGACTTATACTTGATACAAACGCGTGAGACGTCGCGTCCGCACTGGACTTTTCGAAAATGGTTAATTTGACCAAGTCAATTTAACCGGGCACAAGTCAGTCGGTTAAACCACCGTACCCATTCGAGCAAGGTAAGTTACCTGGGAGGAACACTTCCAGGACTGAAAATAATCAAGTTACCAATTTGCTCGGTTAGTTCAACCCCCCCCCCAAAAAAAAAAAAAAAAAAAAAAAAAAAAAAAAACGAAGTCCAGTGTTGAAAAGGCTTTACATTCGGGCCTTGTTCCCATAATGGCATTGACCCTTCAGAAGGGTGGAGGGGCGGTAGGCCTGTAGAAAAAGGAACACCCCTATAGCAAAGACAGTGTGCCAATATTTCTGCCGGCATGAAGGGCGAACTAGGATACACTGGGTGCACGAGTTTCACGTCCTATGCAATTACTCCCAGTTTGAACCCCCGGCGTGGAGTTTCTAAAAGAAAAAAAAATCTCCCCGGGCACTTCTACAGAAATCGACGGTAGAGGCCGACTTGGTGATTAACTTAGCATCGATCTGACCCGACCCTTTCTTTCTGGACAATAATCGTTCGTTACGTCTTTAACGGAAGGCCAAGGAAGGCTGAGAGATTCTGCGCAGTGGACACGCCGAGCTTCCTTGACCCATTGCTCGACCCAAGGTCACTTGAGGTGAATTTCTTTAGAGTCTTAAGCCGCGTCCGCACTGGACTTGAAATGGGTAAACTAACCGAGTCCAGTGCGGACAGCCCAGGAAGTTTTCCTCCCAGGTAACTTACCCGACTCCAGTGGGTAGTTTTAACCGACCAACTTCTGCCCGGTTAAATTGACCAGGTCAGTTTAACCGAGTTGATAAGTCCAATCCGGACACGACGTCTCGGTAAACGACTCAGTAAAAAAAAACACATCCGGCGCCCCACACGTTGCGTTACTGTATGCAAGACTCGTTCGGGCGCAGGGTAACAACGTGTTTTTGTACCTAGAGTACATGCACATGTACATGAGTAGGTTAGTTTTACCGATCGTCTCGGTTAGTTTACCCGTGTCAAAAAGTCCAAGTGCGGACGCCGGGAAAATTTACCCATTGGAATGTTACCCACGGGCTCGGTAACAAATAAGTCCAGTGCGGACACGGCTTTAGTTTTTAAATTATTCGTTTCAACTCTGGCCTCTACTTTTGGATTGTATCTGCTTTTGATTCGTCGACCACTTTCATTAACTCTAGTGTTAAAATGCTGGCCCAGAAAATGATTGACTGAATCATTTCTCAAACACTAAATCCGAAACGTTTGTGATTCTTTTTGACCAATGCAGCAGTGGGGGTGTGATGTAACGAACCTTACCTGTTGAAGGTTGGTCGTAAAATATTGCCGTTCAAGGCACATTACAACATTGGGAAGATCAGAAAACATCGCTGTCCTTCTAATTTACACAGTTTGTTGATGGTCATGGTAGAATCCTCATGTAGAAATTTTACGGTCTGGAATGCTGTACTTCACGAGAAAGCTTCGCTCAAACATCAACAAATAGTTTATCACTCGCGAATGATAAACTATTTTCTGTCACCCCAGAACGGTGCGAAAACCGTGACGGTTTTTTTGCCTTTTTTCTACTTTCTCAGATTACCATTTGAGCTCAAACCTTCGCATGATTTCTTTGTTTTGATGTTCAATGGTTTAACACACAAACTGTGGTAATCTTTTTACCAGTGTTGCATAGGGGCTTTAGAATGGTGGCTGGTGTATAAAGAGTATATTACAATAGAGAGAGAGAGGACTCTATGGCCGAATCATTAGAGCGTTCGTCTGCTACGCAGAAGGTTGCTGGTACCGATCCAATTCCGACCAGTAGCTGGAAACTTCTCTCAGTCCATTCAGTATAGTGGCTCGCATAAGAGCTGAGGGATTTTTGAACGCAGTGGCTGTTGTTACGGCAGTCGTCCGTGTGGTTCCCTGACTTGATTGTATTTCGTCAGCATTGCAGGCTGGTTGAACCAGCCTATTAGCTGATAGTCTGGTTCCAAGAGCTAAACATCCTGACAAATACTGTTAAGTCAGGGAACCACACGGACGACTGCCGTAACAAACAGCCACTGCGAATTTCGAGGGCAGCGAGGAAAGGAACTGGCCACCCTATCTCGTCATGCAGTGGCCTTGTAAACGTGCTTCTTTACTAATGCATGCATCCTACGGTATAACGATAGAATAGAAGGAGTAGGTTTGCGGTGACACCATGCACATTTGTGACCCGGCACAGCATAATGGGGTATAACGCCCACTTTTTAGATTTTGAGATTTTCATATAATGTGAAAGAGTATACCATTAGCTTTCAAATTATATCAAAATTATTTCCGTGTGCACTTTGTTGTAAATAGTACAAGGGGACTTCGCGCGTGCATTTGGTACCATACACAATATAGCAGCACCATTCTAACTCCTCGAAAGCGGCCATTCAAAAAGGCAGGAATTTTATATTTTAATGAAAACAGTACACAAACACTCCCCCAAAATTCTCGTTTTTACAACATTTAGAGACGGATTTTGGAAAAATCCCGTGGACATAATATTCTCCAATACATCAACTTTCCGAAATACAAAAAAATATATAGATTTTTTTTATTCGATTTAAGAAGATACTTTGACTTCAGGCGTTGTTTACTCGAAAAGAGTTTTGGTGGGATATTCCTCATGTCACTGTGCCGGGTCACATTTTTCTTTTTGTGAGTAAAGTGTGGCTCTGAGAAGAATCGGAGGAATTCGAAGTTTCGGACAGTGCACTCTGTTCGTCTTCAGGAGAAATACTGTTCGAAACGTCTAGTTCCTCGGTTTTTTTTTACTTCAGAACAACATATACTGTATTCACATAAGAAAATGGTTTGCACGGTGTCATCACCGCAAACCTACTCCTGCTAATCTCACCATGAAAACATTCCAATCTCAAACTATAGAATGGGATATCCTATACCTATATAGGCTACACAGTGTTATTCGCTCGGACTCAAAAAGCTTCACTTGTATATGGAATTGTCACACTTGCAGTTTTAGTTGAAGGGGTCACCGTGTTTTCGTCGATGCGAGAAATCCCACAGTGCTGCTCGTCACCTACGATGGCTCGCGTGAAAAATAAAAAATTGAAAAAGGGAAGACATATGACCGTGGGTGTAAACTCACCCTTCAGGCTCCGTTGCTTCGGGGCCCGGGGAGAAGGGAGGGGGCGGAGGCCGAGGCAGGACCGCGGCTTAAATTGCCTGACAATAATGTCTTCGGGAATCCAATTTGCTTCTCGCGTGGATGAAGTTGGCAACATCAGTCAACATGATTGCCCCCCAGGGAGGACGCTGCCGTAAATGGATTGAGGGGGGAGGTGGGTACCATTGCCCCCCCCCCCCAGCACTGAGTGGGCGGGGGTTTACGATATTGTGGAGGGGAGGGGACCATGCTTTTGTGGATGTGCACTTGAGACAACGGGTGAAACATGAGTGACTTCAGAACAAAGGGAACGATTAAGTGAGAAATGAGTGACTTCATGCAGAACAAAGGGAACGATTCAGCTCTCATTTCGTTTTTCATCTGCTTTGCCCGATGGCTTATGAAAAAAAAAAATATTCAGGCAGCTCGGGCGGGATTCGAACCCGCGACTCAAGCGTTCTTCTTTTAGAGTTATTTTGCTCCATGTATGTCCTCATTTCCTCATCGTCAATAAAGCAATGCCATAAGGCTAAAAATGCATCGATTTATTACGTACGTTAACTAAAAAGTACAACATGATTACACGAAACTACATTTTTTTTTATCAAGAGGTCTTTCAAAATACTCTAGAACGAAAATCGTAGTTGGCTTTCATTTATCCAACACAAGGCTCATGTTGTCTAGTGCAGGCGCCTTAACCACTTGACCACCGAGCTTGTCGATGTCGTGTGGCGGATTCGAAGCTGCGGGTGTACCGCGTGGCGTCACAGATATAGCATAATGTTTGGGACGAGGAAATTGGAATTCGATGAGGGTTTGCCTTGAACTTAAAGTTGAAGTTTGATCAAACACTAGGTGGGCCTTACTATTTGTGACCCGGCACAGCGATATGAGGAATATCCCACCAAACCACTTTTCGAGTAAAGAATTCCATATTTTTTTTTTTTTTTCGAAAAGTTAATGTATTGGAAGATATTATGTCTAATGGATTTTTCCGAAATCCGTCTCTAAAAGTAAAAAAAACCGAGGATTTCGGGGGAGTGTTTGTGTACTGTTTTCATGAAAATGTAAAGTTCCTGCCTTTTTGAATGGCCGCTTTCGAGGAGTTAGACTGATGCTGCTATAATTGTGTCTGGTACCAAAAGAACGAGCGAAGGCCCCTTGTAATATTTACAACAGACTTCACACGGAAATGATTTTGATATCATTTGAAAGCTAATTGTATACTCTTTCACATCATCAGAAAATCTCAAAATCTCAAAAGTGGGGGGTTATTCCTCATTATGCTGTGCCGGGTCACATTTTTTATCCTAGCAGGACCCTGAATGGCAGGGACACAAGCAGACAGAAAGGCGAGTGCAATAGGGACATAGACGGCGGACAAAGGACAAAGAGGATATATGGTAGAGTGAGATCAAAGGGGAGGCGATCAAAGGGGTGAGGGTAAGGTGAGGATTGGGAAGCCGAGGGGGGGGGGAGATCAAAGGGGAAGGGTCAGAGTGAGAAGTGGGGGAGTGGGCATAGAAAAAGATTGAGAGTGATATACAAAAATGTTGCAAACTGCTTACTGACTAAAATTACCAAAATGCAAAACTCCAAATTTAGTGGGCCTGACGTTTCGATCCTATAGCATGGCCTATCTCAAAGGCAGAGAGAGGGGTCCTGCCTTTGAGAGGGGTCATGCTAGGATCGAAACGTCAGGCCCACTAAATTATGAGATAGAAAAAAGATTAGTAGACAAAAGAAACATACAAGATGACGACCTTTCCCCTCCTACAACGAGGCAACGAGAAAATACGGAAACCGCTTTTCGAGAAAAACACAGCGCCGTCAGTGATAAATTGCAGCGTACCCGCAAACACACAAACTGTTTGAATATTTACAGACATTTATTATGAACAATTCCTTCAAACAGAGGATTTTCTAACACAGAAGCTTTCCGAAATCGCAAAGAAAAGTTGATGTTGGCATTCACTTTGAACGAACTTTTGGTACTTTTGCTTTTTACTTGAACAGGAGTGGATGTCCCATTGCGCCATCCCAGGTCGCACATCAGGTAAGGAGCAAGGTCTGTCTCTGGTCACGATCGCCTTCGAACAAATAAATTAAGCCCATCCGAAAATATTAATAAGTGATTTTTGAGCGGCTGATGTTTGGCCCGCACTCACGACGTGGCCTTGATGCCGTGCCCCGGCTGACTCGTTTTCGTTCGCGACGACAAAACTGGTTCACTGTAACAACTAACTGCACCTCATGCACTTCTGCAATGGCACATTATTTGTCCCAGAATCATGAACACTACTGCACTTCATGCACATGAAATACTGTAGCTCAAGCACATGTGGCATTGTAATCACTTGAGCAAAAGTCGGATGTTTGCATGAAGTGCTTCATGTACACGAACATCGCCCTATTTACTGTACCTCAAGCACATGGGAGTGAAAGTGAGCATCACCTCGTGCGCATGTATCGTGCACCACGTGCCTCAACATACTTCATCCGTGTGCGTGATGTGAGCACCGTTTTTACGGTGTTCAAGTGTATCAGTGGCGCCGGCCGGCCTTCATGTCATTCCGAGCCGAATCGAGGCAACCGATGTTTCCCGTGTGGCTGGGTGCGCCCGTGATCGTCGGTAATCCGGGTATTGCGCGGTGGGATTTAACGAATCGAGATGCCCGTATGGTTATCCGAGGGTAAAGTTGGCTTGGAATTCGCGGTATACCCGGCATTGAAGGCTGGAAAACGCGGCCACGATAATAATTATCAATCCATTCCTGAAACAGGGAAACTTGTTCTCAATGGCTGTTGATTTGTTCGCGCATACAGACTGTATAAAAAAAACAATAATTTCCTTTGCAATTGAATTTCAGAAGGAATTTTTGACTTTTTTTTTTTTAATCATAAAATGAGTATCTTTCCGAAAGAAACAAAATTATTCTGAGATAATTTGTTGCATGATACCCCGGCTTATTCACTACTTTCATTTCAGTCTAACTGCATCCAAAATGGTAATAAACAAAATGGCATCATTTATTTCATTTTTGTGTTGTCTATACCAGGAGCATGCGCACTACGCTGGGTCACCTGTAGATTAATTACCAAGGGCGCCCTCTAACAACACAACTTGGCGCTATGGCGTGCACCAAAATCCACGAGTTGATAAATCATATTTTCTGGTTGGCCTATGTGCATCGGAGCGCGCTCCAACAATGTAAGAAGCGAAGACTCTTAAATAAGATAAAAGCACTATAGTTTGGCAGTGCTGTGGCTTCAACATATAGCGTCCATCGTCTCCACAATCAAATGCAGCCCCGAGTTAAGGCTGATTACCAGCACGGACGGGCTCTGCCTCAGTAAGCTGTCCATCTCATCACGCGGTCAATAGGTAGCCTGTGGAGCCTGAAGGTGCGCCACGATTCCAATAGCTGCATATTAATAGAGCGCTTTGCTATAAATACATTTCAGACCGCAGCCCGCCAGCGCACGCGGGGCCAAAAGGTGACGCGACGCACCGAATATGACGCCACTCCACAGCTGAGCATTATTATAATAAGGACCGTGACAGCTTCAGTACAAACACAATGAACATTTGGCCAAAAGGCAGAAATCAAGAAATGGAATTTCGATGAAATAGCACACCTTTGAAATACGTTCAACCGATAACGATATTGCCAAAAATACCAGCCCTTGTGTTATATATACCTTGTGACACTCGTGTAGCGGGAATATCACTATGTACCTTTAGCATAATTTAGTTTTCCATAGCAACGGCTACTCGCTTTCCCTTCTCATCTCACCTTTTATGACAGCCGCACTCTAGACTTCATTCATTTCTTTGTTTTAGAAACAACGCTGTATATCTAAGCACAAATACTGTTCAACGCACGTAATCTCATGACGAAAGTGTCATTATCGCTTCTTATCTGAGTAACTGTCTAATTTCGATTTGAATAAAAAAAAGGGTCTAAGGTTGTGTCCGGAAATGGGTATAGTCAGTTGTCAATGTATCCATGCGTATTTCCAACGGCAAAGGGTGCAGACCTATAGCGTTAGAGACGAACATACAGTGTGCCTCGGTTAATAGCTTGAAAAGGGCACGGCAGTGGCACGTCTCATAATTCCCCAGTGCCATCGTGGAGTATATCTTCTGCTTACTTAGGGCGCGCCTTCTTGGTATGCCAACTATCAGTCGAATGGGTTGAAAAGGGACAGGTCTAATCCGATAACACTTAACGGTAGGGCTGGCCGCTTTCGTTTCTTTCAGCTAGCTCTAAAGTTGGCCGTTCTTGGCCATAGCCTTGGCATGACATTTTTCCCATTGGGAGAGCATTAAAAAAAGGCATTCAACGAATTGCTCAGACATTTTAGAGACGAGTGAGGAGAGGCTGTCATTTTATAGTGGCATCCATTTTGCTCAGTATGATAGCCTTGAAATCAAACATTTTTTTTACTATACAAAACAGTGCTTCACGAAATTAAATTTCTGCGTGACACAATCATGGTATAGGGCGCACAGCGGCGGGTTACCCGCGGTCGACAGGCTGCCAGTGAGGTTTTCCTAACGACTGCTTGGTCGTTGGTTGTCGCGCGGTCCCGCAAAAAAAACCCTTTATATATCAGACCTTTCTTCCGCCGAAAGTCAATTTTCAAGGAACGAGAGAACGCGTGTATCTGTCGCTGGTGACAGAAGCTGCGCACACGGTGGGTAATTGCTTGGTATGATAACAGTGCTGGTGACTGTCCGTTTTCTTTGCGAAAGAGAGAGAGAGTGAGGGGGATAGAGAGATGAAAGAGAGGGGAGAGAGGGGAGAGAGATTGAGAGAGAGGTGGGACGGAGAAAGAGAGAGAGTAAGAGAGAGGGGGAGAGAGAGAGGGAGAGAGAGGGGGAGATGGGGGGGAGAGAAGAGGAGAATCGGTAATGAGGGGAGAGAGAAATGGGGAGAGGGGAGAGAGGAAGAAAAAAGGGACAGATTGAGAGAAAGAGGGAGAGAGAGAGAGAGGCAGAGAGGGTTTGCCAGAGAGAGAGGGGAAGAGTCGGGGAAGAGGGGAGAGAGAAATGTAGACAGGTGAGAGGGGAAGAAAAAGAGAGGGAGAGAGCGAGATCTGGGAGAGGATATACGGGGGAGAGATGGGGAGAGAGGGGAGAGGGAGAAAAGGAAAGTAGATAGATTAGCGATAGGAGAAAGGAGAAAGAGAGGAAAAGAGGGAAAGATCGAGAGGGGAGAGAGGGATGAAACTAGTGAGAGAGAGGAGATGTGGAGTGGGATGGGGTGAGAGGGGGATAGACAGGGAGATGAGAGATGGAGAGAAAGAGGCAGTGAGAGGTTGAGATACAGGAAGGGGCACTGTGTAAGCCCGAAAGACCTGACAAGCCCAGATGAGTCTCCACACAGCCCTGTAGAATCGGGGTTTGAATCACGCCACGGACGATCACCTCGACTTCTGTGTATTGAGTGCGCCAGTTACCTCCGCTGTTCAATCAAGGGACACCAAGATTGCCCCCCAGGCAGTCGACCGTGTGGAAGGAGACACGACAAAAAAAATATCAGTCGGTTGGGGGGGGCACTTGGGCAGTGTGCATTGCTACTGACGTCATGCTTTCCCTTTTCCTCAAGAACATATGTGACCCGGCACAGCATAATGAGGAATAAGCCCCCACTTTTCAGATTTTGAGATTTTCTAATGATGTGAAAGAGTATACCATTAGCTTTTTCAAATGATATCAAAATTATTTCCCTGTGAACTTACTTCGCTCGTTCATTTGGTATCAGACACAATATAGCAGCGTCATTCTAACTCCTCGAAAGCGGCCATTCAAAAAGGCAGGAACTATACATTTTCATAAAAACAGTACACATACACTCCCCGAAATCCTCGGTGTTTTTTTTCAACATTTAGAGACGGATTTCTTTGAACATAATATCCTCCAATACATTAACTTTCCGAAAATACAAAAACAAAAATTGATTTCTTTTGTTATCGAATTGAGAAGATACTTTGACTTCAGGCGTTGTTTGCTCGAAATGTGTTTTGGTGGGATATTCCTCATGTCGCTGTGCAGGGTCACGTACATGTAGCACAGCGGTAGATGTGGTCTGATCAGCAAGGCAACCTGTGTAGGCACCGCCATGACCACGCCCCATTCTAAACGAAACCCCACGAACCACACGGTGGCGCCCAAGCTAAACGAAAACACGGTGCCCTCACTCATATACAATGTGCATAGCGGGAATCTATTACACAGTTTAACCAACTCTAACTCAAAGAAAAACCTCGTTACTAACTATACAGTTTTTCTCTCAGTCGAAGCCACTATACAGTTTTTCTCTCAATCGAAGCCACGCTGCTTATCGTATAAATGATCAAGATTATGTTTACGGAAAACATAACACGTGTTAAATATTTGTTTTGTTTTGAGCAGAGCAATACCAGAGGAGGTGATTTATGATGTTGTTATGACCAGGGATTTCATTTCCCTAACTTTGAAAATTGCCATAGAATATGATGGGGAAGTTTTTATAAGAAAAGGGGCCCAAATCCGCCATTTTGGCCAAACCCACTTAAATAAGACCTAAGGCTTTGCATGGTGGGTGAATCAATATAGGAAGGTTTGCGGTGACACCATGTATCAGGTCTCTTAAAGGAAGAGGTGTGGTTCTGAAAAGAACCTGAGTGGTAACTCGACGGATATCAAACTCAGTTAGACACGGGAAGTTATGGCAATAATATTTGAGCGTTTTTGCCGCAATGGATTTATGGGTGGATAGATGCATAGAATGGGTGGATGGATTTATGGGTGGATAGATGCATAGAATGGGTGGATGGATTTATGGGTGGATAGATGCATAGAATGGGTGGATGGATTTATGGGTGGATAGATGCATAGAATGGGTGGATGGATTTATGGGTGGATAGATGCATAAAACGGGTGGATGGATTGATGGATGAATGGTGGATGGGTGATTGATGAACAGGTAGAAGACAACACCAAGGGTTGATTTTGAAAGCTTGCCATAGAATATGATGGGAAAGCTATTGAGCTCGCAAATTGAACACCTGATTGAAAGAGGGGCACGCCATTTCGGCCAAACTGAGTTAGACACGAGAAGTTATGGATAATACTTAATCGTTTTGCCACAATGGATGTATAGGTGGATAGATGGGTGATGGATGAACAGGTAGAAACGCTGAAAACCACCACTCCTATAAGTTCCGTATTGAGTTGGCTTATACCAAACGGTGTCTGAGTCACATAGACCCCAACGGACAATACAATGAACATGCCAGTCAAAGTCCGACCCGCCCTCAACGATCAAGGAAACCCCCATTCGCTTCCAGCGCACATTAGGTTTGTTGACGCACTCGGTTGGGCCATGTTATCAGACCAGCTGCCAACAGTCCTTTCCCCCATCTGTCAAATCGGGCTTGCAGATTAAATGTTAATGGCTATTCCGGCTGTAAGCTACGGTTTCCATTCCTGTTCACGACAGCTTACACACAATCAGCTCATAAGTTAGTCATAACACAACCCCACGGCGTCAAGTTTGTTTGTGTGCTTCTTCTTTTTTTCTTCAATGCAGCTGGAGGAAGACTTGAATTCGAGACGTAAAACAATCCCAAAGTTAAATGCAGGTAGTTAATACAGTTTCAAATCATGTGGACAAAATATGTTCAGATGATGCCAGTGGTTCTGACAATTTCATTTTTCCCTATAAAAATGTTCACTGATTATACGAGTCAAATCATTTTATGCACGATTTTTTTTTCTAGATGCCCCGTTAATCCAAGGAATTTGATCTTTGTTTAAGATACCTTGTCTGGGTGTTTTTTGCTTGTCAATCTATATACCGTGCCAATTTATGTTTGGTCAATCAAGGATTAATGCAGATAGCAGCTTGGCATTCTTATCAGGTTTTGGATAAAAAATGACGTAAAATGAACTAAACAAAATGTTGCCAATTGCTTAATGAGTGAAATGACTTAATTGCTTAATGACATAAATATGGGGAAAAATATAAGGGGCCCGTCGTGACCTTCGATCCTGGTAGGACCTTCCTCAAAGGCTGAACGCCCTTTAGAGTGGTCCTGTTCGAATCGAAACGTCAGGCCCTCTTGTGATAGTCAGTGGCTATGAATGCAGTCCTCACTTCTCGATCCAAACCGCTCTCGTGGAACTACCCGTCTCACCAACGGCCATTTTTCCAAAACCCGGCTTAGGCTCCGGCTCCGGCTTTGCCTCCGTTCCTTTCATCTGTTTTTAAAGCACAAGACATGAACATGGGAATTATTTGGCTTCGTTTTTTTTTAATGTCATAACACTTTTTAAAAAAGAATCCAAAGCTTCAACTTCACCAAAGAACTCCAACCTGTGATTTCAGTTTTTGGATAACAGAGACGAAGCCGGAGCCGAAGCCTGAGCCGTAATTTGGAAAAGGACCCTATGTTTATCACCAATGTAAATATGCGGTGCGTTCATACGCACGCGAGAAATGTGCAATACCCGTTCACATTCAGTTTGAAACACGAGGATAAATGGTTTAATATTGGCTCTGATAAACACTAATGAAAATACTAATATTGTAAATAATAGAGTAATATGCAAACAGCTTACCGACTGAAGCGACCAAAAAGGGAATATCAAAAAATAGCAGGGCCTGACGTTTTGATCCTTGCATGTCCTTTCCCAAAGGCGGAATGGTCTAAAGTATAACGCTATCTCAAAATTTAGTGGGCCTGAAGTTTCGATCCTAGCAGGACCTTTCTCAATAGCAGAGTGACAATGACAAAACAGATACATGTACACGAAGGAGGGGGGAAGAGGGTGAATAGGACACGGATGAGAAACAAGGGACAAAGAGTAAAGCTGGTAGAGTGAGATCAAATGGAAAGGCAAGGAGTAGGATATGGATTAGTGAGAGGAGGGGAAATATATAACATTATCAATTGAAAAACGGAAACGTATACTTTTTTATACTCCGCGCGTTGACACTGTTCGTGACGTCGTCTTCAGAGATGGAGAGTTCAGGAGGTCAAGATGGTCTGGTACCAAGAGTGCGTTGTGGGTAACGGGGCAGCCCAGCTACTGCGCTGCGCACGCAGTGACTCATACGTACGTACACATAATATGTTGTGAATGTAGCCCTATGGGTGTTTTCGAAATGAAGGCTTAGACTCAGGCTTAGGCTTCGGTCATATTTATCTTGCTCGTTATAATATCACAGGCATCTAAAAACAACAGTTTTACCTCAGTTTCTTTGGGGAATAACTTTACCTATCAAGCCAACAAACCTTCAAAATCGGAAACAAACCACACACTGGATTTTCGGGTTTTGTCAGACGGAGACGAAGCCTGAGCCCGAGCCTAATCCTCCATTTCGAGAACGGCTATTAACAACCGCAGACAACTGAACAGTCGTCAATTCCAAAAGCAATCGGGACGAAACATCCACTTGACCTACCCACAAACTGATGTTGTTGATCGTTGGCGTTTCGATCAAAACAAGATGGTTCGAAGTGTGCTGAGCAGATCGCCGAGTGCTCGGTTGGTTCTGACCACTTGACTTCGATCGACTCAGCTTCACTTTCGCCGTCCAAATTCGACGAAGTTTGGGGTAAGAGACGAAAACGATGAAGACTAAAACCTTCTTTTGTTGGCATTGCTGCTGCAACCAGCAACAATACAGTTCAGTGGCATTCTGAAGAAAAAAAAACACACACACGTTATTTACGTGGAGAAGTAACTCTATAAATAGGAAGTGCGTGTCACGTTGCCGATCAAACTGTCACGCACACAACCGGGAAAGTATGTCAATCTCCGGAGTCTACGTCACAATCTTATGTAAGTGAGGAGATAAATGGGTGGACACCTTGTTTGATTGATGTAAACGCAGTGAAAACAAAGGTTTAATAGCAAACGTTCATTACGATAGAAACACTAAACATAATAAATAACACATTTCGTTGACTCTTTGAATGATGAAATTGCAACTTGAAGAAATGACGTTTCACTCAGGAACGTCCTTAAAGGGATCAATTCATTGACAACGAGCAGCCTTGCTGGGATCGAAATGGCAGGCCCTACAAGTGTTTACCACAAGCAACAGGCTTTTTTTTAGTCAGTGTTTCGCTCTCGCTAGTTAAGCTGTACGGACGGGTACTTGGGGGGCTGGGTTGGCCGGTTGTAAGGGTGAAATCGAGCGCATCGATTACGTCGTTTGGGGCTGAAAAAAACCCCGCCAAATCTCAGGAGCAATTTTGGCGGAAATGATCCCCGGAATTACAACGGCCGGTCGTCGGTGTGTGTGTGTGTGTGTGTGGGGGGGGGGTGGGGTGGGACGGCACAATTTGAGGCCATTGGATAGTCCAACGAGCACGGTGAGTCCTCAGTGCCTCAATGCAACCCCTGTCCCCACCCCCACCCCCTTCGATGGAGCGGTGCAGCTTGGCTGGTTGGTTAAGCCCCATCAAGTGAGAGGAAAGCTCTTTCGGGAATATGCAGAGATTCTCTCTCGGCAAGTCTCTCTCTCTCTCTCTCTGACGCAGACAAACTCCTTCCGCTACGTGATTACTCGGCCCGTAGATATCAGACGGGTGATCGTACTTTTTTGCCAGTGATATGAATCGTCTAGATTGTCCCCCTCCTTTTTTTGAAGCAGTGGCTGGATTTAATGTCCATCTCATCGGAAACAGCGTGAAGAGAACTTCGCTTGTGTTTTTTTTTTCAGGGGGTGGGTGTGGGGATGTAACCTGAACGGGCTAAGTAAGCGACCCGTACGCACGATTTCCGTCTGTTTCCTGGTCTGTAGTTTAACTTGCTTGCGTTACGCTGCATTTCATGAAAATATGGTTTGTCGATAACATTCTTGGCGAATGACAACCTATACCTTTCATTATCTGCGTGAGGTGGTCACACTTGTATACCATGTGTTCTTTTTTAGAGAAATTCAGTATTGTGTACAGCGAAGCACGACAGATGGCAAGACAAACATCGCGTTGTTAAGAATCGTGCATGGACACTGGATGAGTGCGTTTTGTGTGTGGTACGATCATCTCCTTTATATATAGTTGAGAATGCATTGGCCGACGTTATCCCGATTCTTAATCAAAGCTTTTGTTTTCATCTTCAGGATCCATCGCTCACCTCTCTGCCAAAACAGTCGCGTGTATAGTTCGTCACGTCAGCGTATAGACGGATTTTCTTCAGCAAGAAAGTTGTAAATGTTGCAAACTGCTAACTGACCAAAATGACCCAAACGCAAATATCCAAAACTAGGAGGGCTAGCTGACGTTTCGATCCTTTCTTTCTCTAAGAAAGGTCCTGCTGGGATCGAAACGTCAGGCCATTGCAATTTTTTTTCAGAAAGTTACCGCTTTAAGTCGATCCTCGGCTGAGGGAAATTGTTCTAAAAAGGCAAATACAACACTGGGAAATTCGGAAAGCGTCGATGGCCGCAGATTTCCTTCTAATTTACACAGTTTGTAGATGGTCATGATAGAATCCTCATGTTGAAATCTTACGGTCTGGGATGCTCTACATCTCGATAAATCTTCACTCAAACATAGACGGAGAGTTGATTACTTATACTACAGAACAGTGCGAAAACCGTGACGTGTTTTTTTTTTTCATTTTTCTACTTTTTCAGATTAACATTTGAGCTAAACCTTTCCAGGATTTTGTTTTGGATTGTTGTATAGTTTAACAAGCAAACTGTGGCGATCGTTTGACTTTTACCAATGTTGCACAGGGCATTTTAAATCAAATTAACTTGGTAGGGCTGGTCAAGAAGTGAAAGGTTAGCGAAAGATGTGTTTCTGATCTCAAGAAATGCGTAGGCTGACTCGGCCGTCTGGCTGTAGACATGAACTGTCTCTCGGCCCACGCATCTCTGACGTCAGCTCGTAGAACAAAAGCATCTTCCCAGACTGCTTCCGCAGAGCCGTGTCTCCCGGTCCCCCAGTTTCAGGGAAAACGCCCTGGGTACCCAGACAATAAGTAGATTCGGATTCGGTTCAGCCGGGATCAAAATAATCGCCGCGAATTATATCCCACGCTGTGATAAATAATTCCCCTTCGGGCGATCCACGCAACGGTGCCCATAGATTAGATCGGGTCTGAAATTGGTTTCTAGCAAAGCTTGATCGGAGGGTGTGTGTGTGTGTGTGTGTGCAAAGGTTCCATACGCCGTCGCATCGTACTCATTTACTTGAACTGAAGAGTCGGAGTTGGGGGACGAGCAAGCCATTTTGAGATGTCGTCATCGTTCCGCGCGGCCCTTTTAGGGCAGGCTCATGCTTGGACGGCAGTTACCTGTTATGACGTCACGTAGATTCACTAGCAACCATTGAATCACGCTGTTTATGGACTGTATACTGAGATTGTATAACGAACGGGGGCAGAGGACTCTTAAAAATACAGACAGACCGAGATGTGCTTTCGTGGGCTTCTTTTGTGTGTGACGCATCGCGGACGAAGTCAGTGCCCGAAGGTCGATGCGGAGAATTGTAAATGGCTATGAAGACATGTTCGATGCCTACCACGCGAAGCTCGCTATTTTTTTTATAGAAACGCCTCCTTGGAGATTCGTTTTCGATCATGGAAGGGAATACGTCATTTGACATTAAGGGTTTCTTTTTTTTCCAGCACAGTTTTTCAGAGCTGTATCATTTTGCCTGACGCATACAGATATAATGGCGTACACATTCGACATTGGGATAATGTTTCTTTTGATAAGATATGTCTCTTAAAAAAAAGCCCGAATATAAACCACCGGATCGAAGAAGTGAACCCGCAGCATTTGGCTTGACGCTACGTAGCTCTGCTCAGCCTACCCAAATAGTCGACTATCTTTGCTTGCCATAACTATTTGTCAAGACTGCAATCTATGGACTTGACAGCTCTGGCAAGAGCACTTGTACGTTACACAGGGGGCCCTCGTTTCAATGCCCTGTCCAGACGATTTCTTTGCAGCATTTTCAATTAAAAAAACAACAACATACGGCTGGGAACCTTTGAACAAATTGAAACAAATTCCGGAGAAAACTTTGACTGGACCGTCGCTTGTACGCAGACCCAGAGGTCTCGGGCTAAATTCCCTGTCCAATTACTGTTTTCTTTGCCATTTTCTTGTTTTCAATTTCGCTTTTAAACTTGTTAGAGAAATCCTCCGTTTGATTTAAGATAACAATTTATCTCGTATATATACATTACAATTCCCCTCGAGTTACCTTGGGTATTAGTGCACATTGTACACTGTGTGATAAACTACAGAGGCAGTGCTCTCGGGTTTTTTTTCTGGTGAACACGCGATCAAGTCAAAATTACGAGGAAGACATGAAGTGAGCGAGGAAATAAGTATAGTCAGGCTCCGTCATGTCTGCTTCTCAAAATGAGGAAAATTCCATCCAAATACCTACGATCCTTTGGGACAATATTTATGCACCAGCTTCCAGCAGTGTACCAGAAGCTGCCAGATATTAAAGAAAAAAAAAAGAAAACAAATGTCACTGGCTAGTATCATCCACCTTTCTGATAGATCTGAGATTAGGATATCTTAGGAATTCCCTCTTTTTTATGTTTATCTGACTATCGGATGATTGGCAGTTGAGGTGGACCATCCAATCTCCCTACGGTCTGCCAATCTGGACGAACAGTACGAGAATCTATTAGTGTAGGAGCGCGGAGCGGAGTGGTAAAAAAGAAAGAAATGCGATTGCCGAGCCGTCCCACCGGGGTGTCCCGGGGGCAGGGCGAAAGGCGCCCGGTGGGACTACACCATGCTTTCCCGGAGTCAGTTATTGCATTTTTTTCTCAGGAGAGGAGGGGGGAAGAGCTGGGAAGAAATTGGCAGAAAACCCGAGCTGGCTGAGTTGGACCAAGCCTTAATGACCGTCGTTGACCGCCCGGATAAAATCAAGTTGTTTCATGAGGAAAGGTAGTTAATCTGTACATAAAGGAAAAGTAGTTTCTCTGCATGTGCATGATGAAAGTTAGTTTCTCTGTGCATGATAAAAGTTAGTTTCTCAGTGGATGATGAAAGGTAGTTAAATTATGCTTGTGGAAAGGTGGTTTATTTGTAAATTAGAAAAAGGTGGTTTATCTGTGCATGAGGAAAGGTTGTTTCTCTGTGCATAAAGAAAAGGTATTTTCTCTCTGCATGAGGAAAGGTAGTTTCACTGTGCATGAGGAAAGGTAGTTTATCTGTGCATGAGGAAAGGTAGTTTCACTGTGCATGAGGAAAGGTAGTTTATCTGTGCATGAGGAAAGGTAGTTTCACTGTGCATAAAGGAAAGGTAGTTTCTCACTGCATAAAGGAAATGTAGTTTACCTGTGCATGAGGAAAGGTAGTTTATCTGTGCATGAGGAAAGGTAGTTTCACTGTGCATGAGGAAAGGTAGTTTATCTGTGCATAAAGAAAAGGTAGTTTATCTTTGCATAAAGGAAAGGTAGTTTATCTGTGCATGAGGACAGGTAGTTTATCTGTGCATGAGGAAAGGTAGTTCCTCTGTGCATAAAGAAAAGGGAATTTCTCTGTGCATGAGGAAAGGTAGTTTCTCTGTGCATAAAGGAAAGGTAGTTTCTCTGTGCATGAGGAAAGGTAGTTTCTCTGTGCTTGTGAAAAGGTAGTTTATCTGTGCATGAGGAAAGGTAGTTTCTCTGTGCATGGGGAAGGGTAGTTTCACTGTGCATGAGGAAAGGTAATTTCTCTGTGCTTGAGGAAACGTAGTTTCTCTGTGCATGAGGAAAGGTAGTTTCTCTGTGCATGAGGAAAGGTAGTTTCTCTGTGCTTGTGAAAAGGTAGTTTATCTGTGCATGAGGAAAGGTAATTTCTCTGTGCTTGAGGAAACGTAGTTTCTCTGTGCATGAGGAAAGGTAGTTTCTCTGTGCTTGAGAAAAGGTAGTTTATCTGTGCTTGAGTAAAGGTTGTTTATCTGTGCATGACGTGAGAGCTTTTAATCCAGTCATTTCAGTCAGCCATTCGGAATGGTATTCGCAATGGAAGAAAGGGAATTTTTTTTTTAGAGTTATGACCCATCGGTTGGGAAAGAAACTGAGCGAAATGCATTACATCTTTGTTCTGAAGGGCCTATAATGACATTACTTCGATTTTACGGATTGATACGGGGAAATGGAATCTAAATTACCTTCAACCGCGTATTTTTTTTATCGGTACTATTACCCAGCGGCCGTCTATCCGATAGGATTTAGAAAGATTTACTACCTTTGCTGCATGGTCCCGTACCTCGATTTATTTATTTCTCATTTCAGTGCCGATCGTAAATTTTGGTCGGGCAAAGTGGGGTTGATCGCGTGTTCTCTCCAAAGCTTCGTCGATCTAGGAGGCGCTAGTGGATGGTGAATGCGTTCACCGGATTAGCGTGGAGGAGCATGCTGTGGCCCGCCAACGTTTCATTCAGATCTCGGAGCAAGAGGAAGTTGAGTAGGCTCCGTCTCCATAGCGCGGCGATGGGAGGCAAAAAACCATAGCTGCCGTATTGTGCAAGCTGCCCTCACATTAGTCTACGATTTATTTATTAATTGACACCTTACGAGACCCAGTTTCAACAGGAAGTGAGGTGGTAGTTATGGGAGGGTCGTATCGATGCTGGACACGGCAGGTGTTTAATTATTTATCATCTTTTTTTTTTCAAGATGTTTTTTTAAAGAGTACTTGCGAGGCGGGTCCGGCAGTGTCGTGTGCACAATGTTACCCGATCCCTTCCATCTCCCGCCTGGCCCGTTCGCAGTGACTCTGGGCCAGTCTGTAATGCGGGCATCTCCGGGAGGTCCAGCGGAGGTGTATTATTGTTCAGGATGCCCGCGTCGACCTCAAATTGTCTTCGTCTTCATTCCATTCCATTCAGAGAAAGGACCGTTGCAATTTCGTCATCCCCCACCTGTTCTTGGTCCGCGCTGGCTCTGTTCAATAGCGGTTGGGCAGTCGATTGTTTCCATTGCGTTGGTTTACCTTTAATTCTCTCAGTCTCAAACTGTGCATGTTGCTGATGAGAATCCACAAGGGAGACCAAAGCCAACATATACTAGTCATTTCAAATACGTACCACATATTGATTCAAAACTGGCGCTTATATAGATGCATCTTACTTAGAACCTTTGTTCTTGATATCCTGTTGTATACATAATATTATTGTAAAATGATTACATAACCGTATACATAAATATATGTATATATAGAGCAAAGGGTATGCCATTTTTTATTTTATTTCTAGCCACATACTTCCCCAATGCAAAATCGATTTAGCTGTTAAAATAATAGAAGCTAAAATATCGAAGCGAAATTTCAGGCAGTTGATAAATTTGAGATAAGCATTTCGGTAAATTACGTCAGTTATTATTTGGATATACACAAATGTTGCAAACTGCTTACTGACTAAAATTACCAAAATACAAATCTTAAAATTTACTGGGCCTGACATTTGGATCCTAGAAGGACCTTTCTCAAAGGCAGACATTTCTCACAGCCTTTGAGAAAGGTGCTGCTAGGATCGTAACGTCATGCCCACTAAGTTTTGAGAAAGTTGTAATTTTGCCGCATTATTTTTTTTTTCCATTTTGTTGAGAATTTGGTAGCGGAAATCTTGGCAGGAAAGTGATCGTAGGTCTTGATATAGTGTGATACGTCGAGTATAGTATTTCATCTTCTCTGTACACATGTGTTGTCTCTTTTTTTGCTCGTGAATATAGGCCTGTATTGATCAAGGAGTACGGCCAGTTGGGTGATAATAACAAGACAGTGTGTTGTGCGAACCGGTTTCGTGGCATGACTGTAGATTATATATAGTCGGTCCACATACGCAACACTCAAGCGATCCGCTCCTGCCATGGTCGTATTGAAGATTGACTGCCAGGTCCCCCTTAATAACCAATCCCTTGCAGAATGCAAACACAGCGGAGCACACTATATACGCCAAGCGATAATCTGCCTCCAACACCCCCCCCCCTCCGCCAATGAACTATTTTGCTCAGCTCTCCGATCGTCCAGATTGGATTCTGATCCGCATCTAAGCGGGCAATCTGAACGCGATCCAAATCCACGGTCATTTGCCCCTCTCTCTCTCTCTCTCTCTCTCTCTCTCTCTCTCTCTCTCTCTCTCTCTCTCTCTCTCTCTCTCTCTCTCTCTCTCTCTCTCTCTCTCTCTCTCTCTCTCTCTCTCTCTCTCTCTCTCTCTCTCTCTCTCTGATAATCGTCATCACGCTCGGCTGCTTGCCGACTGTGTTTTGTTAGACGGTGACCCGAAAACCTGTTTTTTTTTTTTTTAACTGAGGGGGGGGGGTTGGTTGTCGGGAGGCAGTGTCTGTTTGGAAAGCTGCCACTGGTGTCGATCGTGATAGTCTTATGCATGGTCATTGACTCGGTAGTGTACTCGTTAGATATCTGTCTACTTCCGTCAGGCTGCGACGGGGGCATGGGACCATGATAGTAGCGATTAACGGCATATGTGACAGATACGCAACTGCAGTATATAGAAAGGGTCAGCCTTTACCACGGCCACAAGTTCCACGAACCACCGTCTTGTTCATGATTATGTCCTACTCAATTATCATCTCTATCATCCTTCCCATACACCTCCTCCTCCAAGTTCGCCTCACCCCTCCCCTTCCTCCTCTTCTTCCTCCTCCTCTTCCTCTTCCTCCTTCTCCTCTCCCCTCCTCCTAACCACCCTCCTCCTCTTCCATCTACTCTTCAACCTCCCCTTCTTCCTCTTCATCCTCTTCCCCCTTCTCTACTTCCTCCTCTTCCTCCTCCTCCTGCTCTTCTATCTGCTCCTCATCCTCCTCTTCTTCCTCTTCCTCCTCCTCTTCTTCCTCTCACCCTCTTCCTCTTCCTCCTCCTCCTCTTCCTCCTAAAACCTCTCCCCCTCATCTTCCATCTCTTCCATCCCCTCCTCCCCCTCCTCCTCATCCTCCTCATTCTTCTCACACTCCTGACTCCATTCATCCTCCCCCATACTCAACATCCAATTCCTCCTCGTCGTCCCTACATTATTCCCATCTTCCTCTTCGCTGCAACAGGCAACGGATAAAAAGGAAGAGTATCGAACAAAACAACCGTAAACAACACGCACATATAGTGCGCCATCGCCAAGTCTTCACTCTGCGAGTTGAAATATCAACTCGTCAATTGTCAATAAAGCGGAGGAGGGAGAGGCCAGCCGATGCGCGAGTCTATATCAGATATAATCTACGGAATCGGGGGGCACTGCCCTGCCGACTGTCAGACCGCCGTCATCTGCCTATATAGCTGATCTCCTCACTTACGGAGATCACCAGAAAAAAGAGTGACCCGAACGATTGCGCAAGGTGCACTGTAATGAGTACTAACGACTCTGTCAGTTGTTAAATTGGAGACCATTTCAAACCGTCTCATCGAAGTGGCGGATGTTTTCTTCAATGTTTCTACCGCCGGGAAAAAAGAAGAAGATTTGTCCCGTCTTTCTTAGCCATTACCTGATTATTGTTTCCCCTGACTTTCCGTCTGTCTCAATTTGCGCTGAACAAACGTGTTCTCTTTCGGGTTGATGTTGTGGCTGTGCGCGTGTGCTTCGAAGTCGACGTCTAACGCATTGCCCCTACCCCCCCCCCCCCTCCCCGTCCCCGCAAACGCTGACACGAGCTCGAAATTACTCACACGAACCGAAGGCCGTCTGCGCGAGACACGCAGTCGGATGTTTGTCACTAAAACAGGCAAAAAAAACCCACCATCACCGTCTCCATCATTGTTACGTTTTGAAATGACATTCGCGTCGTTATAAGTGCAGTAAACTCCACTTAGAGCCTCCTCTTTAAGACCGAGACAACACTTACTCCCCTGCTCCCAAATGACGCGACTTTTTTTTTTAGTAAAACAAAAAAAACACGAACAACTGACTGGGTTTTTTTGGAAAAAACAATATTGCCCAAGAAAATGGCAAAGAAAACTTTGACTGGACCGGCGGGACTTAAACCTGAGACCTCTGGTTTTGCGTGACCTCGCTCTTACCATCCGAGCTAACCAGCCCTTCGATTGCGGCCTTCCCAAATAGTCAACTATTCTGGAAGTCTATAATATTATAGTATAATGGCAGGATAGTCTTGGTTCAAGACCTTGTTGGTTTGGATAGCCGACCGTGATCCGCAGTGTACACACACACGCGTACGAACTCGCACTGAGATCCGCACACACGCGCGCATTGAATCCAGCTGCTATTGTTGACAGGTCTGTGTGGGTGCGTATACGTGCGTTTTACGGATCATCGGGTATACCGTATTCATCGCGTCCCCGCGCGTCAGTCGTTATCTCACCAACAACGCTTTGAACAAAGACTAATGTCAAGATAGATCAGATAGTAAAAGAGCGCTGGTATACGCAAAACCAGTGGTCTCGGTTTCTCAAGTCCAGATGCAGTGATTTTTTTCTGTGGCATGTTTTTTCCCCAAGACTTTTTACATCAAAATGCTAGGTTGGATAACCCCTTTTCGAAGCCCTACGTGATTTCAACTCCCCGGTCACGTCAACGCCTAAACAACTCACGCACGAACTCAAGAGCTCAATCGATAAACATGTTGGTCGCGAAACTCCGGCCTGTGCCGCAGGGTAGGCATGTACAGATGTAGAACGGGAGGGCACCTGTGGTGGGGGGCTACGCTTAAGATGGCCTTCCTCCCGAATTCGCCGAAAGGTGCACTCACCGTACTTGACACTGTGCATTTTTGGGGGGTCTGTTATTTTTCCCTGTTTTTCCTCCCCTCCAGAGAGTTACTTGTGCGTACGGAGCCACATATTGTAACGGTATAATTTGTCAGTACTGGCGCTCCATACTTACCGGTATATATGCCTACATGTAGGTCTGGGTCGAAACCATTGATCTCCATAATAAAGACTGGATAGGACAGCGCGTCAAATGCGCGTCCGCGTGTGCGTTTTGTCAAGAGGGTAAGAAACGAACGTGTCGATTTGCTGCGCGTACACATTTGAATGGACATCTCAAAGAAGTGGACGCATTTTTTCCCTTCAAATAGTCATCTTTTGAAAAAACATAAACATACACGAATAAAATAGGAAAATTCGAAAATAACAAAGGTCAAAGCGTGTGCAGCAGTGAATTGGCCGGAGAGGGACGGAAAAGTGAGCCGTAAAAAAGGAATAACTTTTCACAAGTAAGTTGTTGGTTAGCCCAGATGGACTCATTTAGTACTGCATACTGCTTATTGATGACTGAGATTTTAAATTAATGGCATAATTATGACCTGTGTTGTTCAAGCAGTGGTCAAATAATCATTAACATTATAACTGCTGTTATTTGGGTTACCCAAAAGCTGAATCCACCCCTTGAAAAAAGGAATAATTTGGATATCACTGGTGACTAGCCTTATAACCATGTGCCAAAAAATTACAAGAAATAAATCTGCATTGCTTTTTGTCAATTTGCAATTGTGCAAGCGTTGAATAAATGAAAAAATGTTCCTCCAGCGGTATTTTGTTTTTTATTCCTAAAGTTGCTCAGAAAAGTTAAGAATGATAAACACCAGCAAATCAATGTGTAGCCGTGGCCGATTCAAATGCGGATATAAAAATTATTTCCGGCACCTTAAATAATCGTTCCTACAACATACAAGGTAGACCAAATTCATCCACGGCCAAGCGAGTGAACTCTAACCATAGAGCAAGATGCTCTAACCAACATACACAACTCTACCCTCCTGAAGCGTTGCGCGCCGCCATTGTTCGACCGCGTATTTTGTGCACGAGCAACGCGCGGTGTCCTATCCAGTCTTTATTATGGAGATCAATGGTCGAAACGGGTTGAAATGCATTATGGGATGGTTGAAATGCAAGATGGCTGACAGTTGTTAATCTGGACGCGTATTTTTTTTTCGTACGAGGATTAGGGGCAATTTTCATGAATTATCATAAATGGGCTTGTCGATTTTTTTTAAAGCAAATTACGACAGAAGAAGATTACGACATCCCACTTTATGATAATTGCCCCTAACCCTCCTACGAAAAAAATACGCAAGCTGGCTTGGTGAGCTGACTTAAACCTTGAAAGGGTAGTTCGTCTGTTATTCGTGTTTATACTTCCTTCCCTGTTGAGGTGTAGAGAACTGTACATGGTAGGTAACCTCCTTAGCAGTTACAACATGTCGCCGTCTTGATAAAGTGCCGACTCCTTTGCCACACACCCGTACGGGTCCAAGTTCGGCACCACATGGATGCTTCAACGAATCAACATCGACTGGGAAGGGGGTGTTTTGACTCGCGTCGCAGCTCGTCTGAACGCCGGTGTAGCAGTCTGATCCGGGTCCAATGCTCAGGTGAAACCGTTTCCATATGATGGATAAAAACGCAGTGCGTATGGTGGTTGTCTATTTCGAAGGCCGTGCCGAGTCGATACGGCCATTGGCAATGCAGCGCTTTCAGGCACGCTCGTTGACCTGTAGTTATTTACCAACAACGCTCAGTACGGAGCCTATACCCAGGCCTGCAATTTTACATTGGGGAAGAAATATGCTACAGTTGTTACCCCGTAATAAGGGTGTTTCGATTGACTTTATACAATCAAAAGCAAACTGTGTTCGTTCGCGGAAAACCATAACATTCGCATGAAGGGCGCCCCCGCTTGGTTCACTGACCCGTATCATCTGAGCACGCTGAGCAGCTGAGAACGTTGCTGCAACGTGCTGAGGTGAGCCGGTGACCTCACGGCTCAACTCAGCACGGGAGCCCGTCTGAGATCGTTACACCGGCCTTGTTGGGTGTGTGGGTAAACAGTCCTCTCTCTGTGGCTCGTATATAATCCGTGCACGGCTCCACCAACTTCCAAGTGCTCGTCCCTTGTCGTGATATGCGGGGGGAAGGGAAATGGTGGACACAGAACGCCAGCTGCTGCAGCCAAGAGGGGTCGGGGGAGGGGAGGGTTTTTTTTGGCCGTGCCAGAGTGGGGTCGCTTGTTCGCACCTGCCCGGCCGCTCGATCCCGACATCAAGTGCTTGTGGAACATCTTTCAGGTGCTCATAAACCAAAACAAAAAGGGGCAGACGCGGCCACTTCGATTCTGACCTTTAGGGCGCGAAGAATCGCTGTTTTACCACCATCGCTATCGATCGAGAAAATCTCTCATGTTTTTTTGTTTTTGTTTTTTTTTCCTCTGGCTGGAAAATGCGACGCATTCAGCGGCCGATCTGTCCATGTATAGCACGCATCTGTGCGGCTTCCGAGCTCATTCCAATTATTGCTGAGGTTTTTGTTTTCGAAGGTGCGGAAGGCCGCGGCGACTTTTATAGCGAACATTTCACAGACCGGCTTGGGTTATTGTAATTACGTTACAGTTGGTGGATATTTTTTTTGTAAAACACCTTGGCGTCGAAATCAGATTTTCAAAACGAAATGAAGACAACGCAGTCAATGGTCAGAGAAGCTTGTCGCCTCCTTCCCTGGCAGAAGTACGATGCCGCTTATGCTAATTTTATGTTGCCAGGGTAAAATCAAAGAAAACAAAGTGGATGGATGTCGCTAATCTCCGGGCTATGTGTTCCTGCGAGATAAAAAAAAAACACCGGCTTCGTGTGAAATTGCAGGGAGACACGGTTACAGGATATGTAATCGAGATGCGTATGGAATAAACGCAGGACGTTGGTCGGCCATTTAGACTGAACTGGAAAGCATTTAATTCTGTTTGCGTGTGTGACTGCGATTGGAACAAGCGGGCATGAAAGCGTATTGTCAGGCCAACAAGCCGGGTAAACAAGAACAGCAACGGCGGACGAACCCCGGCCGCCCGGCGTCAGATTGTTGGGCACAACAGGCTAGGCGAAATTCGAGACCTCGCAAGACAGGGATTAAAAGACCATCGCGGGTGCGATGTACCGTCCAGCCCGGCCCCTGGGCCGCTACGAGTTCATCTCCGCCCGGACCCTCTGTTCAAGCAGTCGGAAAATAACCCCCCTCTCTCTCTCTCCCCACCCAACTCTTCTGCGGATTATGAAACTCAGACGGAGAAATAGAGAACCTTAATTAAATCAAACACGCGGTCGCTCTGGCAACGCAGACAAGTAGCTGTCACAACTGCAAGACCTTGCCCGTCCCTCGTCTGAATTGAGGAACGAGGAAGAAAGAGGGATGCAGTCATTATCGTATAATTTGTTTTTTGGTTTAGGGGGAGTGCATGAGAGAGTGTTCCTCTGAGCGAAATCATACAAGTTCGGTGGCGTTGTCCATACGACCCGGGCGAGGAAGGCACATTTCACGGAGGAGAAACGTGCATGGGGAGCTTTGATGAGTGGACCATTGCGAGAGCAGCACGGTCAATATCATTACTGTCACTACCCCAGGAAAAGTCTCACCCCGTGTGTTGTAACCTTCGGTAGTCCGACAGGTTGCACACAAAGCAAAGTAAACGCTTGTATTAATTGCAAGTATCTACATAATAGTATAGATACAAACCTATCCAACTGTACAACGATTGTTAAACTACCGTGACGTGCACGCTGCATGGACAGTCGCAATTAACTTTCTGCTTCTTCGAAAACCCAGCTGGGTTAATTAGAGTATTTAATAAGGTGATATACAAAAATGTTGCAAACTGCTTTAATACTGACTAAAATTACCAAAATGTAAATCTTAAAATTTAAAGGGCCTGACGTTTCGATCCTTGCAGGACGTTTTTCAAAGGCAGAGTAATTTATGTTATCGTAGAGTAATTTATGTTATCGTAAATTCAGCTTGTGCCAATACCACGATTGCATCAAACATGGCAACGCATGGAAGATTGTACGCATTGTACGATTAATGAAAGAATTATAATGAGCCGTCTCTGGTGACTTATTGAGACTCGTTACTACCTATTGTCCGTCTATGGCGAGGCCTTAGGATTCTAAACATTTTGTTTTCATTGTTGTTTTCTATTTTTCTGAAGTTTATCTTAATCTCCAGCTCTATGTTTGTTTCTGTTTACCCAAATGATCAAAACAAACCTCGAGGTTCTTTATTAAATTCGAAGCTTGGCCAAGCCTTTTTCTTTCTTTTTTTAAAACGGAGTATCTTCTCCCCAACTGTTTTTTTCCACAGCATCAACCAACAAAATATTTATATGTCACACAGAATGTACATCACAAAGAATGAATAAAAATATATAAACATAATAGGGAAAGGACTTGCACATTAAAAGCCAAATACAATATTGGTATTAAAAGTCAAAAGATTGCCACAGTTTGTGTGTCAAACCATTCAACATTCCAAAACAGAAATCATGCGAAGGTTTTAGCTCAAATGGTAATCTGAGAAAGTAGAAAACGGCAAAAAAACATCACGGTTATCGCACCGTTCTGTAGTGTAAGAAATAGGTTATTACTCGCGAGTAATAAACTATTTGTCAAATGTTTGAGTGAAGATTTCCCGAGAAGTACAACTCCCAGACCGTTATATTTCAACATGAGGATTCTAATATGACCATCTACAAACTGTGTAAATTAGAAGGAAATCTGTGGAAATTGATGTTTTCCGATCTTTCCAATGTTGCATTGGGGCTTTAAGTTATAACTTGATATAAATAAACATGAATGTGATACTGCAGATGGTCCCGTCAAGAAGCTCACTTGCACTGAGCCGGAAAAGGAATGCCCATGCTAATTTAGACCATGAATGGCAGGGTTTCAAATTTCTCCAGCAATGTAGCCCGGTAGACAGAAGCCGCGTTTCCACTGGACTTATTTTGGTCAAAGTAACCCAGACGATCGTTACTTTCCCCATTTTAAGTCCAGTGGAAACGGCCCATTTAAATTTCCTCTCGGTTACTTTACCCGAGCCGAATGGGTACTTTTACCGGCCAACCTCTGCCCAGTAAAAGTAACCATGCAGGTAAGTTTAACCGAGCCGATTAGTGGAAACGCACCACTCGGTAAAACGCGACTTGGCGTATATCATGCACTGCGCACACATAATTGTTGCCAGCTCCGTTACTTGAACCACCGTCTGGGTTAAAAATTGACCGACTCAAAAGTCCAAGAGGGAACGACGGTCAAATTTGACCATTGGAAATTTAACCATCGTCTTGGTTAAATTTTAGTCCAGTGGAAACGCGGCTTTACTCTGAAATGAAAGGAAACGATGGTGACTAAAGCCGTGTTCGCGCTGGACTTTTGTTCACCGAGACCGTGGGTAACGTTCCATTGGGTGAATCTTTACCGGCGTTCGCACGGCTTTATCGACGAGGGTAAATAACCGCTACGGCGGCTGAAACTTAACCGACTGACTAACTACAAACGCACGAGACGTCGCGTCCGCAATGGACTTTCGACTTTTGACATTTAAGCTGGCTTCACAAAGCCTTACGTATACGATGCATCGCAACTCAACTTACGATAGATAACCCATCGTTCGTTAAATATTGTCGATAGACCGTATTCTTTCTGGGCATCGCTGACTTTGTTGCGATTGATCGTAAGCTACGATGAGTTTGGTTAAATTTACCACAGGTCAATTTCGCCGGGAAGAAGTCAGTCGGTTGAACTTATACCCATTCAAGACGGGTAAAGTTATCTGGGAGGTAAATTGACCAAGTTACCTATTTCCTCAGTTTCACAAACAGAGTCCAGTGCGGACAGGGCTAAAGTCAGGGCCGGGTTCTTGGGGGGATTTTGGGAAATCCTTTTTTGGGGGGCAAACTTCCCTCTGGCTTGCAAGCTGGTCTTCAGCAAACAAGCGATATCACGTTTCGAGCGTGTGGTACATATTACACCTGTTCAGAGCCACTGGCTCCTTGTGGTCGATGATGACGTCGTGTGGTGCTTTAATGGGTTTTCTTTTTAACATGAACGGGATAAAAAGGCTGCGAAGGTAGATTGATACTTGCAACGGATAAGGACGGGGGATAGAAAACAACAAAACATCAGGCCGAGATTGCCCAGTGAAAATGTGCATGATTTGAAGATGTATCCTGACACGAACAAAACATATTTTCATTCTATAACGCATGTGTTTATCTGTGGTTTTAATAAAATTCACCTGAGGGTTTTTTTTTTTTTTGATGAAATGGAACTAATTGTGGGAGGGACAATATGATCGGCCGGTTTTGGGTTTTTTTTTTTCTTGAAAGATTTTGCTGCTGATAAGACGTTGCTAATGGCTCTCCCTCGCCGTCGTGTTGTTTAATTGGATTCCCCCGCCCGATTCATAACCAATAATGCTGCGTGTTGAGATCAAGCCCGTTCGGAGCCTGCAGTTCACGGCGCCGCGAGCACTTGCCCGCACGGAGGTCCGCTGTTTGTCGTGGTAACTCCTTCCATCTCACTCTGGATTTTTTTTTGGTTTTACCCGTAGGGCGGGTTTATCCATTTTCCAAAACGGATCAACCCCTCATCCCTACACGAAATGACTTGGGGGCAATCTCAGTGAAGCATGCAGCCCGCGCTGCCGTATTTATCCTCCCACCAGAAGACGTCACATCTCCCCAACCCCTCAGCAACCCCCACCCCACCCCCTTCCATCCCTGTTGGGAGGCCGAACACGTAACGGACCTGGGAGGGAAGGGGGCGGCTCAAGATGTAAAGCCAGGTTTTGAAAATCTCCCGAGCCACAACTCGTTGGAGCCGCTGCGTCGGGCTCCCCTTGGTTCACGATGGCCAATTGGAATACAGTCAAGTGCTGGCATATTGTCGGGTGCATATGATGCGTGACTTTCTCTCGGCAGCACGTTGGGGGACTCGAATATTGAGTGACAGTGGCATTTGGAGATTTGGGGGTTAAGGGGGTCCGAACAAACAAATAAATGCACCACACAAATACAGGACGCACCATGTGGTATGCGTTATTCTATAAATCAGATGTGCAACTTGTGACATTTTAATGTACCCACTTACATAATGAAACCATTCGGCTTCCTTGCATGTAATATTGTATAGTATTGTACCACTCCTCCTCCTCCCCTTATCCTCCTCCTCCTGCCCCCTTCTCCTCCTCCTCCTCATCCCTTCTCCTCCTCCTTCCCCTCCACTTCCTCCTCCTCCTTCCCCTTCTCCATCTTCCTCCTCCTCCTTCCCCTCCTCCCCTCTTCCTCCTCCTCCCCTTCTCCACCTCCTTCACCTCCTCCTCATTCCTCTCCTCCTCCCCTCCTCCCCTCCTCCTCATTCACCCTCCTCCTCCACATGTCCCCCTTCTTCTCCTCCTCCCCTCATCCACCTCGTTCTCCCCTCTCCCCCTCCTCCAACTCCTCCCCTCCACCGCCTCCCCCTCCACCCCCTCTCCTCCTATTCTTCATTTCCACCTCCTCCTCCTCATCATCCTCTTCTACCTCCCCTCCTACTGCTCCGCCTCCTCCTCCTCCCTTCATCCTCTTCATCCTCCTCCACCTGCTCCTACTACTCCTCCTTCTCCTCCTCCTTCTCCTTCTCCTCCTCCACGCCTCATCTTTCTCCACCTCCCCCTCCACCTCCCCCACCCCTCCTTCTCCTTTTCCTCCTCTTCTACCTCCTCCTAATCATTCCCTCTCCTCCTCCTCCTCCTTCCCTCCTTCTCCTCCTCCTCATCTTCCCCCCTCTCATCTACCTCCTCCTCCACACCCTCCTACTCCTTCTCCTCTTCCTTCCTTCTCCTCCACCACCACTCCTCCACTCCTCCACCCCCTCCTCCTCCTTCTCCTCCTCCTCACCTTCCCCTCCTCTCATCCACCTCCTCCTCCAAATCCTCCTCCTCCTTCTCCTCTTCCTTCTCCTTCTCCTCCTCCACTCCTCCACCCCTCCTCCTCCACTCCTCCACCCCTCCTTTTCCCCTTCTCCTCCTCCTCACCTTCCCCTCGTCTCATCTTCCTCCACCCCTCCTTCTCCCCCTTCTCCTCCTCCTCACCTTCCCCTCGTCTCATCTTCCTCCACTCCTCCACACCTCCTCCTCCCCCTTCTCCTCCTCCTCACCTGCCCCTCCTCTCATCCTCCCCCTCTTTGCGTACACCCTTCATCCGCACCCTTCACTGGTAACAGCCTTATCATCCCCATGTCCCATCTCTCGCAGGGCGAGACGGCGTATGCGACCATGCCACGTGGGTTGTCTTATTTCGGTGTCTACTATACAATCCGTGTCCCGGTTAAAGCTGCTACGAATGGGGGAAAACAACAACTCCGTGTCACTCATGTATCATACCTGTCAGGGCACCGGGAAATCACGCAGAGATCCCGTAGACGTGCTGCCAGGCTCGTTAGCAATGCACCGTATAGCCATTCTACCCCAAATTCTAGACCCTAATGCCCCAAATTTGGTGGATTACAAGTCATATCCAACACACACAAACACACACCCGTACATGCGTATATACCTGTGTTCCCTTTCCCCCCAAAAAAAAAAAAATCCCAGAAAATTCAAATCGCTCCCTTTCGAACCAGAATCACTTTCCTAGGCTGAAATTTCTTGCGAACGTCCCTTATAGAATATAGTTCTATTTGCGACGCATAAACATACCTCGGAAATTCCTCCTTTTTGTGTTTATTCCAAAAAATCAGTTCTGTGAAAACCTAATTATGGGCTACCGAAAAAGGTACCCCACAATGAGCGGTCCCATTGTTCCGAGTACCCACCCATTGTTCTGGTACCCCACAAACCACCGTATGTAAGCCCACACACCCACATACTCTCACCCTTGTATCCTTGGAGACAGTTGCTTTGTTCTTGTGCATTATTCAACCGAGTGAAAACAACAATGCTTTAAAAATGCTCCCGTTTCAATGACATTTTTTTTCCTGGGAAGAAAATGTGTCCGCATGTCTCTTCAACTTGCGACGGATTCTTACACAATCACATATTATTATTATTTTTATTTTTTTTTAGATTTTGCCAAATACCAGTTTCGTGATATCCTTGTGAAGACCTAGAGTCACCTTAACAATTTCCATGTGGAGACCAATTCAATATATTGTACTACCGGTATGTGTCTCTATCATTGAGGCAATAGATTCGCGCCAACGTTGCAACCCACACGTACACACTCTATTTTTTGGCGATCAGGATCTGAACGCGTATCATAATGCGAGATTCAGAAGCGGTATATTCTTAGATCTGTGCTGCGTTTAGTTTGTCATTGGCTGGTAGATCTCGGTGCAATCCCCGGCAAAGGGTGAGATCTTTGATTAGGCTTGGACAGTATATTTAGGGGAAGGATGGGAGAGGCGTCAAGAGTTACCTTAGCCTCGTCGAAGTCTTGCCCGGCGGATATGGATGAGAGAGAGAGAGAGAAAGAGAGAGAGAGAGAAAGGGGACGGCAGATAGGATCAGAGAGAAGCCAGGGCCCTGGACGGATAGGAGGGCACGGCGACTAGGCAGATTCGTATTGGAAAGCAAGGTCATCAGCGCTGCTATTCATTCCGGTTCGGCGAATCCCGGAAACCCGCGCTCGAAACGACAACCCCCAACCCTATTATGTGTGTTAGACAAGCGATGAAAACCAGCCAGTCAGCGCCTATCGGAACACACAGAATCGATATAAAATGGATCTCCAATCCTAACATTCCACGTCTAACACACAACTACATGGAGTATTGTGTGCTGCAATCGTTACCAAGATAATGCAACTGAATGTTTCCTTAAAGCCCCTACACAACATTGGTAAAGATAGAAAAACAATTTTTTTCACAGATTTACATGAAACTTAAACAGTTTGAAGAAGGTTACAGTAGAAACCTCGTATTGACATATTTCTTCATTAAATGTTTTTTTTTAGAAAAGAATAAAGAAATCGTTTACGTCTCACCCCTAGATCTAAAAATTTTCGCGAAACAAAGCGGTTTTTCACTATTTTCTCGAGACTCGGTTTGCGGATTGAGCTAACTTTTTCACAGGTTTGCTAATTTTGTATGCATATGATAGATCAGACAACGTATGGATGCTATTCGTTGACCTCGACCAATGTTGTGTTATCCCCTTAAGATCAAGAGGGGTGTGTGTGTGTGTGTGTGTTTAAATACACAGTCATGGAAAGGAAATCCCTGACACACATAGCAGAGGACACTACCTGCGCGCAGCGCACCATCTGTTTGCGCGCCCTCTGTGTTCAACATTGTCCATGCGAGTTCCTGCAATAGTATGGTGCTGTCCTCACCGCGTAGCTGACGTTAGCAATGCACAGTCTTGATTCTAGGATTGTGACCGTTTCTAATAAACCATTACATGCGTGTTATTCTGCCGACTTCGCTGCTGTGACAAACCTCCGATATTTCCACATTTTCTAAAGATCATTTAAAAATGCCTTCAGAGAGAAAGAAGTGTTGTATTTGTAAGTCTGGTGTAAGTAGTAGATTTTATGCGACTACAATTTTTAAAGATGAATTGCAGAGCTGTTTCTTACTTCAGGAAGGGAGGGAGGGGTTTCTGTGTAATTCGTGCATGTCGTGCGTTCAATCATTTCGGCAAGACAATTCACTAACATTCGAGCATCGTGTAGACAGCAAACTGAACTCAGCCAAGCGTCAGATAGGGGGAAAACGTACTTGTAGGAAAGGACAGGAAGAGGGGGCTGGGCATGCCGTGGGAGAAATTGATGCGCCTTGCACTAGTACAGCATGTTCAGAGAAAATTGCTAACATGAAAGAACAAATAGGAAGACTTGAAGCAGAAAACAACCGGCTTAAGACATTTGAGGAACGTGTTGTTCAAGAATTTGGGGTGAATAGATCAACTGGGGTACAACAACTTAAAAGTGCTGCCCTTCAAGTCAAGTTGTAATTAGCAGTATAGGTGTTCTTTGGGTCATCTCTGTCGCATGAAATTAAATGTACTACTTACACCATTTGTAAATATGTTGTTTTGCTCTAAAAAAAATAATAAAAAAAGTTAAATTAAAAAATTTAAACATCCGAAAACACAAACATATTTTACTGTTAACAAATCAGGGTCACCCACTAGGACTGAGGTCATAGTGGATGGCCCTGATAATCCCTTGCTTTGTCTTGTAACTTCAGGTAGCTGCTCGCGCCTCATTAGCGAGACAAGGTCATACCACTACCTGAGTTGTTAGACACTGCAGTTGAATTCAACATTTCACTTTTTTATCAAGCCATCATTGAAAAAAAAAACATTAAAATTTAAAAATTTAAACATCCGAAAACACAAACATATTTTACTGTTAACAAATCAGGGTCACCCACTAGGACTGAGGTCATAGTGGATGGCCCTGATAATCCCTTGCTTTGTCTTGTAACTTCAGGTAGATGCTCGCGCCTCATTAGCGAGACAAGGTCACACCACTACCTGAGTTGTTAGACACTGCAGTTGAATTCAACATTTCACTTTTTTATCAAGCCGTCATACAGATTTTTCTATTCCATTTGTAAAATATTTTACGTCTTTCCATGTTACAGTGAATATTGAACTTATTGTTGATTAACCCCGACTTCTTGTTGATTGTATTGAAGTTGAGTCACCCAAAATCAAGTCCAAGTCACATCTCATTAGTTTGAGTCTTGAGTCACAGTCCAAGTCTGAGTCCACAGGGATGAGTCTGAATCACAGATTATGAGTCTGAGTCTCAAGTCACAGTCCAAGTCTGAGTCCACAGGGTCGAGTCTGAATCACAGATTATGAGTCTGAGTCTCAAGTCACAGTCCAAGTCTGAGTCCGCAGGGTCGAGTCTAAATCACAGATTATGAGTTTGAGTCTCAAGTCACAGTCCAAGTCCGCAGGGTCGAGTCTGAATTACAGATTATGAGTCTGAGTCTCAAGTCACAGTCCAAGTCTGAGTCCGCAGGGAAGAGTCTGAGTCCCAGTCATGGAAAATGAGACTTAAGCTGGAATCTTGATTCACATATTTACTGATTAGTCTGCCAAGGATTCCCAAAAAAATGCACTGGACATAGCTCATAAACCAGGAAACCTGTAGAGAGGATAAAATGAGGGGGGGGGGGGAGGAAACCCCAGAACAACAATCCAGATTTGGCCTAAGCAGGATTTAAACTCGGGTTACACATATTAAATAGTACACAGAAAGTTTGTCACTGCATGGGGGAAGCTAAATGGCCATTAAAAATTAAATGATGATGATAAAGTGTGACTTGGCACATTCCAGATCGGAAGTGCTGCTAATGTTTTTACAGAATAGCAGTTTGCACACGACTGGGCCATATCACACTGCAGATCTGAATCTAATTTTTAGTAGGCCAAGATAATGAATTTGTTATGATTTATTGAAAATCACTTCAATGACTCCCATACAATTCCACTGCTTAGCCTTCACATTATTTTTGGAATTGTAAGAAACTCAGTGTGAGACTCATTTGCAAAAGAAATTAAACTGACATTCCATTTATATCTTGGGGCCAAATCTTGTCAAGTGACTAATGGAGGAAGAACGCCATGAGTGACGTGACTGTAGCTGAATTCTTAACATTCATGACCAGACAGAAGATCATCTCTTCAAGTTCACACTTTTTAATTTCCTTGGTATCAATCATGGCTATGCCCCCGCACCCTATCTTCCCATGAAACTGAGTTCACTCCTTTGCGTTTGAATTCCAATACAAAAAAGGAAAAGATTCCAAAATATCTGGCCAACACCTGTCGTCCTAGTGCACAAACCGTACGACTACTTGAGTGTCAGTCAACACGGTCCGTAACCAACTTGGTCCCAGTCAACTCGGTTTGGACCAACTTGGCCCGTAACCAACTGAAGTTGGTAACGAACCAAGTTGGTTACGGCCCGAGTTGATTGGGACCCAGTTGGTTGGACCGAGTTGGTTACGGACCAATTTTACTGGGACATAATTGGTTACGGACCGAGTGGTTATGGACCATGTTGACCGGGACTGATTTGGTTATGGAACGAGTTGGTTGGACCGAGTTAGTTTGGGACCGAGTTGGTTACGGACCGAGTTGGTTAAGGACCGAGTTGACTGGGACCGAGTTGGTTAAGGACTGAGTTGACTGGGACCGAGTTGGTTAAGGACCGAGTTGACAGGGACCGAGTTGACAGGGACCGAGTTGACTGGGAGTGGGACCGAGTTGGTTAAGGACCAAGTTGACTGGGACCGAGTTGGTTAAGGACAAAGTTGACTGGGACCGAGTTGGTTAAGGACCGAGTTGAGAACTTCAAAAAATCAAACTGCTAATTTTTGACTTTTTTATATATATTATTATTTAAATTAAATTTATCACTTTCTGATGGCTGTTAATTTCACCGAAGGGAAGCATTAGTAATGGGCAGTTATAAGAATCTTTCGAAATAAAGGTATTTCTTCAAGGTATCCGACTTAACAAAATCATAATAAAAATTAAAATCCGCGCGCGATAGTACTGCATCTATTTCGTGAATATTATTGTGAACGCCGAGGTCCGCCATTTAAAAAAAAAAAAAAAAAATCGTTCAGATTCTGCAATCGATCGCCATGAATATCACTAAATTTCATATAAAGGGCAGGCTTATATGTGATCAAACGACTATCAATATTAATGGATAAGATATAAACTTCCCTTTAAGATGATATTTGACATGCATGATGAGCCCAATTACCAAAAAAGAGGAATTTCCATGGTCGCATCGCCTCCGGCGCACGACAATAATAAGAGATCCAGGACATGCAAAACGCACTAACGATGGTTGGCGGATTAATATACCTATAATGTACTTACTACACTGGGTCCGGAACTATATGTGTTTTGTAATATGCTTGTTTTTGATCCTCGTAGCATTTTAAGAGGTAAAACCATTGAGGGGTCAGTTAAAATACACTTTTCAAAAAGTTTATGAAATGATGACGTCATCACTTAAGCTTAAACCAGAGGATGCGGAACCAACTTTTGGACGGACTATATCTTGTATAAGGCAGGTCAACCTGATTGTGCAAGTGGTGAAAAGCGGAGGGATATGATGTCAAAGGTCACATCCAAGCCTGTTTGCAATGTTTGTTGAAGGATTTTAGAACTTATTATCCAAAAGGTTTGGTTTTGTATGTTTAGTGACGTCATTATTGTTGACAAAATTAAAATATCCATAGGACATGTTTATTACGACCGATCGTCTTAGTTTTTCGTTGACAAAATCGCTAGAGGGTTGTAGTTTTCAAGAACAAAGGTCCCGGATGTGCTGACGGTAGCTGGAGTCAGTTATTCATTCATAAACTGCCTCATGCATATTCATATTTGCCTCATTAGATTGACACTCGGCGGAAAGCCCGCCCTCTCTGGTGATTCTGGGAAATCATAGATGCTCGCATGCGCCGCGCAGCGCGCAGGTCGTGAGGAAGGACAAAAGGGAAGGTAGTGGGATGCAGACCAAGGGAGGGGAGATCAAAGGGGAAAAGAAACAAAATAGTTGGGGAGGATCAAGGGTTGAGGAGGGAGGTTTGGAGATCAAAGGGGAAAGGGACAGGGAAGATGAAATAAACGAGGGATGAATGAAGTGAGGATTAGTCATTCCCTTCCTGGATGTTGAGGCTGGATAGTGCGGAGACGCTTAATAAAGAAACGTTTGTTATTATGTATCGTTTACATCCTCTGTCTCACTTCATTTCAAATCATGGTCAATTGAAAACGTTTTCTTCTTTCTCTCTCTCTCTCGAATGTCTTATCATCCTCCCCTCTCTGCATCTTCTTGAAGCACTCCATCTCGAAGTTTTGGGCGAGAAGGGACAGCGCCAAAATCCATTTTGGAGGAACGAAAATAAAAACAGCCCGCAGTTGTCTCCGCTCGAACCCCGAGCGGGGACGACTCGATCGCGGACGTCTGGCCAGCTCGGGGGAAAAATGAAGAAGGAAAGTCTGGTCACGATCCTCCGTTCGGCTTGGAGGGAGAAAGTTGAAAGAGAAGAATTAGGGAAAAGAGAGAGAGAGAGAGTGGAGGGAGGGGGAGGGAGGGAGGGAGGGAGGGAGGTAGAAAAAAAATAATGAATGTTTACGAGCTGATGAACTTTCGCTGAGGCGGAAGTTTCAGACCGTCTGCTAGCGCCCTGGCGGCTTTTTCCTCGGGGCCTGTTACGTGACCGAACGATCTTTGCGGGGCAGGCCGTGTGTTGCATGGAGTGGGAGCCGCTTGACACCACCCGGTAGCCCCCCGAGGCGAGGTACTAGTGCATAGATATGCCGGGCCTGAATCACATACACCCAGACCCCTTCACAGAATGTCCAGGCACGCTACATTATCTGTAATGACACTCATGCAATCCATGTCACCAATAGCCAGATTCGTTCGACATTGACCTAACACTACAGTGAGATCCCACACCCCCTCATCACACAGCGTCTTCCATCCCATCAGATCAGAAACCGAACGGCCGTGAGACCATTCGATTCTTTATACAGAAACGAGTAATCTGTATATCGGTTAGCATCAGCCAATGGAGGAAGTTTCATTTTAAAGAGTCTGAATGCCGTAACTCTTTCTAGATTTTGACAATTCAAGTAAGGTCAAGAGAAAACGGCTACAGGAAGCACCATATCTCTGCCATCTGCACCGTGACATTAATGTCAGCTACACGCTGACGAATCAAGGTCTATACTAGATATCTACTAGGGCCACTTTATGCTTTCAGTGTACTGACACGTGAAGCTTTACGGATGAGCTTACGGATGAGCTTACTCTGAAGTACCAGGCAAGGCAGGGTTACGCCCAAGCCTTATCGAGGCGGTACCCCGTCAAGGTAAACCTTTGCCTTATATCCCCTTACTAATGACGGCAATTATTACAGTAACATGACGATCACCAATTGCTATAGGAAAGTGATATAGGAGGCAGCCATATGTAATCATCATCCGCACGTTGCACGTGGGGAAATAGTTACGTTACGTCTGCTGTGTAAAATACTAGTAACGCACTGTACGAGTCGTGTTGGGAAAGAGTGTATACGCAGTGCTTGCTTTTACGTTTGCGACGTTCCGTCAAGAGTACCATTACCGTCGTAATTGTCATCGCCATAGTCGTCGTGGTTTTAATTGTCGTTGTTACCGTTGTTACGTTGTACCTTCCTTGTCATTGCCGGGATTCAGGTGCGGTGCTCAAGTGCCTGGAGTTGTTATCACAGATTCGCCGACTGAAAGTGTACACTGATGCTCTCTCCTTTTGCAGCGCAGTCTCAGACAGAGGGAGAGGGGAGGGACTGAGAGAGAGGGAGAGAGAGACGGGGTGACAGAGGGAGACGGAGTAAGACAGAGACAGAGAGACAAAGGGAGACAGAGAGACAGAGGGAGACAGAGAGACAGAGATACATAGAGAGACAGAAGGAGATAGAGACATAGAGAGACATAGGGAGACATAGAGACATAGAGAGACAGAGGGAGACAGAGGGAGACATAGAAAGACATATGCAGACAGAGAGACAGAGCGATAGAGAGAGAGGCAGTGACAGAGAGTGACAAAGGGAGACAGAGAGACAGAGGGAGACAAAAGGAGGTAGAGACATAGAGAGACAGAGGGAGACATATATAGATAGAGAGACAGAGAGGGAGACATAGGGAGACAGAGGGAGACAGAAGGAGACAGAGAGACATAGAGAGACAGAGCCGGGAAGACAGAGTAAGACAGAGGGAGACAGAGAGACATAGAGACATAGAGAGACAGAGGCAGACCAAATGAGACAGAGGGAAACAGAGAGTGATAGCGGGAGACAGAGAGACAGAGGGAGAGAGATGGAGACAGAGAGAGACATATAGAGACATAGAGAAACAGAGAGAGACAGAGGTAGACAGAGAGCGCAAGAGAGAGAGAGCGTAAATCAGTCCCTTCTACTATAGATCCTTGCCACCCTGGTCACGCCCGTCCACAGAACAGCGTCTCCATCTCACTCGCCACTTGTTGCCTCGCCGCGTGCACGGATGTTGACTCCCCGCGACATATCAAAATACCAAATGCAGACCGAATTCAGGCCACTGTAAACGCTCTCCACCCCCTTGTAACAAAACACAAACAAACAGCCCATCGGCCAAGAGAAGGCGGACGGAAGAGCTGCGCCCTGAAAACAAAATACCCCCCACCTCTCTCCTACCCGTGTACTTGATGGAGAAACAACCCTACACTCTTGAGTTTCTTTATTTGGAAACGAATGGCTTCTCTAAAAGCCGAGTTCCCGTTAACGAGATACGATCCGGGAGAACGTATCAAAACAATTCCAGTTACGTATTTATGAAGAGAGCTATAGAGACGATTGATGCTTATCGCAGTCACCATAAAAACCGCCTATTGAGATATCTCTTCTCCCCCCCCCGTCCACAGTCGGTGTCTTGCAGATTTTTCTTTTTTTAAATATGCGATTATCGGAGGGCAAGAGAGGGCAATTTACGGCGGGAATCGGTCGTCTCGTTCCCCCCTCCCTCTCAGCTCTCATAAATCTTTACAAGTATCCATTTCTACTGGAGCGTGTAATCAGGCGGTAACCCGACCAGGCTGCGTGACATTACTCCGACAGCATCCTACTTTTAAACGAAACTACAACAAAAAACTTAAAAAAAAAATCTAAAAAAAAAAATAATAATACAAAACAAATAATACTAAATATAGCAAAATAACATTCTGAGCGGTCTTTCCTGCGCAGAAGTTTTAAGTGTGCTTGCTCGGTTCATCTTTGCCACGCCGGCTCTTTTCAAATTTTTACTCCGACTCCCACCCCCTCACCTCACGACCGCCTTGGATGTGGACCTGCGAAATTCATGCCTGAGGCAGATTCTCCGCGGAAGGGCAAGGCTACTGCATAGGCTCGATGGGTCGGTCCCGACGAAGCGGCAGCCCCGGCTGGCCTCTCGCCCGATGAGACTCCGTCCGTGCTCGGGCGTCTCGAAGCCGAAGGAGGCCCCTCCCCCCCCCTTCCCCTCCCCTTAGGATCGCAAGAAAGGGGCAGGCAAGTGTGTAACGAGACCCTCTTCTCAAGAATACACATTTTCAAAGCCACATTCTCTGAACCTAAAAATGGCAAAAAACATCCACGAGACACCGCCCACTTCACTCTGCCAATACCTATCATATTCTTCAGATGGCTAGAGTCCGCATTATCACTTTCAATTCTACAAGTTGCGGTCCCACAGTTTCAAACTACACCGCCGTACCTCCATGACTGAGTCAGTCAAGGATAGTCGTCTACAAACTTGGGCTATTTTTTTCTCCAAAAACCCGGCTTAGGCTCAGTCAACGGCTTTGTCTCTAGTTCTTTTCTCCTTTTTTTTAAGCACAAGGCATGAACACTGGAGGCTTTCGGCTTCGGTTTTAGAATGTTATATACCACGCTTTGAAAAATAATTATCAAATGCGACAAACTCCAACTCGTGTATTCATTTTTGGGGGGATTGCAGAGACGAAGCCGGAGCCGAAGCCTTAGCCGGGTTTTGGGGAATTACCTCGGCGTACAAGGCGGCTTTCAAATGGCGGCTCTCGCCCGGCACTTGAAATCACCGGACGGTAAACATTCGTCGCCGGGTTTTCATCAAGGTGGCTTGAGAGATGAGTGCACGATTGCTTTCTTGGTCCTTGTGATTATTCCCTGGCTGTTTAGCCCTTGGGTCTACGGCCCTCTTCCAAAAACCCAGCTTAGGCTCCGGCTCCGGGTTGGTCTTTCTTAATTTCGTCCAGTTTAAAGCCCTAATACAACATCGGGAAGATCGGAAAACATTGATGTCCACAGATTTCCTTCTAATTCACAAAGTTTGTAGATTGTCATGATAGAATCTTCATGTTGAAATCTGACGGTCTGGGATGCTGTACTTTTCGAGAAATCTTCACTTATAGTTAATAAATATAGTTAATTACTCGCGAGTAATAAACTATTTCTTACACTATACAGAACGGCGCGTAAACCGTGAATTCTTTTGCATTTTTCTACTTTCTCAGATTACCATTTGAGCTAAAATCTTGGCAGTATTGCTTGGTTGGAATGTTCAATGGTTTAATACACAAACTGTGGCAATCTTTTGACAATTACCAATGTTATATAGGACCTTTACAGTGGAAAGTATGAGAACGGGAGGCCTTTGGATTCGTTTGTTGAAAAATACACCGCACTTTGGGAAAAAAATCCAAAGCTTCAACTTCAACGAAGATCTCCAACCTGTGTTCCAGCTTTCGGATAACAGAGACAAAGCCGAACCCTAAACCGTTTTTTTGGAAAATTGCTTGCTATATTCATGACGAGGGATGCCCACAGTGTATCCGCAGTGCCAGAGGGTTTGTCATTATACGCTTCTGTACCCTTGTTCTGAGCTACCATTATAATAGTCAAGGCACAGCAGGGACCTTTGAGAAACGACGTGTTTGGGAATTACCCTCGTTTGCTTGTAAGGAGATATTGGACGACGAACCAACCCGGTGTTTTTTCTCCGATACCAATGTTCTTGGGCGCCATTATTCATTCAGAAAAGGTAGAGGGGCCCGACGTTTCAATCCCACCAGGACCTTTCTGAAAGGTAAACTGGCACATTTTCCTTTTAGGGGGAGAGAGGGGGGTTCAATTTCGGTCAGTTTAGACGCAAACCAGGTTCCAACTCCACGTGTGTTACCAGTGCGTCATTACAAACTGAAAGGCAATGATTATTTGATAACATTTAACTCGCTTATTATTATTATGATATACAAAAATGTTGCAAACTGCTTACAGACTAAAATTACCAAAATGTAAATCGTAAAATTTAGTTTCAATCCTAGCAGGACCTTTCTCAAAGGCAGAGTTTGTCCTTGTCACTCTGCCTTTGAGAAAGGTCCTGCAAGGATCGAAACGTCAGGCCCACTAAATTTTACGATTATTATTATTTTATAATATTTAACTCGCTTTTTGTATCCTTTAATTATTGTTTTCTGATTGTCGTGATTATCTGTTTGTGACGCATGGTAACAATTGGAGAGCCAATTAGTTCTCATTTTGGTAGTCCGTCAAGGCTGTTGCCTTTGCATTTGTATTGTGTTGTCATTGCTTGTTCTTGTTGATGCCTTGAGAAACAATACGGTAAATGAATGAAATGAAATGATAAAGATTTGACAATGACAA
>OX465108.1:21185967-21198467 GCA_949987565.1 Luidia sarsii | reverse complement strand
CCGAGGTTACATTACCGAGCCCCCAACAATCGCCAACACATAGTACTCCCCGTGCTAACATTGGACTTTGGGACATGCCCCCACCACCTTCAAGACAACCTCTTCTCTTCACTGAGGACGTCTCAAAGAGGAAGAAAATCGGCTACCCCCCCCCACCTAAACCTCAAACACCCTCACGCAACCTTATCCAGCTCCCCTCTCCATCCCCTCCTAGAAAACTAACAAAACATCACGATAACAAACAAACAGAAACACAACCGACATGCACTCAGATGCTAGACAACACACAATTCTCATTACTATCCTCTCCTAACCCACCAGTCCATCATGATTCTGACAGTGATGAGGAATCTATATCCTCTGAAATGAGTCAATTGACGCAGGACGACGATGAGGCAGAATATGAGAACCTGCAAGCACCGGATGGACCTTTGTCCAATCAAGATTTCAACTCTTTCTTGAAATGCGTCAAAGCTCGACTTAAGCCGATCGAGGTTGCCAAGAAATTCACTCCTGATATACCTAGCCTCATAAAACAAATGAAGCCATTAAGGAACAGTTCTCTGCTTCGACAAAATACTAGGCAGAGGATAAGAAAACTTATAAGAAATCTCGACCCCAATGACCCCTCCCACCTAATTCCCAAATGATCTTCTGGACACCCCTTATCTTCCTTATGGCGCTTTCCCTGGCTAGTCTGAACACTGGAGGGTGTTCTGCCCCCACTAAAAACGCTTCCATCCAAGTATATGTCAATGATGTTCTTAGCAACCCAGATGTAGTGTTCTTGCAAGAGACCTATGATCTGTCGGACGCCGATCTATGCTGGAACACATGGCCATATATGATTTATTGCAGCCCTAGTCACTCTACAGGTCCCGGCGTAACCTCATTGATCAAGAAAACCACAGACCTAAGAATTAAGGAAACAGCAGTGATTATGGCCGGCTACGCGCATTACACCTGCCTCGAACTTCACTCCAACAAATACCACCTCTATAATATTTTAATTCCACAAGATAATTCCGTGGCGATGGAAACCATACTTGCAGTAAAAAAATCACTGCTCAAATCACGATGATGGTGCTATAATCGTCGGCGGGGACTTTAACTGTACAATGGACCCCTTTTTAGATCGTTTCCTTCAAACAAAAGAATATAGAGCGAAAATATCACAATCCCTAAAAATCCTTTATAACTCCTTTCTCAATGTGTGACGCCTTGCGTCGCCGCAACTCTGATAAATCCCTCTTTACCTGGTTTCGGAGTAGCTTTGATAAAGTGTCAAAAGCCAGGCTAGATCGCTTCTATGTCCCTCGTTTTATGATGCCCTGTGTGGTCGATAGTCTAATTCATCCGTGTTCTCTGTCCAACCATAGTGCCATCACAATTCTGTTCAGTATACCTAGAGACAAGTCTAGGGGTAGTGCTTATTGGCATTTTAACAATTCACTACTCCAAGATGAGTCTTTTAAGCCCATTATCCATCAGTTCTGGTCCCACTGGCAAAAAGAGAAATCTACTTTCAAAGACATTTGTACATGGTGGGACATAGGGAAAATTCATATTAAATCACTAACACGAATGTATGGCACTAAGGCTGCTCGAGAAAGACGAGAACAAATCAAATTCCTACAACAATCTATTAGTGAGCTTCAATCAACACCAGATATCTCACCAGAATCCCAAAAACGTCTTAAAGAGCAACGAGATTCTCTTAATGATCTATTCAAATATGAAGCTAAAGGAGCTCTTATAAGAGCCCGCTTTCAATACACGAACGAAATTGACACATGCTCATCTTTCTTCTTCAATATGGAGAAAAACTCCTCATCAGCTAAAGAAATATCTAGAATTCGATTAGATTCTGGTGAAATATCTGAAAATCCCAATGGAATAAAATCACACATCCGAGACTTCTACAGAGGCCTATACAGTGAAAGTCACACGGATCAAGACACCGTTGATATTCTAACACAAGGTATTCCAACTCTTTCTAATATCGACGCTGAAGACTTCATCCAAGAAAGAGGGGGACGTGCAGTTCCGACATCTGCACAACGTTCTCCCAAATCTGACAAGTCTACGCCACATTAATCCGAGCATCAACCCATCATGCCTCTGGTGCGGTGAACGAGGAACCACTCTCCACCTGTTCATTCTATGCCCATCTATACAACCGGCTTTGAACCTATTAGCATGTGTACTGAGACGGCTCTTCCCAGTTGTCACCCTGGACTTTGACCTTTACTGGGCACTGCTGCATCATGGTGGAGGACGGACTAAGGAGATGGTCAATCTCGCAAATTATTTGTCGATCAGCCTGAAAGCGACAATCTATTTTTTATATACAAATTCATCCCCCTCAGAGCCGATTCTTGTCTGGACTCGGCGGATCAAAAGTAAAGTCATGATCGAGTATCATTACCATCAGGCTAAGCATACGACCTCCTTGTTTTTGAAAAAATGGGACCACAATAACACCCTTTTTACCTTTGTGAACGAGAGTCTTTTCTGGCTGATCTAATGTCCTCTGCTTGTTTTGCTTGTGAACTGCACATTTTTTTGGATTGTTTACCTTGTGTCCTTTCTTTGTATTGATTTAATAAGATGTAGAGATAAACCTGGTTGTGTGAAATAGTTGCTCGCTTGCGCGAGACAAGGTGTAACCTCTATTTCCACACAGTCCAGTGAATCATTCCCCCCTTTTTCGCCCTTTGATATCTACCGATAACTATTCTCCTTCTTTTTTATTTTTTGACTTGCTTAACGTTATCTTATATGTAAATGTTTTTGGACTTAATTTATACGTAATTTAATTTAGACTTAATTTAACTTAAGATAGTTGTCGATTTCTGTGCACTAACCTCATTGCCCCTTTTGTTTTTGCCTAAGTTGTAAATAAAGGTTTGTTGCAAAATTCAAATTCTCTCTCTCTATCTCTATCTCTATCTCTCTCTCTCTCTCTCTCTATCTCTATCTCTATCTCTATCTCTCTCTATCTCTCTCTATTTCTCCCTCGCCCTCTCTCTCTATTTCTCTCTCTTTATCTGTATCCCTCTATCTCTCTCCTCTATTTCTCTCTCTATCTATCTCTCATTCCCTCTCTCCCCCTCTCTCTCTCAGTCCCCCCCCTCTCTCAGTCTGACACTGCGCTGGAAAAGGAGAGGGCATGAATGTACACTTTCAGTCGGCCAATCTGTGACAAAGACGTATGCGTATTCACTCTTTCCCAACACGACTCGTACTAGTATTGTGTTACTAGTATTCGGCACAGCAGACGTAACGTAACGATTCCCCCATACACAACGTGCGGATGATGATTACATACGGCAACCTCCTACATCATTTTCCTATAGCAATTGTTGATCGTCATGTTACTGTAATGATTGCCGTCATTAGTAAGGCGATATAAGGCGAAGGTTTACCTTGACGGGGTACCGCCTCGATAAGGCTTGGGCGTAACCCTGCCTTGCCTGGTACTTCAGAGTAAGCTCATCCGTAAGCTCATCCGTTAAGCTTCACGTGTCAGTACACTGAAAGCATAAAGTGGCCCAGTAGATATCTAGTTTAGACCTTGATTCATCAGTGTGTAGCTGAATGATATTGCGGGTTTGTCGGAGTTCGGGTCAGTAACCCGGGGGTTCCCTCATCCCGTGTCTATCGGCTGTTCCATCCAGGCAGCCTCGTTGCGTTTGTCCGTCGAACCTCGTTTTCCTCTTCACCCTCAGGGAGAGGCAGGGACTGCCGGACCACTTCACCTCGCCCACCCACCCTACCCCATCCCTGCACGATCCCTTTATAGGTCCCAACAAATCCAGCCTTCGAAAGTCTCTCCCCTCCTCCTCGTCTTCCTCCTCCTTTTCCTTCCCCTCCCCCTCCCCATCCCCCTCCCCTCTTCCTCCTTCTTATCCCCTCCCCCCGCCCCTCACCTTGCCCTCTCCACTCATCAAAGGCAAGTTCCCACCAGAACTCTGCCTATCACGTTACCATCTCAAATCGAACACGTTCTGGAATGGACTCTGAATCCACGTACGGGTTTTTCTTCTTTTTTTTTTTTTTCAAAGCGAAGTAATTGCGAAAGTGGGCGCCGCATCTTTGGGTACATTATATAGTGCACGATGTGTGTGAGTGCAATATTTGCTTTTAGGTTCGTTTCAACGCGAAGCAACGGGAGTACTGTGGACCGTTCGGTATTACGCGTTAAGAGGCCGTGTATTGCCCGCCAAGTGTGGCAAATTCGCCACATCTCCCAACGGCCCCTTTCCCACTCTCAGCTGTAGGACAAACCGTCGTTTACTTTGTTAATTTGAATTTGAATTCCTTATTCGCCACTCATAATACATGGTGGAAAGACATATTGCAGGAAAAAAATACAAAAAGTAAAAACCTCAAATAACAAGAATACAAGACTCAAAATTTAGTGGGCCTGACGTTTCGATCGTAGCAGGATCTTTATCAAAGGTATAGGTCCTGCTAGGATCGAAACGTCAGGCCCATTAAATTTTGAGATTTACATTTTTGGTAATTTTAGTCAGTAAGCAGTTTGCAACATTTGTGTATATCAATTTAAGAATACAAGACAGTATACTTCCAAAAAGTAATAAAATATATAGAAAATATCGCTCACTGACTAATACATAAATCTCAAAGTAAGATGGCTTTACGCTTTAGCCTTTGGGAAAGTTCCTGCTAGGATCGAAACGTCAGGCCCTCTAACTTTTCAGAAAAAATAGGAACAAGGATAAAAACACCACACTGAGTTGTTCAGCTCCCACACAGCACTTGGGTAGAGGTCAATGGCTGGTATTTTGGTCATGGTCGCTACAGCTCATGGTCGCCCTCCAGAAGGGAGAAGGTGGTACAGAGCTCATCTTTGCCAGGGTGTGACTGCTATCTACCGTCAGCTTTCCAAGCCCAAAATGCCAATAATTTGTTTCCCCCCCTTGCTAATCATCTAAGCCCATGTGCAGACAACGGCCTTTTCGTATTCCTAACATTTATAACAGAAACCTTGCAGTGTATGGCCGCTGTATATATATTTTTTTCTATGAGCACATGAGTATCAAACGCGACGACAGTGTGATAACATCGGTCGTCTCCGATTCCTGTCGCAATCTTGGAAATTCGGATATCCCCGGCCGTAAAAAGGTGTCAGGAACCCGCCTGGATACTCGAGCCTCGTAAAGGGCTCTGTCCGATTGAGCAACAATTTTATGAAAAAAAAAATGTAAGTGAATCAAGCGCCCACATTCGAAGGCAAAACATTTTCATGGGTCTCGGACGGGTTCCTCGCGGGAGGAAAGAGTGTATATATACACAATACAGCCCTCATGCTTAAGTGGGTTGCTTGTCTGAGAAACAGACGGGTACATCCGGCGGAAAAGGGGGGGGGGGGCTTTGAATCGGGAGAGTTGGGGTCCCGAGCGGGGAAGGAACGATTCGGGAAGCTCTAAAGACTCGAGAGCGACCCGGCGGGTATGAGATGGCCGTCCATCGCCGCTTCGGATTCACGCGATATATTCGGCGGTCGTTTGCTTCGGATATTCCCGTCCGCAATCTTCAACGTGAGTGAAATCTCAGCCGTTCGTCCGTCCTCCCCCGTATCCCCCACCCCGTTCCCCGGCCTTCTCTCCCTCCCCCGACCCTCTCCGACGAAGTGGCCGAGGAGATATTCCGGTAAGGACGCAGGGCGATGATGCTGCCTCCTCATCGATGGAGAATTCACTCGGTCCTCCCAAGGCGTTTATAGATTGAAACAGAAGTCCATCCTTCATGATGAGAAACGTCTTTAAGCAGTGCTCCACAGCGGGTAATCAATCCCCCCCACAATAACGAACTGACCACTTGAAATTTAAGGACACTATTTTGGCATCGCTCCTTCACCCCACTATACAATCCAAGTCGTCGGGGTAATGATATATACTTCAACCCATAGCGGAGCTCGTTTTTCCCAATTTGTATTATGTTGCTTCACCATTTTTGTTTTCTTCCACGATTGGCCCCACCCCCCCCCAAAAAAAAAATATATATATCGAACCCGTGGGAGTCCTTGCCGTCCACGCGTTAGAAGTCAGGGAAAACATCGGTGTCTCCTTATCGCCACCTCTTTGATGAAGTTCCACGCCAGGCGCTTCAACCGCTGTTCGTCAGGGTGACGTCATACTCATATTGATACTTCTCACTCGCCTCTTTTACCAACAGGATGGCACGGCGTGGCTTTGCGAGCGTATACAGTGTTTGAAACGTAGGATTGAACTCCGTATTACACTTTAAGGCCCGATATAACATTTGGGAGGATCGGAAAACATCAATGTCCACATATTTCCTTCTTATGTTACACAGTTTGTAGATGGCCATGATAAAGTTCTCATGTTGAAATCTTACGGTCTTCCCTAGAAATCTTCACATCGACACATCGACAAATAGACAAATATCGACAAATAGTTTATTATTTGCGAGTAATAAACTATTTCTTACACTACAGAAACAGTGTGAAAACCGTGACGGTTTTTGGCTTTTTTTCTACTTTCTCAGCTTGCTATTTGAGCTAAAATCTTCCCTTTTTTTTTTTTTTTTTTTTTTTTTGGGGGGGGAAATGTTTAATGGTTTATTGCACAAACAGTGGCACTCCATTGACTTTTTCCAATGTTGTATAGGGTCTTTAATCCCCTTAATCGAAAACAAACAAAGATAATCTGTATCCCTGCGAAATCTTTACGTTCCTCTCGGAGGTCATTTTTCCTCTTCCAATGAATCCAATTATCAGAAGGAATCGTCTTCGAGTATAACCGGCAGATAGGGTAATCTCCCAAAGAGCGATTTCAATCTTCCCCATAATTATACCGGCCGCACTCAATACGTATATAGGCCTACACTCATAGCAGGAAGTGCTTCACTCTGATTTAAAGACAACGGAGGCGGGCGGGGGATGGTTGGGTTGTGCTTGATTAAATTGGCTTCACTTATTTGCGGCCTGATAGACTCTGCGAACCTGCGTGGGTATATCGTTACATTAGTCCGGAGACACCGAGTTTAGAACATTAATCATATACGGGGGGGAGGGGAGTTCGAATGCATTCGTTTCGTCTGACCCCAATCTTCCACTCGGTGATTCACATCGTCCTGTACTTTCGACTGGTGACTGAGAAGCAATGCACTTACGGTTAATGCCGTTTACGGTATATGAGTGGAGAAAATAAAATAAAACGAAAGACAAAGAAAGAAACCATTTTTTCCCCTTTAGTTCGAGCAGCGACGCTTAGTGTTATTTACGTCGAGCGAAAAAAGGTATCCACCGTGCAAGCGGAACGGGAAAAGAAGGAGTTAAATCGATCCATCAATTGTCGAAAAGTAACTTCTAATCATATATGTATATCCTTTTAGGAAGATCTTTCTAACATTTCCATCGGTCCAGATGGTTTTTGCATGCAAAAACAAGGGAGAATCTTTGCAACATTAGTTTCCAACTGTCGCCTCATTTCTGTTCGTACTCACTGTTGCAGTCAGCTGTTTTCTAACAGAGATGCAGGCGTGGGAGGGGGGGGGGCGGGGAAGCTTGATGGAATGGCTGTGACGTCAAGACGCGCTGGATCAGACGCTTACGGGTCAACGACACGCTGTCTCTTGCACGCGTTTAAAGCCACAACAGCAAAAACAGCAGCAACAGCAACAACAATAACAATAACAATAATGGGCCAATGGGGCGTCTTGCAGGACTACAGGGGGGGGGGGACTGACGTAGACGACCGTGAAAGGAATTGGAAAAGGGGACACTCGAGGCGGAATATGGTACAAGTACCGCATGAACCAAGACATGACCACATCACAGACGGAGGGCAAATCATTTGAGAAATACAAAAGGGATCATGAAAAGGTCAAAATTACCGTGTTAGGGTAAGCTTTCTCCCGGTGTAGAACTAGCGTTTAAAATCAGAAACAAAGCTCCCCCCCCCAAAAAAAAAAGAGGAAATATTCACTCGCAGAATAAGGCTCAATATACTTGCTTCTGTCTACGATCGTTTGACTTCTGTTTTCAACAGCACCAAACCCAAGACCCACACGAAGACGGCATCTGTTTCCCTCCACGTCCTATATTGTTGTTACCCCCAGAAAATCGTTATATCACACGGATGGCTGAAGAGAACGATCCCCTTACCTGCATTGACGACTGCAATTTTTCTCCATTTTCGTATCTTTTTTTTTTTTTTTTTTTTTTTTGGGGGGGGAGATCTATTAGTATCATTACAGTCGAGGCCAGGGCTGACAGCACGTACAGTAGAATCTATGTCCGTCTTAATACCTCTGTCTTATGCGAGCTCCATGTTCGGTGAGAGGATATCTGTTGGTGTCCTGTGGCGGTACAAGGCTCGCTAAGGCATCCGGGGACCACGAGGATAAACCCGGCTGGCTGTTGCACAAGCCGGAAAATCTTTTTTTTGGTCATGATTATATCCGAGGAGAGACAGAAGACTGAGCGGTTTTGGATTCCAAGCGGGCTCGGGGCTGTGCCAAGATCAATACGTGTGTGTCTTGCTCGGGACTGTTTGGGTTTGTTCACCGAAACCTTCAAAACAAAATTTGTTTTGTCACTTCCCGCGCCGTCACGTTACCCGGGCGTATTGCTTTCACTTGGAAACAACTCGGCAATTTGAGAGCATCGTGCAGTAATAAGGCGCCCCATAGGCGTTTCCCCCTCGACTATTCGTTACCCGTTACATCGAAGTTATCATGTAAGTTATCCGGCACCAGATCAATCGTTAAATCCTATGGCAGTCGTTCATTTTCCTGTGATGCCGAACAAATTTCGTCGTGCGGTAGGACCTATAATATTAATAGTATGACGGAGAGGGATGTGAATGATGAAAACAGTTTTCTCCCATGATACGTTCATTGGAACTAATTGGATTGTAGGTCAGAAGCACCGTGTCTAGGAACTCTCAATTGATTTGTTTTTTTATTGGGGAACCAGCTGGTATGTAAATAAATTTCCTTCCCTGGTTAAATTACTTCTTTGACAAACTCCTGGACTTAAGACACATCCTTACTCTTCTTTTGTCGTTATGTATATAAATGTTCATATAATGCGCGTGTGTTTGAAATTCACGTTTGCACGTTCCCCCTAATATGAACCATTGTTCAATTTACTCACGGTGTTACCCTGGATAATATAACGAAATAAACACAAGCACGCAAGCAAGCAAAAAATAACCAACCGAGCATGGAAGCAAGCATGCATGTAAGCAAGCATACAAGCAAGCATGCAAGCAAGCATGCAAGCAAGCAAGCAAGCAAGCAAGCAAGCAAGCAAGCAAGCAACAAGCAATCAAGCAAGCAAGCAAGCAGGCAAGCAAGCAAGCAAGCAAGCAAGCAAGCAGGCAAGCAAACAAGCAAGCAAACAAGCAAGCAAGAAGGCAAGCAAGCATGCAACTTAAGCAAGCATGCAAGCAAGTATACAAGCAAGTAAACAAGCAAGTAAGCATGCAAGCAAACAAGTAATCACGCAAGATATCATGCTAGCAAGCAAGCCTGTAAGCATATCTGCAACCAAGCAAGCAGAGTAAGCAAGACAACAAGCAAGCATCCAAGCAAGTATGCATGCAAGCATACAAATAATCCCGCTAGCAAGATAAACAATCAAGCAAGTATGCATACAAGTAACCAAGTAAGCATGCATGCAAGCAAGCAAGCATATCTGCAACCAAGCAAGCAAACAATCAAGCAGACACATATCTATATAGATGGATAAATGTCGCGAGGTCTCTTGGTAACACCGAGCATAGGGTCTGTCTTAGGCCAAGCGAGTCTCTCCCTTCTGGCTCCAAAGGGGCCATGGTCACTCTGGTCACGTCTAAGGAGAGCTCGCAACAACCCACACTGTGATTTTTGGGAAAAACACAACCATGAAGCATCTTGTCAGCAGACGTGCACTCAGTACTGGATAGGGCTGGTGTATGTAGCAACACGAATATACAGAAAGATCATGAAATAAACGGGGTTTTTTTTTGGGGGGGGGGAGGAATTAAAATCGACCGGTTCGGTCGGATGCAGAGGCTAATAAGTCTTTTATGGCGTAAAGGTGATCAATGGCAAAAGGCCGCTGTACCACTCAAGGGAGTATACAACACGACCTGGGTACCGGCCAACCTCTTCGCCCGCCCCGGCCCCGCGTCCAGCCCTCCAGGTAAGCCGAAACCCCACCCATGGATGCCATGCTATTATACAGACATCAGCCAGCCCAACCCCCTGGCTCCCCCCACCCTTTCCCTGCCCCCTCCCCGTCCCCAGCCCCACCCCCCCCCCCTCTCACCCCTCCCAACCGCAGGCCACTTCAGCCAAGTCTCGTCCAAGCTTGTTTTGTTTGTCTGTCTGCGAAAGGCTCGCCTCTCTGACGTTTTTCCCCGACCGCGACGATACGATCTCGGCCAGCGAATCCTTACTTAATTAACGGATCAAAATGTCTGCAGGTGCGCGCGCGAGAGAGAGAGAGGGAGAGAGAGAGGGGGAGAGAGAGGAGAGGGAGGGCGAGCACAAAGGACGGGGGCTGGTGTAATGGACCGCGAAGCAATGGACGCAGCTGCAGGAAGACATGACCGGCGTTTCTAGCCATCTGCACGCGGCTCAGTTGGCCCCCTTTTCTCCGGCGCTTACCATTCAAGTCGGTGCAAAGCTCTTCCTCCCAAAGCGTCCTCCTTTTGAATATAACGAGGACAAGACCTCGGTTTGCAACCCGGGCGATGTGCAAGGTAGATTACGGCGATCCTCTTTTTATTCTTCTTGAAGCATCAGAATCTATACCGGTACCTCCTGGACGGAAGGCTGGCTTTCGAAAGGTTGTCCAGGATCTATGGAATACTTGAACACACAAAAGTCGAGTTTAATTGGAATATTCATCCCTTAAAGGCCCAATACAATATTGGGAACATCGGAAAACATCGATGTCCACAGATTTCCCTCTAATTTACACAGTTTGTAGATGGGCATGATAGGATCCTCATGCTGAAATCTTACTGTTTATTCCTCCCTAGAAATCTTTACTCAAGCATCGACAAATAGTTTATTTCTCGCAAGACATCAACTATTTCTTACACTACAGAATAGTACAAAAACCGTGACGGTTTTTTCACCGTTTTCTACATTCTCAGATTGAGCTAAAACCTTCGCAGGATTGCTTTTTGGAATGTTTAATGGTTTAACACACAAACTGTGGCAATCTTTTGACCTTAACCAATGTTGTATAGTGCCTTTAAAGCAAGCTTTATTCCGCTCCCTCGGCCACTCGGTGGACGTAGACCGCCAACCGATCCACAGATGCTAATGGTAGGATGTCTCCAAGTCAAAGGAACTGAAACCCGTGAGAGAGTCACAGCGATGATGACCTCCATCATTCGTGTATAGCTATAGGGGTCGGGGTTGAACTGTTTTACAAGATCTCGGTCAATAGCGATCGGGGGTAACACGAAGACAATGTTTTCGGTTTCAGCAAAGGCAAGAAATGAGTCATTCTTGCCGAGGGCTTTCGCAGTGATGCACGGTCGTGGTGTCGGACCCGTTGGAATCCTATCTGCGGATACCTGTGTAATGTGAGATAAGGGTGGCAACATTGGAGATGTGCTCGCTAAGTCACTACGTGCAACATGAAACAAGATGGAGGCAGAGATGGAGAGAGGGGGTGAGAGAGGGGAGAGAGGGAGAGAAGGGGAGAGGGAGAGAAGGAGGAAGGGAGAGAGGGAGAGAGGGAGAGAGGGAGAGAGGGAGAGAGGGAGAGAGGGAGAGAGGGAGAGAAGGAGAGAGGGGAAGAGGGGGAGAGGGGGAGGAGGGAGAGAGGTGGAGTGAGAGAAAGAGAGGGGCAGAGGAGAGAGGGAGAGAGGGGAGAGGGAGAGCGAGGGAAAGGGAGAGAAGGAGGGGGGAGAGGGGGAGGGGGAGAGGGGAGAGGGGAGAGGGGGAGAGGGGAGAGGGGAGAGGGGAGAGGGGGAGAGGGGAGAGGGGAGAGGGGAGAGGGAGAGAGTGAGAGAGAAAGGTGGAGAGGGAGAGAGGGGAGATGGGAGAGGGAGTGGAGATGAGGGAGAGTGGGGATAGGGAGAGATGGAGAGAGGGAGAGAGAGAAAGGGAGAGAAGGAAAGAGACAGAGAGGCAGAGAGGCAGAGAGAGAAGAAAAGTAAAGCAGAGAGGCAGAGAGGCAGAGAGGGGGAGAAGAGAAAGGCAGAGCGACAGAGAGGGAGAGAGGCAAAGAGTGAGAGAGAGGGAGAGAGAGGGAGAGGGTGACAGGCAGAGAGGGAGAGAGGGGACAGGCAGAGAGGCAGAGAGGCAGAGAGGCAGAGAGGCAGAGAGGCAGAGAGGCAGAGAGGCAGAGAGGCAGAGAAGGAGAAAGGCAGAGAGGCTGATTGGCAGAGAGTCAGATGTACAAGCAGAGGCACGGGCAGAAATGCGGAGATACAGATAGATGAGCGAGCTAATGGAAAGGGAAGAGCGTCGAGTCACCTCAGTATCTTCGACACCGA
>OX465108.1:21170684-21185767 GCA_949987565.1 Luidia sarsii | reverse complement strand
CTCCCGTCTCTCCCGTCTCTCCCGTCTCTCCCCTTCCTCCCCTCTCTCCCCTCTCTCCCCTCTCTCCCCTCTCTCCCCTCTCTCCCCTCTCTCCCCTCTCTCCCTCTCCCCCCTCTCCCCTCTCTCCCTCTCTCCCCTCTCGCCCCTCTCTCCCATCTCTCCCCTCTCTCCTCTCTCCCCTCTCTCCCCTCTCCCCTCTCTCTCGCTCTTTCCACCTCTCTTTGCTCTCTCCCCTCTCTCCCCTCTCTCTCTCCTCTCTCCCCTCTCTCCCCTCTCTCCCGTCTCTCCCGTCTCTCCCGTCTCTCCCCTTTCTCCCCTCTCTCCCCTCTCTCCCCTCTCTCCCCTCTCTAGCTCTCCCCTCTCCTCTCTCCCCTCTCTCCTCTCTCCCCTCTCTCTCGCTCTTTCCACCTCTCTTTGCTCTCTCCCCTCTCTCCCCTCTCTCTCTCCTCTCTCCCCTCTCTCCCCTCTCTCCCGTCTCTCCCGTCTCTCCCGTCTCTCCCCTTTCTCCCCTCTCTCCCCTCTCTCCCCTCTCTCCCCTCTCTCCCCTCTCTCCCCTCTCTCCCCTCTCTTCCCTCTCTTCCCTCTCTCCCCTCTCTCCCCTCTCTCCCCTCTCTCCCTCTCTCCCCTCTCTCCCCTCTCTCCCCTCTCTCCCCTCTCTCTATCTCTCTCCCCCTCTCTCTCCATCTCGCTCTCTCCACCTCTCTCGATCTCCTCCTTCCCTTCCTCTCTCTCCCCTTCTCGCTCTCCCTCTCTCGTTCTCTTTCCCTCTTTCTCTATCTTAACTCTCTCTCTCTCTTCATCTCTCTTCATCTCCCTCTCTTTTTCTCTCTCCCCTCGTCTCGCTCCAGAGTGTCTCTGCGCCCCCACCTCCATCTCTCTCTCTTCAGTATTATTCTTACCACCATTGGCCAGCTTAATACTACGAAGAGATCGAATGTGAATGCATGTACATAATCTCCCCCCTGACTGCTAGGTCGAACTCCCCAGACAAATTGGCAGCCGGATGTGTATGTATGTAGCGCGCCCGCCGACACACAAACGAATCTCCCGGTTATGCTTGAAACCTTGTAGAGACGTTTAAAACAACAGCACCGTTATCAGGTTTGAATACAAAATACCTTTTACTGTTTTTCACCACGTGACAGTGCGGTAAGGGAGCCCATGTTGTGAATAATCCTGATATTGTGTATGCCGGCGTTACCACACACAATAAAAAACAAGTTCATCAACAGACCTGTATCTTCACGAGTAAATAAAAAGATATCCATCGATAATCTGAACTTCACTGAACGTCTCCCCTCTCTGCCACCTCCTGTCTAAAAAAAAAGGCCGCAATTTCCCAGGTTTTTCGCCCGCCGTAAACTGACAACAAAATGCTGATAAAAAAACAATGGCGGCATATTAACAGGGGAGCAAGCTTGTGATTACTCCCTATACTAACCCTGCCCGCTCATATATCTCAGGAAATCTGATCGGGCCGGAATGGTGGGAAACTAAGGTCGAACAAGGAAAGGAAAAAAAACCAAGAAAGGGTAAAGTCTTGCCTGGGTTTTACATGATTCCTGTGACCGGATATTTGGGAGGTAAATCAAAAAGTCTATTGCGTCTGCTAACAGGTGCGTAGCATCACAAGCAGACGACGCCACAGAGACCCTGGCCCTGGGCAGATTGTCAACTGGTTAATATCAGTTCTACCACGCCGTATTTCACCGCTTGCATGCGGTCGGGAGGGGGGGGTTGTCTTTTAATAACAGTCCCTGTGCTAAATTGCTGTGTATCTCGCCCGGTCGGAATTCATTGCGATGACGTAGCCGATGAAGGTATTCAGTCACGTGATAGACGGCCGGTGGGGTAAACAGGGAAGCGACGGCTCCTCGGTTCCCGCCTAGTATGTCGTCATTATTCTACGCGCAGCTGCAAAATAACATTCTCTGTTTTTTGGGCATGAATTGGGCGGTTAGATTAATGTGTTTTCGTCCTTTTTAAGCTGTTTAAAATGACACGTGCACCGGCGAATTCATGACGATTAAGTAGCCATTACTGGTACCCAGTCACATGATAGAAGACTGTTTGGGGCAATCTGGGGAGCGATGGCTGGCCAGTTCCAACGTATCATGTCGTCATTTCTCCTAAGAGCAGCTGAAAAATAATATTCTCATTTTTTAAGGTTCGTTTCCCGACATGATTTGGGCGGTCAGACTAATGTGTTTTCGTCCTTTTTCAGCTGGATATGACGGTGACGTAGCGAATACTGGTGCCCAGTCATGTGATAGACGACCTCTTGGGGCAAACTGGGGAGCGATGGCTGACCAGTACCCACGCATCATGTCGTCATTTCGACACAAGCAGCTGGAAAATAATACTCTCATATTTTAAAGTTCGTTTTCGACTTGATTTGGGCGGTCAGATTAATGTGCTTTCGTTCTTTTTTTTAAGCTGCATATGAGCGTACACCGGCGAATACTGGTGCCCAGTCATGTGATAGACGACCTCTTGGGGTAGACAGGGAGCGATGGCTGACCAGTTTCAACGTATCATGTCGTCATTTCTCTACGAGCAGCTGCAAAATAACATTCTTAATTGTTTTAGTCCGTTTGACTGTTGGGAAGACCTCAAAGTGAGCAATGTTTAACCATCGGCTACTTTGTGCGATGCAAGAACACTTGTTACATGTTTTGAACACTTGGTACATGATTATTTGGATCGCGATTTGAATCGTGATTCAGACTCCACTTGTGGTATGTGTGTGTATATTATGTGGGCGCGAATCTACTGCCTTGTGGAGACCTAGTCCAGTAGGTTGAATAGGCCTCCACAGGGAAATTGTAAAGGTGTATAGGTCTCCACAAGGTTTTCACGAAACCGGTTTTTGGAAGAAAAAAAACCTCAAAAACGGAAAATATATGGTAAGAACCAGTCGCAAATTGAAGAGTTTTTGTATAAGGCACATACGGTCAAACTTTCAACCCAGGAAAGTGATTGATGTTGAAATGAGAGCATTTTTAGAACATTGTTTCTCACGCGGTTGTTTAGTGCACGAGAACATACTGTAGCAATGAATCCACAAGGATACAAAAATGGGTATGTGTGTGTGGTGGGGCCGTATGTGTGTGTGGTGGGCAGGGCTTACGTAAGGTGGGTTGTGGGGTACCAGAACAATGGGTGGGTACTCAGAACAATGGGACCGCTCCTTGCGGGGTACTTTTTTGGTACCCAATAAGGTTTTCACGAAACATATTATTTTGAATTAACTCAAAAAGCAGGAATTTCAAAGGTATGTTTCTCGGTTAGAAATTTCATCCTAGAAGAGTGATTCTGGTTCGAAAGAGAGCGATTTGAATTAGGCTTTTCTGGGAGTGTTTTTTTTAGTACACGAGAACAAAGGGAATACAAAGTATATGCGTGTACGGGTTTGTGTGTGTGTGTGGGGGTGAGTTTGTGTGGACATACAAAATAAACGCGACTATTTGGACACCGCTAATTCGCATTTATCGGTATTTGCCTATGGGAGAGCTCCGCTGAATCGCACCAGTTTTTTTTTTAATCCCACCATGCACCGCTCGCGCTCTGACTGACGATGATTAGTGCTGCGCTTGTCAATTATGTCTCCCTGCATGGGCCACATTCAAGGACACATCGCACTGTTTGGGCACAATTGATAACCCCAAATCGGCTCACCATTTGAGGGCCTATGTAGACGCGAGTTTTTGAATCGCGATTCAAATCGAGATTTCTGTATTTGCACAGTGGGATTGGCCCTTAGTTATAGGGAAGGTTACTTAGTTAGCTCAGATGGTAAGAGCGCCGGTGCGCAAAACCAGAAGTCCCGGGTTCATGTCCAGGTCCAGTCACAGGTGTTTGTTTCTTTGCCAATTTTTAAACAAATATTCAAATGGTAGCTTATTCGTCATTGGGAGAAATTGGTGAAATCATTCAGAAGCTCTCAACATGTATCGGATAAAAATCACACCAAGAATCGGACCAATGTTTTTTTTCTAAATACTATTTTCCCACCGTGTTTACAATAATCAGGTGGTAGAGCAACGATACGTGAGTCATGCATGCCAGAGGAGTGTACACAAAATGGGTAAACCTTCTTGTCCGTTCAAGATACCGAAATTCCAGCGGCCGCCTCACGAAGACAGTATACTCCAAGCCCGGGTGGTGTGTGGAGGTATTTCGTCCAAGGAAGTGGACGGAAATCTGTTAAATTTCAAACGACGGCTCCGTGGGGCCATCGTTGAAACAAAGGGTTTCCTTTACAAATACCGCCCTCTATGTCTAAATGAAGTCAGCATTTAGGCCGTTTTCGAAATGAACGCTTAGGCTTATCACAGGCATCTAAAAACAAGCGTTTTGGCTCATGTTTCTTGGGGAATAACGCATCTGTGTTCCAATTTTGATAAATATTGCATCTCATTTCATCAAATTTATTTATTTTTGTCATGAAGAGACGTTTGCCCTTTAAAGCGCTATCGCGTGACACGCAATGACGAAATTTTGGCCCAAAAGAGAGATTATCAATCTGTTTCGTTTGTTGTAAAAGAAGCAACAAGAAAATGTCACTGTATATGGGCCAAATATGCTCATATGGATGGGAAACTATGAACATCTAGTGACCTCATTAATATTCATAGGATGATGTCACTATCACAAAATGGTCTTTGTTGTATAAAGCTTTTCCCAACTTAGATACATGCCAAATGTTGATCCTGTGGGATCTAAGATCACGGCAAGCTTGCACATTGCAGGTTGGTCCTTGGAAGGGCTGTCACATAACTATCCAAGCAAAAAAAGAAGGAAGGAAAAGAAGGAGAGAAAAAAAGAAAAAAGCATTTGTTTTATTTTATAATGATTGTAGACCCTCTTCGCATCGTTTTGATCGAATTTGCGAAGCTCGAAAAAAACGTACGCACGCACATATTTTGTACACATATTTTGTACACATATTTTGTACATATTTTGTACATAATAATTCGAAACAATGGTCCTTTGGTAAAAGGTAAAATAGCTAGTAAAATAGCTAACTGTCCACCAATGTGAGTGGAGATTTACAAATTGTTAATATGTGCTTTAAAATCACGCATTTTGATGACGTTATGATTGCGTCATGTCATTTTTGCCCCGGAAGGTGTTTCTTAACCATCCCCAATATTATATAAAAGATAAAATGAAAACGATCTCGCTCCGTTGGCCAAATATGCTCAATTGAAGGAAACGATCTGACAAGTTCATTGCCTCATTAATATTCATGAGATTACATCACGATCATAATTATAGGGCATTTTTTCGATACACCCTTTCCCTACTTAGATATGATGTAAAATTAAAACAAACAAACTTGTACTCTTGCTTTTATTATTTGAAAATTGCTCCTTTAAAGCTATGTCACGTGACACGTGATGACGTCATAATGATATCAAGGATACTAGGACAAATTTTAGCAACAGCTCTATGCATTTGCAAAATTTGGACAAAATCAACGCTTGTTCAATGGCAAAAGTGTCTCTTATAAAACCCCTGTACAAAGTCTATGGTATTTTTCGATAAGAAAAAGAAATCAGAAGAAAACCTAGCAAAAACAATAGCTTTCCGCTTCGCTGCGGAAAAGGTAAAACAAATCAAACGAATCGAAAGTAATCGAAACAATGTGGTAAAGCATGAATGGACTTAAATACATGATTTCGGAATATTTTGCCGTTATTTTTTTTTCAAATATAAGCAATTGTTTTTCTAAACCCAAGATACTAATACCCGATACTAATGAATAGGAAAAATCGAAGACACAGTCCGAGCCTAAGCCGGGTTTTGGTATAAAGTTCCATGCGTTGATTGCAGAGTCGATCACCTGGCCATAAATTCCTAGGGCTGCTTAACGTATTCTAACATACAATTAATTAGCCTGCAAAGACCCCTTATTAAAGAACATGTTGTGGGTCCACACTTTATGATATTGAGCTGGGTGGAGTCATCTTGGATGCAATTAGTGCGCTGCAACCTGCAGGGTGCAGAACACTAAATTCAATCTCCCATAGAACGCAGTGCAGAAATACTCTCTGTGGAAACGAAACAATTTCAGGCCCAAAAGTTTCCCGAGTGTCGATTGTAACTGTACTCTGAATTGTAGATTGGACCTTCATTGCAGATTTTATTTTCAATCTAGGTGTTCTTTATCAATTAGCCGATTGGATTTTCTGCTATTTTCCCCCAAGGACACAAAAATGGAAAACGTGTTGCATTCTTTTGGCAACCGTACAATGAACGGTATGATTGATTGGCAAGCCGTAGGCTCCGTTAACAAAGCAGTTTGCGTAGCCTAGTGCTAAAGACGCCTAACTGGAGAGTGGACGGTCCCTGTTCGAGGCCGCCCCAGGTATTTTGTCCTTGTATTGTCTGCTAATGAATTGGGAAACTATAAGAGCTTCTAGAAATACCTCTCCGAGCACCACCGTCACTTGGCCCGATCGGTTGGGCCGGGTGCGCTGGGACTGCTACGCTAAAATTCCAGGGTTTGTGCCTAAGTAAAGGTCCGTGTCTTGTTTGGCCGGCTCGGCGGCAAAAGGCTTAGGGGCCGGCACGTGTACCTCCCTTGCACGGCACAAGGGTATCCGGACCTACCTGGAAAGCAGGGAACATGAAGGCGTGTGCAATATACTGAACCGCCGGAACTTCTGTGTTTTACTCTTTTGCTTTTTTTTCTTCAAAATTTTTGGTCAGTTTTGTTATTTTTCTTGTCAACTTTTTATTTTGTTAATTTCCGTTATATATTGTTTCCTATCACGTTTCCGTCCGTTTTCGACTGTTAGATTTGTTCCCGTCTTTTTAAATTCATATTACAATTATTAGACTGTATTGTATTCGTCTTTTTGATTTGCTGAATTTAATAATTATTTTTTCATGTTAAATTTCATCAATTATACTTGATAGTCCTCTGCATTTTTGGACTCGTTTTGAGATTCCTGGAACTGTGGAAAAGCAGTATATAATGATTATTATTGTGTATGCTTATCGGAGAACGTTACCTGTGACTTCAATTCATGTGTTGGTCACCTGAGGGCATACTTGAGTGTGTACATATATACATGTATGTGTACATGTACATGTACTTACGTTCTGCAGGTTGCAAGAAGGTAAATCGAGCTCCCATTGAACGCTGTCTTTAAAACATTTGAAAATAAGACTATTCTTCCACACCAAGAAGTTTCTTAGTTCCTTTACTTTGTAGATATACTGACAATCCAAGCAAAAACAGAGAAGGCCAAAAAAATATATAAAAAATGCATTGTTTGTATTTTATGATAATTGTAGACCCTCTTTGCATAGTTTTGATCGAATTTGCGAATATCGAGAAAAAAATGGCATCACAGGGATTCGAACCCATACCCTCAATTCCTACCACAAAACGTACATGTATCTTTTTTGCACAACGTGTATGGGACTATGAGTATACAATTAAAAATAGTAACTAATTAGTAACAATAGTCATTTGGTTCAAACCTAAGATGTTAAATGTCTAGTAAAAATAGATAACGGTCCACCAATATTTACCAATGGTTGATATGTGCTTTTAAATTACGCATTTTGATGACGTCACGATTGCGTTATGTCATTTGTGCCCCAGAAGGTGATTCTCAAACGTATCCCCAATAGATATAAAAGATAAAAATACAATCTCGCTCCGTTGGCCAAATATGCTCAATTGAATGATAATATCTGAATGATAAGTTAATGACCTCATTAATATTCATGTGATGACATTTCGATCACATTTTCGATACACCTTTTCCCAACTTAGATATAGTGCAAAATTGAAACCAAACGAACTTGTACTTCTGCTTTGATTGGAGAAAATTACCCCTTTAAAGCGCTGTCACGTGACAGGTGATGACGTCATGACGATATCAAGGTTACTAGGAGAAATTTCAGCAACAGCTCTATGCATATCTCAAGTTCGGTGAAAATCAACGTTTGTTCAATGGCAAAAGTGCATCTTAAAAAAAACCTATGTACAAAGTCTATTAGATTTTTCCGACAAGAAAAAGAAGTCAGAAAAAAACCCCGAACAAAAACAATAGCTTTTCCTCTTCGCGGCGGAAAAGCTATCCTGTTGGAGGTTTATTATGAGGAGCTCAGAGGGTGTGTACGTGCTTCGTGCCCAGTGATCTAGGCCCAATTTCATAGAGCCGCTTAAGCGTGAAAATCTCCTCAGCTGAAAAAAGTCCTCGTGTAAGCAGAATTACAAACTTCCCTGCAATGTGATGTCCATGGCTTTTGACTTGTTTTCCACTCTTCTTTACTTAGCATGAAACAAAAGTGAAGTTTGGGTCGGCAAGGGGGATCCTTTTTTGCGCTTAAGCATATTTTGACGCTTAAGCGGCTCTATGAAATTTGCCCCTGATCTCGTCCTCAAATTTGACCGTCGGTGCCTTGGGGGGGGGGGGTCGTTGGGTAGGGGCCCGGCCTCTGACGCGAGGGCAACGGAGAGGAACGGATCGATGGAAGCGATGAGGAGACTGGCTGCCGGTCCCCGCTCGGGCCAGCCGGTCTCATCCCTGACTGTGCGCGTCGCATGGCGCCACGCAAATACGGGCGATGTAAGCAGAGACGGCCCGCACAGCCACCGCCGGTTTGCCGACGAGAGCCAGAGGGGTGGAGGCGGCTGGGGGAGAGGAGGAGGGGGGGGGGGTGGCCGGTCGGTGGGAGCCGGAAAAGATGTTAACCATGTCCCCCCGTCTTGTCGACACCGCCTCGTATGGATCGGTTTACCCGCAGCGTCACAGGTCGGCACCTTCGCAGGCGCAAACACGTCAGCATCGCAAAATAATGCATTGCTCAATACGCCAAGGCCTGATTATTTCCAATAGGGGAATGGTGTGCAGGTCAGTAGAGTGGAAGAAAATTATGTCGTTTGTATTCACGATCCGGTGTATTTCTGTCTCTTTCCCATTTCTCCAATCCCGTTCTCTCACTATATATCTTTCTCTCCTCTTTCTCTCCCGTTCTCTGTCTCCCTCTCTCCATCTATCTTTCTTCTCCTTTTCTGTCTCGTTCTCTGTCTCCCTCTCTCCATCTATCTCTTCCTCCACCTTTCTCTTTAGTTCTCTGTATCTCTCTCCATCTATCTCTTCCTCCCATTTCCCTCTCCTTCTCTGTCTCCCTCTCTCTATCTATATATGTATCCCCTTTCTCTCCTTCTCTGTCTCCCTCTCTCCATCTATCTCTTTCTCCTACTTCTCTCTCGTTCCAGTATCCCTCTCTCCATCTATCTCATTTTCCCGTTTCTCTCTCGTTCTCTCTCTCTCTCTCATTCTCTCTCTCTCTCCCATTCTCTTTATCATCTCTTCCTCCCCTTTCTCTTTCGTTCTCTGTCTCCCTCTCTACATCTATCTCTTTCTCCCCCTTTATCGATCTCTGCTCCCCTCCCTCCCTATGTCTCTCTGCCTGTCTTTCTATTCGTCATTGTGACGGTCCATCTCTCCGTCTCTGTCTCTCTGTCTCTCTGTCTCTCTGTCTCTCTGTCTTTGTTTCTGTCTTCGTTTCTGTCTCTGTTTCTGTCTCTGTTTCTGTCTCTGTCTCTGTCTCTGTTTTGCCTTTGCCTCTGTCTCTGTCTCTGTCTCTGTTTCTGTCTCTGTCTCTGTCTCTGTCTCTGTCTCTGCCTCTGTCTCTGTCTCTGTCTCTGTCTCTGTCTCTGTCTCTGTTTTGCCTTTGCCTCTGCCTCTGTCTCTGTCTCTGTCTCTGTCTCTGTCTCTGTCTCTGTCTCTGTCTCTGTCTCTGTCTCTGTCTCTGTCTCTGTCTCTGTCTCTGTCTCTGTCTCTGTCTCTGTCTCTGTCTCTGTCCCTGTCTCTGTCTATGTCTCTGTCTCTGTCTCTGTCCCTGTCTCTCTGTCTCTGTCTCTGTCTCTGTCTCTGTCTCTGTCTCTGTCTCTTTCTTTGTCTCTGTCTCTGTCTATTTCTCTGTCTCTGTCTCTGTCTCTGTCTCTGTCTCTGTCTCTGTCTCTGTCTCTTTTACTCCGTCTATATGTCTCTCTCTGACATTCTGAGTGTCTTTCTCACTTTCTGTCTCTCTGTCTGCCTGACCTTCTCTCTACCTGTCTCTCATTGCCTCTAATCCCAAACGAATAGGATAAGACCTACATGGTTCCAAACCGCATACCTCCCGACGAAGCGTAGAGTTACCGGCTCTTCGTAGAGCCACGCTTCGTGAAAGAGATAAGTCTAGAAAAGAGATGAGTTGCAGACTGCCAATGCAAACTCCCCGCATGAACTCAATCGAATTACCACTGAGTTAGCGCTAGGGGGAAAAAGTAGCATGTGGATGAAGTCAGCTTTCGGAAAATTCAATTTGGACCACAAGGACGGGAAGTTGGTGATTAGAAAAAAACGGCTTTTGATCTTAAACGATCCGTGGAATGCGAACAAACAGTTAAAACCTTGGCAAAGTCGAACTCCTCCATAGGAACTTCGTTAAGTTCTAAATTTGCGCGGTTTTTTTTTTTTTGTAAATTGCTTGCAACCTCTTTCCACGGATTAATTCAATGGTTACCGGTAAACAGAAAAAAAACCCAATCCGACCGCGGAGCTCATCGGCAGATGCGAAATCACTACCGAATCCTATTTGAGCAAGCACTCTTCTTGTTTACGCAAAATTCGACGCAAAATTCCGTCGGAAAATGCGAACGGCTTTTCCAGATTGTTTTGGGGAGAAAGTTAACTCTGGTCGTCTTGGCGACGAGGCCCAACCGGGCAGTTCCAAATGCAACCTTTTGGTGGACTGTGGGCGGTCTGACCAATGCGCAACTCATGCGGTGCATGGGTAGCCTTAACGGCAAACGCTCATCTGCTGTCGCGCGCGGCGGAGCGGAAAGGTTAATTTATCGTGGATTTGTGTGCAGATTTGACGTTCATTTTGATTGGAACGGCGAAACGATACTGTAGTCTCGCCGACGCCCGAACAGGGCAGCCATGTGAAAAGTGAAAAGGTGAAGCGCGTTCATATCATGAAATTGAACATTGACTCTTCTTAACAAAAAAAACCCCCAAAGGTTAGATACTTCTTTGTAGAAGCTGTTGTGGCGTCTGACGTCCGTTAGTGTCGTAATTAGGGTCCAAATGGCCAGAGGTAACTGCATTCATTATAAGGTATCCGATGTACCCGGTACCGCACGAATACGACATTCCTGGTGTGTTTTTCAGAGGAGTTTTGTGAAAATGACAATTTGCATGTAAGCTACAAATAACCCGGCACAGCGACATGAGGAATATCCAACCAAAACACTTTTCGAGTAAACAACGCCTGAAGTCAAAGTGTCAATTTTCAATTCGAGTTTTGTTTGTATTTTCGGAAAGATAATGTATTGAAGAATATTATGTCCAAAGGATTTTTCCTAAATCCGTCTCTAAATGTTGAAAACATGAGGATTTCGGGGGAGTGTTTGTGTACTTTTTTCCTGAAAATGTAAAGTTCCTGCCTTTTCGAATGGCCGCTTCGGGGAGTTAGAATGGTGCTGCTATATTGTGTCTGGTACTAAATGAACGAGCGAAGTCCCCTTGTACTATTTACAACAAAGTTCACACGGAAATAATTTTGATATCATTTGAAAGCTAATGGTATACTCTTTCATATCATTAGAAAATCTCAAAATCTCAAAAGTGGGGCTTATTCCTCATTATGCTGAGCCGGGTCACATTTGTATGTGTACTTAATAGGAATTTGATATGGAGATAATGGAAGTTTGAGTTTATTCTCTATATGGCTGCGAGTCATGGTTTATTTCCAAGGGCATGGAAATTAAGATTAACGCCTTTACAACATTATGCTACGGGGTCATGTTAAACACCAGGGGCCAATTTCATAGAGCTGCTTAAGCGCCAAAAATTGTTTAAGCGTGAAAAATCTTCCTGAAAAGAATCAGGTTGCCAGCCAAAATTCCACTTGTATTTCACATGAAGCAACCAATAGTAGACTATGAGTCAAGTACAACAAGCATCAAGTGAAATATTTGACCCGGCACAGCATAATGAGGAATAACCCCACTTTTTAGATTTTGAGGTTTTCTAATGATGTGAAAGGGTATACCATTAGCTTTCAAATGATATCAAAATATCCTCTAATACTTAAACATTTCCGGAAAAAAAGAGAATTTATTTGTAATCGAATTGTGAAGATACTTTAACTTCAGGCGTTGTTTACTCAAAAAGTGTTTTGGTGGGATATTCCTCATGTCGTTGTGCCGGGTCACATATGGTTGGCAATCTCGTTTTTTCACCAGGGGAGAAATTTCGTGCTTAGCAGATTTTCACGCTTAATCAGCTCTATGAAAGTGGCCCCAGGCGTGTGAATCGAACTCCATATGATGAGACCATCTATAATCTGACCAACACCGCCCCCACTCATCACTCATTCTTGGGCCATATACCACGAAGATCAGGAGCTTATGAATGAAGTTATTTGTGACCCGGCACAGCATAATGAGGATTAACCCCCACTTTTGAGATTTTTAAGATTTTCTAATGATGTGAAAGAGATTCCATTAGCTTTCGAATGATATCAAAATAATTTCTGTATGAACTTTGTTGTAAATATTACAAGGGGACTTCGCTCGTTCATTTGGCACCAGACACAACATAGCAGCACCAGTCTAACTCCTCGAAAGCGGCCATTCAAAAAGGCAGGAACTTTACATTTTCATGAAAACAGTACACAGACACTTCCCCGTCATTTAGAGACGGATTTCGGAAAAACCCCTTGGACATAACATCCTCCAATACATTAATTTTCCGAAAATACCCCCCAACAAATTGATTTTTAATCGAATTGAGAAGATACTTTGACTTCAGGCGTTGTTTACTGGAAAAGTGTTTTGGTGGGATATTCCTCATGTCACTGTGCCGGGTCACATTTAGAGATTGGCCAAATTATATAGGCATAAGGGGTCAGCATTTTAGAAATACTTTGAGTCAAGTCTTTTAAGTAAAACACGTAGCATCTGAGAGAACACTATGAACATCTTAACAGTGAAAATGGGGTGAAAATGTCATTTAGCCGTGAAAAGAAACTTCACCGTGTTTTCACCCCTATTTCATGGCATACAGTTAGCCAAGTCATTTTCAGGGTATTTTCACTAGTGGTCTCCAGGGCCACATTCCTGGTGGTAAATGGCTAGAGGCAATTTAGAAGTATCTGGGAGTGACAGTTACAAGGACACCATACAGTACCTCTATGGGGGCTGGTGGTCCCTACTGGTAGCCATCCCTCAAGGCTGGAGCTTGCCACCCTAGATATTCACGTTTGTTTCATGGTCTTTTTAGTGACCTAAGAATGTCCTTATCAGGTCAGAGAGGCGATTACTTTCAAGTGAATTCAATGTAAAATGCACCGTGAAATCACAATGATTCTTTAATTTCACCGCGAATTGACAGTTTCACCCCTTTTTTAAGGTTTAGATGTTCATAGTGGAATGTCCGTCCGGGTTTTTTTTGACGCGCTAGATAGGAGGGCATGCACAAGAGAGCAAAAAAAAAAAAACAAGGAAGAATTCAATTAAACATCAGCCTTCAATTTAACATTTTACAGCTGTCAGATCCTTGGAGGGTGATCATTTTGATGGGGCTGTAAAAAAAAATGCATATTGCATGGGGTGTGTGCGTGTCCCTTTCAAGGGCTCGTACCGGGATGACCGACCTCGAATGACCTCTCCGTTACGCCGGTCTTGGAATCATTATTGATGAAGCTGGCTCGTGTAAATGTCATTCCTTTACGGCGGTACAGCCGCGGTGTCACGGGCAAGCGTGCGGTGCGCCTAGAGCCCAGGACTGAAAAGCTCGCATCTGGCTAGCGGTAGAGGGCGCTATGACAGATCTTTCGAAGCCTCAGGCCGTTCACGAAAATGAAGGCTTGGGCTCGGGCTTATCATCCGGGTACGTTTCTCTTTCCCCTTGTCTTAATGTCAGAAGCATCTAGAAAGAAGACTTGGGTCCTATTTCCATAGTGAATATTCTGCACTTAACCCAGCCCCTTGGTAAGATCGAAAAACAGGAATGTTCACAGATTTACATTAAACTTATACAATTTGAAGATGCTTATAGTAGAAACCTCTCACTGAAATATTTCTGCCTAAATTTTTTTTAGGGAGGAATGAGTAAAAGAAATAGTTTACGTCTCACCGAGAACTAAACTTTTTTTCGGAACAGTACGGCGTTGAATGCTGCATTTTCGTGAAACAAATGAGACGTCTTCACGATTTTCTCGAGACGCGGTCGGCGGATTGAGCTGAAATGTTCACAGGTGGTGTACGGATGCTATTCTTTGACCTCGACCAATGTTGTGTAGGGGCTTTAAGAGACAAACCAACTTAACCAAAAAAAAAACAATCGGCGTCAAACCACAACCAGTAATTTCAGGTTTGCTTGTTCTTCAGACGGAGACGAAGCCTGAGCCCGAGCCCGATGCATTGGACTCGTAAAGGGCCCACGGTGTGACCTGTAGCCGGTCAGCGTCTCTCAGAAACGACATTAGAAACGATACCATAATACCACGGGGACCAACTGGCGTCGAGCTGTAGGCGGAAGTAAAGGGCGCCACGGCACGTTTGCATTTGTGCAACGTGACGCGCGTTCAAATTTGCCCGTGGTTCTTCGAAGTTACCCAACGCGTCGACGCTCGCACACGTATACCCGGTGTTTCTATACGTGCATGGTCACTAGCGCGCGTACTCTTTTTTTTCTCAAGACGGCAGCTCTCAAAGCATTTCAGTCTGGCGCCCTCTATTGTACGTCTATGGGCTATAGGTGGCTGGTCTTGGAGGCAACGCGAAGGTTTGGGTGATGCCTCACCCCCTGACATCGGTTGTAATTCCACTGTGATCTTACGCGGCAGTCTTAATCGGGTTTAAGTGACGCTAGGTGATGAATTGTACATATTTTTTTAGGGCGCCAACGCAAAGAGAAACAACGGAACGGAGTCTTGGTTAATGACGGCCTATGATTATCTTGTTCCCGTGCGTGTCGTTAGAGTATGTATGAATCCGTCGCACGCGTAACCAGCCACGTGGCCGCAGTATAATTTTTGTCACATTGTTTCGGCCG
>OX465108.1:21055684-21165684 GCA_949987565.1 Luidia sarsii | reverse complement strand
TTGTAAAAAATTAACCGATTCCAAGGAATACAATAATAAGCAAAAATGATGCAAACGTCCAGTACTGACTAAGGTGACCCAAAGCGAAAATAAAAAAATTAGGAGGGCCTGGGAAATTAATCCACAGGACCTTTCACTCTAGGGCTTCATCATTAGGAAAGGAAACTATTGAGGGCGCTCTTCATTTTTCTCCAGTGTGGCCACGGACATAATACGGGCGTTTACGAAATAAAGGCTTAGGCTCGGGCTCAGGCTTCGTCTCCGTCTGACAGAACCTGAAAATCAAGGGCGTGGTTTGTTTCCGAATTCTGAAGGTTTGTTGGCTTGATAGGTACCGGGTATTCACCGAGAAACTGGGGCCAAACACTTGTTTCAAGATGCATGTGATATTATAACGAGTAAAATAAAATGTGACCGAAGCCTAAGCCCGAGCCTAAGCCTTCCTTTCGTAAAAGGCAATAAATAACCTACAGACGGACAACAGCGGGCGCTAGACTGTAATTTCGGGACGCGTGAAAAACCTTGGGCAAACTTGCTCGTCACGTCACACGGACGGAAGTACGTACACAAACTCAGTGCAAGATTACGCGTACACGAGAAAAAATGACCGCCAAATTTTGAATCTTTATTATTTCTAACAAAACAAGCAAATACACATCTGTAATGGAGTATGTTGTCATCTCCGAAAAGGGCTTTTTTAATCTCAATCAGCATGGTTTCATCCCAAAAATCCAGTTTGAATCCATCATTCCGGGATTTCTTCATATGTTTGTGCACATTTATATTCAACTACTTCCGCCCATGGTTTCACATTTAGTCGGGCGTCGTCACCATTACAATATCCTGACGTCGTTTCCCATAGGCGTTTTGTATGGTTCTCGGTCTATATGTTATTTACGTCTGTGAGTGTGGTTCATTCAACTCAGCTTCACTCATCAGCTTCCATGGGTCTCAGTGCAAGAACTTGATTGATTGACCTTCAAAGGTCCCTTTTAAAAAAGTGTGTTCATACTGAATGAGAATTAGCGCTGAACGGCCATCTAGTCCTATACATTGCGCTGCACCCAGGGGTGAACTACAGATGTGTTTTCGTTTCTAGGAACGAACTGCGCCAACGAACATACTAGCCAACGACCTCCAAATGAGGGCGCTATCACCCATTTTGTGGAGCGCTCCGGACCCGCCAGTCTATCAAACAAACATTGAACGGGCAGTGTTTTTTTCCGTGCCACATATTCGCTATGGGCCCATATGTTTGTGCACAAGCAATTTACAACAATTTGTTGGCTGAACCTGGTGGAACTGGGCTCTTATGATAAGGCACACGGGAAGAAGTGTCGTCTGGTCAGCGGTACACACGTTGGTACAGGCCGCTTTGCATTTACTTTTAGGCTGTAAAAAGCATGGACAACAAAATTGGATAGTTTTTGACTGGAACGAGGTTTCAGCTGTGCACAGTCGATTCAAGCCCCTTTTTATTGTCATTGCTGAACATCATGTGATTGAACTGAGACACAGGCTAAACGTCCACACCGCCTTGGTTCATGACACTGTTTCCCCTCAAGAATGCCGCCTTGGTGTTGGCTGTTTTGGGATATTGAAAAATGTAGATACATTATTCTCCTGATATTGCCAAATCGTACACTCATCCCTGTATTGAGAGACTATCACTGCGCCCTCTACGTCGAAGATTAATTATATGCTAAAATTACTCCGACACCGTGTTAGAGGAAGAGGGCGCACTTCCTACATAGCATGACATATTTTTCTGTGAAGATAGGGTGGCGTCTACTGCAGACGTCTTAACCGTCACTGATCTTGACCATCGAGCCGGCTGTTGTATAGCGGCGAGTACACGTTGCATCAAAGATATAACATGAAGTTATATCTATGAATAAGTGAGGGCGAGGGGTGGACGATGAAACTAGGTTTAAACAATGTTGAGAACGGAAAAAGGGATGACGTAGCGGGAGTTGCATAATATCGTTGGCACCAGAGGGAACTCCAGAAGGAAAGTGGTAAAGCCAAATGGAAGAAACAAAAATCGTTCGGAGATAGAAAAACACCAACAGAGCGCATTTAGATGATGCTGTAGGGGACCGAAAGAAGCTTAAAAGAGGAGATATTCCTGTTGATCATTGTCCAAAGGAAGGCCAGATAAAAAAGTCTACCAAGTCAAATGCATTATCCAAGAAAGTCATTCGTGTTCCGTTGACTCACTCGTAACATCTGTCGAATTTCGAACTAAACTCCACCAAAACATTGGAAAGTTGTTCCCATCAAAGGCCCTATACAACATTGGTTAAGGTCGAAGGATTGCCTCACTTTGTTGAGTCATTAACATTTTAAAAATGCAAAATTGCGAAGGTTTTATCTCAAATGGGAATCTGAGAAAGGAGACGAATGCCCCAAAACATCACAGTTTACACGGCAGCCTGTAGTTTAGGAAACAGTTTATTACTCGCGAGTAATAAACTAATTGTCCATGCTTGAGTGAAGATTTCTCCAAAAGTACAGCATTCCAGACCGTACGATTTCAACATGAGGATTCCACCATGACCATCGGCAAACTGTGAAAATTGTTGTATTTGGACCTTTAAGAATCACTTCCGATTTCATCGTGGACAAAGCAGCAGGTTGCGAGAAACTGTCCGCATCCAGCGAACCTTTCCTGGGCGTTGATATGATTTCTGAGAAGAAGAAGAAAAAAAACATGTTGATGTCGTACCGCGCGGGTAACCAGCCATCGTATATTTCCGGTGCGGTTACAGTCGCATGGATTCGCGGTGGGTCGAGAACTCTCTTTGACCTCGAAGGTTTCGTAAGAACTCAAAGGGTAAATGCGTGACGAAACAAGTTGCTGGGAAGTGACATTATTACATGGACAGCGCGCCGTGGGGCCGGTGCACGCTGCATTCCCGTTCGTTTCAATTGCTATCTCTGTCCACTCCTCTTTTTGTTGGCTTTTCCGCCGCTTCAGCGAAGCGGAAAAGCATCACTTTTTGCTCTGAGTTTTTTGTTTCCTACTTCTTCCTCGGTCACAAATGCCATAGACAAATCACTATTGGCATTCTGCGCGGGCTATCTAGCAAACGACAAAAGACGTTTGCGCCAAACTTGGGCAAGACAATATCCCTAAAATATCCTGTCGTACATGGATGTATTTTTCTTGAGTTTTTCATAGGAAGGTCACGTGACAGCCTCTTAAAGGTGCAAACTGCCAAGTGCAATCATTTTTTCCTCTTCTTCTTCTTCTTCATTAAATGTGACTCTTATCATATTTACCCTATCATCTATTGTCATTACCATCAATTAATGATATTTTTATCATTGAATGATTTATATCATCAAAGTCTTTCAAATGTTGCTTTCCCTTTCATTGGATGTTTTCGTTTTCATTTAGTAATATACCGTGTTTTTTTTTTTTTTTCAATTGTACGATTGTTTTTGCACTTTTTTATTTTGTATCATTTGTTCTTGTATAAATTTGTCAACTGTATTTTTGGTTTCATTTGGAAAATAAAGTTTTCCTTTGAAAAGTCAAAAAAAAAGTCTTCTACTTCTTCTTCGTGACTTTCTTTCTCAGGAGTAGCAGCTCGCGTAAGCAAAATATGGTGTTATATCTCTGCTCCTGGAAAGATCTGTCGCATCACCGGTTTATTTTCGATTTCTTTACTTTGACAACTCCCCTTCAACTGACTTTGTTTTGTATTACAAAACATCTCTCATATATGTTTCGCTATTATACATATTATTTTCTCCTATGTTTATTGTTTAATTTTGTTATATTCATTTAATTAGTTTAATATTTGCAAGTCTCACTTGTAAATATTGTTTATTTTGGTTTGTTTTGTTTCGGTTAATTTCAAAAGAATGAAATAAAGTTCTTTTGAAAAGTCAAAAAAGGTCTTCTACTTCTTCTTCTTCGTCTTCTTCTTTAATCCACCTTTCCTCTCTCTCTCCTATCCTTTCCTCTCTCTCTTATCCTTTCCTCTCTCTCCCATCTTTAAATTTGTACATTTCTGTTTATTCTGTTCATGCATGTATGTTCATTATTTGTTTACTTCCATGTACTGAATGTTAATTCGTATCTTCTTCATTGAATGTTTTCTATATCATCTAATGTTACACCTATTTCATTTTATGTTATCCCACACCTATTTCATTTTATGTTATCCCTATAACACTGAAAGTTTTTCCCTATATCATTGAATGTTTTCTCTTTCATTGAATGTTATCCCTATCATTTTTTGAAATTTAAATCGTTATTTGTTCACATCATTGAATGTGACTCTTATCATATATTGTCATTACCAACAATTCATGATTATGTTTATCATTGAAAGCATTTGTTTCATCAAAGTCTTTGAAATGATGCCTTCCCTCTCATTGAATGTTTTCGTTTTCATTTTGTAATATACCGTGTTTTTTGTTTTTCCAATTGTATGATTGTTTTTCCCCTTTTTTATTTTGTATTTTTTGTTCCTGTATATATTTGTCAACTGTATTTTTGGTTTCATTTGGAAAATTAAGTTTTCCTTTGAAAAGTCAAAAAAAGTATTCTACTTCTTCTTCGTGACTTTCTTTCTCAGGAGTCGCAGCTCGCGTAAGCGAGATATGATGTTATATCTCTGCTCCTGGAAAGATCTGTCGCATCACCGGTTTATTTTCGATTACTTTACTTTGACAACTCCCCTTCAACTGACTTTGTTTTGTATTACAAAACATCTCTCATATATGTTTCGCTATTATACATATTATTTTCTCCTATTTTTATTGTTTATTTTTTTATATTCATTTAATTAGTTTAATATTTTCAAGTCTTACTTGTAAATAATGTTTATTTTGGTTTGTTTTTGTTTCGGTTAATTTCAAAAGAATGAAATAAAGTTCTCCTTTTGAAAAAAAAGGTCTTCTACTTCTTCTTCTTCGTCCTCTTCTTCTTCTTCTTCTTCTTCTTCTTCTTCTTGTTCGTCTTCTTCTTCTTCTTCTTCTTCTTCTTCTTCTTCTTCGCCTTCTTAAGAATGCAGCCCACATGTGCGCGGCAAACAACGCGCGGGAACACGTTCGCCGGTTAGTCTGCACCGTTTGTTTGTCGGTGAGTTTCGCGGCTAGTTTTCTGGCCGACTTGTCCGGTCGGAAATCTTTTTTTTTTTTTTTCTTCTTTTTTTTCTTTTTCTGCCTTGTCCGGGGTGAAGTTGTTGATGCGGAGATGGGGGCCCGACCTTTCCGCCGTGCGAACACGGCCCGGCGGACCCACGCCTTCCGCCTATTGACCCCACAGTTCCCTAGCCAAATTGATTTCTCACTCACCCATCCTCCTCCCTCCCTTCCTCTTCGCCTTCTTGCTCGTTCTCACCAAGTAATTTAAAATTGAAACCTTCGTGTTTTTCCGTCCACGCTCAGGACTTTTTATTCCTGTTTTTTTTTTCCATTCTGTACGAGGGAGCTCGGGAAGTGGTGGAGGAGTTGAGTCGGTAGGGAGCGGAAAAATTCAGTATTTGCTAACTTCATCGATTTGAGTTCCATCTCCGGGGACGGTAATGCACTGTCTCCGGGCCGGGGCAGTCTGGGGCAAGTTTCTGCGAGGGGAGGGCTTGCTGGAGAGGGGAGCTCGGAGGGGAGAGAGAGGGGGATAGAGAGAGAGAGAGAGGGGGGTAGTATGGGTGGTTGGATGGATGGGTGGGATGGGTAGGTCGGCCAGAAACCTGATATCCGACCGAGGGAGATGTGGGGAATTCATGAAAGTTACATGTAGCGGCGGCGGAGAGAGAGATGGGGAGAGAGAGATGAAAAGAGAGGCAGAGAGAGAGAGATAGAGAGAGAGGGAGAGAAAAGAAGAGAGAGATAGAGGAGAAAGAAATATGAAAAGAGAGGGAGGGAGATAGAGAGAGAGAGAGGGGGAGAGAAGAAGGGAGAGAGACGAGAGAGAAGGGTGAAAAGAGAGGGAGGGAGATATAGAGAGAGAGGGGGAGAGAAGAAGAGAGAGATAGAGAGAGAGGGAGAGAAAGATCGAGAGAGAGGGGAGAGAAGAAGAGAGAGATTGGGAGAGAGTGAGATGACGAGAGAGAGATTGAGAGAGAGGGGAGAGAAGAAGAGAGAGATAGGAGAGAGAGAGGAGTGAGATGGAGAAAGAGATGGAGAGAGATGGGCAGAGAGAGGTTGAGAGAGATAGAAAGAGGGGTGGGGAGAGGGGCGAGAGAGGGGAGAGAAAGAGGGAGAGGGAGGAGAGAGAAAGAGGAGAGAGATGGAGAAAGAGATGGAGAGAGAGATGGGCAGAGAGAGGTTGAGAGAGATTGAAAGAGGGATGAAGAGAGGGGAGAGAGGGGGAGAGAAGAAAGAGGGAGAGGCAGGGGGAGAGAGAGCGAGATGGGAGAAAGAACCCGGGAGCAACAGGGGGAGAGAGACAGAGAGAGAAAGTAAAGGACAGAGGGGGAGTGGTGAAGGCATTGGGGGTGATCAGGGCAAGAGAGAGAAAGGGGTGCTGAATAGAGGGAGAGAGGAACAGAAAGAAGCAGTGAGGGAAAGAGGGGTAGAGGCAGATGAGAGAGAAGAGCGGGAGATGAAGAAAGAGATGATGGAGGAACAGGGGAAGTGGAGAGAGAGTTTACAGGGTAGGGTAAGGTGAAGGCTGGGGATGGACAAATAGGGAGTTGAGAGAGAGAAAGAGCGAGATACAAAAAGAGAGAGATGGAGACAGAGATAGGGAGATTGGGGAAGAGAGATACAGAGAGCTGAGGGAGAGAAAGGGAGAGAGAGACATAGAAAGAAGTGGGGAGAGAGATAGAGATAGATACATAATATAGAGATAGATTAAGATAGAGAGAGGGAGAGTGATAGGGAGAGATACAGAGAGAGGGAGAGAGAGGGAGAGAGAGGGAGAGATATACAAAGAGATACAGATATACAGATATAGAGAGAGAGGGGAGAGGGAAAGGGAGAGAGATAGATATATAGAGAGATAAAGAGATATATATAGCTTTATAAATAGAGAGAGAGATAGAGAGGGGGAGAGAGAAAGATGGAGAGAGATTGAGAGATTGAAAGAGGGGGAGAGACAGAGGGGAGAGATATAGATAGAGGGAAAGAGAGAGGGAGAGAGAGGGGAGCAAAGACAGAGAGTAAAGAGAGGAGACAGAGAGAACATAGAGAAGGTCCGTGGATAATGCAACCCAATTATCCGTCTCTTTCCTGCCTTCGATCGCCCCGACTGTTTTATTTGAATTTCAGAGGAGGTGACTCCACTCCTCCATCCTTTTAGTTTGCCAGGGGAGAGCGCGACATTTTGGATATCGGCAATCGGATGGGGGTGGGGGAGAGAGAGACAGAGAGAGGGGCAGACAGAAATTGGCGAAGAATCGAAGTCACTCCGTTTCCGTCGATCGATGGGCGCATCTTGCCGGCTACAAACCCCCTCTCCTCCCCCCCCCCACCCCTAACGCGCACCAGAGCCCACCCCCAACCCCCTCACCTCCCTCCTGATAGGTTTGTAAATGCTCGGGCCAAGTTTTTTTTTTTTTGGGGGGGGGCGGCGAAATCAAATTATGTCGCGGGTAGTTTACGTGAGACAAGCGCTGAAATCCCCGGAATTTGAGGTGGGATGGCGGGCTGTTTTTCCCCGCCGGTCTCGTGTTGCATATTATTGGCGCGAGAGCACGGTACGGGACACACAGCCGGCTCCCAAATTGAGTGTGTCCATTGGAGGGCCACGAAATGCAAAGCGACGATTGCCGCGTTATAGCCTGTTCTGTTTGCCCAAGCAATCCGGATCACTACCAGCACATCAAGGGACGAACGGTTTGTGTTTGCTGCTAATCAGGGTGGGTGTTTTTCTTTCTCTCTCTCTCTCTCTCTCTCCTTACACCTCCCCCTCTCTCTCTGTCTCTACCTCTCTCTTTCTTTCCATCTGTATCTCTCCTTTTCTCTATCTCTCTTTCCCTCTCCTTCTCTTCATCTCTTTCTCTCCCTATCATTCTCCTTTTTTCCGTCTCTCTCGCTCTCTATTTCTCTCTCCACTCTCTCTCTCTCTCTCTGATTGGCTGAACCACTTACGGGCCCGCTGTAGCGGCTCCACACTCCCCATGGAGACTCGTCGGTCTGCTCGTTGTTGATTGGCTGCCGGAGAGGGTCACGTGGCCACATAGGGGGCGTGGCTTCTAACGAGACAAGACCAGACACGACCGGGGAAGTTCAGACTCTGGCCTAACTAGATTAAGCGGGGCATGCCCGGTTCAGACCAGTTTCGAGGACGTACCACGCCAGACCAACACGGACTACAAACAAGGCGATACCAAACTATACTGGATAGATCGGGTCAAGCTGGACCAGACTGGACTAGAACAGACCTGAAGAATCCGAAGCAGGCCAGAACACCCCAGAAATGACTACACCAGACTACACCAGGCCAGAACACCCCAGAAAGGACTACATCAGACTACACCAGGCCAGACCAGACAAGACCACATTAGACCAGATCGGACCAGAGCAGACCAGAGTAGACTAGTCTATACCAGAGTATACCAGACCAAACCAGACCAGACCAGACCAGACCAGACCAGACCAGACCAGACCAGACCAGACCAGACCATACCAGACAAGACCAGGCCAGACCAGACCAGACCATACCATACCAGACCAGACCAGGCAGGACCAGACCAGACCAGACCAGACCAGACCAGAACAGACAAGACCAGACCAATATGTAGCAAAGCTACGCTACAAAATATTGCGTATACGCAACATTTGAAGTTTCAAGAAATCGGTGGCAGGACCACACCGCACCAACCAAGCTCATTCGGACAAAACCGGGTCGTACCGCATCAGCCCACAGCAGATCAGTTCGAGACCAGAACAAACGGGTCCAAGCAGGAACGCAACAGACCCACACCATTACATGTACTTGACTCGAATTTGATGTGGCTGCGGACATTCTAGGGACAGATTTTAAGGAGTCAAAGCAACCGGTAAAAGCAACACCAATCAAAACTCCAAAAGGGGAAAGAAGCACGACTCTCTTTCTTTTTTTACTTTCTTTCTTAGTTTCTCTCTGTTTCTGCATCATCTTTTCGTCTTCTACTTCTTCTTCTTCTTTCAACCAAACAGAGACCGATCAACCGCCGGTCAAAATGCAGCGTCTTTCGCTCTCTCCAAGCTCCGGGATCTGAACGCCTAACGAATAACGTCATGAAATGGTGGAGAAGACAGACGAAATAAAGAGAAAAAAAGAAGGAAAAAAAAGCGACAAAATTCCCCGAAAATTGCTCGCTAAACACATTAAATATGAGTCGCACATGGTCCCTGCACATGCCTTCGGGCTTGTGAGCTGTCGGCACTGTCGAAGTTGGTTTTTGAGAAAACATTGCGATACAAAAAAAAAGGGAAAAAAGATTTCCCATCCCCCATCTCCCTGCCTCCCCCATTCACTCTCTGGACGCAAGAAACTCAGTGGGAGAAAAAGATCGATTCGGACGCTCCGGGCGTGAAGGGTGAGTGAGGGCCGGCCGTTTTGACGGGGTCTGCTTCGGTGAGGGGACGGCCCCCACCCTCTTCTCCCACCCCCTCTCCCCCTCGCATCCTTCACACTCAGTTCAGTCTGTCGGGTGACCCACAGAGTGCATATCGCCCCTGTGTTCGGAGAGTCGACGTTGTTTTGTCATCCACACAGCTTTTGACTTGTCTGGAGGTGGCCGTCCTCTTCCTGCAACCGTCTCCTGTAACTCTTGAAAAAGGTTGTCACAGGGTGTAACCACTGAGGGGGTGTTTCAATGATGCCCCGGTGTGAGTGTGGCGGGGTATGTGAGAGGATCTTAACCATTTTTTCGTAACAGTACGGCGTTCAATGCTGCATTTTCGCGAAACAAATGAAGCGTGTTTTTGTTTCCCTAATTTCTCGAGACTCGGTTGGTGGATTGAGCTGAAATGTTCACAGGTGTGGACAGGACAATTAGGTATGCGATGGCACCGTGTAAATTATATTTTGTGAGTAAGTGTGGTTCTGAAAAGAACCGGAGGAACTCGACGTTTCGAACAGTATAGTCTGTTTGTCTTTAGGAGACTGCTGGATTCTAGCTTAGAGTGGGGCTTGTGTAGGTGTGCTATTGTGGTTGTTCTCACTGGTGTGCTATTCAATGCATAATGTTGGATCAGACAACGTACCTTATGGATGCCATTCTTTGACCTCGACTAATGTTGTGTAAGAGAACAAACGGCCATCGCGTATCAACTTCCGTATTTTACAGATTCGTATTCACTATAACGCGAGCACCATACACCGTGAGAATAGTACCATGAATGTTGGACTGGTTCCCGCGGCCCTACAGTTTTTGGAATCCAAATGGGGAAGGGGAGCCATGGAAGTACTATGATCATTGGGGAATGGAAATTCCCTACCGATAATAGAGCTTCACCGTGCGTTCCTTTCGGAACGATGGATTTAGTGACATGTGATGAAGATCCACCAATCAGATGACGGGGATGTATGCGTATAATATGTGACCCGGCACAGCATAATGAGATAACCCCCACTTTTGAGATTTTGAGATTTTCTAATGATGTGAAAGAGTATACCATTAGCTTTCAAATGATATCAAAAAAATTTCCGTGTGAACTTTGTTGTAAATAGTAAGAGGGGACTTCGCTCGTTCATTTGGTACCAGACACAATATAGCAGCACCATTCTAACTCCTCGACAGCGGCCATTCAAAAAGGCAGGAACTTTAAATTTTCATGAAAACAGTACACAAACAACCCCCCCCCCCCCGAAATCCTCGTTTTTCCAACATTTAGAGACGGATTTCGGAAAAATCCTTTAGACATAATATCCTCAAATACATTAACTTTCCGAAAATACAAAAAAAAAGAAAACAAAAATATATATATATCGAATTGAGAAGATACTTTGACTTCAGGCGTTGTTTACTCGAATAGTGTTTCGGTGGGATATTCCTCATGTCACTGTGCCGGGTCACATATTGTATAAAGTAAAATCTCGCGGAAGAAAATACTTTGTAAAAACAGGCGTCGTATTTGAGGAATTTCTTTTCCTGATGATGCTTCATCACGACATCCATGCTTCAGTGAAGTAATTTAGAGAAACATTTGCTAACTGTAGGCTGATTAAAAACGACTTTTATACGCACTTTGAGAAAATTGGAAGTTGGGGCATGGGATTTTAAAATTATTCTCGAAACTTTTAATGGTTTAAAGAGACAACACGACATTGGTCGAGGTCAAAGAATAGCATCCATACGTTGCCTGATCCAATATATGCTCGAAATAGCACACCTGTGAAAATTTCAGCACAATCCGTCAACCGAGTCTCGAGAAAATCGTGAAAACCGCTTCATTTGTTTCGCGAAAAAATGCAGCATTCAACGCCGTACTGTTCCGAAAAACAGTTTAGATCTCGGTGAGACGTAAACTATTTCTTTTACTCTTTTCTCCCAAAATATAATATTTCAGGCAGAAATGTTTCAGTGCGAAGTTTCTACCATACCCATCTTCAAATTATATAAGTTTCATGTAAATAATGTAAACATTTCTGTTTCTCGATCTTACCAACGTTGTGTGGGGGCTTTAAACGAGGGGACTTTATTTTCCGGCCTTCTGTTTTTGTGCAGGTTGCTGTTGGGATAGGAGATTCCTAAAGCAAGCATGCTTTCGAGAGAGGTCTGGGCAAGACAAACCCGCCAGGCCCTCTCTACACAATTACCCGTTCGTGTAATTGTAGGAGATCGTTGAAAGCCCAAATGGCCAGTCCAGGGTAGCTAGAATCGACACTGTTCCGCACTCCAACCTAATTAGGAGATAATGGAAATGAACTTCGCTACTAACACTCGATTGGGTTCCTTTTGGTCTCCGTCCTCTGAAAACAAACACCCCGTGACGACATTAAGAGCCGCAGATGTGGCGCCCCGACACGACGCAAAATTGCTGCCGTCTTCTTCCGGGAAGTGAAGTGTTTGTCGAAGCGCATTCTCGTCGAACACAGGCCTATATGAGAGAGAATGGAGACGGGAGATCGGAGAGGGGAGGGGAGTGGAGAGAGGGGAGGAGAGGGAGGGAAGAGGGAGAGGGAGAGGGGGAGGGAGAGGGGAGGGAGAGGGGGAGGGGGAGGGGGGAGAGGTGAAGGGAGAGGGGACGGAGAGGGGGGAGGGGGGACAGGGGGAGGGAGAGGAAGAGGGAGAGGGATGAGGAAGAGGGAGAGGAAGAGGTGTGTGAGAGGGAGAGGGAGGTGATAGGGAGAGGTGGGTGAGATGGAGAGGGAGGGAGAGGGAGAGGTGGGTGAGAGGGAGAGGGAGGGGAGAGGGAGGGATTGGTGAAAGGGAGAGGGATAGAGGGAGGGAGGGGAGAGAAAGAGGAAGAGGAAGAGGAAGAGGAAGAGGAAGAGGAAGAGGGAGAGGGAGAGGGAGAGGGAGAGGGAGGGGAGAGGGAGAGGGAGTGGGAGAGGGAGAGAGGGGAAAAGGGAGAGTGATAGGGAGAGGGAGAGAGAAGGAGAGGGAGAGGGGACGTGGGAGAGGGGGGGAGGAAGAGAGAAGGAGAGGGACAGGGGGTGGAGAGGGACAGGGATAGGGACAGGGACAGGGGAGGGAGATGGAGAGCGAAACTGAGAAGGAGGGGCGAGGTGAGGGAGGGGGCAAAGGGACGTGAAGAGAGAGAAAGAGGGGGAAGGAGAAGGATAGGGATGGGGAGAGGAAGAGGAAGAGGGAGGGGAGAGGAAGAGGGAGAGTGACGGGAACAGGGACAGGGAGGTGGACAGCTAGAGACAGGGAGATGGACAGAGAGATGGGGAGGAAGATGAAGATGGACAGGGAGATGAAGATGGACAGGGAGATGGAAATGGAGACAAGAGTGAATGGCCAAGGACAATGACATAGGCAGGACCAGGGACGGTAATTGGGAGAGGAACGGGAAGAGGGTTAGGGGAGGGGTAGGGACAGGGACAGGGACAAGTACTGTAGGTTAGGGACAGGGGCATGGACAGGGACAGGGAAAAATGACAGTGGGTGATGGAGTAAAACAGGAGGAGAGAGGACGAAAAGAAATTGGGAAAAAGTGGGGTGAAGAGAGGTGTATGAAGATATTGAGAAGGGAAGAGAAGTGCGGGGGAGAGAGAGGAGAGAGATAGAAAGAAGGTCGAGGATACAGAGGGACACAGAGGAGAGAGAGAGAGGAACAATAATTCCTTCGGCTCCGGCAGCATGTTGCACATTCATGAGTGTTTTACGAGGCCGGGCAACGAAATGACACGGCCACTTGAGAAGGGGTTTCTGCACGAATGAATATAAAACAGAATCCAGAGCAACCCCTCTCGCGATTGAAGCAGGGACATACCTCTGGGTCCCTCTCCGGAAACCACAGCTCGCGTGGGCCCCGACCTATTGTGGCCCCCGCCGGCCAGAGAACAGGTTTTATTGCTCGGCCGAGACCGAACTGGTTTTTTTTTTTACGAGGGGGAGAGAGGGAGTTAGCTAACGACATAAACTTCCGAATTGCCGCCTCTGCTTTTCTCGGGTGGATTTCACAAAGCCTTCTGATGTAATATTCCATGAATTACAACATCTTTAAATTCAAGATTTATCTTAAAGGCCTTGTACAACATTGGTCAAGGTTTTAGCTCATTAATGGTAGTCTGAGAAAGTAGACAAATGCAAACATCCGTCACGGTTTACGCACCAGAATAGCGTGTAAGAAATAGTTTATTACTCGCGAGTAATAAACTGTTTGTCGATGTTTGAGTGAAGATTTCTCGAAAGGTACAGCATCCCAGACCGTAAGATTTAAACATGAGGATTCTATCATGACCATCTACAAACTGTGTGAATTTGAAGGAAATCTGTGGACATCGATGTTTTCCGATCTTCCCGATGTTGTATTGGGCCTTTAAACATATCATTTACTTGCCTTTGATAGTTTGTAATGGGTATAGTTAGTTATTTATTTCACCAACCTAGGACTGGAGGGTCAGGCTTTTCAGTCACAGTGTTTTCATGTTTTGTTCCTCCTCGCTATCTTAGATTGGATTGTCCCATCTTAGCCTTCTCCCTGATCTGTTCCCCTCATCCCCATTCATTGCCCCTATCTCTTCCCCCATCTCATCCTGGCCTACCGCACCTCTGTACATCTATTCTCCTTGATCGGCATTTATTCAACGATTTATCTCTCTTCTTTACTGATCCATGATGCATGAACAATTCCCGCCTTTAATGTACTTGTCGTTTTCCTTGGCCGAATAAATAAATAAATACAAAAATAGTAATAATCGTAACTCAACTTACGACTGATAACACATCGTACAGTTGTGGTAGGAATATGGTTTCTATGTATCACTCATAATCTTGCGTTTGATCGTAAGCTGCGATGAGATCTTGGTGAAATCGAGGTCTAAACTGCCGCACGCATTAACCAAATGGAACAGTACGGCGTTGAAAGCTGCGTTTTCGCGAAACAAATGAAGCGGTTTTTCACGATGTTCTCGAGACTAGGTTGGCGGATTGAGCTGAAATTTTCACAGGTGTGCTATTCCATGCATATGTTGGATCAGACAACGTATGGATGCTATTCTTTGACCTCGACCAATGTTGTGTTGGAACTTTGAGAGAACAAACGGCCAACGCATTAACCAAAAATATATTCATCGGAATAACGGCATCCTGAGATTAGGAGAGCCAGACGTTTTGATCTTAAAGTGGACATTTCTCAAGGCAGAAATCCATTTCAGTTGGGTCATTTTAGGGGCCACACAAAATTTGAAATGTTTTTAAATTTCGATAATTATTTGGGTTTTTTTCGAATTATTCGATGGGTTAAAGAAATGAATTGAAAATATACATTCACTTTCCATATTGAAATCCGGATTTTTGTTTCTGTCTTGCCTTTTTACATATCGTGCGCGTCGCGCCAGCTTTCCAAAACTGTTTGCAAAAGGGGAGACCATCAGCTTCATACGCCGTCAGTAAAGTACATGTATCTTTTACCATGCATAATCAATCATTCAATATCAGCCATCATCTTGTCATACTATATTGCATTTTAATAGATATGTCAATGAGACTTAAGTCTTAGCATGGTGGGTGAATCAATATAGGAAGGTTTGCGGGGACACCATGTATAAGGTCTCTTAAAGAATAGGTGTTGTTCTGAAAAGAACCTGAGTGGTAACTCGACGTTTCGACCACTATGCTCTGGCCGTCATCATTCTATATTAATAGATATGTCTTAAAATTTAGTGGGCCTGACGTTTCGATCCTTGCAGGACCTTCCTCAAAGGCTGAGTGACAAGGACAGAACAGATAAATGTACACGAAGGAAGGGGGAAGGGAGTGAATAGGACACGGATGAGAAACAAAGGACAAAGAGTAAAGCTGGTAGGGAGAGATCAAATGGAAGAGCAAGGGGTAAGGTAGGGATTAGTGAGAAGACGGGGTGATCAAAGAGAGAAGTGTGGAGGAGTGAACAAAAAGGGAGGATTATCAGAAAGCATGTTGAGACCATGACATTGAGGTTGAATAGTCCGAAGACGCTTCATCCACATTTTCTTACTGCTAAGCCGGACAGCATTACTACGGTGACCAAGGGATTCTATGCCCAGTACACTCAGATCTTATATCGAATGATAAAAAATGGAATGATGAAAAAAAAATGTTTTAATCGAAATTAAGGGTGGGTGGGACACACAAATTTGGAAATGAAGTCGAAATAAAAAAAATCCTTTTGAGTGGCCACTTTAGTCAGTAAGCAGTTCGCAACATTTGTGAGTCAAATTGTTGTCATCAGAACAAGAACGGAAGCCGAGACCGGTGTATGTGGGGAGAAAAAGCAGGTCATTTGAACCGAAACTGTGCCAGTCTCTCTTCAAGTCATGCATGTTATTGTTTCTGTCGACTGGTGAGTTCAATCATCCTCGATTGTGCGCTGTTGTGATTGCAACCGATGCATTCTTGTCGTGCTAGTTGACACCGTACCTTAAAAATGTAGGACTCAAGAGAGAGAGAGAGAAAGAGAGAAAGTGAGTGGGAGAGGGAGAGAGAGAGAGAGTGAGAGAGAGAGAGAGGAGGAGGGGTGGGTATAGCTTTACAGCAGCCTTGTAACCACTTCTGTTATTAGAAGCTAGACTCCTTGTTTGTGATACCGAGAAATCGGTTGCATCTCATCGGAAAAGCTTCTCCGTCACAACCCCCCCCCCCTCCTCCTCTCCCCTCCGGTGAAAAACAAACCTCCGTGCCCGGCGGGGGCTGTATAGCGTCGGATGTGTTTGCCCGGGACATAGCGAGTTGTGCCGGCGAGTATTACAGCGGAGGCAGACGCAGAGAGGAGCGACTTCCCTCGCCCGTGTCCGATGGCGGTCGCCCCCCCCCCCTCTCCTCCCTCGATCGGGGCCGGCTATAGAGAACGGTTGCAGTTTTCATTCGACCTTCTCCGAGAAAAAACAAACACATACCACCACCATACATGCGCCACCACCAAAACGACCGAAAAAAAAAATCGTCACCAGAATCGATGCGCTCTCGGTGGAAGGGTGTTTGTATAGCGCCGGGTATTGGTGAGGTATCGGATGGCATGTATATACGGGAGAGTCTTGACGCGTGTCACGCGTCGGCGTGGGCTGTGCTATAGGCCCCCGTGTACGGGGAACGGTGGGCTCGCTTCTTGGTCTGTCTGGATGTCTCCGGTCAGAAAAGGTGGAATAGGTGTCGGTCGCGCGTCTGACCGCTGCGCACGGGGTATACCGCTTCCCGCTGGTAGCCCGTTGCCTGCGAAGCGTGGCCCACCCTCGCGTGGTCAACTAGTGACTGTCTACTCAGTCGCAGTCGTATCGCCCTCCAGGGCTTACGACCGGAAGACCAAATCTCAAATCCCTACGCGTTTTACTCTATGATACTCAAGATCCTATCTACTGGAATTCAGCAAGATTCAAACGAAATTTTCTTTGCCCGATTTTTTCAATTTATTCAAATGTTCCCAATCAGTTTTGGGAATTTGTTTGTTTGACTTGAATTGAGAAAGCTGCATCCACTTTGTGAGAACCCCCGAGCTGCCTTAGCCAGGTTGACAGCAATCGGTTGTTTGCATCTGAATGAAAGTGGGGTTGTGATCCCTGGATGGTCGACTTGGTTAATGGTCGACTTGGTTCTGACTGGCGCCCCACCTCTATAGCAAATGCTATAGTTGACAATATGAAACGCCACCATCTATATGGGCTTGATAGCTCAGATGGAAGAGCACTAGTACGTTCATCCAGAGGTCTCGGGTTCAAGTCCCTGTCACGTCAAAGTTTTCTTTGCCATTATTTGTCAAGAGAGACATAGACTGTACAATGCATGTCGATAGTGCCGTCGATAGGTATTGTACACGAAACGAAATAATATGGGAATGGAGACATTGAAAAAACTGATGCTTGAAAACATTGAGCACTCAGTGTTTATCATGTCGGGTAAGGGCAAAACCTCGTCGAATTGGTGCTTAGCGTATTGTTGCAGTACAACTCTTAGGTGTCGCAGTTGCAATGGGTGACCTAGTGCTTGGGATGTTAATACTGATACAAAAACCGTGAGTAATGTTCACATCAAATGATGCTGAACATTCCAACGGTTTCCATAGGTCACGGTGCAAAAACGCGTGACTACAACATTCGTATAGCCTAGGAGAGTTTTTCAATCTCTGTAATGCTATGGTATATCACTCACTCACTCATCTCCGTAGTCTCATCGACCGTTGGTACACTGATGCACGAACCTCATCCACTCTCCCCTAACCTTGGTCTTCCCTATCAGGTCGTATATGGAGGAGGTTGGTCCATTCCCTTACATCATCCAGCCACTGTCTCCCGGATCTGCCCCTTTTGTTTTGACCCTCTGTTAACCCTAGTGCTATGTCCTTTGATATTGTCTTTTTGGACCTTGTGGTATGACCGAGGTAGATTAACTTTATTTTCTGTTTTCACGATGTTAGCTAGAAAAACTAGACGGCCACACTTTTCTTTCCTTTCTCCCCTGACGGATAGGTTTGTCCTCTTCTGTTTCCATGGGAGCGGACGGTGACTGTGGTGAGGTGCTGGCAAGGGCGTCATCTGTGACATTGTCCCTCCCCCCAAAAAAAAAAAAATAGATAGTTACGGACTCCCTATATGTGACCCGGCACAGCATTATGAGGAATAACCACCACTTTTGAGATTTTAGGATTTTCTAATGATGTAAAAGAGTATACCATTAGCTTTCGAATGTTATCAAATTTATTTCCGTATGAACTTTGTTGTAAATAGTACAAGGGGACTTCGCTCGTTCATTTGGCATCAGATTATAGCAGAACCAGTCTAACTCCTCGAAAGCGGCCATTCAAAAAGGCAGGAACTTTACATTTTCATAAAAAAAAAAAATACATAAAAACTGCCCCAAAATCCTTGTTTTTTCAACATCTAGAGACGGATTTCGGAAAAATCCTTTGGATATAATATCCTCCAATAGCCTACATTAACATTCCGAAAAAGAAAAAAAATTAAAAAGATCGAATTGAGAAGATACTTTGACTTTGCGTTGTTTACTGGAAAAGTGTTTTGGTGGGCTATTCCTCATGTCGCTGTGCCGGGTCACATATTAGACACGATCTTCTTCTTGCGTACGAGGCCAGCAGCGATGAAGTGATGTCCCACAAGCGCTGCACTCAGCTCCAAGTCTGTGGGTTTGTGGGTAAAGTGAGGTCCGCGTCGTCCGGTGGGCTTTAGGTCTGGACGCTCTCGAAAGAATATGCAGCGCAGTTAGTCCAGGCGCTAGCACATTGACAGGCCGAAGATATGGACGTAGGCCCCCCAGCGATGCATGGCTGCTAACCCCTATGGTGCAGCACACAAAATCCATCCAAGATGGCTCCGCCGAGCTGATTATCAAAAAGTGTGTACCCACAACCTTTTTAAGGGGTGTTTGGAGGCTAATTAACTGATACATTGTAGAATGAGTGAAGCTCAAGACAACCTGGGGGTTCACTCCTAAATTTGGTATGTAATTTGGACCATATCTGGCTTTAATTAAATGTGGCCCTATTTGGCTGAGGTAGAAGTGGAGGGGTCCATCCCAAAAATCCTTGCAGAAATTTGGCTTGGACGGCTACACATGTTGTGGATTTTTTTTTCTGGGGGTAATTAGCAAGAAAATCTAATCAGCTAAGGGCACTAAAATTGAAAAGAATCTGAGAGATGAAGGTCCAAACTATATGATTAAGTAGAGCTACAAAAACTGAGAGACTTTTGGGCGTGGGATAATTGGCTTTGAAAGTGAGTAATTTTGTACAGTGTTCAGTGGGAGCTCGATTTAGTGTCCTGCACCCCTATAAGACCCGCAGCGCCCCCACCGATAGGCATTGGGAACTTCCTCACACGCCAGGGCGTTGCGTAAAGGTCGGGAACAGCCGAATCGGTTAATATGATGTCACCTCACCGCGTATAATGCGGTCATTGGATTAGCTGCAATTCCGGCACCCGGCGTGTCTGGTAATATTAACCGGCCGTGGACCGCCGGCGTTGCCCGAGGCTAGGAGAAAAAACACTTTCCACGCTTCCCTTAGTCTTCCCATCTTTTTTTTTTTTTCAAGTGGTACTGAGAACGCCGATTAGAGATGTTACAACATTTCCCCTCCAACCGCCACAACACCCCCCCCCCCCTTCTCGTTCTCGGCCTCAGGCTGCCATCGGCCAAGTAAGCGCAGCCCCTGAAAGTTTACCGGCAAAATGAATTCTATCATAATACAGTTTATTCCCGGGGATAACCCGCGCCATGATTTGATTGGGCACTGCCCGGAATGAACACCTACACTAATACCGCCTAACTCGTGTCGGTATTCACATGAATAACGCATTCCATTTTCCCTGATTTTTTTTTTCTTGTTCGCCATCTTGCTTCGTGCTAATCGGATATTTTTTTTTTGGCGTAAATATTTCCGGCTTATAATTAGCAATATTGAATCGTGGGGGAAAAAGGTAGTTTTAATTTGTTTTATACAGCACACATCTTTACAACGAATGGATTTTTTAAATTTTGTAAATGTGACCCGGCACAGCATAATGAGAAATAATCCCACTTTTGAGATTTTGAGGTTTTCTAACGATGTGAAAGAGTATACCATAAGCTTTCAAATGATATCAAAATATAATATCCTCTAATACTTAAAATTTCCGAAAAAAGAAAAAAAAGAAAATTGATTTGTATCGAATTGTGAAGAGACTTTAACTTCAGGCGTTGTTTACTCAAAAAGTGTTTTAGTGGGATATTCCTCATGTCGTTGTGCCGGGTCACAAATGCTCTTGTTAAGGACTTTAAAACATTCAAGTATTCTTTTTCCCTCTCTAGAAAACAAAATATTAACAAAACTCAAGTTTGCATTCGATTTTTTTTTTATTTGACAAATATCAGGGTTTATTTCCTCCCTTAATTTGATTTCATATCCATTTCCCTTTTACCATTCTAACCGACCTTAGAAAAAAGCACATCTACCCTATCCCCGAGTAAGTGTCTAGTCGGTATATTATTCTAAATTCCCGTAGAGGATTGAGCAAACCCTCCCCCCCCAAAAAAAAAAAAAGGAACACACTCCGAAAAAAAGAACGCGACGGAAAATAGAATGAACCCTAAGATGACATTTCCAAATTGGTCAGCATCGATTATCGAAAACGAATGGGCGAAGGAAAAGACGGGAGAGGGGGTCGGGGTTATGAAAATCGCGTGAGACTTAAGATATACTTCCTCGTCCCCAAGTTGGATTCGATTAGGACAGCACTTTTTTTTTCTCTTCCATTTTTTTTTCTTTCTACAAGGCGCAATCACATTTTCGTCCCGCCTCAGCGCTCTACGGGATGAATTTCCCCAATTGGCGGAACGTTTGAATTGCGCGTATATTATAATTATGCGTCTGGCTTACCGCTCTCTCTTCCTCCGGCCGGGGCTCGGCCTCTGTATCTTCATGGAGAATAACCCTAGTGTATTCGTGGATAGAGAGGCCAAGATGTTCCCGAGTATAGCGAGAAACGTTGACGGAAGTCATTCTCCTGATGACGGCAGGAGCACATAATTATGTACTCGCCTGAACGTCGAGTTATCAGGCAGGTTTTTTTCAGAACCACACCTCTTCTTTAAAGCCCCGACACAACATTGGTCGAGGTCAAAGAATAGCATCCATATGTTGTCTGATCCAACATATACATAAAATAGCACACCTGTAAAAATTTCAGCTCAATCCGCCAACCGAGTCTAGAGAAAATCGTGAAAACTGCTTCATTTGCGAAAATGCAGCATTCAACGCCGTACTGTTGTGAAAAATAGTTTAGATCTCGGTGAGACGTAAACGATTTCTTCTTTCTCCCGAAACACAACATTTTAGGCAGAAATATTTCAGTGAGAGGTTTCTACCATAATTATCTTCAAGCTGTATAAGTTTGACCTAAATCTGTGAACATTTCTGTTTTTTGATCTTACCAATGTTGTGTAGGGCTTTAAGACACCTTATACATGATGTCACCGCAAATCTTCCTACATAATTGACGCCAGTGAGACTACCTACATGTACACAGCACAATGGAAATGTTGACATGCGCGTATGGCACCGTTTAATAGAATCAGCACTTGTATTTCTTTTCATAACCTAGATGGATATCCGATTCAGTGACTGAGACGAACTAAACTCTATTGCCCAAGCAGTGCACTGTGGTAACGAGTCAAATACTTCATCATGCTGAGCAGGAAATGTTGCCTCTTTCCGAGTTGACCGCATTCTGTAGCAGTGACAGTGATCGGTCACATACAGCGATAGCGTCATTTTTTGACTTCCCATACGGGAATGCCGCTACCTGAACTCACTCGACCCGTTCGGGAGGGGTGAGGACCGAGCGAGCGAGGCAACCCACCCACCCTGCGACCAGCCTCTCTCCCAATATACTGCTACAAAGTCCTGAGGCCTAACACCCCCGCCGGTATACACCCGCCTCGGCCGGCTCGTCTTATACCCCCCCCCCCAATCCCTGCATCAGCCCCCACCCCCACCCCTCGACAGAGACGTGCCTGTGTATGAGCAAATATGTGACCCGGCACAGCGACATGAGGAATATCCCACCAAAACACTTTTCGAGAAAACAACGCCTAAAGTCAAAGTATCTTCTCAATTCCATTTTTTTTTTTTTGAATTTTCGGAAAGTTAATGTATTGTAAGATATCATGTACAAAGGATTTTTCCGAAATCCGTCTCGAAATGTTGAAAAACGAGGATTTCGGGGGAGTGTTTGTCTACTGTTTTCATGAAAATGTAAAGTTCCTGCCTTTTGAATGGCCGCTTTCGAGGAGTTAAAATGGTGCTGCTATTTTGAGTCTGGTACAAAATGAACGAGCGAAGTCCCCTTGTACTATTTACAAAAAAAAGTTCACACGGAAATAATTTTGATATCATTTGAAAGCTAAAGGTATACTCTTTCACATCGTTAGCAAATCTCAAAATCTCAAAAGTGGGGGTTATTACTCATTATGCTGTGCCGGGTCACATACGCGCCGGTCTCGCCCGGACTCTGATCGCATCCCATACGGATAAGCTCTCTCTGACCAAGGTGAGAGAGTTGTGCAGGAGAGAAGGGAAAAAAAATATAATAGCGAGGCCACTGTGGTGCCGAGAGACGAAAGGCGGACAGGCGTGTGTTTACGACCCGTCCCAGCGGAGTGTGGCAATGAAATCCCGGCCGAACCTTGAATGTGAATCCTTTCTTGTTCTTTTTTTTTCTCCAGGTATATATTAAGCGAAGCCCACCCCTATGGATGCAGAGGCAGAGGCAGAGGCAGAGAGAGAGAGCTCAGTTTGCTCTGATCTCGCTTACGCTCCCTGGTGGCTGATATCGGAGAAGGGGTTTATTACCGGACCGAGGCCCAGCCCTCTCAGCACGGTGAATAAGCTGGGTCAATTTATAACCGACTAGATGGGGGCAGAATTGCCATCCAACGATGTGGACATGGAGAGAGTGAGATAGAAAGAGTGAGAGAGAGAAAGGGAGAAGATGGTGAGAGAGTGTGTGAGGAAGAGGGAGAGAGAGAGAAAGGGAGAAGATGGTAAGAGAGAGTGTGTGAGGAAGAGAGGGGGTGAGAAAGATAGAGAGGAAGGGAGAAAGAGAGAGAGGGGGGGTGAGAGAGACAGAGACATAGAGAGGGGAAGAGAAAGAGGGAGAGAGAGAGAGAAAGGGAGAAGATGGTGAGAGAGCGTGTGTGAGGAAGAGGGAGAGAGAGAGAAAGGGAGAAGATGGTAAGAGAGAGTGTGTGAGGAAGAGAGGGGGTGAGAAAGATAGAGAGGAAGGGAGAAAGAGAGAGAGAGGGGGTGAGAGAGACAGAGACATAGAGAGGGGAAGAGAAAGAGGGAGAGAGAGAGAGAAAGGGAGAAGATGGTGAGAGAGAGTGTGTGAGGAAGAGAGGGGGTGAGAAAGATAGAGAGGAAGGGAGAAAGAGAGAGAGGGGGTGAGAGAGACAGAGACTTATGGAGGGAGGGGAGAGAGAGAGGGAGGGATAGAGAGAGGGGGAGAAAGGGGGAAGATTGTGAGAGAGTGTGAGATGAAGAGAACAAATTGGGAGGGTGAGAAAGATAGAGAGGAAGGGGGAGGGGAGTGAGAGGGGGGGAGAGTGAAGGAAGTGAGAGCTAGAGGGAGAATTGGGAGAGAGAGTTAGAGAGTGAGAGAGTGGGGGAGTGAGGGAGTGAGCTGGACAGACAGACTGAGATAGATTGAGAAAGAGAGGGAAGGGTGGAGGGAGAGGGCGACAGAAACGGTCATTGAAGGAGACGAGAAGGAAACAAGAGTCAGCAAGCGAGAAAGACAGAGAGGTAGAGAGAAACAAGCAGAAAGAAGGCGAGAAAAAATGGAGGAAAGGGAGAGAAACAGAGAGGGGAGAATGACTGGAGAGAGTGAGAGAAAGCTCAAGCCAGGCGAAGAGGCAGAAGGAGACAGGGACATGGAGAGAATTAAAGAGGGAGTGAGAGTGAGAGACAGACAGCGAAAGGAACGTAGAGGGAGAGAGAGACGCACACGAAGAGAGAAACAGAGAGAGGGAGAGAGAGAGAGAGAGAGAGAGAGAGAGAGAGAGGGAGAGAGAGAGGGAGAGAGGGAGAGAGCGGGAGAGAAAGAGAGGGGGCGGAGGAAAAGAGGCAGATAGAGAGAGAGGGAGAGAGAGAGAGAGAGAGAGAGAGAGAGAGAGAACGAAAGGGAGATAGAGAGAGAGGGAGAAAGAGAGAGAGAGGGAGGGAGGGAGAGAGAGAGAGAGAGAGAGAGAGAGAGAGAGAGAGAGAGAGAGAGAGAGAGAGAGGGGGGGGGGAGGGGTCACCCAATATGCTTTCAGGTAACCTCCTGAAGTCAGGTCCATGGTTTGCCTTCAATGCGCACGAAAACACACCGAGGAGCCGAGTCGGGAATTATTACGGCGTTGCAAGCGATCCGTGTATACCCTTCGCCCCGGCCGCGGCCGTTGGCTTCGCCTTCCAGAGACACGCCAAGCATGCACGATGCTTAATCACCGCCGCAAGAGGAGAGAGAGAGGAGAGGAGGGGAGAGAGGAAGAGGAAGATGGGGTAGACGGGTGAAGGTGGGGAAGGGGAAAAACCAGCGGCACTGATAACGATGCAACCAGAAGTTCAACCCTCGCCCGCTGTCTAAGACACGCCGTGAATATACAAAAAGACACAACTGCACAGGGACAGACAGCACACGCCTACGTAACCTTCTAACGAAACCCCCAAAAAACTTGCCGAAAAAATTGCGCCAGTGAACTTGGAATTGGTTAAAAATTCAGCAACTCTCCAAGAGAGGGGATTCACGTATTTCATTTTGGACTCTGAATAATAATGTTTCCTTGATCGCGATAACCGGTGAATATCGGGGTGCAGCCTTAAAAAAAAAAAGGCCCAATACAACATTGGTAAAGGTCAAAAGATTGCACATTTTGTGTGTTAAACCATTAAACCTCCCAAAAAAAGCAATCCTGCGAAGGTTTTAGCTCAAATGGTGATCCGAGAAAGTCGAAAACGGTAAAAAAAAAAACCGTCACGGTTTTTGCACCATTCTGTAGTGTAAGAAATAGTTTATGACTTGCGAGTAATAAACTATTTGTCAATGTTTGAGTGAAGATTTCTAGGGAAGTACCCCGGTACAGCATCCCAGACCGTAAGATTTCAACATGAGGATTCTATCATGACCATCTACAAACTGTGTGAATTAGAAGGAAATCTGTGGACATCGATGTTTCCCGATCTTCCCAATGTTGTATTGGACCTTTAACTACCGCTGCTCGCGATGACAGTGCCAATCAGTCAGATACAGATTGGCGGTGAACGTGCTGTCTAAAAAAAAAAAAAATATCTCGAACTCAAACCAGAAGATCGGTGTGTTATTGAAAGCAGATGGGGCATTGGAAGACGCACTGGATTGGCTGTGTAGCCTCCGTCGGGTTCGTTCAAGTCACACCAAGAGTGGAGCGCCATTGCCTGCAACGCATATACTACTAGTGTAGCGTCGTCTCAGTGGTGTACAGCATGCGAAGCCGACACCGGCTCCGTCCCGGCCGCGCGCGCCCACACGAAATGCCAGCGAGCACGACACCGATGCTGAACGCTCAGCCGATGGCCTCTACCAACCTCACCCCCCCCCCTCTCCTCCTCCCTCTCCCCTCCCCCCAAATCCGTCGTAATTATTAAAACAACATGTTTTTATACCTTGTTTGCATGGCCCGCTAGCCCACTTTTTTCTGATTGGTGACAGAGTTGGAATAAACCGGGTTGGAGAGGGAAGAGGGATGGGAGGGGTGAGGGAGGGAAGGGGGTGGGAGTGGAGGGAAAGGGAGGGTAGGGGTGGGAGGGGAAGGGGAGGGTACGGCGGGGTAGGGAAGGGTAGGGCAGGGCAAGGCAAGTCAAGGCAGGGCAGGGCATGGCAGGACAGGGCAGGGCAGTGTAGGGCAGGGCAGGGCAGGGTAGGGCAGGGCGGGGCAGGGAAAGGCAAGTCAAGGCAGGGCAGGGCAGGGCAAGGCATGGCAGGACAGGTCAGGACAGGACAGGACAGGATATGACAGGACAGGGCAGAGCAAGGAATGGCAGGGCAGGGCAGGGCGGGGCGGGGCGGACGGGGCGGTGCAGGGCAGGGCAGGGCAGGGCAGGGCAGGGCAGGGCAGGGCAGGGCAGGGCAGGGCAGGGCGGGGCGGGGCGGACGGAGCGGTGCAGGGCAGGGCAGGGCAGGGCAGGGCAGGGCAGGGCAGGGCAGGGCAGGGCAGGGCAGGGCAGGGCAGGGCAGGGCAGGGCAGGGCAGGGCAGGGCAGGGCAGGGCAGGGCAGGGCAGGGTAGGGCAGGGCAGGGCAGGGCAGGGCAGGGCAGGGCAGGGCAGGGCAGGGCAGGGCGGGGCGGGGCGGACGGGGCGGTGCAGGGCAGGGCAGGGCAGGGCAGGGCAGGGCAGGGCAGGGCAGGGCAGGGCAGGGCAGGGCAGGGCAGGGCAGGGCAGGGCAGGGCGGGGCGGACGGGGCGGTGCAGGGCAGGGCAGGGCAGGGCAGGGCAGGGCAGGGCAGGGCAGGGCAGGGCAGGGCAGGGCAGGGCAGGGCAGGGCAGGGCAGGGCAGGGCAGGGCAGGGCAGTGCAGGGCAGGACAGGGCATGGCAGGACAGGGCAGGGCAGTGCAGGGCAGGGTAGGGCAGGGCAGGGCAGGGCAGGGCAGGGCAAGGCAGGGCAAGGCAGGGCAGGGCGGGGCAGGGCAGGGCAGGGCAGCGCAAGGCAGGGCAGGGCATGGCATGGCAGGGCAGGGCATGGCAGGGCATGACTGGGCAGGGTAGGGTATAGGGCAGGACAGGGAAGACAGGGCAGGGCAGGGGAGAGGGAGGACAGGGCAGGGCAGAGGGGGCAGAGGGAGTGGGGGATAGGATGAGAGGGGAGTGGAGGGGACGGGAGGGGAGGTTGCGGCGGGAAGTTACTCATGACATTTGCCTTCGTTTCAATTTGGGTCAAATCTTGTGCCCAGAATCTTTCGCAGCCTTCCTATGTTATAACGCGGAGCTCCATGCCTCTGAATGCCCACAGCCCTCGTGCGTCCTGTAAGCAATACTAATTTCCTGTCCCGTCGGGACGACCCGGTCGTGAATGAATTACTCTGACGAAGAAACAGAGAACGCTACGGTGGCATTCAACCTATGTAGGATTCTAGGCCTGCCCGTCTCCGATGACAGAAATGAATTACGCCAGTCTCATTCTGAAATGAGAAATTTCTCTGTTGAACAATGTCGCTGTGAGAAGAAGACTTGCTTGGAATGCCCTCCTCGACTGAACGATTTTTTTTTCTTTCAAACTGAAAAGAAAGCTTCGCATTTAAAATAACCTTCTGTATTTTTTGAAAGACTTTTCTCGTCCGGATGCGTTCGTTGGATAGGAGAATGAGGTCTATTTTGAGGTTATTTTAAGATACGAAAATAACAATGACATGTGGTTTTTACCACTGCGCCGTGTATGACAAGTTGTTATTCTCTAGCAAGGTGTCACTATTGTCGCAAATGGCTAGGGAAATAGGCTCATGCAGCCGCTATTTAGGCAAGTATTCATGCATAGACTCAAACCACACGGGACACATTTTTTGCTTTGTGATTTATAAGTACCGGTAATGAGTTTGCGATATAGCGCCGAGCAAATAATCCCGTGAGCGTGTCTGCGGTTCTGAAGAAGAAGCGAAGGATCTCGACGTTTCGAACAGTGCACTCCGTTCGTCTTCAGGGGACTAGCGAACTCTTGAGTCGAAGCTAAGAAGAGATCAGCTTGCCTTCAAAAAAAAATCATTTGATAGTTGCTTTTTTCGTCTCAACAAAACTGATATAAGAGTTACGATGATCAGCTGTCAGTGAAATCTAAGGAGTCCAAATAGGGAGCGTGATCCCTGAGATAAACGGCAGTCAATTGTAGGATAATTCTGACTGGTGCCCTGTCCCCGGCAAGGACTTGTTGACTATTTGTGAAGGCCACCATCTAAGGGCCGGATACCCCAGTAGGTACGCGCACTGGTATGCAAAACAAGCTATCCCGGTTTCAAATACCGGTCCAGTAAGTTTCCTTTTGCATTTGTTTTTCAAACGTTCCCAGACAGGCAAGTTTTACTTTGTTTGAGTCCAAATCCAGTTCAGCTTTTCTTCGCTCGAGCATGGCTCTTTTGATTTCGTCTTTGAACCAAGAAAACCGGTGACAGATCGTAATTGTTAGGCTCCTGATCTTAGTGAGGAGAGACGATCTTTGTCGTCCAACCTTCTGTCATAAATTATCCGAAGATTCCTGAAAGACAAGAACATTGAATGAATAGACCGATTGTGATACCACCGTTTACATGTCTCAACATTTAGGGGGGCCTGACGTTTCGATCCTATCAGGACCTTTCTCAAAGGCATAGTGCCTTTGAGAAAGATCCTGCTAGGATCGAAACGTCAGGCCCACTACATTTTGAGATTTGCATTTTGGTAATTTCAGTCAGTAAGCAGTTTGCAACATTTTTGTGTATTACTGTTTATGTGTCATCACGTAACTTAAAGCGGATATTTCTTTTATCTCATTTGGCACAGAGAAGTGATGGAAATGTACAAAGAAGAACGTGGACAATATAAATGACTTATGTGCTCGTTTCAACTCCTGTTCTGCACCAAATGAGATGCAAAAATACCCACTGTAAGTCAAGTGATGGAATGTAAACATTGGTCGTGCAATCAATCGGTTTATTGCTATCCAAATTAGAGGCGGATAATGCCATCCTGAAAAACGATGTACCAATGAAAAACAAGGGGGTTTTCAGAAAGATGCCCCGTGCACTTTATATACAGCTGGCTTACTCCAGCGCAGGTTGCATATACATACGATGGAGAAATGACAAGAACCGGTAATCCAGAGCTCGCACGCATGTCATCTATGTATTGACCCTGACCGGCCAGTGATTAACGGTGTATGACTATGGATTTCGGCTTACTGTCGTGCCGCTTCGGGCTCAGTGATGCAAGCAGCTGGGAGACGGGTTTCCCAGAAGGGTTGTCCGGTTCGTTGACGTCAATGTCAACATCACCAACATTAAAGGCCATATACATACAACATCGGTAAAGGTAAAAAGATTGCCACAATTTGTGTTTTAAACCACTAAACATTCCCTAAAGGAAATCCTGCGAAGGTTTTAGCTCAATCTGAGAAAGTAGAAAAAGTAAAATAAAAAAAAATAATAAAAAAATGGTTTTCGCACCGCTCGGTAATAACAAAGAAACAGTTTATTACTCGCGAGATGATAAACTATTTGTCGATGTTTGAGTGAGGATTTCTCGAGAAGTACACCATCCCAGACCGTGAGATTTCAACATGAGGATTCTATCATGACCATCTACAAACTGTGTAAATTAGAAGGAAATATGTTGACATCGATGTTTTCCGATCTTCCCATTGTTGTATTGGACCTTTAAAAAATGATTCGCCGCGGAGGATGAATGACTCCAACAATAATCAGAAAAATGCTGTAAAAATTCATGATTATTTGAAAAGGGTTGCCAGTACGAAAGGACGAGTCTGCAGTGGGCAATCGAGTCTCATTTCCTAAATCCAAATTGACTCTTGATCACCAAAAAAACCGAGATTGTTGACGTCAAAACCAGTCCGAGGAGGTAGATCCGTATACAACTCCGCCAGAACGGATGCTACGTGGGCGAGCCAGGCGTTTCGTAACCCGGTGGAGTGGCGTGTACGCTCGGCGGCCATCGCCAACACTTCTTTGGCCAAGCACTCCGATAAAGCAAACATGTCGGCGCGCGGCTGGTGAAAACATAATGAGCGAAATCGGCAGGTTTTTTTTTCCCCTCGGCAATTCTACATTGGGCGGGCATAGTTTAGAAACAGGTATCCCCGCAAGATGCACTGCATTATACACTCGGGGGTCGCTGGAATCATTGACCAGGGTCGGGACGTATTATACCTGTATAGTAGATTTTCGATGACACGTTAAAATATGCTCGATTACTCCAAAACACGCGGAGTTTTATGTTTACGACGACCAGACCGCCTCCTCCTGCTTCATCGAATGTCATTAAACCTAAGGGTGTGGAATTTCAGAGTGGCCAAGCAGTGGATGCTGGGGTGAGCTTCGCAGGCGAAAAAGCGCTTGACACGAATAGACGCGAGAGGACATCGTATAGGTTAAGCTTATAGTAATGTTGCAGCTGTATCATCTTGATGCGAGGTGACAATTTGGACACATGCACAGGACGGTGTACAAAAGCCACAGCCGAATCGAGTTCACGTTGAAAATGAGTCGGGCAATTTAAAGTGTCCGTGCCACGAATATCACATTCAAGTTCATTTCCTGTTGTAGCGGTTGATGGAAATGTGATCGATGTCTAAGCCCGAGCCTAAAGTTTCATTTCGTAAACGGTCATAATTTCAAAAAAATGATGGTTTACTTGAAGGGCGCCCTCACCTTGCAATGAGGAAATCAGCGCTTTGCTGAAACCCGTATACGCTTTAATATTCTAAAGGCGATGTGCCGGCTAAGATTGGTCGAAAATACGAATGTTGTTCTGATGCGAAAGCCGGAAAATAACTTCAGTTTGTTGGACGCGGATAACATGCATCCTGTTCTCTATAGTCTATAACAGAAAACACACGTTTCTTTGCAATCTTCACCAAACTCCTTCGCAAAGACTAGTTGACTAGTTTTGAAGGCCGCCGTCTAAGGGCTGGATAGCTGGTAAGAGCGCAGGTACGCAAACCCAGAGGTTTCGAGTTCAAATCCCGGTCCAGTCAAAGTTTTCGTTGCCACTATCTTGTTTTGTTTCAATTCACCACACATTGTTATCCATATGAGACGCAAATTCGAGATTGAAAAAAGAAATCATGGGGGTCTCGATCTCCTGCTTCATACACGACAGTTCTGTCCAACTAGAAACTCACGTGACCGCCATCTATTTTCGGATTGGTTAGTCGCTGGCAAACGTCATATTTTCAAGGATGAACAGGTCCCAACAATTTAGTAGCGAACCAAATGGCTCATATTTTCCAGCGCCTGTCAACGCGTGCGCACTGCCACACTATAGAGTGAACCCTTTGTCGCAAAAACATGTTTTGCTCAGGTGTCCAAAAAAAACCAGTATTTGCTAAAAATAAAATGTACACCTTTGACCCCCAATGAACCGGGCGGATCCCTCCCTGTAGTTTTGTTCATAGGGTCTCAATGATTTTGTTTTTTTCTGCGTGTTGAGGCTTTATAACTTTTTTGGCAATCTCCTTAGGCACATTTTGACACCATTTTTTTTTTAAATTGGTGGTGCCGTTCTCTTATAATGAAGTTTTTTCAGGGCATGGCATAGCTTGACTGGAAATTTTCCATTGACTTACACTACATAAAAGCATAGCATCCAAGGTGCATAGGGTATTTTTTTTTCGGATTCTGTGGCATAATTAGCTCATTAATATGTTGGTTCTTCGTGTTTCATTATCATTGCCAAATTTATGCAAATTGGGGAAATTCAATACAAAAATAGGGCATTCAATAAAAAAACCATTAAAAACATAAAAAAAAACCAAAATGGAATCATGAATAATCAGTGAGCTATAATTAGACAATTTTTTTCCAAATAAAATTTTACACAGATATTCATTATGTAATTATCTATCACCCTGCAAAAAAATCATTTGAATCCATCATTCAACGACCGAGATCTGAGGGGGGATCTGAGATCTGAGGGTTAAGACCAAGCCCCAAAAAGTTCGTGTCCAGTTTATCTCCCTTCTCCACTATTTAAAAGCGGTGCAACGTTGGTATCATGGTGTGATGAGTTCTGGCGCGAGTACTTAAAGAGATACCACTACATTGGTCGAGGTCAAAGAAAAGCATCCATACGTTGTCTGATCCAGCATATGCATTAAATGGCACACCTGTGAAAATTTCAGCTCTATCCGCCAACCGAGTCTCGAGAAAATAGTGGGAAAAAACACTTCATTTTGTTTCGCGAAAAAGCATGTATTCAACTAATTGTTCCGAAAAATCGTTTAGATCTATAAGGGCTGAAACATAAACTAATCCTTTACTCTTTCCTCCTAAAATGCAGCATTTTAGACAGAAATAACCATTTCAATGGGAGTTTCTGCTATAGCAATCTTCGAACTTTTTAAGTTTCATGTAAATATGTGACCCGGCACAACGACATGAGGAATATCCCACCAAAACACTTTTTGAGTAAACGACGCCTGAAGTTAAAGTATTTTCAGAATTCGATTACAAATAAATTTTCTTTTTGGGTATTTTTAGAAATTTAAAGCATTAGAGGATATTATATTTTGATATCATTTGAAAGCTAATGGTATACTCTTTCACATCATTAGAAAACCTCAAAATCTCAAAAGTGGGGTTATTTCTCATTATGCTGTGCCGGGTCACATATGTGAACATTTCTGTTTTTGGATCTTACCTATGTTGTGTATAGGGACTCTAAATGCCTTACAAGGTCTGGTGCGATTATTATTTATCTTGAGAAAGTTGTTGTTGCCTTTGATCACGAGCGCCGGAGCTGATAAGGATGTGGGATATTTGCTCTACCTCGTTTGCGGGTTTATTTCACAGCAGAACGAAAGTTATTCATTGCGACCAAAAAGAGTATCCCGCGCATCACCTTTAAAAGGGGCATAAATTGGTCGGCGGGTTTCGGGTTTGGCGGTCGCAGAGTCCGCTATTGACGCGAACTTGACTTGGGTCTCCGTGCGAGCGGTTTTTTTTTTATTAAAGGGGCGCGTGGCGGTGATGACCGGATCAATAAATCCATTAGCGAAGGGGTGATAATATCGGATGGGGGAAGGGAGGGGTGGGATTGCTCGGTGCTCTGTCATAATTGTGATCTGTCTGCAGGCAGGGTTCCCCGGGGGTGGGGGCGTTTGGGGATGAGGAGGGCAGGAGATGTATACAATGACAGCCATCGGATGGCTGCGGTGTGCTGCCAACAGAGTCAACATGGCTGAAGTTTGCTGCGTGAGCTTCCCTCGCGGAGTGCTTCGTAGCCCTATACGGCAGCGAAAAGCTGATTAATGTAACCAAGAACTGATTTATGGTGTTCGTCTCTTGTGAGCGGCACATTTATCTTCTGAATCTAATCTATATCTCTCTTGCTGCTCTTATTGGGTGCAAAATTGTTGAGGGTCTGCGTTTTAGGGTGCGGCTTTCAAAAGTTCAGCCGCCCCAAACCACGGCCCTCGTGTTCATCTTCTGCATATCGGCACGGAGTCTGAACCCCGGACGAGCGCTTCGTCGCAAGGGGCTCCGTCTCAGACACGGACCCGGCTGCTGACCCGAGGATAATATACCCCGTGGCCATGCGCCCATCCCGATGGCGTTTGCTCGTCATCTTTCTAAAACAGTGTGTCTTCCCGAACCCCCCCCCCCACCCCCCGTCGTCTCGTCTATCCCGTTACTGCCACGACACACGCGCCAGCCATCCGTCTTGCTGCCGTATAGCGTTTGAATTACCACGACGTCTGTCACCATTGGAGGGCCCTCTTAAATATCCATCTATAACACTCGGCGTGACTGGCCAGGCCTTCCCCACCCACCCCACCCCCACCCCTGACAACCGGCCGTGTGCACGCTATACACCACTCAATTAATAGCCTTGGCTTTTCCCTCGAAGGAAACGCATTCCCGTCTGGTCACCCCGCAAGGATATTGACCCATGTTTCCCTCCAGCCTGTGAACCCGATCATTTGATTATACAGACAAACCAATCCGTTACCTGTCCTGACAGCTTTGTGTTTGTGCTCGGGCATTTCTGCTGAAAAGGACGACGTGGTGTTGAAGTTATCAATCTTTAACCGACAGTACTTTGCTCGCTGCTTTCATGTATGGCAATACATTGGCCGCCCCCTTGCCTCCTTGCCTCCTTGCCTCCTTGCCTCCTTGGCTCCTTGCCTCCTTAGCTCCTTGCCTCCTTGCCTCCTTGCCTCCTTGCCTCCTTGCCTCCTTGCCTCCTTGCCTCCTTGCCTCCTTGCCTCCTTGCCTCCTTGTCTGCTTGCCTGCTTGTCTGCTCGCCTCATTGCCTCCTCGCCTCCTTGCCTCATTGCCTCCTTGCCTCCTCGTCTCCTTGCCTTCTTGTCTCCTTGCCTCCTTGCCTCCTTGCATCCTTGCCTCTTTGCCTCCTTTGCTTCTTGCCTCATTGCCTCATTGCCTCATTGCCTCCTTGCCTCATTGCCTCCTTGCCTCCTTGCCTCCTTGCCTCCTTGCCTCCTTGCCTCCTTGCCTCCTTGCCTCCTTGCCTCCTTGCCTCCTTGCCTCCTTGCCTCCTTGCCTCCTTGCCTCCTTGCTTCTTTGCTTCCTTGCTCCTTTGCCTCCTTGTCTCCTCACCTCCTTGCCTCCTTGCCTCCTTGCCTCCTTGCCTCCTCGCCTCCTTGCTTCCTTGCCTCCTTGCCTCCTTGCCTCCTTGCCTCCTTGCCTCCTTGCTTCCTTGCCTCCTTGCCTCCTTGCCTCCTTGCTTCCTTGCATCCTTGCATACTTGCCTACTTGCCTCCTTGCCTCCTTGCTTCCTTGACTCCTTGACTCCTTGCCTCCTCGCCTCCTCGCCTCCTTGCCTCCTTGCCTCCTTGCCTCCTTGCCTCCTTGCCTCCTTGCCTCCTTGCCTACTTGCCTACTTGCCTCCTTGCCTACTTGCCTACTTGCCTCCTTGCCTCCTTGCCTCCTTGCCTCCTTGCCTCCTTGCCTCCTTGCCTCCTTGCCCCCTTGCTTCTTTGCTTCTTTGCCTCCTTGTCTCCTCGCCTCCTTGCCTCCTTGCCTCCTTGCCTCCTTGCCTTCTTGCATCCTTGCCTCCACATTGCAAATTCCAAGAAAATTGCGTAGGCCGCTTCTTATGCATAGGTTTCTTAGGAAATCCACATGTAATATTCACATTATGAATCCCCATTGGCAATCTGTGTTGGGAGGAGAGAATTTCTTTATGAATAATATTCATCGAGTATATTCGCTGTACTTTTTTTTTCGACATTATTGCCAATTGTTATACGCTTTCGTGTTCAGTCAATGGTTTTCCCTTTCTCTCTGTCGCCTTCACTTCCGTCGTTACATCCGATGAGAAGGAAATGGAGAGAGAAATATCGAGAGAGTAAGAGAGATAGAGGGGGTGGGAGGGTGTGATGTAGCGATGGGAAGCGAGAGAGCAAAATGGAGGGTTGGGGAGACATAGAGGGGAGAGGGGAGTGAGATGAGAGAGGGCGACACAGATAGAGTGAGAAAGAGGGGAGGGAAGGGAAAACGACAAGAAAGGGAGATGGCAAGAGAGGGAGAAGAGAGAACTGATAGGAAGAAGAGAGACGGTGAGAGAGACAGAGATAAAGGAGGGGAGAGGTAAAGAGAGAGAGAGAGTGAGAGTTGAGAGAAAGAGAGAGTTGAGAAAAAGAGGAGAGAATAAAGAAGGAACACTGAGAGATAGATCAGGAGGGAGAGGAGAGATTGGATAGAAAGAAAGAAAGTGAGAGAGGGAGAGAGAGATAAACATGGGAGAGAGAGGCAGAGAAGCAGACAGGACAACAAATATCAATAATTAGGAGGTTCTAACGTTTCGATCCTAGCAGGACCTTTCTCAAAGACAGAACGTCAGGCGCTCCTAATTTCTTATATTTCCGCCTTTTTTGTCATTTTAGTCAGTAAGCAATTTGTAACATTGTGAAATATTAGAACAAATGCAATGAACTGTTGCAAACTGCTCACTGATTAAAATTACCTGCAATACATCAATCTCAAAAGTTAGAAGGCCTGACGTTTCGATCCTATAGCAGGATCTTTCTCAAAGGCAGAGGCCATTGCCTTTGAGAAAGGTCCTGCTTTTTAATGTTCACTAAAAAAAAACAATTCCTTCTCATTCCTCTCTTCCCCCTTCCTTCGTGTACATGTATCTGTTTTGTTCTTGTCACTCTGCCTTTGAGAAAGGTCCTGCTAGGATCGAAACGTCAGGCCCACTAAATTATAAAAATAAAACATGATTTGTATTAGCTTGCTTTTATACTAACCTGCCGAGTCTTTGCAAAGACCAAGCAGACCACTGCCATGCAATTCATAGGCAATGAAACCAGCTTTGTTCTGGTAGTAAACCCAGGCGAAAGTTATACGGCAACGGTTTTGCCTTTGAGAAAGGTCCTGCGAGGATCGAAACGTCAGGCCCTCTGACTTTTGAGAAAAAAGAAGCAGAGAGAGGATTTACAGAGAAGGACAGACTGATGAGATTTGAAGGTTTGCATGGTGATAATATCAGGATAAATAGGTTTGCGGGGACACCATGTAAATTCTCTTATGTGAGTAAGTGTGGTTCTGAAAAGAACCGGAGGAACTCGACGTTTCGAACAGTAGGCCTATACTCTGCTCGTCTTCAGGAGAATGCTGGATTCCAACTGGGAGTGGGGCTTATGTAGTGTGGAGAGGGATCCTGGTGAGGGGATTAGCTCAATGGAGGGTGAAGGCGGGAAATGTAAAGGCGGGAACAAGGGATGCTGCACAGAGCGACAGACAGACAGACATACAGACAGGGACAGTGAGAGAGGGAAGAGAGGGGGGAAAAAGGCGAAAGAGAAATACAATTTGCAACAGTCGACTAGCTCGAGTATGTCTGCTTCGAGTGAGGCCCAGGGCCGTCTTGCATTACCAGTCCCCGGCCAAAATATTTTGCTGCCCGGGGCGGTTTCTTTCTTTTTTTCTGTCTCGGATAATATTGCCGCCGTCATGAACCGCGCGAGTTCCCTCACCTCCCTCCCCTCCCTCCCCAATCTCTCCCTCTCCGTCGTTCCCCGCAGCGATTCAATCATGGAAAGGACGGTGATCTTAGCACATCGTGACTAACCAAGTGTCAGGCCCGCTCGAGAAGACGATCCGTAAAAGACGACCCCCCCCCACACCAAAATAAAAAGTGTGGGGGAGAAAGAAAATGAAAATGCAACCAGAAAGAAATCGTGCCGCTTCAGAAACACCGCCCCTCAGATCACCTTCAGCCACACGTTTGTTGAACTGCTCGATCGCGGGAAAAACATAATACTTTTTTCTATTCCCATCGGTTCAATCGGTTGCTGGTCCAATGTTTTCTCTGGGTCACTAGGAGGCATCTTGCTTGTCTACCCAGCTCCTACATTCTCCCCTCTCACTCTCTCTTTATCTCTATCTCTCTCTTTCTTGTTCTATCTCTCTCTCTCCCACTCCCCTTTTCTCCCTCTCTCAAATAACTCTCTCGCCCTCTCTCACTCTCTATGTATCTCTCCCCTCACTCTCTCTCTATCTCTTTCTATATCTATCTGACTATCGCCATCCCTCCCTCCACTCTCCCTCTTTATTTCCCCTTCTCTCTCTCTCTCCATCTCTCACTCACTCTCTTTCTCTCCTTCTCTCTCTTCCCCCTCTCTCAGTCTCACTCCATCTCTTTATCTCTATTTCTCTGGCTATCTCTATCTCCCCCTCCCCCTCTCCTTATCTCTCCCCCTCCCCATCTCTCTCTCTCTTCTCTCTCTCTCTCTCTCTCTCTCTCTCTCTCTCTCCTCTCTCTCTCTCTCTCTCTCTCTCTCTCTCTCTCTCTCTCTCACTCTCTATAACTCTCTTTCTCACTCGATCTGTCTTGCATATTTGTCTCTCACTATATATTTCTCTCTCCGCCTCTCCCTGTCTCGATTCATATAGTATTGCCGACATCAACAGATGTGTCACTATAATTTTGGGAAAGCCCATTAACTTAATTTGTTTTTGTCATTCTTGAGCGATAGAAAAACTTGGACGGTTGAACCTATAACAATCTGGGTCAATCTGAGTCACCTTGACTCGTTGCCTCTATCTCTCTTTGTCTCTGTCTTTGTAACTGTCTCGCTGTGTGTGTCTCTCTCTCCCTCCTTTCTCTCTTCTCTGTCTCTGTCTCTCCCTTCGTACAATCTCACTCTTTCTCACTATATTCTCTTTGAGTCTCTCTCACGTTCTCTTCCCCTCTTTCCCTCTCCCTTTCTCCCTCTCTCCCTCTCTCACTTTCTCCCGTTCTCCCTCTCTCCCTATATTCCTCTCTCCCTATCTCCCTCTCTTCCTCTCTCCCTATCTCCCCATCTCCCTCTCTCCCTCTCTCCCTCTCTCCCTCTCTCCCTCTCTCCCTCTCTCCCTCTCTCCCTCTCTCCCTCTCTCCCTCTCTCCCTCTCTTCCTCTCTCCCTTTCTCCATTTCTCCCTCTCTCCCTCTTTCCCTCTATCCCTTTCTCACTCTCTCCCTTTCTCCCTTTCTCCCTTTCTCCCTCTCTCCCCATATCCCCCTCTCTTCCTCTCTCTGTCTCTCCCTCTCTCTACTGTATATATCTGCCTGCCTGTGAGCCTGTATCACTGTCTATCAGTCTATCCCTCTGTCTCTCTGACTGTCTCTCTATCTCTCTCTCTTCTCCTCTATTCCCGGCAGATTGTCGACTTCAATAGACCTGCCGCTACATAATCTGGGATGAGCCCATTTAACTTTGTTTATGTTTCATCATTGAATGCTAGAACCACTTGGACGGGATGGACCGACACATTATACACAACTGTGGCTCGATCAAGCTTTTATTTCCCCCTTTCTTGAAATGATATTCGAACACGGCAGTAACTAGGTTGTATAAAAAAAAACGGTTTGGGCTTAGTGCTCAGTGGGACTTTATTTCACACAGCTCCTCAATTTCACAGTGATGTTTTTGGTATGTGTCATTTTGCCATTTTGTAATTCAGTCGGTTAGAAGGTACACTTATCATTCGTACCTGCCGAGGGCAATATAAATCATTAGCATTGCATGTAATATATAATGCAATATTTCTTCATACCGGCAAACGGGAATATGACAGCATCGGTCACACAGATCTGCTCTTGTGTTTTTTTGTTTTTTTGTACATGCAGAGTTAAAGTCTATCTTCCGTACTTAGGAAATGTATTGCACTTTCTGCTGGAGTTACTGCAAGTCTTGAATCCTTGACTGGTATCTGACATAAATATAGTGCATCATTTCTGGTAGATTGAATTCCATTGTTTTCATCATTTAGTGCGTTGCAATGAAGATATCTTAATGGGTCTAGCACGGCGATATCTGTGAGGGCTTTTCACACTACGAAAAATCTCCGTGTTGGATACGGGTCGGACCCGTGTCCACTAGACTGAGCTTTTCACACTGCACGATTTCAACACGGCGTCGACCCATGTAGAGCGCTCGACACGTGTTGAAACCAACCCTGCTCGGGAGGTGGGTTGAGAGCGGTCGACCCGTGTTGAGAAGTCCGACACGTGTTGAAAGCCGTAGTGTGAACATCTCTGGGTTGAGTTTGACCCGTGTAACATAACGGCCGAGTGAATGCGTGGCAGCATCACACTGATGTACATGTAGTTATACGGCACTATAGGGTCTACCCGTGTTGAAAGCGCGATACCGTGTGTAGTGTGAAACGATCGCACAATACACGGGTCGAAACGTTACACGTGTCGAGCAAATGCCGGTGTTGCAGTGAGAAGTGTGAACACGGAGCGAAAGTGACCCGTGTTGAAAGCGACCCGTGATCGACACGGGTCGGACCCGTGTAGCAGTCGACAAGGATCGGACGTGTCCTTGGGAGTGGCTCGTCTGATCTATAATTGCGTCCAACTCCGTGTATTCCAAAGCCCAAGGAAGACAATTATAACACCTTGTGCTGTCACATGGGGGATCCGTTCATAACGTTCAACAAATCAGGATTGGCATTAATGTAAACAAGTCGATTTTTTACGTGAAGACTATAATGATTTTTTTCGACGAACTTGTATTTGCCGCCATCTTTCCCAAATCTCCTCATAAACAAAACTCCCCAATAATTAATGGACTGCTCGAAAACTCCAAATATGGTAACGGTCAAGATGGCGGGCAACATTTACAAGGCACGAAACCGTTTAATTTTCGTGCCCCCCCCCCAAACAAAAATACATTTTAGACTACGTTTTGCCCTGAACGTATATAGGACTGGTTTGATATCATTAGGTCTACTTAGTAACTTGTCTATAACTCTTTTGATAATGCTGACTGATGTTGTCGATTGTTGTCGGTTGTTTTGGCTTTCAACACTGGTCATTTTTTTGGGGGGACACGAGTCGACCGCCCTTAACCCACTTCCCGAGGGGAGAGCTCTTACGCGGTTCGAGCCCGTGGCGAAGAAAGATGCAGTGTGAACGGCTAACACGGATTGGACCCCGGTCGAACTCGGAGATTGTGTGGCGTGTGAACACCCTCTTGACGATCTAGAGTGGCAGTTTGCCCTTAGACGACGGCACTCGATGATCGGCAATTGGTTGAAGCTTTTAGCAAAGAAGAGCCTCTCCTATCGGGTATACAAATCCATCAAGATTAATCAAAGAAAACCGACCGGGAATTGAGTTTTTCTCAAAATGGCAAAGACAATTTTGACTGGACTTGAACTTGAGGTCTCTGGTTTTGCGTGCCAGAGCTCTTACCATAATACAATTTTTGATATCTTCAAACATCTCAACGTCATCATAATTACAATAGTGATCATTATCTATATCAGAATTGTAATGGTCACTAATAATGTGCCCGAAACCTCACCCTGAATATTGCCTCCCCCTCTCCCTCTCGTTGTCCTCTTCATCTTTCCCAGAAACCTTTTTTTTTCGCTCCTCCCCTCTCCACGCCTCTCCTTCGCCACTGTCCTCGAGCCAACTCTAAATCCTCCTCCTCCTCCTCCTCCTCCTCCTCCCCCTCCTCACTTTACACTTCATCAATCTCCCCCTCATCATCCCACCCTCATCCTGACCTACATCGTCCCATTCCTCCCCGGTCTCTTCCCTTTTCTCAAAACAATCCTCCTCGTCTCCCCTCCAACACCCCCCCCCCCCTTCCTCGTCAATCTTCTCAATCCCCCGCCTGTTCTCCGCTCTCTTGGTCTACCTCGTCTATAAAACGCAACACCGATGAAATGTCGAAACATAGAGACCAACAACTGAACGATGAAACCAGTCCCTCCAAAACCCTTGACAAAAAAGGGACTTGCCGCTACTGCGTTTTAAAATTAAGCGGACGCCTAACCCATTGGCATCGTCAAGGACATTAAAAGCCTGACTATCATTTCTCAGGAAACCGTGCCTTGCAGTCATTCAGCCTGATGAAGGGGGGGAGGAGGGAGGTGCTCATAAAAATACGATCCTGCTCATTAAATACGGAATGGAACGGAGAAATGACAGAGGTAAGAGGCGGACGGGTGCTCCTTATCTGTAACCGGGTTACACAGCTTCTTAACTTCCACAGACAATGCGCCTCAGGTGCCATTCCCCATTCCTCCCCAATTTTTGGGGGGTCATAAAAACGGCAGTGAAATCAGTCTGGCAACTGCTACCGGGGACGCGCGCGAAAAACAAAACAGGAAAAAGCAAAAAAAAAAAAAAAACCTAATATCTTGCATATTGCTAGCACCTCTCCGAACTCGACCACTTCCTACCTGGATCGTTTTACATATAGTGGGTAATGAATGGCCAATCTGCGATTTACAGGCAACGTATAGTGTGTTACAGAAAATGCCTCTGCCCCTGTCTCTCCCTCTATCAGTGGCTCGACTTCTCCATCTGCCTTTGTCTCTGACTCTGCCTCTCCTTCTATACTTCTGCCTCTGACTCTGCCTCCGACTCTGTCTCCGCCTCCGCCTCTGCCTCTGCCTCTGCCTCTGCCTCTGCCTCTGCCTCTGCCTCTGCCTCTGCCTCTGCCTCTGCCTCTGTCTCTGCCTCTGCCTCTGCCTCTGCCTCTGTCTCCGCCTCTGCCTCTGCCTCTGCCTCTGCCTCTGCCTCTGCCTCTGCCTCTGCCTCTGCCTCTGCCTCTGCCTCTGCCTCTGCCTCTGCCTCTGCCTCTGCCTCTGCCTCTGCCTCTGCCTCTGCCTCTGCCTCTGCCTCTGCCTCTGCCTCTGCCTCTGCCTCTGTCTCTGCCTCTGCCTCTGCCTCCGCCTCTGTCTCCGCCTCTGCCTCTGCCTCTGCCTCTGCCTCCGCCTCTGTCTCCGCCTCTGCCTCTGCCACTGCCTCTGCCTCTGCCTCTGCCTCTGCCTCTGCCTCTGCCTCTGCCTCTGCCTCTGCCTCTGCCTCTGCCTCTGCCTCTGCCTCTGCCTCTGCCTCTGCCTCTGTCTCTGCCTCTGCCTCTGCCTCTGCCTCTGCCTCTGCCTCTGCCTCTGCCTCTGCCTCTGCCTCTGCATCTGCCTCTGTCTCTGCCTCTGCCTCTGCATCTGCATCTGCATCTGTCTATGCATCTGCCTCTGCCTCTGCCTCTTTCTCTGTCCCCGCCTCTGCATCTGCCTTTGCCTCTGCCGTTTTGACTTGCCCCCTCACTCTTTCTATCTCTTCACGACCTCTCTCTCTCTTTCCTCTCTATCTATCTATCTATTTCCTCTCTCTTTATCTCTATCTCTCTCCTCGCTCTCTTTCGCTCCCTCTCCCTCTAAATCTTCCCCTCTCTTTCTTGCTCACTCTCTCTCACGCACCGATGAAATGGAATCAAAGGTGACGCCATACATTGCGATCGCTCAGGTCAGCCCTTGGCCTTGAACACTCGCTCAATGAGCATGGCTCCTCTCACCACCCATCCAAATAATATGATAAAGTGACTGCCAAAAAAAAAAGAGATCGGATACCAGAAGATAAACTGTTCCCCATTACTCAATCGGCAATGTTTTCTTTCACTGCCGCTGTTATCATGTACGATATACAATTGTTAGCCCGATGCATTGCATGCAGTCCATATGCATGAATCTAAGGCGGGCGCATAATGTGACTCTGTGCGACAAAGTAGACTCGTGGCGCGATGTTTCACCTCCCGTGAGAACATGGCATTTGAATTTGCCTCGCCTGGAATAGAGAGTCAAATAAACACTGCCCATGGTTTATTTTGTGTTCTCCCGTTCCCCAAAACAAAGCAGTATTTCATCCGCTGACAGATGCATGCATCATTGTGTATCATCTCAGACTATCCGCCTTTCTGGCTCTTTCTCTGTGTCTTGTCTTGCCTCTGTCTCTGTCTTTGTCTCTGTCTCCGTCTCTGTCTCTATATCTGTCTCTACGTCTGCCTCTGTCTCTGCCTCTGCCTCTGCCTCTGCCTCTGTCCCTGTCTCTGTCTCTGTCTCTGCATCTGCCTCTGCTTCTGTCTGTGCCTCTGCCTCTGCCTCTCCATCTCCCTCTCCCTCTCCCCCTCTCTCCCTCCCCTCCCCATCGTCATCTCCCTCTGTCTCTCCCTATCCCCCTCTCTCTCCCTCCCCTATCCATCTCCATCTCCCTCTCCCTCTCCCTCTCCCTCTCCCTCTCCCTCTCCCTCTCCCTCTCCCTCTCCCTCTCCCTCTCCCTCTCCCTCACCCTCTCCCTCTCCCTTTCCCTCTCCCTCTGTCCCTGCCTCTCTGTCTCCATCTGTCTCTCCCTCTCCCTCTGCCTCTGTGCCTGCCTCTTCGTCTCCCTGTGTCTTTTCCTCTGTCTCTCCCTCTGTCTCTCCCTCTGCCTCTCCCTATGCCCCCCTCTGCCTCTCCCTCTGCCTCTTCCTCTCCCTCTGTCTCTCGCTCTGTCCTTGCCTCTCTGTCTCCCTCTGTCTCAGAGTCTCCTTCTCCCTCTCCCTCTCCCTCTGTCCCTGCCTCTTCATCTCTCTCTGTCCCTCCCTCTGTCTCGCCCTCTCCCTCTGACTCTTCCTCTGTCCCTGCGTCACTGTCTCCCTCTGCCTCTCCCTCTGCCTCTCCCTCTGCCTCTCCCTCTGTCCCTGCCTCTCCCTCTGTCCCTGCCTCTCCGTCTCCCTGTGTCTCTCCCTCTGCCTCTCCCTCTGCATCTGTCTCTGTCCCTGCCTCTCTGTCTCCCTCTGCCTCTCCCTCAGTCTCTCATTCTGTCTCTGACTCGTCCTCTGTCCCTGCCTCTTCGTCTCCCTCTGCCTCTGTCTCTGTCCTGCCTCTGTCTCTCCATCTGTCTCTCCCTCTGTCTCTCCCTCTGCCTCTTCTTCAGTAGCCTACACGATTCGGTAGAATATTAAGAGCCGGAGTACTCAAGCTCACGCTGAATAGAAACAAAATTACTAAAACACATTAAGCACAGTGCAAACAATTAAAGTAGACAGAAGGCTAATTGCATTTGAGTTCTACGCCAGGAGGTAGTCGCCTGTTCAAATGATCCGCTCCTCAGGAAAGGAGAAGAAAGAGAAAGGTGGGACAATCATTAATTGTTTTGGTTTTGCCCGCGACGACAGCGGAATGTAGTAAAGTGATATGAGGCTCATGTACTCCGCACCACGCCACCTAATTGGTGTATAGTCTTCGGCACGCTAACAAAACATTCCCCACAAGTCGCCACAAGTTCACCGAGCTCGATTCTGTATCCAAAAACAACCCAGTCAATCGGAGGGACGGTGTCGATCCGTACTCGAAGTTGTTCTTTTCCCTTTTTCTGGGCGTTGACTACATAAACCAACGCCCGTGTGACACATGTCACAATTTAAATTACAGAGACCAAAACAAAAGTGCCGCCGGTGGGAGCTTGAAGACCTTGTATCGTATCTGTTTGTGTCTCAGCTTTTGGGTAATCTAATACCGGTGCGGTCTTCGTTATATAGAGAAACCAACGCTCACGGTCTGGCAGTACCGGTCGATATCCCATCATTGTATCCTTTGCATAATTCCAATCAGCCACAAGTCCGACAGTATATTGGCCGCCGCGATTCGTTGCCGATAATTCGATTGCCACTGCCGGTCCCGTTGGTTTGTTTTTTTCCTAGGGGGAGTGGGGGAGGGAGGGAAGTATACGAGAGCATACCCGACCGAGCACGTGTGTGGGTGTGCGTAATGGGTGCATGACCACAAACGCACTGGACGCGTGCGTGTAATACAGTGCGAGACCAGAGAGACAGCATGCGCACTTGCGCTGCGTTGTGGTCAATCGGTTTTAAGAGCCGTTTAGAAACTGGCTTGGATTGGTGGCGCCCTCCATCGGGGAAGTGAGCCGACTGCCGGCGGCAGTGACTGGCGACTGGCGACGTCCGCATTGCCGTGACTGCCGGGCGGCCCGTTCCCACTGCATGCCGGTCTATTATACCCTTCCGTGGAATCCGCAGTAGCTTACACGGTGGGGTGACTGCGGATGTGGAGATACGGTGGTTTTGGTTGGTGTTTTTTTTTTCCTTTCTCTCTCCATTTTTCCTTCTGTGGCGTGCTTCGTCCGATAGCCACGCGGAGGTGACGAAGTTTACAAATACACAGCGCTCGGGTTGAGCCAGCGCAGTCATCGGCGGTTGGTGCTGGAGCAGCTTGTAACCAGGCGATGTGAGTCACTATCGCACTGCGCGCGAGAACACACGCTGTGTGGCACCCCTTACACTCCTGCATCAACCCGGCGGGTTTTTTTTGTTGTTGCTCTTCTGCAGTTCACTCAGAGCTCGATCAGTTGAACTACGGTGAGATTCTCCTTGGGTTTTGGGGTGTTTTTTTTTTCTCAGGCGATAATGGCGGAGGGTTACTCGTCGACCGGGCGCGGGCTGTTCGCCGCCGCCATGCACGCCACGACTCCGACCCCGGGAGCCTGGGAGTCGCTGCCGCCGCCGCTCGGCGTGACGGGCCATGCCGACGCGGCGACGCTGCTGGGCTACGCCGAGCCCAACTCGACGGGGACGGGCCCGCCGCCGCCCGAGCCGGACGGCCCCCACGAGAACGTGGTGCTCCAGCAGTACATCACGCCGCTCTTATACAGCCTGGTCTTCGTGATCGGCGTGGTGGGAAACGGCCTGGTCATCCTCGTGCTCCTCAAGTACGCCAACATGCGGACCATACCCAACGTGTACATCCTCTCCCTGGCCGCCGTCGACTTCATGTTCGTCCTCTTCCTGCCGCTGCAGGCCTACCAGATCCACACCAACCACTGGCCCTTCGGCTACTTCGTCTGCAAGCTGGTGGGCGTGGTAGACGGCATGAACCAGTTCGCCTCCGTCAACATCCTGACCATCATGAGCGCCGACCGCTACGTGGCCGTGGTCTACCCGCTCTCCTCCATGCGCTACCGCACCAAGAAGACGGCCCGCATCGCCTGCGGGTTCGTCCTCCTCTTCTCCTTCATCATCTGCACGCCCAGCTGGTACCTGATGCACACCATAGACTACATGCCGGGCTACGTCTTCTGCACCTCGTCGACCTTCACCTGGGACCCGGAGGGGCTGTACTACACCCTGTACATGTTCGTGATGGGCTTCCTCCTCCCCCTGGTCGTCATCATCATGTGCTACTCCACGCTCCTCTTCAAGATCCTGGGCAGCAAGCTGCGGATCCGCTCGGACGGGACCGGCACCGCCCAGCGGGCCTCCAAGCGGGTCCTCATCCTGACCGTGTCCGTCATCGTGGCCTTCGTCGCCTGCTGGCTGCCCTACTACGTGGTCACGCTGCTCGTGCAGGCCACGGACCAGATGTACCACGCCCTGGCCGTGGCCTTCCACATCACCTCGGGCTGGTGCTACACCAACAGCGGCTTCAACCCCATCATCTACACCTTCATCGGGGAGAACTTCAAGAAGAACCTGCGGCACCTGTGCCCCTGCTGCGCCGCCCCCGAGGACAGCAAGCTGGACCGGTACCGCTCCAACCGGGAGAGCTCCACCTACATACGCGGGGGCACGCTCCGCCTGACCTCCGTGCAGCAGGAGGCGGCGGCGGCGGCGGCCAGCCCTTCCACGCCCTGCACGGCGGCACCGGCCTGCAACGACACCTCCTTCGTCGAGCCCCCGCCCAACATCTACGTGCAGACGTACAGCTTCGCCCACAACAACAACGACACGCACAACGCGTGCAAGAAAGAGTAGCCTATAGCTTTAACTACACCCATCTCAAACACAGGTTTGAGCACGAGGCTAGTATATACCCCTGACAGATTCCCAGCAAGCGGTTAAAAGGTACATCTAGTTCTATTCACTGTTCTATTCGAGCTACACCTGCACACTTTTGCCGATGTATGTACAATGTCTGTGTGGTGGCTAAACCTAAATATATAAATATAAAAACCTAAATATATAATTATCTAACCAATCTTAGAACTTTGTATTTGTCACAGGAACAGAACTTGTTTCTTCTATCTGAAATGTGTGCTCGAGACAACCTTTCAAAATGTTGACGTGTGCGGTTCAAAGTCCAGCGTTGCGGTTAGCGATGATTTCTTATTTTATGAAGTAACTGTAGCCGGTCTTGTGGGAGTAGACGTTAAGCGTCGTAAAGCACGACAAATCCTCCCATAAGTTATCAAGTATGTATATTTATGTGAGATCTTACTTGACAGTTCAGGGTTTTTTCAATAACGAGAATCCCCGCCGTGAGTGCCCATCGTGTCGTATACCTGCCAAACCAAAACCAAAACCAACTTTGTATGCTTAATACCGTTAGTTCCGACACTCGACCTGTCATAAGACATCGAACACGGGATTACTTTAGGCAAAAAATTCCTTCATTTTCTCAAAAATTTACCAACCAATAAACCAACGGTAAAAAAAGAAGAAGGCACAACTCAGACGCTCGCAACGGATACATTGCTTTACCGGCCGTTCAATAGATCAGGTCATTGTAACTTGATGCAAATCTCGGCTCCTCGGCGTGGGGACGGATGTTGAATGCAAAGCCTTGTACCTCCGCCGCTGACAAATTGGAGGAGAGGGAGAGAGATAGAGGGAGCGAGAGCGAGCGGGCGAGGCCGCGATAAACGCATTAGGGTCCGCGCGATCTCGCTGACATTTTCCCCGGGACCCAACGGTCACGGAGGGTCGCGCGCTTCGTCACGCACTAAGTGCACGTGTAACGCGTTCGTTCCGGGAGCTCGGGGGTCGACGGCGCCCGCAGCCTCGGTTTGGTCGTGACGCCGTAACCCACGGGGCCGGTGTGCTGTGGGGTTTGCGGGCGGATCGCTTCCTCGCTGTATTAGGCCTAAACACCACCACTGTGGTGATACAACGCGAATTGATAGCCACACACCGGGATTGAGAACCGGGCACGTAATATAAGAAATGAAGAGCTTCATCGATTGTCACTGTTCCTCTAATGGACTTACCGACTGGACTTGAAAAAAATAAATGCCACTGTCATTACTATGGTGCTTTCCTATAGTCGTGTATACATAGATGGTCGAGATGTGATTGATCAATTAGTTGATTGATTGATTGATTGATTGATTGATTGTGATTGATTGATTGATTGATTGATTGATTGATTGATTGATTGATTGATTGATTGATTGATTGATTGATTGATTGATTGATTGATTGATTGATTGATTGATTGATTGATTGATTGATTGATTGATTGATTGATTGATTGATTGATTGATTGATTGATTGATTGATGGATGGATTGATTGATTGATTGATTGATTGATTGATTGATTGATTGATTGATTGATTGATTGATTGATTGATTGTTGATTGGTTGATTGGTTGATTGGTTGATTTATTGATTGATTGATTGCTTATAATGCTTGCTTGTTGCTTGCTTCTAATACTTGATTGCTTGCTTGCTTGCTTGCTTGCTTGCTTGCTTGCTTGCTTGCTTGCTTGCTTGCTTGCTTGCTTGCTTGCTTGCTTGCTTGCTTGATTGATTGATTGATTGATTGGTCGGTCGGTTGGTCGGTGGGTTGGTGACTGGGTGCGTGGGTAGGTTGGTTTGTTGGTCCATTTGATATATTGATGTGTTGTGATTTATCACGGTATGTTGTATATAGTACTAATTCTGTAAGCTCACCGTTTTCGAAGTGTCCAATTGCCTCGAACCAAATTCTAGAAATGCCTGTGAGGTAGCATCAACACTGAACAGCATAGATCATCCCAGTATTCCGTGGGCAAGTGTCCACGCTTGAAACCAGTTTGGCTTGTTGACTTTGTTGAAGGTTGTTATAATAATGGGCAGGCCGCCTCACTCACACCTAATGGAATTCGGTTGATGCATCAAAGGTTGTGCCGATCAATCACACCGCGACCACGTCGGCGAGGAGAGACGGGCTCGGCTTCTTTATTAATAGACACTCGGGGTCAAGGGGTCATTGCGTCTGCAGAAATAGACTCTACAAAGAATTGTGGGGGGGGGGATAGAGGCGCCGACTGTCATTTTGCTTTGCTGTGTTTTTGTTAAGTTTTTCAATTTGTGTTTCTGTAGAACGCGAATTGATTTAGTTCACGCGGTTCATTCAATAAGGTTTTCCCCCACTCGACGTAGTAGGCACTGTGCAGTCAATGCATTGCCCGATTGCCTGCTGAAAGAAAATATACGTGCAGCCCGGTGTCCTGCCAAAAAGTGTCCCTGTCAAATACTGTCCGCTCATTATCATACTGATCGCTGAATGGTTAGCGTTAGGACTAGGATTAGGGTCGTTAGGGTTAGAGTTTGGATTAGAATTAGGATTACGGTTAGGATTACGGTTAGGATTAGGGTTGTTTGGGTTAGGGTTAGCGTTACGGTTACAGTTAGGGTCCAACGGTACCAAAGTGCCAAACGTTGCGTGTGTTAGGCCAGCAACCATACACAATGCGTGTGTAGTGCGCAACCATACCCCAACCACGGTGGTTGAATGTCATACGTATTGGACCAATCAGCGATCAGTATGTTAATGAGTGGACACTATTTGGCAGGGGACACTATTTGGCATGACACCGGGATGGATTCGAACTCGCGACTCAGGCTTTCTAGTGTAGAAGTCTTAACCATTTAGACCACCATGTGGTTTGAATCATTTTCCCCCTCCTTTGTGTTTCCGCAACCGACTCGAGACATCGGTCATCAGCGTTCTCAAGCGAACCGAGTATCCGAATCTTGGAATTTCCTCATCAATTACACGGAGCGTAAAACATCTCGGAAATAGGCTCGCGTCCAGCGGTACAACAAAAAAGATACCACGAGCCAACGATTGATTGCGTTAAACCACTGCAGACGTCCGGAATGACATTACATTACCTCCTTCCCGAACGGGCTATTTCAACGCCGTAAAACGGAACGTCCGCTTTTTCAAAAACCAATACCGGCCCATTTATAAAACGGTGTATTTATAGTGTCGTAAATACTTCAGCATGGGCTGTTTTTGTTTCAATTAATGCAATATAACCTTTGAGCAGTATGGATCTATATTGGCCAGAGGTAATCCACGCGAGCGAAGTCGAACTTTTACGTTCGGTAAAAAAAAAGTGGATCCCATCTTTCACTCTCAAAACAGAAAATGTTGAAAATAAAAAAGCAAGAAAGCAAAGGGGGAAAAAAACCGCCAAACAATTCCGAGAATCGACTCAGAATCTTACGTGGATTTACGCCTACTCACCGCGAGAGTGTGGTGAGTGTGGGCGATGCCTTGCAAAACGAATTCTAGCATCGTAATGATTGTCATCGCTAACAGAATGTCTATTGATCATATCTGACCATCTATCGGTTTACGTAAAGCGAAAAAAAAAATCCGGGTTCATAACTCAAAGCCAGGAAGACACAACGAATCACAGAGGGTCATCATGTGCTTCATACATTCAAATCCAACTTCTGTATTTTACAAAATCTGTTATCTACAATGATTAACGAGAAGGAAGAAATCTGTTCTGTCGCCGTAAACCTTGCTGGGTCTCTAAAATACAGTAAACAAAATATTATAATAGATCTTGATCTCGTCCTGCTCGGGCGAGCTATAATTGTAATCATTGATTTTTAAAGAAACAATGGGGGGCTTATTTTCGCCTGAAAAGTCACGAGCAGAATGTTTCGGCATGAGTGCTACTTCCCCGCTCTGTTTCACAAAGGACCACTTCATTTGTGTTTACACAAAATACTCAGGATGACACTAATCTAAAACTGCAGTTCGTGCTGGTACTGTTCATTACCTTTCAGTCGCTCCAGTCAATTTACATTCAGGTCGCTAATAGAATACATCTCGTCGGCATACTTCTGTGCCGGCTTGCTTGGACGCTGCCAGCCCACTCACGGGTTAATACCCTACAAACCGACATACTTGTGTACTGAGTCGCGCGCACTTTCTCGGCAGCGCTGTACGAAAATACTCGAACGCCGCTTAAAAAACAGGCTAACCCAGCGCAGAAAAAAAGGAGCGGGTGAAACTGACATAGTATAATAGCATGTGTGATATTTGCAGGGAAGTGACGGCACGCCCATGTACGTGCACTGGCAGATGTGAAGTCTGATTTGGCGGTCTCGTGTTTCTCCCTGCTCCCTGTGACTGGACCCTTCCTTAGACTCCGTCGGTAAATGCTACTAGCAGGCACAGATTTTGCGTGAACAGCTCGTGACTGGCGCTAATTGCCGTTTTCGCCAATTCCTGATGTTTGCTTGGTCGGACCTTAATGGTTCAGCAGTACAAAGTGCGGTAACAATGCGTGGTCACAAAGCACGGTAACAAAGCGTGGTGGTACAGCACGGTACAAAGCACTGTAGCAAAAACGCGGTAACAAAGCGCGGTAACAAAGCGCGGTAACAAAGCGCGGTCACAAAGCGCGGTAACAAAGCGCGGTCACAAAACGCGGTAACAAAGCGTGGTAGTAAAGCACGATAACAAAGCGCGGTAACAGAGCGCGGTGGTACAGCGCGGTAACAAATCACGGTAGCAAAGTGCGGTAACAAAGCGCGGTCACAAAGCGCGGTAACAAAGCGCGGTAACAAAGCGCGGTAACAAAGCGCGGTCACAAAGCGCGGTAACAAAGCACGGTCACAAAACGCGGTAACAAAGCACGGTAGTAAAGCACGGTAACAAAGCGCGGTAACAGAGCGCGGTGGTACAGCGCGGTAACAAATCACGGTAGCAAAGTGCGGTAACAAAGCGCGGTCACAAAGCGCGGTAACAAAGCGCGGTAACAAAGCACGGTCACAAAACGCGGTAACAAAGCGTGGTAGTAAAGTACGATAACAAAGCACGGTAGTAAAGCACGGTAACAAAGCGCGATAACAGAGCGCGGTGGTACAGCGCGGTAACAAATCACGGTAGCAAAGTGCGGTAACAAAGCGCGGTCACAAAGCGCGGTAACAAAGCGCGGTAACAAAGACGTTACGCTTCAAACCTTCTCTTCGCTGATCGAAGGTAATTGTACACCTGTGATTGTGATCTTATAATATTATGTCGATGGGAAAACTCCACCAAAGTGCAACGAAAACTTGGACTATACCGGGACTTTGCCGTGGGGTGGGGCGCCAGTCAGAAGCAATTCAACCATTAACTGCCGTATATCTCCAGGGATCACATCCCCTTTCGTTCAGATGCAAACAACCAATTGTTGTAAACCTTGCTACAGCAGCTCGCGGATCACACAAAGTAGATGCAGCTCTTTCAAAGTCCAACAAATAATTAAAAATGGGAACTTTTTAACAATTTAGTGCCCACTCATTTTGTTTCCTTTAATTGTTGGCACATAATCTCCCTATGTTTGTTTTCTCGACCTAATTTGTCAACTGTAATAACAGTTGATCATTCACTTAAAATATATTTGTTTTCATGCACTCGCGGTTTTGAAATTACTGGTTGTAATTGGCTCAGGCACTTAACATTTAACCGAGCAGGTTGGGTGAGGTACAGTTTTGAAAAACAAAACACGATCACTTCGAGCCAATTCCTTTTTACCGCTGATCGGCTACGGAATTGAATCTTGGACTTTTCTTTTTGCATGGCTTTTGACTCGAACCCGGTGTGGAGTGAGAGACCATTGTTTTGTGCGTTTGGACGCTACCTGTTCCTCTCGATTCCCGCCACGTTCCTCGCCCTCGCTCAATTTCGGCGACAGCTGTGTTTGGGGAAGGACCTCGCTTCCCCCCCCCCCTCCCCTTCCCGCCTCCGCGGCGATAATAAAACACGCGTTTTCGCGTAGCCCGTATTTCCACGCGCTTGGGGGGACCAATTTCGCAGATCCGCTTAAAGCCCTGCACAACATTGCTAAGATCGAAACACAAAAATGTTCACAGATTTGCATGAAACTTATACAGTTTGAAGATGGTTATAGTATAAACCGCTCACTGAAATATTTCTGCCTAAAATTTTGTATTTTGGGAGAAAAGAGTAAAAGAACTAGTTTACGTCTCACCGAGAACTAAACTATTTTATTCGGAGCAGTACGGCGTTGAATGCTGCATTTTCGCGAAACAAATGAAGCGGTTTTCACGATTTTCACGATCAGACAACGTATGGAGGCTATTCTTTGACCTCGATAAATGTCGTGTTATCCCTTTAAAGGCCCAATACAACATTGGCAAGATCTGAAACCATCGATGTCCACAGATCTTCTTCTTCATTTCATAGTTTGAAGATGGTCATGATATAATCCTCATGTTGAAATCTTACGGTCTGGTATGCTCTACTTCACGAGAAATCTACACTCCAACATCAACAACTTCTTTTTACTCACAAGTAATTTTTCTTACAGAGTTTCGACAGGTCGGTGCGAAAACCGTGACTTATTTTTACCCTTTTCTACTTTCTCTCTACCTTTTTTTTTTGGGGGGGGTGTAATGGTTTAACACAAAAACTGTGGCAATCTTTTGACCTTTACCAATGTTGTATAGACCTTTTTTACCCACGTGACCAAATCACGTAAAAAAAAAACACTGCCGCCACGTTGGAACACTTTTTACGGAAAACATACGCACAATCCTATAGTACAACTGATATTTTACAGTGTGCTGCCCCTGTAAGGCGGTCCAGCATGACGTCACGTGAAAAAGGGTCTATAGCGCCTTAAAGCACCAAAAATCGCAGCTGAAGCGTAAAAAAACATTCCTCAGAATAATCAGGTTGCCAGCCAAATTTCCACTTGTATTTCATGCAAAGCAGCCAGTATTTAAATATAAAATCAAGTACAGCAATATTCAAGGGAATAGACTTTACGGTTGCAATATGTTTCTAGCCAGGGAAGAAATTTCTTGCTGAGCAGATTGTCACGCTGAAGTAGCTCCATGCTTCCGTAGGATCAGCTTGCCAACCCAAACTTCACTGTCGTTTCGTGCTAAGTAAAGAAGAGTGGAATACAAGTCAAAAGCAATTGGGATTGCTTCCTAAATGTGCTTATTTGTAATCCTGTTTACACGAGGAAGACTTTCCATACTTAGCGGAGGTCCACGCTGAAGCGGCTCTATGAAAATGACCACTTTTATTTTTCACCCGCAGTGGCTTGGTCTCAGTTATCCACAAGCTGACAACACAGACTGGAGTTCGGTATTGAAGTTCAAAGCTTTGGATTTTTGTTTTCATGCAGTGTCACATTCACAAACGAAGCCAAAGGCTAGGGGTAGGGGGTAGGGGGTAGGGGTAGGGGTAGGGGGTAGAGGGTAGGGGTAGGGGGTAGGGGGTAGGCGACAGTCTTACAGCGTTTCGTTCATTTTGCAGGGAACCAGTTAGCTCCGTGGGCAACAAAAATCGCCCATTCAAACGTGTGGGCTTCTATTCGGGGATTGAGCTTCATACGTATGGATATGGACGCATATATAGTTCGAAATCCAACCCCGGTCAGTGAATTATTCGCACTTCGACCTGGCGACGTGCCAACCGACAAAGCGCGCGCATTACCGCAACACCCGAGCCACCTGTTACCGAATCCCCTCCTTATCCCTCCTCGGGCAGTTTTTTTTTTATTTCCCCGTGGGCTCTTACGGAAGATCCAGTGTAGGCGCGAGTCTATATCTCCCATATTTCCTTTCCATTCGTCCAGCCCGCGTTCTCCCGGATTTGTCCACCTCGCATTGGAGCTTGATATTTCGAAGTGACGACCTATGTTAGATCGCCAGAAGACATTCCCACACACTCCTCCAAAAGTCTAAAATGACACAACTTCATCCGGGGTCTCCACACTTGCCGTGTCTCGTGGTGATTGTAGTCTTAGTAATTTGGCACAGTGAAATGTAATTGTATTACGTCTGATCTTTTTATTTTGCAAAGTAATGCATCATGGTTCAGTTCGCGGTGTGAAATAAAAAGAAGGAACATTTGGTGATTGCATGAGATCATGAAGAGGAGGAAAACTCAGGCGGGGAGATTATTATCTTGGAGGGAAATCTGTCGGATTCCTAGAACCGATCCTGTATAGTGATACCGAGGGGGCGGACGTAAACTGTATCGAGGTACCATAAACTGTTTCAAGGTATTATGAACCTTGAATAACTTGAACAATTGGCAAAGAAAACTTTGACTTCACCGGGACTGGAACCCGAGACCTCTGGATTAACATTCAGGTGCTCCTCCATCTGAGCTATCCAGCCCTCAGATGGTGGCCTCACATTTTAGTCAACTATAGTCTTTGCCGGTGTGGGGGCGCCAGTCAGAAATAATTCAACCGTTAACTGCCGCGTAGCTCCAGGGATCACGACCCCCGCTTTCGTTCAGATGCAAACAAAAACAATCGTTGTAAACCTGGCCACGGCGGCTCGGGGATCGCTCAAAGTGGATGCAGCTTTTCTGGGTTTTTTTTTCAATTGAAAAACCTGTTAGAACGGTGATGACTTTCTCGTGGGCCTATTATTATATAGATGGGGGCCCCGCAAGCTCTCGTGCTGCCGTTCGGGGATGAAAGGGGGATGAGGGGAAATGAGCGTGAGTGAGTAAGAGGAGAAGATTGAGAGAGAGAGGGGCGAATTAGGAAAGGGAGGAGGAGGAGGAAGAGGATGAGTAGGAGGAGGGGTAGGACTATATGTGACCCGGCACAGCGACATGAGGAATATCCCACCAAAACACTTTTCGAGTAAACAACGCTGTAAGTCAAAGTATCTTTTCAATTCGATAAAAAAAATATCATTTTTTGTTTGCAATTTCGGAAAGTTAATGTATTGGAAGATATTATGTCAAAAGGATTTTTCCGAAATTCGTCTCTAAATGTTGAAAAAAAAACCCGAGGATTTCGGGGGAGTGTTTGTGTACTGTTTTCATGAAAATGTAAAGTTCCTGCCTTTGTGAATGGCCGCTTTCGAGGAGTTAAAATGGCGCTGCTATATTTTGTCTGGTACCAAATGAACGAGCGGAGTCCCCTTGTACTATTTACAACAAAGTTCACACGGAAATAATTTTGATATAATTTGAAAGCTAATGGTATACTCTTTCACATCATTAGAAAATCTCAAAATCTCAACAAGTGGGGGTTATTCCTCAGTATGCTGTGCTGGGTCACATATAGGAGAAGGAAAGGAAGTTGGAGGAGGAGTACTAGGAGGAAGAGAATGAGTGTATAGGAGGTGGGAGAGGACTCGGAGTAGGAGGAGGCAAAGGAGTGGAGGGTTAAAGAGGAAGGGAGGGAGAGAGGAAGAGGAAAGGGATGAGGAGGAAGATGAGAAGGAAATGAAAATGGAAACCGATGATTGAAAGGACGATGAGATGCTGACGGACGGTGTGTCGGAGTTTGTGTCTGGTGATTCGTGGGAACTTTTGTCCGAGTGATGCGGGGTGTCCTAGTAATCTTTACACGGCTCGCCTTCAGGTAGCTGTCTTAAAGTGTCACCCCCCCCCCTCAACCCCCCCCCCCCCTCCATCCCCGGGACGTGCTGAAACTCGGCACGCCTCCGGGATTTGAAAGAGCTTGCGGGAGCCGCCCGCCCAGGAAACGGAAGGGCGGACTTCATGAGCGTCGCCACTTTTCTTTTCTTTTTTTCGGTGGATTGTTATCATTATCGAAGGTTGCTACCTCTCCATTAGAAATATGGATTTTCACCTCATGTCGTGCGAGGCAGAAACCCGAGAGAGGGGACCTCTAGGGTTACCCGCTCCCTCCCCCCTTCCAATCTGAAGACAGCGAGGAAGGCTCCTCACTCGGTCCGCGGCGAACGGGAAGGAGGCGGACAGAAATGGAAATTGACTGTCACCGAAGGAGGAGGGGGATGGATACAGTGACCCTAATGCGAATTAAAACTGCGGCTTCAGCTGTGGCTCGACTGTCACATACGCCGCAGGGCCGGTGCCGCCTTAGGGCCAGCGTGTAGCCGTCCGCGCAGTAGCACCCCGTCTATCGACTCGTTGCCCGTCGTGCAGAATCTGAAAAAAGGGGGGTGGCCGCATTGCCACTGTGCGTATTATACAGGGGCACGCGAGCACTGTCCGGTACCGAGGCACCGTTCTGGGGCGAGGAGAGAGAGATAGGCAGGGGTAGGGTTAGGGGGAATGGGTGCACCCCAGCCCCACCTAATCTCCGATAGTGCTTCGTTGTCACACGTAGACGTCCGAAAACGAGAGCAATAATCTCTCAGAGAGAGAGAGAGAGAGAGAGAGAGAGAGAGAGAGAGAGAGAGAGAGAGAGAGAGAGAGAGAGAGAGAGAGAAAAGGAGGAGCTACTAAACTTCATTTATACATAGACAGACCGTAGCTCCCATCAAACTCAGCCAGGGACCTTTCCCGAAACCCGGCTTGTGCTTCAGCTCCGGCTTCATCTCTGTCATCCAAAAGCTGAAAACACAGCTTGGAGTTCTCAGTTGCAGTGGAAGCTTCTGATTTCTTTTTTTCAAAAGGCAGTGTAACATTAAAAAACGAAGCCAAATGCCTCCCGTGTTCATGCCTTGTACTTGAAAAATAGACGAAAGAAAGAAGGACGCAGCCGGAGCCTGAGCCTAAGCCGGGTTTTGGAAAAGAGCGACCCAGAACAGGCCAATGCACGTGTCCTCGCTATACCCACGTCCGCCAAAATGAAGAAAACGAAATGCAAGCATAAACAGTCACTCTGTAAGATATGACCGATGCCCCCACTGCACCTCATTCACCAGTGCTTGAACGCCTGTCCAGTTACGGATGAAGCGTCGCATACAATATTATAAAAGAAAGAAGATACTCCCCGGGAAAGGACCGCTGGTAGTGGTCAACGTTGATGGCTAAATGGCAAGGCTTGCGTGTAGATCTAAGAAACCGCGCACCGTGGTGAGTCTGGCCGAAAAACAGACAAGAGGAGACGATTGGAGCGGTCGGTCTGTGGCCATTTTCTTTTTTACAGGCGCGAAGCCGACTCCGGGCGCGTGGGGTGACTTGGGTTGAAAAAACGTGTCGGGGAAACTTTTTGTATCCAGTACTCCAACTCCACCCTCTCTCTTTACAATTCCCTCTCCCTCTCCCTCTCCCTCTCCCTCTCCCTCTCCCTCTCCCTCTCCCTCTCCCTCTCCCTCTCCCTCTCCCTCTCCCTCTCCCTCTCCCTCTCCCTCTCCCTCTCCCTCTCCCTCTCCCTCTCCCTCTCCCTCTCCCTCTCCCTCTCCCTCTCCCTCTCCCTCTCCCTCTCCCTCTCCCTCTCCCTCTCCCTCTCCCTCTCCCTCTCCCTCTCCCTCTCCCTCCCCTCCTCCCTCTCCCTCCCCTCCTCCCTCTCCCTCTCCCTCTCCCTCTCCCTCTCCCTCTCCCTCTCCCTCTCCCTCTCCCTCTCCCTCTCCCTCTCCCTCTCCCTCTCCCTCTCCCTCTCCCTCTCCCTCTCCCTCTCCCTCTCCCTCTCCCTCTCCCTCTCCCTCTCCCTCTCCCTCTCCCTCTCCCTCTCCCTCTCCCTCTCCCTCTCCCTCTCCCTCTCCCTCTCCCTCTCCCTCTCCCTCTCCCTCTCCCTCTCCCTCTCCCTCTCCCTCTCCCTCTCCCTCTCCCTCTCCCTCTCCCTCTCCCTCTCCCTCTCCCTCTCCCTCTCCCTCTCCCTCTCCCTCCCCTCCTCCCTCTCCCTCCCCTCCTCCCTCTCCCTCTCCCTCTCCCTCTCCCTCTCCCTCTCCCTCTCCCTCTCCCTCTCCCTCTCCCTCTCCCTCTCCCTCTCCCTCTCCCTCTCCCTCTCCCTCTCCCTCTCCCTCTCCCTCTCCCTCTCCCTCTCCCTCTCCTCTCCCTCTCCCTCTCCCTCTCCCTCTCCCTCCCCTCCTCCCTCTCCCTCCCCTCCTCCCTCTCCCTCTCCCTCTCCCTCTCCCTCTCCCTCTCCCTCTCCCTCTCCCTCTCCCTCTCCCTCTCCCTCTCCCTCTCCCTCTCCCTCTCCCTCTCCCTCTCCCTCTCCCTCTCCCTCTCCCTCTCCCTCTCCCTCTCCCTCTCCTCTCCCTCTCCCTCTCCCTCTCCCTCTCCCTCTCCCTCTCCCTCTCCCTCCCCTCCTCCCTCTCCCTCCCTCCTCCCTCTCCCTCTCCCTCTCCCTCTCCCTCTCCCTCTCCCTCTCCCTCTCCCTCTCCCTCTCCCTCTCCCTCTCCCTCTCCCTCTCCCTCTCCCTCTCCCTCTCCCTCTCCCTCTCTCTCCTCCCTCCTCCCTCCTCCCTCTCCCCCTCCAGCTCTAGGTCTTGGGCAAACACTCTCCGGCTGCACGCGATATCGCCGTTCCCTCCGTAAAGACAACATCCCGCCGGCATCTCGAGGCTTGAGACTTTGAGATGCCGGGCACACAGGCTCCTGGGTCTAGATCGTCCGTGCGCTTTGCGATCGTAGCTGTCGATCCCTACTGAAAAAAGGGTGTTATCGATTTCTAATCGAATCTAATCGCTCATTAATCACGCTGACAACGGTATCCCAGTGTAGTCTAGCTCAAATTAACGCACGAAATAACTCATGGTGGAACGCAGCAAACTGCAAAACACAAAATCGTGTCGACCTCTCATGGTTAAATCGGCATTAGTTGTATACACACCAAAAGTCCCACGCTCGCGTATAACAGCTACATCTTATCGGATTACACCAGATATAAAACTCGTCGGCAGACTGGCTCTCAGGTTGCTTCATACTTGCTTGTCTAATCGTTTGAATCATCTCTCACATAAACGGAAACCACATTCGTCTTGTTCCCAGCCTTCTCAACCCCCGGAGCCAGTTCGAGTGGGTCTCAGACAAAGATCAGTCACCTGATCCTTGCGTGTCACTTAAAGATAACCGACATTCTCAGATCGACGTCGGAGCCGACGTGGTATAGTCAATATCGCACAGAGAAGATTCAGACTAGGTTTACATTCATGCTGCTGTTCTGGATAACGCAAACATCCATTTTGTCGACTTCCGTAGAGCACGCGGTAAACGTAAAGGCCCAATACAACATCGGGAAGATCGGAAATCATTGATGTCAACAGATTTCTTTCTAATTTACACAGTTTGTAGATAATTCATGTTAGAATCCTCATGCTGAAATCTTACGGTCTGGGATTCTGTACTTCTCGAGAAATCTTCTCTCAAACATCAACAAAATAGTTTATTACTCGCGAGTAATAAACTATTTCTCACACTACAGAACGATGTGAAAACAGTGACTTTTTTGCCTTTTTCAGATTACCATTTGAGCTAAAAACCTTCGCAGGATTTCGTTTTTGGAATGTTTTATGGTTTGACACACAAACTGTGGCAATATTCTTATATTTTTCCGATATTGTATAGGGCCTTTAAGCTAATCCCATGATATCTCAAGCATATAATGGACGTTTCGTCTCCGTCTGACCAACCTGAAATCCAGGTTGTAGTTTGTTTCCGAATTTGAAAGTATCTTGGCTTGTAGGTACAGGGTATTCACCAAGAAACTGGGGCCAAACGCTTGTTTTAAGATGCTTGTGATATTACAACGAGTAAGATCAATATGACCGAAGCCTAAGCCCGAGCCTAAGCCTTCATTTCATAAACGGCCTATAGTTTAAACACCAAATCAACGCACGAAGAAAGACTACACGACGAACCGCCCGAACGTCCCGAGCGACTTCACGTTGCTTCTTTAAAATGGCTACCGTTTTGGTAGCAGATACGATATGCACAAAATTATGTGCAAGAGTCTTCACCAATCAAAGCAGATATCCAAAGGCGCTAGCGCAGCTCGGCTGCCACATAGTTTGCGAGCACGGGCTGGCCCATGGTGCGGTTTGTCGTGTAGTTTGTCTTCGTGCGTTGGTTTGGCGTTAACCTGATCTCCCTCTTACTCTTGGCACGCGGGTTGCGCAATAATTTTGAAATCCGTGTGCAAACGTTCGACGGAGCGATGGCGACCCTATCCATTTCGCCACCGTGCGCCTTGAGCAAAGGCTAGGGCGTGCCGAGTCCCGCATACGGACGTAGACGTGACTGGACGTCAGGTGACCGTTTCGTTCCGATATGGGAACGTGTGCGGAATCCCTGGCACCGAGTTTGTGCCGGATCGATCCCCCCCCCACAAAAAAAAACCGCCCCCATCGTGCTGCGCGAATCACCTCAAGATGTCTGAATAGATACAAGTTGTATTGTTTCTACCTTTATTCAACTCTTCACAGGGGGCGGGTCATAAAGCCAATAAGGTCCGTGCCGTTTGCACCTCGCGATCCCCACCCCATGAAATCTGATATTTGCAATGTTCTGTAATCAAGTTGACAACAACGAGACACGTTTGGTTCTTATGCGAGTCTGTCTGAGGTGGGTTTAAGGTTATATTGTTGATATGTATATAAACTGTACAAAGTGTGAATAAAATAAATCATATATCGAGCATTATAGATTTCGTGATTGATTTAAACGTCACTGAATAGGCACCATCGATTATTGGAGAAAAAATCCGATTGTGAATACGTTAAAGGTATTGTCTTTGTTAAAAAAAAACACGATGGCTTGGTATAAAACAAATCCTTTAGACTGTCAAAAGAGAAAAGTTCTGTTTCTACGTGACGCATTAAACCCAAAGGGAAATTGTGAATGGTTCTCTCGATATCGCTTTTGGGTTGGTATACTGATTGAATACGATGTGCGCTATGCGTTACAGTTTTTCAATAAGGCCGTCCCATGCTGTCACATCGGAGTTGAACGCCTGACAATACACATTTCCATAGCTGAACTAAGCCAAGGGACGTATACTACACTGTATATTTATAAAGGAGCACTCGTAGTGTACCGATCGAACATATTCCTCTATGGCGAGGCAAGGTGTTCCTTCGGAAGGCGTTGTCAGATTGTATAGCGATCCGACTCCAGGTTAGTCGACAAGTTACCAATTGTATAAACTGTTAACGGAAAATATTGAAGGAAAAGTGTAAGGTTTGTGACATTATCGACTGTAAATACAACACTGTGTAAAGATAGGACATAGCCACATTTGTTGTGTACTTGATGTGCAATTTTATGTAGTACAATATCGTACGGTGGTGTGTTCAAGTGTTATTGCCTATATTTCAAGATTTAACGTAATTCATTGAATGATATCTAAACCACGGATGTTCTGTATCAAGCCGTAGTGTGCGTGTTGAGGCGATGCGAGGGTGTTGTTACTTTAAAGAAAAGCCAGTCATCCTGGTTAGGGTTATGTTGCCAGTTTGGAATGGGGCCGCATATCGTGTATATAAAAAAGCGTGAGCTGTATATGCACAGAGATGTCTGTATATAAATGCAAACAAGCTGTGTCACCGAATCTGTGTCGCCAGCGGAGATGCAGTGAGTGAAAGGGAAGGAGGCACGAGTAGGAAATGGGGAACTTAAGCAGATGGGGAAGGGGGTTGGGGTGGGGTCTGTGGCGAGTACACTGTAGCAATCGATTCGGGAAAATGTTAACTTGGCGAATTGGATTGAAAAAAAAAACACGTGGGTGTGCTTTAGTGCGCACGAGGGAGGGACAATTATGAAGTGCGATGGGCAATTAGCTGGCATGCTCAGGCGACCGGGAGGTATACGTCAGGTCTGCCCAGACTGTCAGCCACTAACCATTCATGAAGCGACCCATTATTGCGGGACTTAAGAACAGAATTCCCTCCTTCGCATTGCCGTGAATCTAATTCCCCAGTTCAGCATGGGGAAACAAAACAAATGTTTATCCCATCGAAAGCAGCCTTTAAAGGCCCAATACAACATTGGCAAGATCTGAAATCATCGATGTCCACAGATTTCCTTCTAATTTACACAGTTTGTAGATGGTCATGATAGAATCCTCATGTTGAAATCTTACTTTATGGAATGTTGTTCCTTTCGAGAAATCTTCACTCAGACATCGACAAATAGTTTATTACTCGCGAGTCATAAACTATTTCTTACAATACAGAACGGTGCGAAACCATTGAGGTTTTTTGCTTTTTTGCTAGTTTCTCAGAATACCATTTCAGCTAAAACATTTGCAGGATTTCACTTTTGTTAATGTTTAATGGTTTAACACACAAACTGTGGCAATCTTTGTACCTTTACCGATGTTGTGTAGGGCCTTTAAACATCGTAGCAGACAAACCAAAGGTCTTTCATTTTTAGGACTGTACAAAAAATGTTCTTGCCGACCTAAATGTCCCGACTCTCTCCCCCCAAAAAATTGAAATCTTAAAGGTTCAGATGGTTTTACTGCTCCACCATATGTAGCCTGCAGACATGTTGAGAAAAGCCCCCCCCCCCCCCCGCGATCGAACCGTCGTGGGGACTTAATTCATGAGCACTTCGAATCGGGCCATTTTTGTCAGCGCCTGGGACCGCCACACGAGGGGTTTTTTGAATAATGTTTCAAATTTCGCGAAATCAATCGGGAACAATAAACGAGTGTGAAATAAATTTAGTAAGACTACAGTATGTGCACAAGCGGGTGAAACATGACACAATTTGTGCGGCTTTTGTCATGCTATAATATTGGGTTTTTGTGTGGTAAACTGACCCCAAAAAAATATGTTCAAAACTTGGACAATAGTTGTGCCTGGTTTTGGAGAGCCTGGCCTATACAACACCACATACTCTATGAATTTGCAGATCCCGGCTCAAATTGGTTGAGATATTTAATTTGGTGTGCTGTACTTCTCATCTAGTAAACATCAATCTAAGTCACACATTATGTATCGGCTAATTAAGAGTGTATTGTATTTGTTTATGAGTTAACGGCAGAACAATTAGTGAGATGATGAATTGTGTAAAAAAAACGTAATTGGATGTATTTTACTACAGCTGCGTTTGTAATAAAAGATAAAACCGTGCGGATGACGAAATGTGAACATTTGTTTACGGTGATTTTGAAGTAATTACGTTGATTTCAAGTATTTAGACTATATTGTTGCTGATCATTACAGACGCCCATATCTCATGATTTAAAATGTTAATCACATCAGTATATGTAAGTTGCATTATTCAAAATTAGTTCGTATCTGTGCGTATTGAATCCTAAGCAGGTCGCTTAATCTTAGTACAGAGGCACTCTTTAAACAAAAATGTGACCCGGCACAGCGACATGAGGAATATCCCAACAAAACACTTTTTGGGGGGTATTTTTGGAAAGTTAATGTATTGGAGGATATTATGTCCGTCTCTAAATGTTGGAAAAATAAGGATTTCGGGGGAGGGTTTGTGTACTGTTTTCATGAAAAAAATGTAAAGTTCCTGCCTTTTTGAATGGCCGCTTTCGAGGAGTTAGAATGGTGCTGTTATATTGTGTCTGGTACTAAATGAACGATCGAAGTCCCCTTGTACTTTTTACAACAAATTTCACACGGAAATAATTTGAAAGCTAATGGTATACTCTTTCACATCATTCGAAAATCTCAAAATCTCAAAAGTGGGGGTTATTCCTCATTATGCTGTGCCGGGTCACAAATGGTCGGCGATAAGTAACCGACATTTTAAATCAAATTCGGTCAAAGCCTCAAGGAGTAACACGAATGGTCAATAAACCTTCAGCTGTGAGAATGTGTTAGTCAAAGTCGGCCACACCCTCCCGTCGTTTCTGATAAAACTTGAACGATAATGACGAGCAAACGGATGATATTGCCCAATACAAAGGTCTCTTGTCAAAAAGATCATCGGTTGAGTGCCGGTTGAATTCATCCGACCGATAAAATTTCCCCGGTAGAAAGCCGATTGTGCCGGACTCTGGGGTGAAAAATACACGATGGCTATCCGGTGGAAACGACATCGGACGGGTCAAATCATCTGATACCCAACCGATGATCTTTTTGACAAGAGTCCTAAATATGCACGGTGTGCGGGGTATGTGGGTAAAACGCCGCACGTCTTCAGTACGGCACTGACATCATGATCTTGTCGTCAGCTGTACTCTGTTAAAAATTAATCGCCAATGTCTCTCCCCTGACCACATTCTCGGCGATGGACTCATCTTTGTTTATTCAACAGACGGGGATTCCTTAAAGGGGAGCCGGGTCGGACCTTATTTGCATAGGCGCCCTCACCTCCTCAAGACGATTTGAAACTCCGAACGATTCTGGGCAAATTTTGGGAGAGTGGGAATATTCAACGCGGGGATGCATGGGGCGTGGACTATTCAAGGGAGAAGGTCGCAGAAAGCTCCGAGGGTCTGTGTTTTGGCGAGGGGGAGGCGGATAGGGGTTGGGGAGGAGGCGGGGGATGAGGAGAAGGAAGAGGGGGACGAAGAGGAGGGGAGGAGGAGGAGGGGAGGAAGAGTTAGAAGGTAGAAGGAGGAGAAACAGGAGGAGGACGAGGAGGACGAAGATGATGGCAACAATGATGAGGAGGGAGAGGAAGAACAGGGGTTGGGGCATGGTTATTCAAGCGAACATGTTGCAGACAGTAGAAGGAGAGGGAGATGAGAGGAGAAGCATGAGGGAGAGGATTTGGAGTGGAAGAGGAGAGGAGGAGGAAGGGAAGATGAGGGGAGCAGGAGGGAAAGAGGTGAGCAGGAGGAAGAGAAGCAGGGGAAGTTGGAGGGGGAGGAGGGGAGGAGGGGAGGAGGGGGAGGAGAAGGAGGGGGAGGAGGAGAAGGAGGGGGAGGAGGAGAAGGAGGGGGGAGGAATAGGAGATTTACAAGGAGAACGATGGGGACGAGAAAGAAGGGATGAGGAAGAGGACGACAACGATAAGGAGGAGGAGGGAGAGGAAGAGGAGGGGTTGAGCATGGTTATTAAAGGGAAGGAATGAGAGGAGAAGGGTCGAGGGAGGAGGAATAGGGGAGGAGGAGGGGAGAGGAGGAGGAAGGGAGGAGGTGAGGAGAAGAGTAGCAGGAGGAGAATGGGACGAGGAGGAGGACGAGAAGGGGGGAGGAGGGGAGGGGAGGAGGAGGAAGGGGGAGGAGGGGAGGAGGAAGGGGACGGTGAGGAGGACGAAGATTGGAGGAGGAGGGGAGATGAGGAGGAGGTGAGGAGGTGAGGAGAAGAGTAGGAGGAGGAGAAGGGGACGACGAAGAGGACGAGGAGGAGGAGAGGACGTTGATTGGGAGGAGGACGAGAAGGAGGAGGTGGAGAGAGAAAGCGGGCCATTGGACCGCGGATAGCTACCCTTTGAGCTGCCCCACTCCCCTGAGAGCATTTCCATTATACATCCCATAAATTCACCCCGTCCGCTTTGAGACTCTGCCCACTAAAAACTGCAACCGCAGAATCGAAAAAAAAAGTCTGACTGCGAGCACAGCCCCTCTCTTTAGTCCCCCGCAAGCCTCGGAACAAATAGCAAGAATCACTCAGGGAAGGTCTCTCGCATTTTTGCTCTTCCTGGGTTTTTTTTTATACAGGGGTGGGGAGAGGGCAAGAAATAAGGTGACTTCAATTTATTTCAAACTTGCCGTTACCTTGACAGCCGTTTAGTGAGGAAGGAGGACGTGCCAGTCTAATCCCGCCGATGATAGAGTGGATTCGGTGCCGTCGAGATGGGGCTGCACCTCCGCGTGGTGGCGTTTCATTTCAGTGAGTGCATTTCGCAGTGCGGCTCCTAAAAGGGAGGTCAGTATTATAGGGGCGGTCGAGGTTTTGTGTTCTTTCTTTCTCGGTCATGCGTGGAGTTCAATTAAAGTGATGCGATCGCGAGAAATTGGAGTCATCATGCGCTGTCGTTTCCCTCTGTGCCCGGGTGGCTGTTTTAGAGATGGGGGGGTAGGGTTTCCGGTCACTTCGGGATTGTTTCCGGCATTATGACGAGAAATTTGGTCAGGAGCGCACCGACGATATGAAAGCGAGTGTAAATTTTGATCGACGGCACCACGCATATTTGTAACCGAGGAGTGAGAAGCGACCAACCGTCACTATAGGGCGGCGTCCAATGCTTCGTTCAATTCTTTTCGTACCAACAGTTTCATAGCAATGTGTGTCTTTCTCATTGATCGAGGACTGTTCCGTCTTTCTGGCTGTCTTCTTTAATTTGTTGACTTTTGTTTTCTTGTGTCTTGTTTGTTGTGGTGTTTGCCTTATTTCGGGTTTTCAGGACTGATGTCTTAAAGCCCCTACACAACATTGGAAAGATCGAAAAACAGAAATGTTCACAGATTTACATGAAACTTATACAGTTTGAATATGGTTATAGCAGAAACATCTCAATGAAATATTTCTGTTATCCCTTTAAAGCCCCTACACAACATTAGTCGAGGTCAAAGAATAGCATCCATACGTTGTCTGATCCAACATCTGCATGAGATAGCACGCCTGTGAAATTTTTAGCTCAATCCGCCAACCGAGTCTTGAGAAAATAGTGAAAAAACGCTTCATTTGTTTCGCGAAAATGCAGCATTCAACGCCGTACTGTTCCGAAAAATAGTTTAGATCTCGTTGAGACGTTGACGATTTCATTTACTCTTTTCTCTCAAAATACAACTTTTTAGGCAGAAATATTTCATTGCGAGGTTTCTACTATAACCATCTTCAAAATGTTTATATTTTTCATGTAAATATGTGAACATTTCTGTTTTTCGATCTTACCAATGTTGTGTATAGGGGGTTTAAGATTTTAAAGAAAATAAGATAAAAATAAGATTGTCTGGAAAGAGGCAGGGGTCTGGCGGTGCGGTCCTATATAGCAGTACCATTCTCGAGGGCGGGATGCGTATTTTTTTTCCAGGATAGGAAAGGCCATCATCAGCATAAAGACACGCTATTGGTTGCATTGTGTCTACGCGTGGTGAATTATTCATGATAATCATTTAGCTTACCCACTCAGATCTTGATTTGAATACACATGTTAGGTGTACATGTACATGTACAGTATACATAATTATGTGTGCATGCCTACACAATGTACCGGTAACTAGTGTTTACTACACCACAAGCGTGTACTAACGATGTCAGTGTGCAACATTTTCATTAATAAATCAACATGTCTGGTTAAAATGCACCCAATAGCGCGCGTTTATGTTAATGGTGGCCTTTCCCATCCTGGGAAAAAAAGAAATTACGCGGGCGGGATGGCCTCCCTCAAGGACAGGATCGAAACGTCGGGCGCTTCGAAGAGCTTGAGACCATGCCATCAAGGTCAAATGATTGCCACAGTATGTATGTTAAACCGTACAACATAAACAAACAGTGCTACGAAGGTTTTAGCACAAATGGTAATCTGAGAAAGTAGAACAATGCAAAAAAATCGGCACGGTTTACGAATCAGCCTGTCGCGTACGAAATAGTTTATTAACCGCGAATAATAAACTATAATTTTGTCGATTTCTCGAAAAGCACAACATCACAGACCGAAAGATTTCAACATTAGGATTCTATCATGAAAATCTATACAAATTGTGTAATTTAGAGGGAAATATGTGGACATCGATGTTTCACGATCTTCCCAATGCTGTAATGGGGATTTTAAAGGATGGGCCAACAGTGAGATGTCTTCAACTTTGCGAGCAGGAGTTCACATAGGCACATATCGACGGCATTCCAAACACGTTGCAAACTGCTCAGCGAGTCAAAGGGGCGCATCTCGAGCACGTCCAAGCCCCGGCCCTTCGGTCATGCGTCTGTGATGGGAGGGCAAGACCGTAGCCTTCGGGAGGCCAGGGCCTCTCGGTGGGTCGAAACGTCGGAGCTTTCTCAAATCTTTCGAGACAAAAGTGGTGGGATGGTGATCGCTCGTCACTCTTCGGCTTCGAATCTGCATGGCCGTTGATCAAAATAACACACTCGTATCGCCTCGACACTCGCCTCGTATCGTCAGTGAGTACTGCAGACTTACTTGCCGTAGGTAATCCTCGGGTCCAACCCCTAACGTCCGGGGGGCCCAATTTCATGGATTCGTTAGAATCTACTTCAAGTGATAGCACAACATTGGTCGACGTCAAAGAATAGCAGCCATTCGTAATCCGATCCGACATGTGACATAGCACACCCGGGAGATTATCAGCTCAATCCGACAAGCAAGTCTCGAGAAAATAGTGAAAAACCGCTACAGTTGATTCGCGAAAATGCAGCATTCAACTATTTTTTTCCGAAAAATCGTTTAGATCTAGAGGAGGACGCAAACTATTTCTTTACTCTTTACTCCAAAAATACAGCAATTTAGACATAAATATTTCAGTGCGAGGTTTCTACTATAACCATCTTCAAACTGTATACGTTTCATTTAAATCTGTGCAAATCTCTGATTTTCGATTTTACCAGTGTTGTTTAGGGGGCTTTTAGGTAACTCCAGAAATCCTTACTACAGCCTCACTCCGTCTCAAAAAGAAATACGTTTATGGTGTCACCGCAAAACCGCCATGTCCGCTGGGTATAAGTTACTTGAACCATGCAAACCTTCAAATCCTATATCCACATATTATTATACGCCAATCGTTTTGCTTCCATCGAACTCCACGACGGAGAAGGAAACACAAAATAAGAAGGTTTCTGCAACTTCGGGCGGACGCCTCGACCTATCTTGTACGCACTTCCCTCTAAAAGCCGAACGCAAACCCATGCATATGCAGCACAATTTGAGGCAGAAAATTCAGGTCACTCATTGTGTATAGCGCTATAAGCAAACCCTACGCAACTGGTATCCTGCTTGAGCGTGTAGTGCAATGTATTTCTGAGTTACCAACGATTCATTGAGTAGCGGTACACCAACCCTACACAACTGGTATCCAGCTTGAGCGCGTAGTGCAAGGTATTTCCGCGTTACCAATGAATGCTCTGCCTCAAATCGTGCCTGGTATAGCCAAACAGCGTGGTGGAAAGGTTGTCGACTCGGCCCCTTTTCCAAAACCCGGCTTAGGCTGTGTCCGTGGCTTTGTCTCTAGTTCCTCCATCCATAGTACAAGACATGAACACGGGAGGCATCTGGCTTTGTTTTTTTTAGTGTTATACTTGATTTTAAGAAAATGATCCAAAGCTTTAACTTCAACGAAGAACTCCAAACTGTGTTTTTAGCTTGAGGGGAACAGAGACGAATACGGAGCCGAAGCCTAAGCCGGGTTTTGGAAAAGGGCCTACCTGTTCTTGGATGCAAGCCGTCTCTGACAAGTTGTTCCAATGCGGCCAAGGTTGTACAACTGTCGTGGCTCGTGCTTATAAGAACGCAATGAGGCTTTACCCAACTCGGCGTATTACAGAGTAACAAGCATGGCATGCCCAGTGCCTTATCCACTTTGCAGCTGATTAAAAAGAAAAATGAAGAGGTTTTCTTTTAAATCCCAATAGCTGTAAAAAAAAAATGGAAGAAGAGCATGTTTTTATTTTTTTTATTTATTTCATTTTTTGGGATATATGTACAGCATTCATATCACAGCACACAAGTAAGAATAAAGTGGTAAACAGAAATAAATGAAAAATAAAACCAGACAAACCAAAAACAAAAAACAACAGCAACAATAACATCAGCTAGAAACTAGAAACTAGTTTCTGTCAGGGGGCTCTCCAAAATAATTGGATGACAGAAAAAATATTTAAATATATATATATGGAAAATATGATATAGACGGTTTATTTCAAACACAAATATCTAAATAAAGTGATCATAAGACCAAAATCATTCAAATTTACAATACTTCAATACATATTCATGGTTTTTTTTTAAATGTTTTTGTTTTTAATTTTAAAAACACCTAACAAATAACACATACATACAAAAGATTACACTATCTTGACAATGGGTGGTATAGTGGAGTGATTACACTCCTCGGTATTGGGGAAGTCCAGTGAGTGGTAAGCAGTTTTCTATCTATCATTGATTCAAGGAGGCGGGCCAATACTAATTTCTCAAGATATGCGATGCTGCCCCCCCCCCATATAAATCTTCCACGGTTCTAATTTAGAAGGATTGGAGGTGAAATAGTCGTTTCGATGGGAGGAGGGGTATATAGCTCAGCTTTTTTTTTCTCAGAACCGCCCCGCGAAGTCATGTTCGTCTTCTTGGCTCTGATGAAGCTCTCGGCGGGCGGACGGTGGAGAGAGGGAGCCCAAAAAAGCAAGTGCAAATTTATCGGGATTTTCAGCCGGTCGGAGCTGTTGGCTTAGTCATCCGAGGCGTCGGCTTCGATTTGCACAGCGACAGAAAACATTCGGACGAGAGGGGAAGCGGGTGAAAAAAAAAGAGTCCGATTTGGAGATAAAAGCCTGCCTTTTCTACATTGCCCATTGATTTTACTTCTTCTTTTTTTTATGGGTGGCGATCTCACAAAAAAATCAACACGGGGCATTCATATTTAACAGAGTGGATCGGTCGCCGAAGTCGAGACCTCCTTATATAGAAAAGCCCCCTCCCCCTCCCTCTCTGTCGTCAGTCGCACCCGCTTCCGCTCAGAATTGCCTCGATAATGATTCATTCGATCTTCGGGTATTGGAGAGACGTAGAGACAGATTCAGCTGTCTATCTCAACTCACTGTTTCTCCTCTCTAACATCTTCTTGAAAATTGATGCTTTTTTTGTTTACACATCGGCAATCTCCCCTGATCTGTCCCCTCTCCACCCCCACAACTAAAAAAAAGGTAACCATTACTTCTGTATTCGCTCTTTTTTTCTAGGACAGCCGAGAGGGAAGCTTTCTGTGTCTGTTTGTGTGCTTGTGTTTATGGTGGGTTGTGGGGTACCAGAAAAATGGGTGGGTACTCAGAACAATGGGATCGCTCCTTGTGGGGTACTATGTTGGTACCCCATAAGGTTTTCACGAAACTGATTATTTGGAATTAACTCAAAAAGGAGGAATTTCCGAGGTATATTTATCCGTCGCAAAGAGAACTATTCTATATAAGGGTCGTTCGCTAGAAATTTCGGGCCTAGGAAAGTGATTCAGGTCGAAAGGGGGCGATTTGAATTCTGCTTTTCTGAGAGTGTTTTTTTTAGTACGCGAGAAAATAACCCACAAGCATACGCGTGTAGGGGTGTGTGTGTGTGTGTGTGGGGGGGGGGGGGGTTAGTGACAGAAGCAGACTAAAATGTCTTCCTTAAGTCGTTTTCCTCAGTCGGATTTGTTTGAAGCGGAGACGCGTGCGGCCTTTTTGATTGCTACTGAGTTACCTAAAAATATAACTGGGTAGTGACTCCCTTTGAAATAGCTGTCGATAAACGCGCCAGGTAAGGTTTGCCACACGCGCACCCCTATTTGTCTCGATTATATTTTTGTCGACCACTTCTTTACTTATTCGTCCTTTCCGTGCTGTACCCCCCCCCCCCCACCCTCCCGAAAAGAAAATTGGTGTAATGTGTAGATTCAGCGTCAAGATAAGATGTAATATTCGAATTCTGGGGAGTTTTGAGGTGACGCCATGCGACGGAAAGGCTCGTATGCGAGTGAGTGCGGTTCTGAATAAAACAGAGGCAGGGAGGTGAGTAACTATACACACACAAAATAATTCGAACCTGTAATGTAATTGATTACGGTGTAGATTGTAAAATGGAAGGTGAATTGGGCTTGACGAGCCACCAGCTGTTTTCCATTTGATCAGTAAAAAAAGGGTCTCGTGAAAGTAAAAAAAAAGGTATCGTGGCTAAGCTACCACTCCATCGGCGCACGCGTGGGTTCGACGGGATGAGAGGCGTTAATCATTTTCAAGGCAGAGATGATCGAGGTGAAGTGCTCCACTTTTAAGCCCAGCGCTCGGCCCAGTTCTCCAATCGCTTATAGCAGTCGCTGCCTTCGCTGCTCGACCGCTACTCAAGGTCTTTTCTTTTTTGTTGTTGTTCCACGACCCGGCGCTACAGAGACTACACGGCCAGGTAAAAGTGAGGCCTCCGGTTCCAAAGTCTCGCTTGACCTAGATGGGGGCTCCCACGGCATACACTCCGTCCGCGGCCCCCTTCCGGTCATGCTTGTGCGCCGGCATGATTGAGCCCATCTACGGCGGCGGTCGTGTCTCCACATCCCGCTCACTTTCCTCTAATTGTCGGTCTTTTTTTTTCTCTCTCTCTCTCAAAAAAGGGAGTGACTATCATGTCTTTCCAAAACGAGTTGTTCTTTTTAGTTCCCGTTACATCTCATCCCGGGCACCTCTATAGTTATTGTTATCTTTTCTTTTCTCTCGGGCGGTCTCAGCTACGAGTTCAGCCTCGTAATTAATGGTTCTTTCCCTGTCTCACTCAGTCGTTAATCGCCTCGTCTCATCTCGGCTCACTTCGTCTCAACACGGCTCACTTCGTCTCACATCGGCTGTATACTTCGTCTCACCTCGGCTTTATATATCTCATTTCGCCTTACTTCGTCTCACCTCGGCGGACTTCGTGTCGCCTTGGCTGTATACTTCGTCTCACCTCGGCTGTATACTTCGTCTCAATTCGGCTTACTTCGCCTTACCTCGGCTTACTTCGTCTCACATCGTCTTTATACTTCGTCTCAGCTCGGCTTTATATATCTCATTTCGCCTTACTTCGTCTCACCTTGGTTTACTTCGTCTCAACTCGGCAGACTTCGTCTCACCTTGGCTGTATACTTCGTCTCACATCGGCTTTATACCTCGTCTCACATCGGCTTACTTCGACTCACCTCGGCTTATTTCGTCTCACATCGGCGTTATACTTCGTCTCACATCAGCTTTATACTTCGTCTGACCTCGGCTTGCTTCGTCTGACCTCGGCTTACTTCGTCTGACCTCGGCTTACTTCGTCTCACATCGGCGTTATACTTCGTCTCACATCGGCTTTATACTTCGTCTGACCTCGGCTTGCTTCGTGTGACCTCGGCTCACTTCGTCTCACATCGGCGTTATACTTCGTCTCACATCGGCTTTATACTTCGTCTGACCTCGGCTTGCTTCGTCTGACCTCGGCTTGCTTCGTCTGACCTTGGCTTACTTCGTCTCATATCGGCTTTAGGAATCGGCTCATCTCGCATTGCCTCGAATCAGTTCCCTGTGGCTTGCTTCGCGATCGTCTTTGTCACAGGCTGGCCGTAAAGGGCCGGTCACCCACCAGAGACCATCGAGATGCAACCAGAAGACTTTTTGCCGAGCAGCTGAACACTGTCTATTCGGTCTGCGTGGCGATGGTCGATTCGCAGAAACAAAAATACAGAGGATTTTTTTGTGTGGGGGGGGGGGTGGGGCTACCGCAGAGTCACATTTCAGCCCGAGTGGTGAAATTCAGACCCGCGGTCATGTCATCAATGACTGGGATGTGGCGTGTCGGCCCTGTCCACTCACCGAACTTAATCCGTCTGATCTGCTGACTTGCCTTACCAAGTGGCAATTTTGGATGTGATGTTGCAGTGTACATATGGAATGAATAAACAGACAAAAACTGTAGGCCTTTGTGTGTCATGTCGGCGTGGTCAGACTCGTCTCCTACCGTTTCAGTTCGGTCCATTCCGCGATCCCTTCGGCGAACTTCGGCACGCTCCACCACGCCTCGTTCATCCCAAGCGTCCTCCCGAATCCCCTCCTTCCCCCACGCCCCATTCACACCACGTAACGACTCTTACCCGCCCCGTGGGCAGCCGACTCATCCGACAGGCTCCCAGTAACAAGGGTTTCGGCGGGGCTCTTTCGAGCCGGTAAAAAAAAGAAGGCGAGGAAAACCCCGCCTCAATTTGGACGAGAGCGACGTTCCGTGAACCCCTGGAAAAGTGCAGACGTCGTCTGTCCCGACTTGTATTACAACATGGGCCGTTTTAATCAGCTCACACAGTCGAGAGCATCTTTACAGGCTCCTAATGTGAAGCAGAACCGTACACTGGCTTTCCTTAAAGAGGGGGGTAAGGTTTGCGAAGAGAGGGAGAGAGGACGCGGTTCTAGGAAGGACGAGGAGAGGCAGATGGGGGAGGGACTTGGTGACAATACCGACGGGCAGCGCGAGCACCGGTGCCATGCCGAAAAAAAAGTGTCCCTTGCTAAAAACTGTCCGCTCATTAGCATACCGATCGCTGATTGGTTTAAGCCTGAGTGACATCATTGCGATCCCGGAAACTTGCCAAATAGTGTCTGCGGCTACTTGTCGGTCAGTAATTGGAAAGGAACGGTCAGTATTTGGCAAGAAACGGACAGCATTCCCACTCTTGAGCGGACACTTTTTTTTTAGCAGCGGAAACTATTTGTCACGTAATACATGCCAAATAGTGTCCTTGTCAACTGCGCTTGCGCAACTGCCTCTATTGGACCAATCAGCGATCAGTATGCTAATGAGTGAGACAGTATTTGGCAAGGAACGAACAGCATTCCCACTCTTGAGAGAACCCTTTTTTTAGCAGCGGACACTATTTGACACGTAATACATGCCAAATAGTGTCCTTGTCAACTGCGCTTGCGCAACTGCCTCTATTGGACCAATCAGCGATCAGTATGCTAATGAGCGTGACCTTTTTTTGGCAGCGGACACTAATTGGCGTGACGCCGGGTATAAAACTATAATAATCAGCGTCGTGGAAACTGGACTGGGCAGCGGCCGAGCCGTACGAGCGACCTTTAGCCTTGGCAGACGGGTTGGATGCCGGCCGGGAAAGCGGGAAAGAATACGTGGGTAGAATACCGGACAGTTCTCGGTCCCGGCCACTGCAATTGTATACCCAACCGTCGATACGCCGGTCTCGACTTCGGAGAAAAGAATCGCTCGTGGCCACAGTCGGCAGCATAGAATAGCCTCCTTCATAAATAACCTTATATACACAAAAGAGGAATACGAAAGACGGAAAAAAAAAGAATGAACAAAATGAACAAGTCGAAGAGGAAGGGTGGGAGAGTGAGGGGGTGAGCTACCGAGGAATCGATGCCGAACGAAGGGTTCAAGTTCGGCAACTGACAACAGAATGTGAATGGGCGGATCGGATGACACAGCCACCCGCAACGCGATACCCCGGCACGCCGCGCAAAATGCCTCCGCGCGGACGGTGTGCACACTAAGCACGGGCGAGCGTGGCTTACACAAATTGAGCCGGGCTGTACGGTAGCAGGCCGCTATAGGGTCGGCGCGTTAATATTATCCCAGGCATAGACGCGGGGAGAGATTGTTTCTGCGATCACCAGAAGAAAAAACAACCAACCCCCCAAAAAAGAGGATTATTGACGTGCTTGCTTGCCGACTCTGAAAGCTTTTAGATTTCTCGCTTAGATCCTCAATTACAAATTGCGCGGGATGAAGGTACACCGTCTAAACAAATCGCGGCCGTTAAAAAAAAAAAAAAACATTTAAACGGCCTGTTTTCGTTAATGAATTCAATCACCGCTTCTGTTTTTAAAATCCTTGACGTGCTGCCAACTTACAGCCGACGTGAAACTGGGAGACGGGGCATTTTAAGCGTGCGCAACGGGGTTAGATAGACGAGTGTCCGCCACACGTGCGTCCGTCCCGCGGAATCCAACTCAATTCCCCCCCTCCCAAGATTCGCCGCCTTTTCAAAAAAAAACGTACCAATCAATGTTGACGCTGGGGTGGAAGCGGTATGGTATAAGGGACCGGCGCCGTGAATGGGCGTCACGCGATTTGACGGTCGGTTCGTGGGCTTCCGAGTCTGTCCAGTTGGCCCACAAATTAGGCCCCGTATTCGTCTGAAGCACCTCCCCTCTCTACCTTATTCACCGTCCGACACCGATTCCCAGGCCTCTTGAGAGTAAGTGTTTTTTTTGTTTACTTGTGGGCCAGGCCTAATACGACAGGAATGCCGGCCACTTCAGATAATGTGACCGACAGCCTAGACTATGGGCTCTCATCCTGCTGTCTGTCTCTCCCTCTCTGTTTCTCTGTCTCTGTTTGTCTCCTTCCACCTCTTTCTATATCCCTATCCCTCGCTCCCTCGCTCTACCGCTACCTCTCTCTCCATCTCTCACCCTATAGCTCTCTATCACTCATTCTCGTCCTCTCTCCCCTCTCTCTCTCCCCTGTCTTTATCGCTCTCTCCACTCCTCTCCATTTCCTTCTCTCCCTCTCCCTCCCTATCTCCCCCTCTCTCTCTTTTTCCCTCCCTATCTCTCTCATCCCTCTCTCTACCCCTGACCCTCTCCCTCTCCCTCTCCCTCTCCCTCTCCCTCTTCCTCTCCCTCACACTCTGCCTCTGCCTCTGCCTCTGCCTCTGCCTCTGCCTCTCCCTCTGCCTCTGCCTCTGCCTCTCCCTCTCCCTCTCCCTCTCCCTCTCCCTCTCCCTCTCCCTCTCCCTCTCCCTCTCCCTCTCCCTCTTCCTCTCCCTCACACTCTGCCTCTGCCTCTGCCTCTGCCTCTCCCTCTGCCTCTCCCTCTGCCTGTCCCTCTGCCTCTGCCTCTGCCTCTGCCTCTCCCTCTCCCTCTCCCTCTCCCTCTCCCTCTCCCTCTCCCTCTCCCTCTCCCTCTCCCTCTCCCTCTCCCTCTCCCTCTCCCTCTCCCTCTCCCTCTCCCTCTCCCTCTCCCTCTCCCTCTCCCTCTCCCTCTCCCTCTCCCTCTCCCTCTCCCTCTCCCTCTCTCCCTCTCCTTCTCTCTTTCTCTGCCCTCTCTCTCACCCTCTCTCCCTCTCTCTATCTCTCTCTATGTCTCTATATATCTCTCTCACTCTCTCTCCCTCTCTCTCTATCTCTCTCTATCGCTCTCTCTCCCTCTCCCTCTCTCCCTCTATCTCTATCTCTCGATCTCCCCCCCCCCTCTCTCTCTCTCTCTCTTTCTCTCTATGTCTCTACATATCTCTCTCTCTCTATCTCCCTCTCTCTCTCTATCTATCTATCTCTCTCTATGTCTCTACATATCTCTCTCTATGTCTCTACATAATTATCTCTCTCTCACTCTCTCCATCTCTCTCTCTATGTCTCTGCATATCTTTCTCTCTCTATCTCTCTCTCTCTATCTCTCCATCTCTCGCTCTCCCTCTCTCTCCGCTCTCCCTCTCTCCCTTTTCCCCTCTCTAAACGTGTAAGTAATCATGGTACGAGCGCCGGCGCCAATGTACGCGTCAGTGAATGGGTCCTGCCAGTAAACCTTCGACCTCATTCCTACGCCAGAAGTACCCGAAGAGGCCGGCTTAATTAAGTAAGCTGACACGACCAACCATCTATGTTATGAATTTCAAACGAAATGCTTTGTCCAAACTCTTTCCATCCCTCTCCTATAGTGGTCTCAATTCTCTATATGTGACCCGGCACAGCAAAACGAGAAATAACCCCCACTTTTGAGATTTTGAGATTTTCTAATGATGTGAAAGAGTATACCAATAGCTTTCAAATGATATCTAAATTATTTCCGTGTGAACTTTGTTGTAAATAGTACAAAGGGGACTTCGCTCGTTCGTTTGGTACCAGACACAATATAGCAGCACCAGTCTAACTCCTCGAAAGCGGCCATTCAACAAAGCAGGAACTTTACATTTTCATGAAAACAGTGCACAAACACTCCCCGAAATCCTTGTTTTGTTAACATTTAGAGACGGATTTCGGAAAAATCCTTTGGACATAATATCCTCCAATACATTAAGTTTCTGAAAATACAAAAAAAAAATGTTTTGTTATCGAATTGAGAAGATACTTTAACGCCAGGCGTTGTTTACTCGAAAAGTGTTTTGGTGGGATATTCCTCATGTCGCTGTGCCGGGTCACATATCGAAGGGCCAAAACAAAAGACTGGATCATTATCGCATGCGACTGCGGATCACTTTGTGCACACTCGCTGCCTTCACTATCCGGTAGCCATATATAAAGCAGTGCGTAAGGGTATCTCAGTTTTGCCAATTCGGCTACTATTCCTCCCGATATCTTGTCACACAGAAGCGGCTGGCGTTTGAGGGAGGGGAACGGGAGAGCCCAAACCATCTTGGGGCGGACCCTCGTCTGCAAAAGCCATATACAGCACAAGACGGGCAGTGCACCAGCAATGTATGGACCGACGAACGAGTGCCAGATTCGATTGCAATCATTACCCGTGGCCGGTATATGGCTGGTCCCTTCCCAGGGCAGTTTGGAGTGGGGGAGGGTTGTGTTACCCCTCTACCTCCCAGTAGTAACGACGCCGTTCGAGTGCGACTCAGATATATACCAAGTTTTTACCTAATGGCACGCGTAATTTTTTTTTTGCCCGGGACGGGAAAGGCCATCATTAGCATAAAGGCGCGCCATTTGTTGCATTTTTGTCTACGCGTGGTGAATTATTCATGATAATCATTCCACTTACCCACTCAGATCTTGATCTGAGTATACCTGTTAGGTGTACATGTACACATACACAGTGTACATGTACATGTACGTGTGTGTGTGTGTGCCTACATAATGTACCGGTAACTAGTGTATACTACACCGCAAGCGTGTACTAAAGATGTCCGTGTGTAACATTTTCATGAATAATTCACCATGTCTGGATAAAATGCAACCAATAGCGCGTGTTTATGTTAATGGTGGCCTTTCCCATCCTGGGAGAAAAAAAAATTACGCTACCGGCTCCCTGCCTGTCCCTCCTGCTAATCCCACCCACTCCCTCCTCCCTCACGAATCTTGTCATGTGATTCGCGAGGCTTGCAGAACCCCAGAAACCGCATGTCGTTGGTATGGATCAACTATAGTCGCCCTGGGCGTTCTTGATTCAATTCAGTAAAGCTGCCTTGGCACCATAACTTGCCTTTAAACTGTACGCATAAAAATGTCCTGAATCGAAGGATCACCTGGCCGATGTTCCGTGCTAGGTAAATGATAGTGCAATACTAGTAAAAACAGAGACCGCCTCGCGATGCGCTTTGCAGTCCTGTTCACGCGAGAAAGACTTTTTATTCTTGGCTGATCTGCACGTTCAAGCGGCTAAGTATACGTGTGGCGTAGAGATGGCTCGCATTGGAAGTGGGTTTAGAGCATAGAGCTCTATAGATAAACCAGAGTGCGCACTCATCGCGTGACGCGTGCCGACAAGGGGACTGCGACGCCATTACCAAAGAGGGCAAATGCATGGATCTGTATGGGACAAACTAATCCCATTTTTTTACAAAAAAAAGTAGGACATTAAAATTTCCCCAATCCTATGAGATATTGGTTGCCTTTCATTACTAAAAACATTTCTATAACATTTTCCGCATTCACAACCTTTCGGCTATAGGCCTACCTTTCCGCATTCATATCACGCGCGATCGCTATTCACATCCGGGCACTTCGAGCTGAAGTTGCCCTCTTTGGTAATGGCGGATGTTAGACGGACATACTTTCAATGGTCACCTTAATCTGGTTTGTCTGCTTGTTTGCATACAAGACCGTAGTTCGCTCGCTGTTTTTGTCTTCGTATGATTCCCTGGCTTTCTCTTCACTCGTGTCTGCTTGTTACTAAATGTAACCCGGTACTGCCTAATCAGGATTCTCGTCCAAATTGAAGTACCTCATTATCAAGGAGTAACTCATTAGCTTTCCGATGATGTCAACATAATTATTTGTTTGACGTTGCCGAAGTCTAGCTTACGACGTGAGAAATACGACGAGGCAACGCGCAGAGAAAAGCACTTTTCGAGAAAAACGGCTCTACACACTTACGAATTCCCCCTGTTGTCCAATTTTACAGACATTTTTTTTTTTAAATTCCTTCAGACAATTTATTTTCCTTTACATAAGCTTTTCGAAAATTCAAACAAGAAAAAAAATGATTTTAACGATACTTTGAGTTTTGATACCGTTTACTCGAAAAGGACTTTTGGCGTAAATGCCTCATTACACCATCTTTAAGCACATAATTATGTGATACTTAGTGTCCAGTCACAAGTTTTTGATTATGATACCCTTATGATGTCCTTTTCCAAGACCTTTAACGTGCTATACACTGTAAAAATGGTGCTCACATCATGCACATGGATGAAGTATGTTGAGGCACGTGGTGCACGATACATGCGCATGAGGTGATGCTCACTTTCACTCCATGTGCTTGAGGTACACTAAATAGGGAGATGTTCTTGTACATGAAGCGCTCATCCGACTTTTGCTCAAGTGATTACAATGCCACATGTGCTTGAGCTGCAGTATCTCATGTGCATGAAGTACAGTAGGTACCTCAAGTGTTCATGATTCTGGGACAAATATGTGCCATTGCAGAAGTGCAAGGGGTGCAGTTCGTTTTTACAGTGTATAACTGCCTCTCCCCGTCCAGGTAGCACAGCGGTGCATGTACAATGTACCTGCACGGCCGAGAAAGGTTTGCGGTGACACCACTGCCTGCGTATGGTCTCTTTTCGGGAAGGAGCGCGACTCTGACGGAACCCGGTCCCAGTGCCAACGTTTCGGACGGCGTGGGCTCTACCCGTGGCCGGGCGACCCGAAAGCCGAGTTACCGGCTCTTCCCAGTGACGAAATTGACCGACCTGGTGACGTGCAAGAGCGCGCGCAAGAGCGTCCCGAAACGTTGAGATATCGTGCCATCTCATTCTCTGCTCATTCTCTAAAGACAGGCCTTCGTGGCGTCGCAGAAAAGATCTCAGATATTGCGCTTCCACCGTTGCAGACCTATAGGAATATCCTATCACCTGCCCACTGCAGGGCTGACGGAGACGACCCTGTGCTCAGTTCCCCCGGCGCGCTTTTGAAAACCCAATAGCAATAACGAGAACTCTGCGTGCTGTTCCCCAGGCCAACGGAGACAAAAATCGACTCGAAATTCGAGCCACTTTGAAATCCTTAACACAAAAAAATATTGCGCTGCGAAACAGGAACACTGCAATTTCTATCGATTGAGAAACCTTGGACAGGTAAAGTTCGGTTAGCCTATTAGAAACTGATAGTTAAAAACCATTTCATGTTTAGATAGGCTAAGACTTGAAGGTCTGCGTGGTGGAAATACGAAGTGGAAGGCTTGCAGTGATACCATGAATCTCTTCTCTTTCAAGATGTGTGGCTCTGAAAAGACCCGGTAAATCGTCGTTTCTGGTAGTGTGTACTCTGCCCGTCGTCGGGAGAGATACATGGTGTCACCGCAAACCTTCCACTTCATTTCAAGTTACGCGTGTTCCGTGAATGTTTCAAGCGGGTTGTTCTCCCCTTCGAATGAGCTAAATTCTGGTATCGACGTGCGAGGATTGTAGATTTCTTCCTTCCTTCTTTTACTCGTTCGGAGGGTCCGCGTTTGTCAAGTATAAAAGCCATTTCGGCCGTAACAGTACGCGCTCCCTGCGTACCCTCTCCAAGCCCCGGCCTGTTTTTCGACTAAACAGGGTCCGTGTTGATAGAGACCTCGCCAGAGCGGTGGCTCGCCCGTCCCAGGCCAGTCTAGCGGAGTGCACGGGCGGGCGGGAACTCCGGCGAGGGGGCAAATCAATGGCTTGAGGTGTGATGGCCGGGGAGGTTACACTAACCCTATGGCGGCACCGCGCTCTAGACAGCAACCTGTCCTATCATGCTCGCGCCCTTAATATACGTCACCTCGCCGCCCTCCAGAAAAAAAACCCAGAACGTTGTTCCATAGACATAGTGTGATGTTTGCGTCCAGGAGAATGTAATTCAATGAGGGTTGGCCCTGGCTCGACGTAATAAGAGTGTCCAGCGCTTTGCCCGATGCCTGATGGAAAAACAAAATCAGGCAGCTCGGGCGGGATTCGAATTCACGACTCCTGCTTTATATTGTTATTGTTAGATGCTACGGAGCTCTGGCGAGGCCATCCGACTTTTGGAGAACCCGAGATAAGTCATATCGGGATGACGAGAAATCAGTAGCCATTGTAAAGAGCCGTTCTGCCCACCCCCCCCCCCACGCTAAATATGCTCAGGGGGTGAGAATGGCCTGGATCAAAGTGTACCCCGGACAGACTTATCTTGGTAAATGTGTCACCCGGACAAAATATACATGGACACAACCTGGTAAATGTGTCCGGGCAGACACATTAAAAGGGGGGTGGGCAGAATCAACCTTCACATCGTCGTCTCGTGATGCAAAAGTCAGAGGGCACCTCCAGGCCTCCGTAGATGACAACGCGATCCATCGCCATTCTACTTTCAATCAAAAAGATGTTCCACCATAGTAGCCATCGTTCGCTCATCGCTCTTCTACATGACCGATTGTCTTACGATCAGTCTCCCGCAATGTTTGTTTATGCACAATATTGAATGGCCTCGGCTATTGTTTTATGCGTTTTGACGCAGAAGACTCGACTTGCAACGTTCTCTGCATTCGCGTTTAATTGCTAGGGAGGCAAACGAATTATGTTCCCGTGGGAAGAGGGATGGGGGCTGCAACCAGCTTCTCGACCCGAACCTAACTATTAAAAGCGGATGTAACCGGGCCCGGCACCGCTATCTCGAGACCTGAGAGGAGTCTGGCGTAAGGCCAGCGAGCGTCGGCCTAGCTGCGAGGTCGACCGGTCGGTCCTGGCCGCGAAGCGCCTGCCGACCCCCTTGAAACGAGCCGAATATTGCTTCCCCGGCTGCAATTTCCCCAGCACCGTAACCGAACACCCGACGCCCAAAGCATCGCCGTGCGTGCCCCGCGCGCGGCCGGCCGAGTTGAGCGGTTGGGCGGCGAGTGCCGACACACTGGACGGCATACCCGCGCGGCCGTCATCTCGAAGGAGCCATTGGAGCGGGGGAGATTGAGAGTCGGCCGAACGCCTTTTGTGTCTGGCAGACGTAAATATTTGCAGACGCCACCAGCGTTGGTGAAAAAAAGGGGGTCCTCGATAAGAAGCTTGAGTAGGCTCTTCAAACAGCGGTGAAGAATGGAGCTCAATCTCGCCGTGACTTATTCAATCCCCCAGAAATGAAAAGAGGAACTTTTCCATAACGAATAGTGGTCCCATTCTTGACATTTTTTGGGGGGTGTGGGTAATTCAATGAGGGTTTGCCCTGCTCGACGTAATAAGCAGTGAGTGCTCAGTGCTTTGCCTCGAAAATCAGGCAGCTTGGGCGGGATTCGATCCAGAGACTCCTGCTTTCACTTGCAGACGTCTGGAGAGAGCAGGAGTCGCGGGTTCGAATCCCGCCCGAACTGCCTGAAATCTTTTCATCAGGCATCGGGCAGCGATACGCTCTCAATGCTTATTACTTCGAGCAGGGCAAACACTCATTGTATTGCTTTCTCCTCTACGCAGAACATCATGTTATATCAATTTTTTGTTTGTAAAGGTCACGTCAATTCGATGATGGTAGGTGTTTAAAAAACTCTTGACGACCAAAGTTGGCCGATTATAAGGCAGTGATCAGTGTAAATGATGTGAATATTTCGTCGATATAAAGAAAATTTAAAAAATGGTTTTGGAATCTGGAATCAAAACCATTCAAGAATTACCAATCCATGTATTACATTGTCGAGATTCGCTGTTATTTTCGATTCTGTGTGCATTCCCATGTGCACGAGAAGAAACTAAATAAAAACAACATACAAAAGAATGATTACTGTGAATGACAGCTTGGGGACATCTTTAGATTATTTCAAGATGAACACTATGACCTTCGAATTCTTCAAGAAATGTTTCCGGAGATTTCATGAGCCGCATACTACAGTACGCTTACAAATGCTTCTATAGGCGTAATCCATATGTAATTGCTTTCCGCACGCTTCGGGAACAAAAACCCACATTGAATTTTTTTGCGATTTAAAAGGTGTATCTATTTAACAAATGTGACGTCGCTCTTCGGGAGCCTTGGGCAGATTTGTCCGAGCCTGATACAAAAACCTTTACTTACAGTTAGCAATTTCTGTTATGAGCGAAATCCCTAGGATGAACGAGTTGTGTTCTTGAATTCCACCAGGGGTCGTTTCGAACCACTCTGATTGTTTTAGCGGTCGCTGGTATAATTTACGTCGGCGGTTCGGTTCGGTCTCGATCTGTGCGGCGATGTATTTTCCCCGGTCGCTGAGGTTGTTGTTTTTTTCTAAGTGGAACGGCGGCAGTGGACTTCATTACGGGCCTGGATGTCGGGGATTACGGAGCCCGTCGTTAAATTGAATGGAATCTGGAGACCTACTGGAGACTGGAACGGCCGGAATATACCGCCACCAAGAGATGCCGACGCCATTGACATGTGGCGAAGCTCTGTTTTTCTCAGCGGTAAAATGTCGGCGGGGTCACTTTCCAGCGGGTATATAGAGCCGTTCCTCTTGCTGGAGTCTGATATTTGTTTACTTTGTCATTTCCATGGATTAATTTGATTTTTTTTTTAATTAGCCGTACCAATGATTTGGTAATTGAAAGTGCTGACCGCAGTTCGCGAAGAGTCAATCTTGATTTGAATACAGTTACATTTTTGTGCAAGCATCGGCTTGCGTACCTCGGACATTGATTCCTTATATGTAAGTATGCATAAATGAGGAGGAGGGGAAGGAGAAGGGGAGATGAGGGAATGGGGAGGGAATGAGGAGGAGGAGGTGGGAGGGGAGGTGGGGGGGAGGTGGGAGGGGAGGGGAGTGGGAGAGGAAAAGGAAGATCAAGGGAAGGGAAATGACATTGGTAGGGGAGATGTGGATGGTATGGGCATAGTGATTGGAATACGGAGGAGGAAAGGAGGGAGGAGAAAGATAAGGAGGGGGAAGGAGAAGGAGAATAAGAAGGAGAGGGAGAAGAAGAAGGAGAAGGAGAAGGAGAAGGAAAAAGACGAAGAAGGAGAAGGAGAAGGAGAAGGAGAAAGGGAAGGAGAAGGAGAATGAGAAGGAGAAGGAAAAGGAAAAGGAAAAGGAAAAGGAAAAGGAAAAGGAAAAGGAAAAGGAAAAGGAAAAGGAAAAGGAAAAGGAAAAGGAAAAGGAAAAGGAAAAGGAAAAGTTGTTGTTGGTGGTGGTGTTGGTGGTGGTGGTGGTGGTGGTGGTGGTGGTGGTGGTGGTGGTGGTGGTGGTGGTGGTGGTGGTGGTGGTGGTGGTGGTGGTGGTGGTGGTGGTGGTGGTGGTGGCAGTGTTGGAGAAGCAAGAGATAGAGGCGGAAGGGAGCAATAGAAGGAGTAAAACAAATAAAAGGATATGCCGGGGACCGTCCTTTCCTAGCATGTTCGGGATTGTCACTTGGGAGTAGTACTGATTGTTAAATATACCAAGCGGTGTATAGATACGAAAACATTCATGACGAAATTCATGAATCACCAGCCATCACCAGATGGTCCACAGGCGGTATACGCCCAAATCCAAACCTACCGTCAATAGCACGACCTAATGGGACCAGTTGGGAAAAAACAATTGGACCGAATCCTTCGTTTATTCGCCAGCCGAGCAACCGACGGAATGGACGTGACGTGAGGGAGGCACTCGTGGCGACGTCAGAGACCCGACAGCAGGCCGGCTAATAATTATAATAACGAGGGGGCCCCCTCGTCCTCGATGTCACTGGGAAAATTGAAACCGTACCCCTTCCCCCATAATTGGAAAACAGGATCGCCATTGATCGCTGAGCATATAGACCCGGCACTGATAGCGTCCGGACCTTGTTCCCTTCCCCTTCCTCTCCCCTCCCCTCCCCTTCCCCCTTATATTCTATCACTTCGTCGGCTTTGTTTCCCGGGCCACCACCTCGATGGATTAAATGAAGACGGTGCCGGCTCAGTGCTACCTGACTCGGCTGATAATGACCCGAAGTCGGGTATAGATCGCTTGCATGCACCAGCGGCCATATCTGGGGCCTAGTCTTTGTTCCTCTTGGATAGGCAAGAGTGCACTCTTTGTACCTGCATTGTCGCTAAATTTTGATAAACCTTAAAATTTAGTGGGCCTGACGTTTCGATCCTAGCAGGACCTTTCTTTAAAAAAGGTCCTGCTAGGATCGAAACGTCAGGCCCACTAAATTTTAAGATTTACATTTTGGTAATTTTAGTCAGTAAGCAGTTTGCAACATTTTTGTATATCACCTGAATTTGGATAACGCTAGAAGGCCCCAAAGATGGCCGCCGGTGCAAGCGATCTATCGGGGGGTGGGGGGCTATGTATAGTCCTTGGCGGGTTTGGTTTGAGATTGGAGGGAAATCAGAAAGGTATCTGGAAGGGACTGTGCCCGTATAAGGACCGATGTAAGATTCGGAGGTTTGATGCGCTGTGGAATCACAACGTTGGAAAGATTTTTGGTGACACCGTGTCAACCACCTCGTTCACCAATGCGCGCTGCTCGGATGTCTTCATCATCTTCTTCTTCTCGGGTCCTTTCTCTCAATTAAGCTCGATCTAACGGATACTGGACGCAGGCGACCCCATAAGGCGTGAGTGCAGTAAGGTCTGCTTGGGTATACAGGGCTTGGGCAAAAGTGGGCATTCCAGGAGATGACTCTTTGGTGTCCTCCTCTCCACCTTCACATACTGATCGATGCCCTTCATTGATGACCTCCATTTGGCCATTATAGGGCGTTGCACCGGCCGACTCCAGTAGGCAGACGATGATTCAACGTTTCAGGCCGTGCGTCCTCTGCCCGTCCCCAAGAGACCGCCGCTATAAGGAGTCACTTTATTGACGATGCTTACATCAGACAAAGCTCCCCCCCCCTAAAAAAAGTGTATTCAATACCCGCTCTTCGTAGAGCCACACTCACTCTTGGAAGATATGAGTTGCACGGTATCACACTATGAACATCTTAACCATGAAAAAAGGGTGAAAATGTCATTTCGCCGTGTGATTTCACTGTGCATTTTACAGTGAAGTCACCGTGAACTTAATTGCCTCTCTGACCTGATAAGGACATCTTCGGGTCACTAAAGAGACCGTGAAATAAACGTGAATATCTAGGGTGCCAAGCTCCAGCCTTGAGGGATGGCTAATTTAATTACCAGTAGGGACCACCAGCCTCCATAGAGGTACTGTATGGTGTCCTTGTAACTGTCACTCCAAGATACTTCTAAACTGCCTCTAGCCCTTTACCACCAGGAATGTGGCCTTGGAGACCACTGGTGAAAACACCGTGAAAATGACTCGGCTAACTGTGTGCCACGAAATAGGGGTGAAAACACGGTGAATTTTCTTTTCACGGCTAAATGAAATTTTCAGCCTATTTTCACGGTTAAGATGTTCATAGTGTCAGCGTAAACGTTCCGCGAGGGATGATGACATTGCGTGGGGTTCGGAGCCCGCTTGAGACCCACACATCGGGCTTCGCTGCACGGCGGGGCGATGTCCTAACCTTCCCCCAACCAGTGGACGCGGATATAGTTTAATGATCAATCGCCCCTGAAAGGGGCCGCTCTGATAAACTCGTGACAGTTCTGGAGTCCTTACACACACAGAGTACCGACAACTATTGTTCTGTTTTGCCATTTTGTTTCCATTGTTCGGTACGGAGTGGGGTTCACCAAGATCATGTTTGACGCAAGCAATTATTTCACTACAGCAGATTATTCTGTCGGTGGCAACTCAGTGAGCGAACAATGGCCGAACAGGGAAACAAATTGGCGACCAAATCCTTAAAGAAACAATCGTTGGAACTCACTGTATATAGGGACTCTACTCAGTATAAACTATAACTGTTCTTCTTTTTTTCCCCTAGTGTAGACATCTAATGCTCTACCTTCACTGAAACCACATACCTACTTCATCTATAAACACACACGTACTGGCCCAATTCCGGACTCGTTATGCTAACCTATTTTAAGAAATTAGACCGAGCCAATTTCACTTTCCATTCTCCAATTTATTTTTTCTCCGGACAAAAAAAAAATCCTGTCGTTCCAAGCAAACATACTGGAGAGCCAATATTGTGTGAATACGTATATATATAGGGTACCAGCTGTGACAAGTGCCAGACCCAGGGTGGGTTTCACAAAGCCTTAGGATGCATGGTTAATTATACTTACGATGGATAACCCATTGTAAGGTGACACACCGTATACGGTTTCTGTGCATCGTTCACCGTCTTGCAATTGATCGTAAGTGAGTGGTGAAATGGACGCGGGGACGAATACAAAATCAACGACAGCGTTTCAAAACGGGACAACGAAATTCCGGTAGGTTCTGACTTATCATTTAAAATACGAGTCGTTACGGTTGTGTCTTCTCGGATCTTTTCGTCTAAAACAAAACCTTCATCTTCAAGTCTAAACTCAAAACCCATTTAAATAATCGAGCTTAATCTTTTAAACTGCTGTTTGTTCCTATTGTTGTTATCAGCGGTAACCCTGGATTATTTGTTTGTCTGTCTGTCTTTCATTAACTGCCCTGTCCTTTTGTTAAGACATACCTGACTCAAGCTCCGGCTTAATAGGTATTGCCTTTCATCTGTGGCCTTATAATGTATGAACAAGAATCACCTATACTAAATACATGTACAGTCAACTCAACCGAAGTCAACCGAAGGTATATTGTGTTTTGTTTCTTAGTTTTTCCTGTCCTACATTATAAGGCCATGAATGAAAAATAAATGTATAATAATAATAATAATAAACAAAACGACTGACGTTTCCACCAGGTTCGGTTTGTCAGATTCACCCTTTGGGCGTGGCAACGCGTTCTCTAGCTTGACCTTTGCCCTTTGACCCTTTGAGCCCCTGGGCCGCTCCGGGTTCCAAGGGGAGGTCAGCCCCTATTCCGAGGGAGAAGCGTGAACAACCTATCCAGTGGTATGCGGTTCTTAATTTATGTGGTTTTTTAAAGTTACCACCAGGGAGATCACTTCTTGTTGAAGTGATTTGTCTTATCTTACCGAGGACTAAAATGTTCAGCCTAATTCAGCAACCTTGTCCTTGGTTTATTTCTCAATTTATAATGATTTTCAGCGACGCTAATATCAATATCCGTTTATGACGGTAATTGAACGTTCGCGTAATTCGATATACGGCTTCGATCGAATTCTATCATAGGTCGGTATTGGTTTGGATATTTTCCAATCCCAGTCTTCCGAAACCGAAAGAGAGCCGTTCTCGACGTGCTCAAGTGCCCGCATTGCCTATGGTCACTTCGGGCTAAAACTGCGATACCGGTATGCGCGTGGGTAATCGTCGGATACCCGAACCCCCGAACTGGGTGTAATCTAGGCACGGTGCAGGTACGCCTTGGTCGTTCCCCCCTCTGGGCTCCGATTGATCGGTCTAATTAATTCTGCCGCTTAATTTGCCGTGTAAACCCCAGCCCGGTACTGGGTTTTAACCAACCATAAGCACTTGTTATTGGACAGGGCCTACCATGTATATTTTCTCTCCTCTTTTTTTTTTTTTGGCTTCCACCCCGAGAGATGTGCACGCCCACGGCTCAAACGCTGCGAAATGAATTGGAAGCAACGTTGACGTTGAAGAAAATCCACGTGCGTTTTCCCTCTCCCCGTTTTTTTTTTTCTCTTCTTTTTTTTCCCGACCGAATGGTCGGCTAATATTGCCCGTGCATAGGCGCATTTTTTTTCGGATATTAGTTTTGCCCTGCCCCACTTCCTGAGAGGTGGAGCACTACACTCGGCGCTTTTAAAGTAGCAATGCAGGTGATTTGTAGCTGACTATAGAGGCGGGTGGTGATCCTAATGTGACGTCACTTCCGTTAATTTAGCGGCCGACTGCGTCAGCGTAAAAAGCTTATATCTGTATCCGGAGCAAGTTGATCAATGCTGCATATAGGCCTACCGTGAAGTTCTCGGAAACCTGGTCGGGCTTCGCAAATTCATCAGCGGCGATCCTTGCATGATTTGAAGGTGTTTTGGGGAGAAAAGGGTAACGGCAAGTCTTAGCAATAATTATTGTGAACCGAACGAAGGTGAAGATGCTTTTCAAGCTGAAATATACACCTGTAAATCTCTTATAAAAAAGTGCCGTCGGCAATGGCGAAAGCGAATCGAAAGTTTCAGAATTACTTTTCCGAAAGCCATTGTTTCCGTTCCACAAGAAAAGTCGTTGAATGACACTGGCGGTCACAACCAAATACCGATCGGACTTAATAGTTGATCCCAGGAAATTCGAGTCAGGTTTAGAGTCGTCCTGTGGGATGAGGTGCACACTATTTCATACATATAACATGATGTACCGGTATGCGTCGAGGGGCATGTCATTCAACGCAGGTATGCCCTGATCGACATTAGATATAAGCACTGAATGCTCAGTGCTTTGCCCGATGCCCGATGAAAGAAATATCAGTGGGTGCTCGGGCGGGATTCGAACCCGCGAAGTCGAGCAGGGCAAGCCCCCATTGAGTGCACAATGAAATACAGACCAATTTCTATTGAACTCACTAGCTGCAAACAATCATTACAAAACACTATTTCCGAGTGACTGTGTGTGTCTCCCTCAACGCACAGGATCCCCGCTGCTTGTGATAAACAAGATAGGTCCCTACTCGGAGAGCTAACCAATCTCGCGGTCGGTAGTATCGTGACACGACGAAGCTCAAGTCGACTCAACTCATCCGCCACGCTCTCGCCCTTTCCATTCATTGACGGCAATTACCGCCCCGCCGTCCGCGAGGTTTCGTGCACTATGGAATGAGCCCCAAGTCGATCGAGCGATCCCCCTCTTTTTTTTTCCAATCACCGCAAGAGTTGGAGTGCCAGGCGGCGGCGGGAGAGTGGGGTTCACATTCCTTGTTACTCCCCCCGCCCGCCCGCCCCTTCCCGCAATCCATTAGCTCAATTTTTCTCTGATGACCGGCCGACGGAGTGTGGTCGTATCGGCAGTATCAGCCGTCGTTCGGATCACCGTCGCTGAGTTCCGATATTGCGTCGATAACCCCGTACCCTCCCCCCTCTCCTCCCATCCCCCACCCCCACAAGTTGCTGAACGTGGTGTCTGACCCGCGGCCAAGTCGCCCCAAGTCGCCCCGCAAAGCTCCCGGCCGGGTCGAGCCCCCCATAAACTGGCTGGGAGGTCGTGTTGCTGCCAACAACAGCAGCTACACAAATCCCGGTGGAATGTCTGATCGAACCTATAGGGGTAAGTAGAACGATGGGAAGACGGTGTGGAGCTTCGCACGACAACCCGATCCTGTTTGTGTCGGCCTTAGACGAGTTCAAACAGTTTCTGATTAAAACCAGCCCTTTGGTCATCCTCGGCAATCAACGTCAAGTTTAAAAGCCTCTCTCCTCCCCCTCCCCCTCCCCCTCGACAAGCAGAAAAAAAACACACAACACCGTGTTATTAGTACCTCCGTGACCATAGATTGTTTTCCCACGCGCTCGTAGGATCCGTGCACCGACAGAAAGAGTACAGGCATGCCACACAAACGCGAATGTGTTTCCTGGATACCTGGATTTGAAGGACTATCTTTATCTATGTTTTTCTGTCCATATGGGAACACAGCCACTAAGCCACAAAGACACATAATGGTTGCAATAGCAGTCTCGGAATTAGCACTGGAAAACTAGGGCAAAAGGGTTGAAAGTTGTTTAAGAAAGGTCGTTAAGTTTTAGGTCACACGGGAGGATGAGATGAGTTGCGTAGAAATGGACACAAGAGGAGAGGAGAATGAGGAGAATGAATTGGAGGAAAAGGGTGGGGATACGGAGTAGGAGGAGAAGAAGGGGAGGAGGAGTTGGTGGAGGAGATAAAGGAGTAGGAGAATGTGGAGAAGTGGCGAAGTTGGAGGAGGTGGAGAAAGGGGAGGTGGAGAAAGGGGGATAGAGGAGGTGGGGGAGGAAGAGGGAAGGAGGTGGAGGAGAAGGAGGAGGCGAAGATGGACGGGGAGGAGGTGGAGGAGAAGGAGGTGGAGGAGGAGTGGAGCAGGAGGAGGAGGGGAGGAGGAGGGGAGGAGGAGGGGAGAAGGGCAGAACGAAGAAAAAGAAAGATAAAGGGAAAAATTGGGAAGAGAAGGAGGAAGATGACCAAGAATGACTTAATGCTGGTATACAGTCTGGCACTGTTGATTCGCTGTAAATAAATGCCAAGTATTTCACATTTATAAAGGTGATACAGGTCTGAGTATGGAAGGCCAATATCGAGTAGCTCTGAGGCAACATATGTGGAGGGCATGATGTGTCCGTGCCAGTGGGACCTTTGTTGAGAAAGTTTGTGCTAGGATCTTGACGTCAGACCCTCAAAAAAAAAAAAATCATTTTTTTTTTTAGATTTACACTTTAGTAAATTTTGCCAGAAGGCAGTGTACCGCACGTTTGCCTATACAGGCCTATTACTTTCCGTAGCAATGCGTGCGTGCAATTTCTAACACCTATCGGCAAATCAAAGATAAATTATTAAACACTTCAGACAGATAGTAATAATGCCCGTACGCGAGAAGCGAGGAGCCCAGTCACTCGGGAAACGTCACTTGTCCGACCGCCCTGCGATGTTTTTTTTTTTAACGCCCTTGCATTGGTGACGACGATGCTCCATCGCCTGCGTTATTTTCACGCATTGCGACGCCCTCACAAGTCGCTCCGAAGATTTGCTGCGCGATCAAGAGATTGGACTCGGGCAAAAATGGCGATGAGCACAGCGCCTCGGATTGCCCCCGCCCAGATGTACCGAGTATTCAAGCGCGGCCGGCAGGAGCGTATCACTGCACTTCGATCCCCCACGGCCGAGGGGGGAGGGAGGGAGAGGGAAAAGAAGAGATCCTTGCTCGTTACGGCAATGCACCGGTGAAGCAATTTTGTGGACATCTTTCGCACGAAACCCGATTGCATTCGACACTCCCAATTAATTAATTTCCCTCTTACGGCTTCGCGGTTTACACAACTAATCTGATGAGCAACATTTTAAAGTGGCATAATCCCTTTCCGCTCGAACCAAGAATTAAAGTGAGCCCACTTTGTGAAGAAAAAAAACACGTCTACTCTACCAGATCCTAGAACAGAGAATATAAAATCGTTGGGCCAGAAACACCTCAGGCCCAATACAACGTTGAGAAGATCGGAAAACATCGAGGTCCACAGATGTCCTTGTAATTTTACACAGTTGATAGATGGTCATGATAGAATCCTCATTTTGAAATTTTACGGTCTGGGATGATTTATCTTTCGAGGAATCTTCTCTCAAACATCGACAAAATAGTTTATTACTCGCGAATAATAAACTATTTCTTACACTACAGAACGGTGCATAAACTGTGAACGTTTTTTTGCATTGTTCTACTTTATATGATGACAATTTGCAGTAATGCTTTTTGGGGAAAAAATGGTTTAACACACACACTGTGCCAATCGGTCGACTTTTACCAATGTTGTATAGGGCCTTTAAACACTACTGGTACCGTATTTCCAGTAGCTATACCGTCACAGAATCTGGCGTCTGAACGAGTGAGCGAGTTCTGCTGCTGCGCAGCAGACAATACGGCAAATAGACAATGCGCATTGAATTGCCGAACCGAATTTCCATCGATCGCTTCAAACCGAGACAACAATATTTGCGCCGCAGACAAAATGCCAGAGAATCGATGCTCGTGCCAGAGTCGATATCCCTTTCCGCCCTTCCCAAAACGTGACAGGGTTACTTTTCCGTCTAAATTTTCCGCCCTCTGCTCAGCCTCTTCTTCTTTGAAAAAGAAGAAGAAGAAGAAGAAGAGAACAGAAACGTGCAGCCCTGTTGCCGAGAGGGTGGAATTCGTCTCACGGGTTTCCACTTTCTTCCTCCGATTAGCGGCCCGCCATAATTTCCTCATCACCGCCTCTGTCACGCTACAAGGTGTCGTATCCATTAATAGCTCGGGTACGGGGTTATTTTGGGGTTCGCTTTAGGAGTAAGAAGCATTGAGGCCGCACGGAAGTTGGTCGAAGGACTGGTTCACCCCCACCCCCACCCCCCCCCCCTCACCTCTCTACTGTATCCAGGGGTCCCCCTTCTCCTCGGGGAAGAAAACGTCAAATCGTTGCACTCCAGGGAACAGGCAATGATTACGCCCACTCAATGTCTATGCATCCGGAATACAAAAACGAAGCACCCGCCAGTTGCGGCGCGGGGAACCAGCGAGGAACTTTGTTTTGAGGCAGGCATGCGGGAATGAGCGCGGAGGTTCGCGCGTGTGGATACCGGCGAGAATGCCATTGCCAGTGGCGTGGCAATGCGCACGAATGACCTGACCTCAGTCTACGGAGCGGACCGTGTACTAGACTGGCCTCGTGACGGGCGTCGTTCCGGTGAGTCGGAACACGCCAAATCGAACATGGCTTTAACGGCCGACTACACGCATCGCTCACTCCGTCACCATTTCACATTTCCGTCTACAGAATACCAATAGGGTGTTCAAGTACCCGCTACTTCGTGCAACTTTATATACTATGCCGTCAAAAAGTTCCGATAACAGTTTTTTCGGGACCTTTCTCAAAGGCAGACAAATGTCCTGATTTGTCTGCCTTTGAGAAAGCTTTGAGAAAGGTCCTGCTAATATCAAAACGTCAGATCCCTATATCTCTGTAATTTAGCGGAATAAATCACTGTTGTTTGTAGTTTAATGCTATCACCGTGAGTGTTCAATCGATCGAGGGTATTTCCAAAATGTTATATGAGATAACGAAAACTAATTGATTACGTAATCCCTCCGATAGCTCAGTTGGTAGAGCGGTGGACTGTAGAATGTTGAAGGATATCCATAGGTCGCTGGTTCAAATCCGGCTCGAAGGAATTTTTTCAAGTGAATTTCTTTCTGTGTTGTAACTTTTTTTTTAACGCAAGAACTCTTGGCAGTGAATCTGTATCGAATTAGACCTTTACGTAAGGCCTTGTCCGAAACGGGCTTCCAGAGCTACGGCTAGGGCTATTGTCTTCGCATCTCCGTGTATTTCCAATAGGGGGAAGACCTAGACCTAGCTATAGACGCCCGTTTCGGACACGGCCGAGCGTGGATAATTACACCATCGTCCCTTTGTCAACTCGCTTCGTAATCCGTGTCAGTTTTATTGTGATTTTACTTTTGCCTTCTATGCCTATACGATTATTTTCTTGAAGTTGAATTGAATCAGTGCATTTTTCTAATTTACATCATCAACTTATAACTCAGTGTATCTCATCAAGTTAACTCTTTGTGCGAGGGCGTTATTCAGAGCCCGGTTAGCTCAGTCGGTAGAGCATCAGACTTTTAATCTGAGGGTCAAGGGTTCGAGTCCCTTACCGGGCGACAATTTTTTCTTTTCCAATTTCACATGCGATTGTGTATACGTAGGCCTATATATTGTCGATTACCAAACTTGTTCTATTTTTCTTCCTGAAATAGCAATACATTGTTTAATGACTTCAACGATACTGATGTCAATATAACCCTTCGATAGCTCAGTTGGTAGAGCGGTGGACTGTAGATTATTAAGAAAAGACATCCATAGGTCGCTGGTTCAAATCCGGCTCGAAGGATGAACCTCTTTTTGAAATTTGCTTCATCAATTTTGTCAAGGCTGATACGTCAACAAATTGTAATGGCGAGCATGAAGCAGCATTTACATCCTTTCCCCCTTAGCCCTGTTAACTCAATCGGTAGATCGTCACACTTTCAATTACTGATGGTATAATGTGTAATTAAAATTTCTATATTTTTCAAGTACTGCGATCAGTGAATCATTTCTCATCAGTATATACCCTATTTGGCTATAAATTCAATTTCGTTGTAACTTTTCTCTTTTCTTTTTTTTAACGCAAGAACTCTTGGCAGTGAATCTGTATCGAATTAGACTTTTAAGTAGGCCGTGTCCGAAATGGGCCTCCGGAGCTACGGCTAGGGCTGTTGTCTTTGCATGGGAAGACCTAGACCTAGCTCTAGACGCCCGTTTCGGACACGGCCTAGCGTGGATAATAATATTACACCATCGTCCCTTTGTCAACTCCCTTTGTAATACGAGTCAGTTTTATTTAGATTTTACCTTTGCCTTCTATGCATATACGATTATTTTCTTGAAGTTGAATTAAATCAGTGAATTGTTTTATATTTTACATCATCAACTTAACTCAGTGTATCTCACCAGGTTAACTCTATGTGCAAGGGCGTTATTCAGAGCCCGGTTAGCTCAGTCGGTAGAGCATCAGACTTTTAATCTGAGGGTCAAGGGTTCGAGTCCCTTACCGGGCGAAAAGTTTTTTCTTTTGCAATTTCACATGCGATTGTGTATACGTATATATTGTCGATTACCACACCTGTTCTATTTCACTTCCTGTAATAGCATTACATTGTTTAATGGCTTCAACGGTACTGATTTCAATATAACCCTTCGATAGCTCAGTTGGTAGAGCGGTGGACTGTAGATTCATAAGCAAAGATATCCATAGGTCGCTGGTTCAAATCCGGCTCGAAGGATGAACCTTTTTTGTTTGCTTTTTTATTATTTTATTTTTATTTTGAGGGTCAAGGGTTCGAGTCCCTTACCCGGCGAAATTTTTTTCTTTTGCAATTTCACATGCGATTGTGTATACGTATATATTGTCGATTACCAAACCTGTTCTATTTTTCTTCCTCTTATAGCATTACATTGTTTAATTACTTCAACGATACTAAAGTCAATATGACCCTTCGATAGCTCAGTTGGTAGAGCGGTGGACTGTAGATTTTTAAGGATTGATATCCATAGGTCGCTGGTTCAAATCCGGCTCGAAGGATGAACATTTTTTTTTTTGCCTTATCAATTTTGTCAAGGCTGATACGGCTGATACGAGTATTAGAAGGTGATATTGGCTGCTGATTGTGTTTGATTATATCATTCAGAGTTATGTTGCAATCTGCTCACTGACTAAAATCACCAAAATGCTAATCTCTAAATTTAGTGGGCCTGTCGTTTTGATCTTCGCAGGACATTTCTCAAAGGCAGACAAATGTCCTGAAAGGTCGTGCTTTGGGAAAGGTCCTGCTAAGATCAAAACGTTACATCCCAATATCTCTGTAATTTAGCGGAATAATTGTGTGTTGTTTGTAGTTTTAATGCTATCACCGTGAGTGTCCAATCGACCGAAGTTTTTTTCCATAATGTTATATTATGAGATAACGAAAACTACTTGCTTAAGTAATCCCTCCGATAGCTCAGTTGGTAGAGCGGTGGACTGTAGAATGTTGAAGGATATCCATAGGTCGCTGGTTCAAATCCGGCTCGGAGGAGTTTTTTTCATGTACTGCGATCAATGAGTCATTTCTCATCAGCATATACCCTATTAGGCTGCAAATTTAATTTCGCTGTATTTTTTCTCTTTTCCTATTTTTGCACGCAAAGCTCTTGGCAGTGAATCTGTATCGAATTAGACTTTTAAGTAGTGCATTGTCCGAAATGGGCTTTCAGAGCTACGGCTAGGGCTGTTGTCTTCGCATCTCCGTGTGGTTCCAATAGGGGGAAGACCTAGACCTAGCTCTAGACGCCCGTTTCAGACATGGCCCATAGCGTGGATTTTGACACCATCGTCCCTTTGTCAACTCGCTTCGTAATCCGTGTCAGTTTTATTTTGATTTTACTTTTGCCTTCTACGCTTACAATTATTTTCCTGAAGTTGAATTGAATCAGTGCATTGTTCTATTTTACATCATTAACTTAACTCAGTGTATCTCATCAAGTTAACTCTAGGTGCAAGGGGGCTATTCAGAGCCCGGTTAGCTCAGTCGGTAGAGCATCAGACTTTTAATCTGAGGGTCAAGGGTTCGAGTCCCTTACCGGGCGAAAAGTTTTTCTTTTGCAATTTCACATGCTATTGTGTATACGTATATATTGTTGATTACCAAACCTGTTCTATTCTTCTTCCTGTAATAGCATTACATTGTTTAATGACTTCAACGATACTGATGTCAATATGACCCTTCGATAGCCCAGTTGGTAGAGCGGTGGACTGTAGATTGTTAAGGAAAGATATCCATAGGTCGTCGGTTCAAATCCGGCTCGAAGGATGAACTTTTTTTTTATTTTGCTTTATCAATTTTGTCAAGGCTGATACGAGTATAAGATGGTGATATTGGCTGCTGATTTTGTTTGATTATATCATTTAGAGTTATGTTGCAAACTGCAAACTGACTAAAATCACCAAAATGCGAATCTCAAAATTTAGTGGGCCTGTCGTTTTGATCTTCGCAGGACCTTTCTCAAAGGCAGACAAATGTCCTTTAAAGTCGTGCTTTGAGAAAGGTCCTGCTAAGATCAAACGCAGTGGCTGTTGTTACGGCAGTCGTCCTTGTGGTTCCCTGACTTCACAGTATTTGTCAGGATGTTTAGCTCTTGGAACCAGACTATCAGCTAATAGACTGGTTCAACCAGCCTGCAATGCTGACGTAATACAATCAACTCAGGGAACCACACGGACGACTGCCGTAACAACAGCCACTGCGAAGATCAAAACGTTACATCCCAATATCTCTGTAATTTAGCGGAATAAATGTGTGTTGTTTGTAATTTTAATGCTATCACCGTGAGTGTCCAATCGACTGAGGGTATTTACATGATGTTATATGAGATAACGAAAACTAATTGCTTACGTAATCCCTCCGATAGCTCAGTTGGTAGAGCGGTGGACTGTAGAATGTTGAAGGATATCCATAGGTCGCTGGTTCAAATCCGGCTCGGAGGAATTTTTTTCATGTACTGCGATCAGTGAGTCATTTCTCATCAGTATATACCCTATTAGGCTGCAAATTAATTTCGCTGTAACTTTTCTCTTTTCTTATTTTTGAACGCAAGACTCTTGGCAGTGAATCTGTATCGAATTAGACTTTTAAGTGAGACCGTGTCCTAAATAGGCTTCCAGAGCTACGGCTAGGGCTATTGTCTTCACATCTCCGTGTATTTCCAATAGGGGGAAGACCTAGACCTAGCTCTAGACGCCCGTTTTGGACACGGCCTAGCGTGGATAATTACACCATCGTCCCTTTGTCAACTCGCTTTGTAATACGAGTCAGTTTTATTTTGATTTTACCTTTCCCCTCTTTGCTTATACAATTTCTTTCTCGAAGTTGAATTGAATCAGTGCATTTTTCTATGTTACATCATCAACTTATAACTCAGTGTATCTCATCAAGTTAACTCTATGTGCAAGGGCGTTATTCAGAGCCTGGTTAGCTCAGTCGGTAGAGCATCAGACTTTTAATCTGAGGGTCAAGGATTCGAGTCCCTTACCGGGCGACAAGTGTTTCTTTTGCAATTTCACATGCGATTACCAAACCTGTTCTATTTTTCTTCCTGTAATAGCATTACATTGTTTAATGACTTCAACGGTACTGAAGTCCATATGACCCTTCGATAGCTCAGTTGGTAGAGCGGTGGACTGTAGATTCATAAGCAAAGATATCCATAGGTCGCTGGTTCAAATCCGGCTCGAAGGATGAACATTTTTTTTATATTGCCTTATCAATTTTGTCAAGGTTCATACGGCTGATACGAGTATTAGATGGTGATATTGGCTGCTGATTTTGTTTGATTATAAAATTTAGAGTTATTTTGCAAACTGCTCACTGACTAAAATCACCAAAATGCTAATCTCAAAATTTAGTGGGCCTGTCGTTTCGATCCTCGCAGGACTTTTCTCAAAGGTAGGCAAAATGTCCTGAAAAGTCGTGCTTTGAGAAAGGTCCTGCTAAGATCAAAACGTTACATCCCAATATCTCTGTAATTGAGCGGAATAAATGTGTGTTGTTTGTAGTTTCAATTATATCACCGAGAGTGTCCAATCGATTGAGGGTATGTACATGATGTTATATGAGATAACGAAAACTAATTGTTTACGTAAACCCTCCGATAGCTCAGTTGGTAGAGCGGTGGACTGTAGAATGTTGAATGATATCCATAGGTCGCTGGTTCAAATCCGGCTCGGAGGAATTTTTTTCAAGTACTGCGATCAGTGATCTTTTCTCATCAGTATATACCCTATCAGGCTACAAATTCAATTTCGTTCTAACTTTTCTCTTTTCCCTTTTTTTAATGCAAGAACTCTTGGCAGTGAATCTATTTCGAATTATACTTTTAAGTAGTGCAGTGTCCGAAATGGGCTTCCAGAGCTACGGCTAGGGCTATTGTCTTCGCATCTCCGTGTATTTCCAATAGGGGGAAGGCCTAGACCTAGCTCTAGACGCCCGTTTCGGACACGGCCTAGCGTGGATAATTACACGATCGTCCATTTGTCAACTCGCTTCGTAATCCATGTCAGTTTTATTTTGATTTTACCTCTGCCTTATATGCCTATACAATTATTTTCTTGAAGTTGCATTGAATCAGTGCATTTTTCTTTTTTACATCATCAACTTATAACTGAGTGTATCTCATCAAGTTAACTCTATGTGCAAAGGCGTTATTCAGAGCCCGGTTAGCTCAGTCGGTAGAGCATCAGACTTTTAATCTGAGGGTCAAGGGTTCGAGTCCCTTACCGGGCGAAAAGTTTTTTCTTTTGCAATTTCACATGCGATTGTGTATACGTATATATTGTCGATTACCACACCTGTTATATTTCACTTCCTGTAATAGCATTTCATTGTTTAATAACTTCAACGGTACTGATTTCAATATAACCCTTCGATAGCTCAGTTGGTAGAGCGGTGGACTGTAGATTCATAAGCAAAGATATCCATAGGTCGCTGGTTCAAATCCGGCTCGAAGGATGAACCTTTTTTTATTTTGCTTTATCAATTTTGTCAAGGCTGATACGAGTATTAGATGGTGATATTGGCTGCTGATTTTGTTTGATTATATCATTTAGAGTTATGTTGCAAACTGCTCACTGACTAAAATCAACAAAATGCTCATCTCACAATTTAGTGGGTCTGTCGTTTTGATCTTCGCAGGACCTTTCTCAAAGGCAGACAGATGTCCTGAAAGGTCGTGCATTGAGAAAGGTCCTGCTAAGATCAAAACGTTACATCCCAATATCTCTGTAATTTAGCGGAATAAATGTGTGTTGTTTGTAGTTTTAATTATATCACCGTGAGTGTCCAATCGACTGAGGGTATTTACATGATGTTATATGAGATAACGAAAACTTCTTGCTTACGTAATCCCTCCGATAGCTCAGTTGGTAGAGCGGTGGACTGTAGAATGTTGAATGATATCCATAGGTCGCTGGTTCAAATCCGGCTCGGATGATTTTTTTTTCATGTACTGCGATCAGTGAGTCATTTCTTATCAGTATATACCCTATTATTAGGCTGCATATTTAATTTCGCTGTAACTTTTCTCTTTTCTTATTTTTGAACGCAAGACTCTAGGCAGTGAATCTGTATCGAATTAGACTTTTAAGTAGTGCAGTGTCAGAAATGGGATTCTAGAGCTACGGCTAGTGCTATTTTCTTCGCATCTCTGTGTATTTCCAATAGGGGAAGACCTAGACCTAGCTCTAGACGCCCGTTTCGGACATGGCCCATAGCGTGGATAATTACACGATCGTCCATTTGTCAACTCGCTTCGTAATCCGTGTCAGTTTTATTGTGATTTTACCTTTGCCTTCTATGCCTATACGATTAATTTCTTGAAGTTGAATTGAATCAGTGCATTTTTCTATTTTACATCATCAACTTATAACTCAGTGTATCTCATCAAGTTAACTCTATGTGCAAGGGCGTTATTCAGAGCCCGGTTAGCTCAGTCGGTAGAGCATCAGACTTTTAATCTGAGGGTCAAGGGTTCGAGTCCCTTACCGGGCGACTATTTTTCTTTTCCAATTTCACATGCGATTGTGTATACGTATATATTGTCGATTACCAAACCTGTTCTATTTTTCTTCCTGTAATAGCATTACATTGTTTAATGACTTCAACAGTACTGAAGTCCATATGACCCTTCGATAGCTCAGTTGGTAGAGCGGTGGACTGTAGATTCATAAGCAAAGATATCCATAGGTCGCTGGTTCAAATCCGGCTCGAAGGATGAAAAAAAAAATTATATTGTCTTATCAATTTTGTCAAGGTTCATACGGCTGATACGAGTATTAGATGGTGATATTGGCTGCTGATTTTTTTTGATTATAACATTTAGAGTTATTTTGCAAACTGCTCACTGACTAAAATCACCAAAATGCTAATCTCAAAATTTAGTGGGCCTGTCGTTTCGATCCTCGCAGGACTTTTCTCAAAGGTAGGCAAAATGTCCTGAAAAGTCGTGCTTTGAGAAAGGTCCTGCTAAGATCAAAACGTTACATCCCAATATCTCTGTAATTTAGCGAAATAAATTTTTGATGTTTGTAGTTTTAATGCTATCACCGTGAGTGTCCAATCGACCGAAGCTTTTTTTTTCCATAATGTTATATGAGATAACGAAAACTACTTGCTTACGTAATCCCTCCGATAGCTCAGTTGGTAGAGCGGTGGACTGTAGAATGTTGAATGATATCCATAGTTCGCTGGTTCAAATCCGGCTCGGAGGAAATTTTTTCATGAACTGCGATCAGAGAGTCATTTCTCATCAGTATATACGCTATTAGGCTGCAAATTTAATTTCGCTGTAACTTTTCTCTTTTTTATTTTTGATTGCAAGACTCTTGGCAGTGAATCTGTATCGAATTAGACTTTTAAGTAGGGCCGTGTCCTAAATAGGCTTCAAGAGGTACGGCTAGGGCTATTGTCTTCGCATATCCGTGTATTATCCGATAGGAGGAGGACCTAGACGTAGCTCTAGACGCCCGTTTCGGACACGGCCTATAGCGTCAACTCGTCAACTCGCTTCGTAATACGAGTCAGTTTTATTTTAATTTTACCTTTGCCTCCTATGCCTATACGATTATTGTCTTGAAGTTGAATTGAATCAGTGCATTTTACATCATCAACTTATAACTCAGTGTATCTCATCAAGTTAACTCTATGTGCAAGGGCGTTATTCAGAGCCCGGTTAGCTCAGTCAGTAGAGCATCAGACTTTTAATCTGAGGGTCAAGGGTTCGAGTCCCTTACCGGGCGAAAAGTTGTTCTTTTGCAATTTCACATGCGATTGTGTATACGTATATATTTTCGATGACCAAACCTGTTTTTTTTTCTTCCTGAAATATCATTACATTGTTTAATGACTTCAACGGTACTGAAGTCAATATAACCTTTCGATAGCTCAGTTGGTAGAGCGGTGGACTGTATATTCATAAGCAAAGATATCCATAGGTCGCTGGTTCAAACCCGGCTCGAAGGATGAACTTTTTTTTAAATTTTGCTTCATCAATTTTGTCAACACAGACACGTCAACAAATTGTAATGACGAGCACGAAGCAGCATTTACATATTTTCCCTCTAGCCCTGTTAGCTCAGCCGGTAGATCGTCCCACTTTCAATTACTGATGGTATAATGTGTTTGAGTCCCTTTCCGAGCGAACTAAATTTCTTCTCAAAAGAGAATGTTGTCTAATAGAACCGTCATATTGTAAGATGTATGTTCCCATCTTATTCATTGAATTCTAATACTGAAGTATCAATATCTGTGTGTATCCATAATATATACCGTTTACCTTCGGTAGATGCCTGGTCTAAATATTTTCTCTGCAATTCTTTTTATTCCAATTTCACTTTTGTTTCATACAAAGAAAAGGAGGGTGGATTACAGGTCCAAAGCACTTTGATAATCTCACTCAGCAGTTCGGTCTGCAATCCTGCTTACACAAGGAAGACTGTCCATATTAGATAGATAGGCCTAGATAGATAGATAGATAGATAGATAGATAGATAGATAGATACATGGTTTATTAAATCAGCTTGCTCGCCACAATCGCCGGAATTGCGTAAGCTGTAACAATAAGTAGACGTTACATTACATTAAACTTTACAAAAGGCTTATATATTTTTTTAACTTTTATGGATTTACATTTACTATATTATTACATAGCTATGAACAATTAATACATTGGGTTTGATAAAAAAATAATGAAGAAATGGCTCATCTATTGAAGAAATGGGTCATCTATTACATGTTAAACATGATTTCACGCTTTAAGCGGCTCCATGAAATTGGGCCAGGTCTTGAGTCGAATAAATCAGACTAGAAGATTTGCATGGGGAAGCACTATGTGGAAACTAAACTACTCTCTCCTGACGACGGTTGGAACACAAACTGCTCGAAACGTTCAGCTACTTACTCTTCTCGATCAGACGAGTGCTCATTCTCGAACTTTGCTGCACGTGCATCGTTTCAATGCGAAGTTACCCTATGATTTTAGAGTTTTAAACCCTCCAAAGTAGTACTGCTGGAAAAACAACCCTTCTGTCATCTTTTGTTTTTTTGTCACACACGACGCAGGCATGGCGTCGGTCCTTCACAGACAGACCCCCCAAAAATTCCGTGCGGCAGGCTGGTTTCAATTTCGCCCTGCGTGGACATTCGAGACTCGCTCCTTCCCCTCTCATCATCCCAGCTCCCTTCCCCTCTCTCCCTTTTTTCTCGTCCCCACCGTGAAGTATACGGCTGAGCCTCTCGCAGCAGAGGCGTTTTAAGACCAGTCTGCAGCACTGATTACGTCTGGACCAAGACTTCCCCCCTGGGATCTTGCTCATGTAGCAGCACCTTTACCACCGTGCTACGAGACCAGTCAATATATAAGACGATCCTTAGTAATAGGGCGGTTCGAATTACTCATCCAATTCGTACTTATCCGATTTGAGCGGGGCTTTGCCCCCTAACCCCCTCCCTCCCTCCTCTCCACCCCTGACGCTTGCCCCGGCATCGTATATGGCAACAGCAAGGCACCATCTGGCTAAAACATTTATTGTGGATTTGTATCATTGGACTTAATCAAGACCGAACTAACAAATCTCTAGAAAGTGCTGCCAGAATGACTTGTGCGATAGATACCACTGGACGGTCGTAATACGCCAGATTGGGCAGCTTCATCTTCTTCTTCTTCTTTTCTCACTAATTCCGAGTCCGCAATGCGGGGAGATCTTGTTACGTCTTGATGAAGGTCAGTGCGAGATTAAAGGGCGATGATTAACTCCCCTCCTGTCACGCCGTAAATTGAACTCAGGGGGACAGCTAGGCCGATTGGAAAGGGTCATCCCCTATCGGGGTCGCGCAGATGCGGACGCCGTGAAACCGGGAGCAGTCCGGTGTCCGGGATGCTCATCCTTACAGGCACAATAACAGCATTTGCGCCACTTCTCGTTCATATAGATAGACGCATTTACACTCAACCCCGTCTTTTGCCCTGTATAATTGACCGACTGCGCGACCGTGCCAGCAGTTGACCTGTAGTGGGGTTTTATTCCATCTCATTTGGTGCAGAAGAAAAGTGGGAAACGAGCAAAGAAGACAATTATATTGACCACATTCTGACCAGCAGTCTCCTGAAGACGGTTTTTGGTGACGCCGTGCAAAGGTTCTCTTTTGTGAGTATGTGTGGCTTTGAAAAAGAACCGGAGGAACTCGACGTTTCGAACAGTATACTCTGTTCGTCTCTGCAGTCTACTGAAGACGAACAGAGCACACTGTTCCAAACGTTCGAGTTCCTCCGGGTCTTTTCAGCACCACACATACTCACAGCAGAGGATTTACACGGTGTCACCGCACACCTAAAAATCCTGCTATTCTCACCATGCAAACCTTAAAATAGCATTTCATAGTCTTCTAATAAGACCACGTCGAGCCCAGCATCCGAACGCTGGCGACTTATAAGGCACTTAAAGACACTACTGGCGGAATCGAGGTCTCGATGTGAAGCGGTTATCAAGGGCTCGGTGACTGATCGCATTGAGTACCAACTCTCATCAATCGTGTCCCTATAGGTTGTGAGAGGTTTTTCTAGCGTCAGGAAATCGCTTGCATTCTCTTCTTCATCTTTTACATGTGTGATAAAACTCTATAATCTCTTACACCTGGCGCCAATTTGAGCTTCAAATTGACTTCAAATATCAGATTTATATCAAAATGTATGCGATATTTGTTTTGCGTTTTGTATTCTGAATAGTGTTTTGGTTTACCATTTCGGAGAGCCATGCACTTGATTGTGATTTGGTTCGCATTTTGGCAATCCAACAGGGGTGCTGTTTCTTGTGAATCAATTTTGTTCATAATTTTTTTTTTTTCAATGTTATGTGATTTGTTTATACAATTGCCCCCCTTCCCCACTCCCCCTTGTGAAATGATAAATGCATGGATGAATGAATCCCTGCTTCTTCATTTCCGTCTACGGGCATCGTGAAAGCGAAACATTCCCGTCTTGCTCTGTTGGGAATCATTTTAATTCCATCCGTATATACAGGGAGGGAGTGAGCAGGCGATATTGACTTTTTATTTTGTCGCACAATCCCACTCCATTCACGGCATTAGACGCGGCCTCGGCCCACTTTCAGGAAATTAAACTAGGACGATTCTTTTCATCGTCCAAAAAAACCCCAAGATTTCCGAGAATGTTGTGGGGAAATTAATTCGCCTCCTTCCTATTGTCCCTCCCACGTGCCTTCTCACCGGCTCTTGGTTTTTTTTTTTTTTACGAAAGTCGTCTGCTGGCAGCTGTGCGAACAGTCTACTTCTGATGGAGCGCTCATCTTTACCACCATCACAATAACGATTTGCAGAATCGCTTTCAACGGCAACATAGCGCGAATGACGCTAGGCCGCATATAACTGCGCGCCTATTGTTGCTGCTCTATTGGTCTGACGTGGGCAACCTTGGTTAAGGAGACTGCTTTTAATCAGCAAATCAGGCTGTCTATACATGTAACCAAATTTTGTAGATGGGTAGGTGAATGAAGAGGGTAAACGGAAGTCGTGCAAATGTAGCTTTACACAACTGGAGATGTATAGTATGTGTCCCCCCCCCCATACGATGTCAGGCCATGCTTTTTGTGTCATTGATTTCAGTAGACAATGCAGGTAACTCTTCTCCTAGCCCCACTGGCGCTAAGTTAACGATGACGGTGTTCCCACGGCAGCTGCTGTGGCTATAGTTAACTAGTGATGAAATACCATAATGGACGCATGATTAACTATTGCGTTACGAAAACTTCTCTTCCTCCTCTCTGGAAGATAACTAAGGAAAAACCACCATATTCTCCACACTTCATATCGTCTGGCTGATGCCATTCCTAATTCGCCTGTTTTGGTTTTCAGGCGCCCCCGTAACATGCGTGACTTAATATTGTCCGAGCAGAGGTTCCCCCTTTTGGACACTTCACCTCCCACTAAATTTGGTACATTTAAGTGTACCTCGAAATGCATTGTTTGCAAGACACATGTCAAGAAATAGACTCTTTCAATGGACATTCTTCTGGAACTACCCACACGACCTATGGCTCTATCACGTGCACTACCTCAAACATCATACCTCATCTGGAGTTTGTAGTGTTCAGTATGTTGGCGAGACCAAAAAAACACCCTAAAAAACCGTATCTATGGCCATAGGTCTACAATCAAAACCGGTAAAATGGACACCCCTGTTGGGTATCACTTCAATCTCCCTGATCATTCGATATCAGATATGAGTGTACTGGGCATAGAATCACTTGGTCACCGAAGTAATGCTGTCCGTCTTAGCCGTGAAAAAAATGTGGATGAAGCGTCTTCGGACTATTCAACCACATGGTCTCAACATCCAGGAGGGTAATGACTAACGCCATGCAGCTTTCTGATAATCCTTCTTTTGTGTTCACTCCTTCACACTCCTCTCTTTGATCTTTCCCCTCTTCTCACTAATCCCTACCCTACATCTTGCCCTTCCCTTTGATCTCGCCCTACTAGCTTTACTCTTAGTTCTTTGTTTCTCATCCGTGTCCTATTCACTCTCTTCCCCCTTCCTTCGTGTACATGTATCTGTTTTGTCCTTGTTACTCTGCCTTTCAGAAAGGTCCTGCTAGGATCAAAACGTCAGGCCCTCTAAATTTTGAGATTAAAAACTAGTTGTTATTAAAAGGATAAAAAATGTAATGTTAGTTCTTTTTGCCATGTTCAAGTACTGTTAATCTATGAAGGGGGTTATGTCCAAATGGACTTGGCCTCCTTCTTAGATTAGCACGGTATGATTATAATCATAATATTCAGTTGTATTAAATAAAGACAGTTTTATGTTCAACAGATCTAAGGAGGGGGTTCCATCCAGGACTTGACACCCCTTCTTAGATTAGTAGGGGTGGGGCATCATTTCGTCGTTACTGACGGCGGTGTAGCAGTCGGCACTTCTGGGAGTGGCTTTGGAGGCCCACTCTTGAGTGTCGGTCTCTGCTGCAGCGATGCACAGATGAAGGGTGAGGGAGGGGGGGGGGGCTAGGGAGGATGTCCCTTCCTTCCGCCGGGCCCGCTTCTGAGACAGCGTGTCTTAGATTAATACCAACGTAATAACCATCTCCGTCCACAGTCACTGCAAGCCCCACCCTTCAGCTCGATGACTACACGGCACGGTGCCTGGACGTTCTAACCTAGCCCATCCATGTAACTCAAGCTTTAAAAAAATAACCGAAATTAGCAGGTGATTTGATTAATCGGCCGTGTTTACTTTTCCGTCTTCGCCGAGTCGATTCGTGTTTTTTTCCTAGTGTAAGTACACCGGCAAGTGGTGCCAAGGACACAAACGTAACGACAGCGGTTCTGTCCGTCTTGCTGTAAACATTTTTTTGTTACTCAGTGATTTGTGTTCACAGGAGTTTTAGAAAGACAGAGAAATCAACGACTTCCCCTATACCATACTTTTTGTCAATTCTAAGGTCGAACGCCGGTTACCAAAGTTCTTACTCAAGGGAAGTATATTTTGATGAATTGATGATTATCACCATTTACGACGGAACTCACAGCTGTCTGCAAAGTAACCCTTTCTGGCTCTCGTTGCCATAGCATTTCGGGGAAAGGGGCTTTTGGGAATTGTGTGTGCCGCTTCCAATCTCGTTCATCGGTTTATACTCAATGGGAGTTAACATGCAGGACGGTAACAGTGTCTGTATCTATGAAATACTCGCCTAACTAGTAACTAGCGAGAGTGGTTCGATTTAACCCATTTGCGGTGTATTTCAGTGACGCCAATTGCATATACGATCGCTGTCATAAAATCTGGCTTGGTAGATGATTTTGTTATTCCATAACGGGATCGGAGAGAGACGTTTCCTCTAGAAAGAAGTAAGGGATTCAGAATCTTGTTGAATAATGTGCTCTGAGAAAGCCAATGAGCAAAAATTGGTTAACCACATTTAGTATTGAATAAGATGTAAAAACGTTGCAAACTGCTCACTGACTAAAATGAGCAAAATGCCAACTGTCAAAGATTAGGAGGTCCTGACGTTTTGATCCTACCAGGACATTTCAGAAAGGTCCAGCTATATATCGAAACGTCAGGCCCTCTCAAAATGTCATACTTAATTTGATATCATTAATCACAGCCGTAATCAATACTTTTTAACTTCCCTTGTATTTTTCTTGGGCAGTTTTAAACTCAATCATTGCCGGTGTTTTCAATTATACAGATTCGCGGTAGAGTTGATTCTGTCTATAATTTACTTGTTCAGAAAACCGAGTGCCCGTAGGGTCTATTAGGCGTTCATTTCCAGAGACAGCGAAAAGGAAAAACAGTCCATGGGAGAGCAATGGCTACCAGTCAGGGTG
>OX465108.1:20940684-21050684 GCA_949987565.1 Luidia sarsii | reverse complement strand
GGAAATATGTGGACATTGATGATTCCCGATCTTCCCAATATTGTATTGTGTCTTTAAGCGCTTGATTTTTTTTGTGAAAAGTAGCTTTATGGCAGTCTATGAACGATTCAATAAACCGATTGCGTGACCACTGTTTGCATGCCATCACGTGGCGTATTAATTTGTCATCTTATTTGGCACAGAGCAGCGATGGAAATGAACAAAGAAGAACGTGGACAGTCAATAGATTATGATAGTCTTCTTCGCTCATTTCCACTCCTGTTCTGCACAAAAAAATGAGACGCAAAAATACCCACTATAGGTCACGTGATGGCATGTAAACATTGTAAACATTGGTTGCGCAATCAGTCTGCTATACTGCCTTGTCATTCTACCAAGATTCCCTTAAAAATGTCGTATTAGTCTAACATGGACTTTCCTGTACAGTGACTGTCATGTACCGGTTGCCTTCTTACCCCTATAGCCTTACAGGAAACATAACTATCCTCGTTTTGGCACAGGCGTCATAGGGGAACAAGTTACACTACTAGCATTCAAGTAACCTGAAGGAAACATCGAGGCATATCGTTAGAGCTTTCGGTGTAATGGCGTAGTCCTGGAGGGTGTGTACCTGCACAGAAAGGCACGCGAGTTACGTTATCCTGAGTGCCTTTCTGCACGTGCAGCCGGATCAGCAAGCACATCGGGTCTAGTGTTAACACAATGGACATTATAAGCTACGATATTACCCACAGTTATTACACGTGTAACTCTAATTCTAATTCCCCAACGAAGGAAAATAAAGCAAGTTAACTCCGACAGCACTTTGTGGCTTATGGGTAGCACCGTGCCACGAGGGCGCTCTCCCCTACAACCATAGACTGAGGTATACCTCCGCCTGCCGGCTTTCTCTCTAGCCACATCTTCTCGGTTTTCCCGGGCCTGGTCGGCGCGAGCTACCCGCTATATACCGGGAGGGTTAGCAGCCCGTCCGTCGTCCTCTGACCGTAACCCGACCGTGGCACCCCCCACTCCTGGAGGCCCGCAGCCCCATCGGGCTCTGTTTGCGCTGAGCTGGCATACCCCGGAACAGCTGCTGCAACCAACCCCCCCCCCCCCCCCAACGATGGCGTATTGCTTTTTACTAATAACAGAAGAGGTGAACACTCGTCTCTGCTCAGAAAATAAAAATAAACCAAAGCACTTGCATTTTTTTAACTGACGTTTTGAGGTCAAACTCTATCAGTTCAACCATCGCCCCTCCATCCTGACGCCCAACACTCACTTCCTGTCATCCTCTCAACTTTTTTTTTTTTGGGGGGGGGTATGAACCGGTGTGAACGGTTTTCTGGCTGATATCTGTGACAGGCGGCGCGGTGAGTAATCTCTAACGCCAAGTGTTTATGAGGGGGAAAGAGGAGAGCCGATGATGAGGCACAGAATGTACACAGACCGGTGGAATCGTAAGGACGGGGACGGGAGGCGTCGGGAGTGCGGGAACTTGATCAGGCGGTGTCCTCATTCTCTGGGATAGAATTAAAAAAACAGGCCTCATTTCATACATTAAAGCCCCCCACACAACATCGGTAAGATCGAAAAAACAGAGATGTTCGCCTAATTTACATGAAATTTATACAGTTTGAAGTTGGTTATGGTAGAAACCTCGCACTGAAATATTTCTGCCTTAAATGATGCATTTTGAGAAAAAATAGTAAAATAAATCGTTTACGTCTCACCTAGATCTAAACTAAATTTCGGAACAGTACGGCGTTGAATGCTGCTTTTTCCCAAAACGAGTGAAGCTGTTTTTCACTATTTTCTCGAGACTCGGTTGGTGGATTGGGCTGACATTTTCACAGGTGCGCTATTCCATGCATTATGTTGGATCAGACAACGTATGGATGTTGTTCTTTGACCTCGGCCAGTGTTGTGTAGGGCTTTATAAGCAGCAGGCAGATCTCTAAGGATGAACACGCCGGACTTCGCTAGGGATTCCTGCTCAGCCCTCGCACGGTCTAAGACTGTCCGTCTTTCAGGGGGATAGTCTAAGAGGAATTTCACCAAGATGTGACGAGGTTTATCCGTAGGGGTCCTGGGTGGTTTGCCAGTTCGGTGGGCATTTTCAATCTCGACATTATTGGACATGCCGAGTCTATGGGTAAGGATCTCTTTTACCTCTTCATAACATGCGTCGGGGTCGGTTTTGCGCGTCTATGGGATTCCCCCAAAGCGGAGGTTGAAGCCACGAGAGTACCGTTCCATTTGAAGAACAGCTTCTTCAAGAGTGGTAATCTTCTTCTGGGCCGTCTCCAGCTGGCTAGTAAATTCTGGAGATTTCATTCTTTAAGGTGTTATTTTGGGACTGGAATTCCTCAATGGTGGCAGAAGATGACCGATTCCTCCATCTCCTTTTGTCTGTGCTCCACATCTGCCATTCTGCCAAGCAAGGACTCTTGGTTTGACAATGCTTTGTCAAGCTTGGTGTTCATATCGGTGGCCAGACTTCGAATTTCCCGCCGCAGATTGTCGATGTCGTCTTTAGCAACGGGCTCCGGTGATAGAACAACAATGGGTTCACATGAGGCCGATGTCGCGAGGTTTGGAGTCGTACCTATCCGGTGGAAACGGACGTAGTGTTTCTGTCTCTTTTTTGCATTTTTGCTCTAGATGGAGTCTATTTGTAACCCGGCACATAATAATGAGAACTAACCCCCACTTTTGAGATTTTGAGATTTTCTAATGATGTGAAAGAGTGTACCATTAACTTTCAAATGATATCAAAATTTCCTCCAATACATTAATTTTCCGAAAATACCACACACAAAAAGAATTAATCGAATTGAGAAGAAACTTTGACTGTAGGCGTTGTTTACTCGAAAAGTGTTTTGGTGGGATATTCCTCATGTCGCTGTGCCGGGTCACATTTAGAGACTTGATGTAAAGCACATGGCATGGAAGCACAAAACTATAGTATCTTCATGGGATTGGAGGAGAATTCTTCTGTTACATTTTGACGTTTTCCGGAGCTTCGATGTGACACGTCTGTCTACATGTCTACGCTTTCAGCATTATTCACTATTGAATAGTGACTGTAGGCTATTACTATTCTGTGATCTGAAAAGTTAGAGGGCCTGACGTTTCGATCCTAGCACTAGCAGGACCTTTCTTCGAGAAAGTCAGAAAATTTCAGAAAAAAATGAAACCCTGGTGCCTGAGCCAGAGTCTGAGCCAGAGCCTAAGTTGCGGCTTCGAAAAAAAAGGCTTTTCTGTTGAGCGCATTATAGTAACTAAAGTACATTGGGAAGGTTTACATAACGGCCCTACGCGTTACAGGCCATGATGGCATATAACCTATGCACCGGTGTTTGTCTCCGAAACAGCGCCCTCTTTGTTGAGTAGCTGCCACTCGATCGGCGACCAGTAGCTCTCCGTGTTGGCTCAGCTGCAAGGAGCAGTACAGGGTATATTGACATAAATTCTTTAAAATGCTGCATTCACTTCTCTATCGCGAATCAAAAAGGCGACTCTTAAAGGCTTGTTTTGTCATCATTTCATTCTGAAATTCTGCTAAATTTAGTTTACAATAGGAAGTGTTTAGCCTAACCTAATTTTGTTAGGTCTTAACCTTGTTTAGGTGGGTAAATATCACACCTCTTCATTCTGAAATAGAAAATGCGATATGAACGAGCTAAAAACAACAACAGAGGGCGCTGCTCACTCGATAACAATTAAATTGAGTTGCGATGTACGCAAGGTTGCAACGGATACGGGGGAGCTTGGCATCATCGCGTTCAAAGAGGGCGCTCTTCAAATTATACACTGTTATTTTTGGTTGATCTCACTGGAAGGGCTGCGTAGTGATAGTTCGTCCCACCCGCACTGCCAAAGCTAGCTCATGTCTCCTCTACAGACGGTTGCTAGTCCGCGCAGACACACCGCTCGACCGATCGGGATTATCGTCCATCATCGTCACCTTGCGCTGTGTCAATCTCCAGCCAAGCTGAATGCCAGACCCCGTCCTTTGTCGAGAATCAAAATACACTTTGTATACACGCTCGATCGTCAAGTGGTTAAGACGTCTGCACTAGCAAGCAGGAGTCGCGGGTTCGAATCCCTCCCGAGCTGCATGTTTTTGGTGGGTTTTTTTTCTATCGGGCATCGGGCAAAGCACTCATGCAGTGTTTATCACGTCGAGCAGGGCAAACCCCTCAGAATGAAAGTGCAAAAACCCGAGACTAGCACGGGACTGCGACAAATGGGGCCGAGTATTACGGGTTGTTAAAGGTGTATCGGGTAAGGTCCATTTGTGACCCGGCACAGCATAATGAGGAATAACCCCACTTTTGAGATTTTGAGGTTTTATAATGATGTGAAAGAGTATACCATTAGCTTTCAAATGATATCAAAATATAATATCCTCTTATACTTAAAATTTCCGGGAAAAAAATCGAATCGAATTTTGAAGATACTTTAACTTCAGGCGTTGTTTACTCAGTGTTTTGGTGGGATATTCCTCATGTCGTTGTGCCGGTCACATTTAATCCTCGCGCTGCCATGGAGGGCTTCGGTATAAAATGGCGACTGGGGACCTTTATAAATCCCCGACCTTCCTCAATCCTCCATAATCCTCCGGGATTGTGGTGGAGGATTTGGGAGCATTGAGGAAGGTTGTTAAATTAATTTAAACTGAAGGATTAACAGAGGAAGAATACTACAATGATATCTCGGAGAATTGTGGAGGATTGAGGATATAGGAAGATTGTCATATTCACAACGGAAGATTGTGGAGGAATCAGTTGGAGGAGATTGTTAAATTTTAACTCGATGATTGTTGAAGAGAGTAAAGGAGAGTGGGGGGGGGGTTCAAAGTACACAGAGCTAGGGGGTTAAGGGTTTGAGGCTGACCGCCTGTACGGAGTGCCTGGCTTGGCAATATGGGGCTAGGCCAAAGGCCAACGCTACTGCACCCCAAACCTCCCCACCACCCTCCCGCTCTTCCGTCCCGTGGACTCGTGCGTCACTTCCCCGGGCACGAATTAGACCCAGGTACTGTCATCGATTCTGCCCGGTCCCCCTGTAGCGATTTTCGGGGAGGGCTGGGGCGATTGTCCTTTTCTCTTTCCCTTGGAGCGGGGCCGAGTTAAAGAGACAGAATTGAATCTGTTAAAATAAATTCCTGGAACGGCTTCGATTATCGGCCTCTCCATTATCAAGTCTCGGCGGTCGACGTGTCCCTCTTTTTTTCTGCCTTTTTTTGGTCATGAAAGAGGTGAAGTGTTTGCCTCCGTTCAACTATCAAGACAAACGGTGCCTCATTCTCCCCACCCTCGAAACAAAAAACCCCTTAATTGACACTGTCATCATATAGCCAGGGTGTTTTTCGTATACACTGTATACTTTTGGCCAAAAACGGGTTTGGAAAAGGCGGTCCACAAACACGGTTATATCTGACATTTTGGGTGGTTGCGATTTACTAATCAACAATTGGGCTTTTGTCCCCCACCTCCCATGTCCCTTTGATCACCCCCAACCTTTTGTTTGTTTTCCCTTTGATCTCCCCTCCCTCAGCTCGGTGTGCATCTGCATCCCACTCCTTTCCCTTTTGTCCGTCCTCTGTCATGTGTGTCAGGGCTTTCCTTCCCCTGACTCTCGGTGTAATGTCCCTGTCATTTTGACTTTGAGAACGGTCCTGCTAGGATCGAAACGTCAGGCCCTCAAACTTTTGAGATTGATGTATTGCAGGTCATTTTAGTCAGTGAGCAGTTTTCATGATGTTTTTGTATTAACTTCACAATCAATAAAGTGGAAACTTTGATAGGTTTTAAGTCATCGGATTGCGGGTTGAGAAAAACAAAGATGAGTACACTCTTCGATGGCGACTTTCACTGGTATGTGTAGATGATACAGCAGCTCTGAAACACGCCCTCTTCCCGCACGCCCTATAAGATCTCACCCCTCCTCTTCGATAGAGTTTACGCTTCTCTCTAAAACTAACCCGGTCCAGATCTATAGACAGTCACCCAATGAGTTACTACGTCGGGAACCTTCCAGCGGATAGAAGGGGCCAATTTCATAAAGCCGCACAAATGTGTGTAAGCATCAGAAGTCATGAGCCATGTACGATTATCCGCCGTGCCGCGGCACTTTTTTGGCGCGGGCACGGGCAGACATCATCCCCGTCTCCTGTGGTCATTGATGAAACAGGGGGCATGCACGTCCCTCTCCTAACTCCCCAAGCTGCGCACGTGCCTTGTGGACTTCAGTGAGCCCCCACCCCCAACCTTCCCTTCCCCTCCCCTCCCCTCCCCCGCATACCCCCACACCCTCGTCCCTACAAACTGAATCTAGATACCAAGGTAGCGAGAACCAAAAAACCCAAGTCACATTCGTCCACGACACACACTCCGGTGGACTTTTCTGAGTCGGTCTCGCGGGGCGGAAACGGCAGACTTACCTCTTGGGCCAGAACACACGCGTTTTCAGTTGACCGTCGACTTAAAGCGATTAGAGGCGGTGAGACTCAGGGATCTTTGCCGAGGGGAACATGAGCCCGGGACGTCCGCACGGCACGCTGTCCAGAATTCCAAACCATCGCTGGCCAGAGGAGAAATGGAAAGTACATTTACACCTCTGATCTACTTGTCGCGAGCTCTGAGTTTGATGTGCATATAGTAAGGGGGCCAGCTTTTCAAAACCCCCGGCTTAGGCTCAAGCTTCGTGTTTCTCGCTCAGATTTTACACTTTCCCTGGTGGCGCTGCACTGTCCACACTGGAATTATCGTCTCGGGAGATGTGACCGAGCAGGTAACTTTTCCTTGGGCAGCAGTTGGCCGGAAGAGTTAACAGCCGCACTAAAAAAAATAACTGAGAGTTAAACGTCACAGGCTGTCCACAGTGGACTTAAAATGCTAAAAGTTCCCAATCGTCTCGTTACGTTTTACCTACAAAAAAATGTGTGGAAACAAAACAGAAAAATCAGCGTGGAAACTTCAGGCTGTTTCCGAATTAGAAGGTTTGCTTTCCTTTTTTTTTCCTTGAAGAGATTGAGCTTTCGACCCCCTCCCGAAAAAAGTAGGTCAGGAAATTTGTTGTTGAACACCCACGGCATTACACATGAAGATCCGAGCACTGAGATCCAAGCCTTCCTTCCATGAACACTCTGATTGCATCTACAGAATAGTAACAGCATTTCACAAGACCAAATGGAAAGTTTCTACCCAAGATGTACTTATGTAGTGATCGCATTAGGTCTCTTGTCAAAAAGATCATCGGTGGAGTGCCGGTTGAATTCATCCGACCGATAACATTTCCCCCGGTAGAAAGCCGATTGTACTGAACTCTGGGGTGAACAACACACGATGGCTATCCGATGGAAACGACATCGGACGGGTCAAATCATCTGGCCTTACTCTCTTTACTTGTGCACTTATATAGAGTAACTCTCTTGGTATAGGCAAAGCTCTTGGAAATTACTGTGCAGGGCAGCGCAAGATATTTGATGTATGCAGGAATTTGCTTGCACTACTGTAGGTGTTGCCTCCTATTTGCATTTGCTGCATGCTGATACAATAGCATCCACTAATACAATAGAAACAATACCATGGGTAGGTTCATTCAGTTTATGTAGGAGGACATGCAGGCAGAACTACCACTCTCCCTCAGGCGTTGGTAGATGCCACACCTCTCTGGTCTACCTTAGATACACCTTAGGACAAACTCTGCACAGTTAGTGCCTCTCTTCATTAGTGTTAAGTAAGACTTAAGGCTTTGTATGGTGCGTGAATCAATATAGGAAACGTTTGCGGTGACACCATGTATCAGGTCTCTTAAAGGAAGAGGTTTGGTTCTGAAAAGAACCTGAGTGGTAACTCGACGTTTCGACCTGTATGCTCTGGCCGTCATCAGGAGAACCAAACCTCTTCCTTTAAGAGACCTGATACTTGGTGTCACCGCAAACCTTCCTATATTCATTAGTGTTGTATAATCCTAGTATGCATATATATTTAGTACACCTGTAAGTATCAAAATTTACTGGGCCTGACGTTTCGATCCTAGCAGGACCTGTCTCAAAGGCAGAGTGACAAGGACAAAACAAATACATGTACACGGAGGAAGGGGGAAGAGAGTGAATAGGACACGGATGAAAAACAAAGGACAGAGAGTAAAGCTGGTAGGGTGAGATCAAAGAGAAGGGCAAGGAGTTGGGTAGGGATTAGTGAGAGGAGGGGGAGATCAAAGCGAGAAGTGTAGAGGAGTGAACGCAAACGAAGGATCATCAGAAAGCTGTAAAGGTAAAGGTAAGCAGTTTGCAATTTTTTTTGTATATCACACCTGTAAGTAGGCCTACTTAAGTACGGAACCAATACAACTTGACTGTGTGTGATACCGGGCGTTGGCAGCCACCTCAAAGGGTGTCCGTGCTTCGAGGAAGCGATAATCTTCTACGAAGGGGTAAGTTGTACCTAACCATAAGCCTCTTCACACCTCAAGCATCCCATAGAAGTAGGTTCCGGCAATATTGGCCGTTGTGGTCGCTATCTTCGTGTTTCTCCGTAACAGACGCACGGAGAGGTAACTTAATGCACGTAACACAATCAGCCGAAATATATGCATTGCTCGTCGATCGGGATCCCTTTTGTTTACTTTTCTCGTTCGTCTGACGTGATTATGGAAAACCGTCTCTGCCCTAACATCGATGTCAGCCGTGACCTTGTGGTGACCCCCTTGCTGCACCCCGCTCCAGCGCCACCTTGGGCGGCACCTGATCTATACGGAGTCGGGTAACTTCAGGTCAAGGAACCGCATCACCCGCACCATCAAGACTGTACGGCTGTATGGCGCTTGGTGGCGCCCTCCACCGACCCCAGATGCGTGCAGGAGCACTAAATCGGTCTCCAAAGGCCACCGCGCAAACATGGCCAGCTTCATGTTGTCATTAATTTTCTCAAACCGGAGTCACCTATTTTCCCTGACGGTTCTGGAAAATGTACCCTGAACTTTCAAATCTCCTAGATTCATTTAGGTTTGTTTTCACACTTATCCGTAAAGGCCTAGACAGTTTGGTGACCCCAAAACGCACTTTTCCGCCGAACCGATTCAAAACCGACCGGCATGCGTTTACGAACCCAAAATAGTGTCACATCTAGGGTCCTCTCACACGCAATATCCCACAAACCCTGAATCACCGAATCCCAAGGCTCCATACAGCATCACCTAATGTATAAGCTATCAGCTCATTAGCCTCCAAATGGTATCCATCAAAGGAATCCGTACACACTTGATAACGGATAGCGCAGATCGGCCATTTTGACCCGGGACCAATCCGATTCACAGAGACGCTTTTATAAGCAAGAAAACCCGCTGAGCTTGAACAGTTGTCCTTGTATAATTCAAGATGGCCGGCCGCATTCATTTCACTCAGTTGATGTTTGCTGCCCTCAACGTGTATTCCAATCATGCGTGCTTAGCATTGAATACAAGAGGAACTTTAGCTGGCAACCTGATTTTGATTCGGCGAGGCTTTTCATGTATCATCAGATTTTGGTGCTTTGAGCGACTCTGTGACATTGTCCCCTGGTACGTGTGCTGCGCCCATAGGGCCAGGCGTGTGCAACACTATACACCAGCCTTTCCTCGTGGAATTCTATAGAACATTACCCATTTGTTGCTATTGCCGATCGATTACGGGAAATCGACCCCGATCGACTCTCGGAAATGAGATCCCCCATTCGTGGAGGAAGGATATTAAAGGAACGCCTCCAGTCCCCAGGCCGGCGGGGTGTTCCCTCCTGCGACATGAGGAGCCTGAAAGGTTTCTACTTGGGGGGAGGGGAGGGGTTCGGAAAACCCCGAATGCAATCCTTCAAATTTGATAAATCTAAACAGCTCGAAGACTGTGCCAGGGGAAATTGGAGAGGGGACTGCATTGCCACGCCTTTCACAGAAACAACCAAAGTGCTTATTGTATGCCGGTGGGGGGACACGTGACTTGGCGAGGCGCCAACTTCCGCCCCCCCCTCTCTCTCTCTCTCTCTCCAGATCGAAGTATCGGCCATTGCTACCGACACGGTACCATTTATAGTCAGTAGGATGATCCGGCAGAACGTTCCAAACCGTGATACTGTCTTTTAGACCACACAAAATGTATATTAAAATAAGGCTTAAAAATCCCCCGATGCCAAAACACGTTGTTGTCTGTCGAACAACGTTTTTTTCTTCAATTGATTGATATTAATATTGTTCATAAATGTGACCCGGCACAACGACATGAGGAATATCCCACCAAAATACTGTTTGAGTAAACAACGCCTGAAGTTAAAGTATCTTCACAATTCGATTACAAATAATGGTTTTTGTTTGGGGGGGGGAATTTTAAATATTAGAGGATATTGTATTTTGATATCATTTGAAAGCTAATGGTATACTCTTTCACATCATTCGAAAATCTCAAAATCTCAAAAGTGGGGGTTATTCCTCATTATGCTGTGCCGGGTCACAAATGAAAAATTGCGCAGTTTTACAGCTTGGCAACAATCATATTTGGATTCAGCATCCTTGAAACCCCTACATGTGAAGTTTCATATAATCCGGTAAGTGGGACCACGGATTTGAAAAAAGAGGCCTCCTTTCCTTGGTGGTCCTACTGTCTATTATGCAATGCCCGCGAGAAGGCAGAGTAGAGAATGACGTCATCACCTTGAGCAAGACAGTGGAACTTCCGGAGAGCATGGGCCTATGCTTGAATGTGCACTATGGATGCATAACAAAAAGCAAGCGGGCGCCTATAGAGCTAGGTCTAGGTCTATACCTCTATCGGAAATACACGGAAATGCGAAGACAGTAGCCCTAGCCGTTGCTCTGGAAGCCCGTTTCGGATACGGGCTTACTTTTAAAACTTACTTGTGAACTATTTCCCCCCTTGCGTGATGAAGGGCGCCACCAAGAGCTTGTCTAGTATTTTTGTTATATGTTTTCATTTGATAAACAGTCGACAATTAAACAGATATTGTAACTTTCGTTTGTTTGATGTGTTTAATATTGTGCTATTGAATTTTGTGTTTTATTTTATTTTCAAACGATTCTTCTCTGTGATCTCAAACACTCAACACCAACGCCAAACAGTAACAAAGAAAGGGTATACCATTTGAAAAATGGAAATTTTAGGATATTCCAAATTTTAAATAATTATTACATACTTGTCAGTAAGCTAGCAAAAAGTATCAGATATTCTGTGTGAATATGTAGAATTTGCATAAGAAAGGAAATTTTGTATGGATTTCCAACAATCGTCCGCAGACGAGAACAAAAAGAATTAAACTAATTCGAAAATCTGCCTTTAAAAAAGTTCCTGCTAGGATCGAAACTTCAGGCCCACTAAATTTTAGAATTCGAGAATGATTAAAAAGAAGAAATACAAATTTTGAGGGATAACAGAAATGCCACCCGAGAAGGAGATGAACAGTCTGGGGTTATTAGTTGTGTGATGAACTCCTTGCTCTAAGGACGAACCAACCCCAACCACTGTTTAGACAGCCGTTGCTCTTTCTATCCTGGAAAGCTTGCTTAGACGCGGCCAGTCGTTTTAGCGGACCCCGAAGGTCTCAACAAGATGTTATCATACGGCTCAGAGGCTTTCCCTGAGATTCGACAGAAAACCACCCGGCGATGGAAAAGAAAAGTGCATCGATTTGTTTTGTTCTTCTTCCTCTCAGAATGTCTACTGAGAGCTGCTGCACGGTGGGTTCCACGGCTGCAGAATGTGCTCAGTCTTTGCTGCAGTTTTCATTCGAAAACTGAAGGAAAATCTTTAGATCCCACTTTAGCCCTCGAAAACCTTTTAGTGGGGATCAGGGGGAAAGGCAATTTGTTTAGATGAGATGAAACATCGGATTTAATGCAAACATCTCGCTTCTCGACAGTCCTAGTGCGCGTACAAAACGGTGCGACTTTTAAAGAGCGCCCTCTCTTGAGGCTGAATAGAAAGGAAGACCGTGGTCCAATAAAATAATTACTGCGAAAGTACAATGTTAACTTCTTTTTTTAAATACAAGATAGAGTGGTTCAGACACTCAAACTGAACCGAAAGCAATTCTAGTTTTTAAACAGCAATTCACAAACCGTTCAGTCCTACATCGACATCCTCCCACACGTGTTTTTTTTTCCCGGCCCACGACCGATCATGGGTGACATTTGAAAAGTCATGTCCAGCGCTGAGTCCTTAATGTCAGAAGTCTGGGTACCGTACCCCGGGGGCCATTTCGGCACCAGGACGTCTGCGGTCATTGTAACAGAATCGTTCGGGCTTCCCTTTGTCGTAGTGGGCGAACAGACACCGGAGAAGCGGAAAGAAAAAAAAGGCGGGAAGGGAGAAAAGGCAAGAAATAAACCCCGCAGGGCTCACGTGTTTAACTCAAAAAGAGACCATTAGACAGATTGCACGACCACTGTTTACATGGCATCACGTGACCTTATAGTGACTTATTTTTTCATCTTATTTGGTGCAGAACGGGAGTGAAAATGAGCAAAGAAGACTGTCATAATCATCATCCACATTCTTCTCTGTATGTTTCCATTTCTGCTCTATGCAAAATGAGATGAAAAATTACGCACTAGTAAGTCACGTTATGGCATGTAAACAGTGGTCGCGCCATCAGTCCGTATGTAGGCCCATATTACACAGTCACCGGAATCCATTAAATCATTGGAGGAACGTGTGGTCCTTTTTTTATATAAGTGACGAGTGCTGTCCTTTGTTTGCTTCACACTTGAAAATCCTCGATACGTTGAGAGGACGTCCACTCCGTGCAAGGGGGCCATATCGTGCTCTTCGGGACACACCATTGAAGTGTCACAGCGCCCTCTATGGCGTAACTAGAAAACCTTAGCAAGAGGCCCTACGCGTTCAGGCACACTATGGTCTATACGTAATTCCCCCACATCTTGAAACGGCTGTTTATAATTGTAAGATTTGTTTAAAGAAAGTAATTGACTTGTTCTAACCGTGTGTTCTATGTAGGGTTTATTTGTGTGAGGCGTATGAATCGCAAAAGGAAGCCGTTGGTAATTTTAAAAGTTTTAAAAGGCTCATTTGTCTCAATGGGCTGAACGTCTCTGCCCAAGCGGGGAACCAACTATTTTCGAAAGCCGCTACCTATAAGGGCTGCAGGATAGAACGTTGCTACGCAAAGCTAGAGGTATCGGAATCAAGTCATGGTCCAGTCAAGGTTTTCTTTGCCATTTTTGAAATTGAATGAGGTTAATTCTAGAAATCATCGGCTTCAAAACGGTGAGCGACATCATTGGTTATTAAGTGATTCTGTCAAGCTATGGGGACGTTAACTAAGATGATGGCGCTCGAACCAATAGGGCCAACTCATGAGGGCGCCCTACGGGTCAACGAGTCACAGGGCTCCGTCAACTCTCCTCTCTCTCCACCTCTCTTCTTCTCCCTCTCTCTCACTTTCTATTTCCCTTTCCCTTTCTCTCGTTTTTCTCTCTCCCTATTTCTCAATATCCAACTCTCTCTCCCTCCCCATCTCTCTCCCTCTCTCTCGTTCTCTTTCTATATCTCTCTCCCTTCCCCTCTCCAACTCTCTCTATGACTCCCAATCTCCCTTCACTCTCTCTCTATTGTTCCAACTCTCTCTTTCTATCTCTCTCCCCCTCTCTGTCTAGGTCTCTCTCTACTTATCTCTCTATCTCTCTCCCTCTCTCCAAAACTGTCTCCCTCCCCATCTATTTCTTCTTTCCTTTCTAAATCTCACTCTCCTCTATCTTTATGTCTCTCTCTCTCTATCTCCCCCTCTCTCTATCCCTCTCCCTTTCCTTGAACTCTCTAGTCCTCCCCTTCTCTCTCCTCTTTCTCGTTCTATCTCACTCCCCTTTCTTTTACCATGTCTTGCTCTCTATCTCCCTCTCTCTACAATCTCACTCACTTTCTCCATCGCTCCCCATCCCCTCCCTCTTTCCCCCATCTCTAACCTCGCCCCTCCCTCCCTTTCACCACTTCCCTGTCAACGCCCGGCACGAGCTCGTTGGCCCAGGGCGGTGTCTTCCTTACCCCCCACTGGACTGGACAGAGGACGCCCGAGATGGCCGTCGTGTTTACTCCCCGCGCGCGATGCATGCCCCGCAGAGACGGCCGCGGTCACGCGCTGGCCAACTAACCATATACACCGTCAGCCCACGCCTCATGAAATCAGAGCCAATACTCGTGCACTCTCACCCTTAGTCAGGGCAAAACTGAAAAGTGCCCCTTCCTTCGTATTAAGTCCCCCTCACGTTGGGCATTATCTGCCCAAGAGTAACATTCATAATCCCGTTCATTCTGCATGATGTCTGTGTTACAGTTACGATTGACAATCCGCGAACTATCGCTTCCTCTAATTGTGTGCATTATTACCGTATTGATATTTAATGCAAGGGGAACCGCGTAAGGGCTATAGTCAGGTTTTTTTCTCTACATTCGTTTTAATCGTTATTTGATGAATTCTCACACCTAATGGGGTCGCCTGCGTCCAGTATTTATAAGGTCTAGTTTGATCGAGCGAAATGTCTCGGTAAGAAGATGAAGATTAATTCCTGTATATCAATTGGACTATGCTGCGTATTCCATATTCATTTCATTATTCACTATGAGACGGGTCATAATGTTCTCACGTGGCTTCAAGGCTGTGTTTTAGCTGAAACACGGGCGGACGATGCCCGAAGGACCTGACCCGGAATCCCAAAAGTCGGATGTGTCGAACCGAATTTACCCCGGTGGTCGACTTGAGCCGCACGCCTCGTGTCGACACCCGGGTGCTTCTTCCCTAAACTAGGCCGGGGGTTCGACAATCTCGCCACTCCGACCCACTCCCCCGTCCCCCGTCCCCCGTCCCCCTCCCACTACCCTGGAGGAATATTGAAGAAAGCAAAAAAGAAAAAATTGAGGTTCCTTCGAGATCACACGCGCCATCACACAGGCGTGGCATGAATCATAATTGGTGTGACGTGCCGGCAAGACATATCACACACGCGGCTGCCCCCCCCCCCCTCTCTTTTTTTCTCTCTCCAGGACCCCGTGAGCCGACGACGTTGACAACCTTCCCCCATGAAGTTTGTGCCAGGTATCAATTATGCAACTCCGCTCGTTATCTCGAACCCCCCCCCCCCTCCTCCCCCTCCCCTCCGAATTCCCTCCGTTGAAGTCTTTGCACCATTCGATATCAAGCCGCCGTGCCTGTCGTCGGAGTTCACCGGGGTTCGTCCCAAAAAAAACCCCAAAACACGATCCGGGTGTAGATTGAAGGACCGTGGTTTAGTGTCCGGAATCTGGCGACCCTCTGGTAAGCGCGCGAGGCGCTCGGTCGTCGACAGATGTCGGGTTAATTGCTGCGACCCTTAACGATCCCGTCCCCCACCCCCTTGCCCCGATCCATCCACTTCGGCTTTCGCCGTCAATCGGTCAATAAGATGCTTCCGTCCAGTGCATCTCCCTGAACGTGTTTTTTTTCCCATTAGATTGATGGGAAGTTGTGTAACACACAAGGCCGATAGAGTGCACCTTCAATACCATACTCATTATATACCGTCACCGTTTGAACGCTACTGATGTCGAACGATTGGCGACAAATCCTCTCTGTTCAAAAGGTACGGTCAGGTGCCGATTCCATTCCGCAACCAATCACTAGACGTACCGAGTCTGAAATTCTACCCAAGTACCCGTGTTTCATACAGAAGCTTGTCCAAAAAAAAAACCTTTTCAATGATGGTTTAGGCCGATACATGTATTAGTATATTTTACTTAGCCTTGTGTTTGTCGTAACAGTTTTGCATTTTCGTTCCTACCTGGTAGTCTGTTGATAATTGGATTATTCATGTTGGCTAAATGCATTACTTTCGACCACTTGTGATGGTTTAGTTGGTGTCATTATTATTGTTAATTTGTCTGCATGCCTATCGGCCTGCCTGTATACTTGCATGCATGCATGTATGTACTATGCATGCATGCATGAGTCTGTGTACATGTATGTGTGTATGCATGCATCTATAGATGTATGTACGGGCGCGAATCTATAGTGCCTTGTGGATACCTAAGATATTAGGTTAAATAGGTCTACAAAGGGAAATAGTAAAGGTGTATAGGTCTCCACAAGGTTTTCACCAAACTGATAATATTTGGAAATTAGTCAAAAACGGAACATTTGTGATGGGTACAAATTCGTCGCCAGTTGTTTGAAAGGGACATACGGTCCAAAGTTCTATCCAGGAAAGTGAATGTGGTTGAAATGTGGAGCATTTATAAAACAATGTTTCTCACTCGGTCGTATAGTTCACTAGAACAAAGCAATGCCTCCACAAGGATACACAAAAATTAATTGGTAATAGTGTCGCCAAATGTCATTTTTTCAGTTGCTGTTTTTTGGCCACGCCTAGATAGTTCTTCGATTGTCCACAATGTGATTCACCATTTCCTTGAATTGGTCTGGTGACACAGAAGAGTGATTTACATTTGTTTCGTTTTGCAGGAGAAGAGTATGGATGGTTGCTCTCTGCATCTCATATTGGCAGCCGCTGTGCATCTTTAAAAGCATCTGCCTTGTGTGTCTGTCCGTCTGTCTGTCTGTCTGTTTGTTCGCGTGCTTATCTCCGTCGCCAGTGAGGCCCGCATCTCTCCGTCCGTCCGCGGCCCGCCACTAAACAAGCCCCTGAAGGAGTCTTGGCGAGGGTCACATTCCCGGGTCGATCCTGGCGATGTAAAAGATCCGCTACATTATCCCGCCGCATTTTATCCGAGCACACTTAACACCTCCATCGATTCCAGTACTTTCCCCCCCACACAAAATCGCAACATGACCAAAAAAAACCACAAAAAACCACACACACGTGTAACAGCACTTTACATAACGAATGTGTTTATATAAATAATACCAAAACAAAAACATATGGTTATCGATCCGAGACTCCTGATAATCTGTCCCCCTCCCCCCTCTTCTGACTCTCGTATCGATTATAGCGCTTAAAGTAAGTGGAGAGTCCGCGTTCGCAATCTGTCAGCCTTGCTGTGCAGCGCATGCAGTGCATTACCTTTTGAATTAGCACGGCGCGGTGGCCGATGCGTTTAGGCTGGGCGTGCAGTGGACGACCGAAGGACAGACGCTCGCTACGGGTACGGGGAAATAGAGAAAGGGAGAGAGAGAGAGAGAGAGGCGGAGAGACAGAGAGAGACGGGGAGAATTACCTCCGTGCATTCTATATCGCCCACCCTCTTCTCTGTGTAGGCGGAGGAGCGCTCGGCTGGGACTGCCACACGGACCAGGAGCTAGGCTAGCCAGGCGGGGGACAAGATGGCGCTGCTCGTGTGTCGGATGGGTCTTCTCGCCGCCGTTATCGTCGGAGTCCTCCTGCTTGTTGTCTTCCCGTCACGCGGTACGTACAAGCCCGGTTAACAAACAAAAAACCACAATATCGTGGCACAGAGTTGCATGGGGTAGGGGTGATTTCCTAATGTGTCGCGGAGAAAAAATCGCCCTGTACACTAGTACTAGTTCCTGCTTTAAGATTTCAGTAGAGGTCAGTATTCAAAGCTCTCTAAAAAAATCACTCATGGACGAATGGGCTGCTTCCCGTAGTAACAAACGCTGCATGATGTACCGGTATACCGATGTACACTGTACATGCACATGTAAATATGCATGTGCATGTAGCTTACACCGACGTCTGTAAAAATGTAGTGCATCTATTCTTACGTATCTTAAAGATAGTGAACGATATGGCATGGATGCAATTTCTCAACCCAACTGATACAATTAATTGCATTGTTTGACTGCTGAGCCCTTCAAAGGGGGTCGCATGTGTTCACGATATGGGACAAGGGCGGTTCAGCAAACCGAATATGAATTTTATCGATTTTTTTGTTTCTCTGGATATTTTGCGTTGCCTAAAAACTGGGGGCGGTCTTGCATGTGATTTTATCGTGGCACGAAAAAAAAGAACATGGCGTTTGAGAGTGACGTTCTCGATCGTTCCCCGATTCAATTACTTCTGCCTCTCGGGTGCTGGCGGATAAAAATGCTCAAAGAGGTTTTGGAGTTTTATTAGTGAAATAGGGGCGGGGTATTCTGTTGTAGTTCTCGTTGTTTAGAGAGTAGTTTTTGCATTTATATCCATATCTATTGGACGTGTTTTGCACCTTGTCAGGAACGTCATTTGCTGCTTGACTTCTAGAAGTGCGTGGTTCGCATGCATAATGAAAATAAAACATCTTTATTTATGCAAAGTAACCCATAAACAAGGCTATTTATTTATCTATTTATTCATTTATTTATTTAATGGTTTATTAAAAATATCATTAGTCGCGGCCTAGTGCCGAATTGAAAATGATTTACAATTTAAAAATGAATAATAAACAGTAAGAGTTGATATAGTGATTTAGTTCTAAATCTAAATAGTTATTAAGAATTGCCGGAATTGACTATGAAATATGTATATATATATATATATAAATATTAAAATTTAGTGGGCCTGACGTTTCGCCCCTAGCAGGACCTTTCTCAAAGAGAAAGGTCCTGCTAGGATCGAAACGTCAGGCCCACTAAATTTTAAGATTTGCATTTTGGTTATTTTAGTCAGTAAGCAGTTTGCAAAATTTTTGTATATCACCTTAATATATATAAATATTTAAACATATAAACAAGATTATTACAGATTAATAAGTTGAAACAAGGAATCTTCATTTCCACAGTTTAAATCCACACTAGGTTAAGGGCTTAGGAAGGAAGGAGATAGAGAGGAACTCCGGAAGGCTGGAGATAGGAATTGATATTCATCAAGAGCCATATCATAAGCACGTGGGGAAGCATGAACCAGGAAGGGAATTCCAGAGAGAGGCAGAACGTAGGAAGAAGCTGTTCTGATACCTCTTTGTTCTACACCTTGGGATAGATAGAGTGTGTGGGTGAGAGGAGACAAATTACCTGGTTGCTCGCTGAAATGTCCTGTCTGGTGGAACCAAGTCAGCAGGACCAGAATGCGGCAAACGTGTTAACAACTAGAATGACCCAAATTATGAAAATTAAAAAGAAAATGTAGACAAGTCTGGTACCCAATGTCATGGAGTAACTCCAGCACGCTAAATATACGGTGAGTATTCCTTGGATGAAACCACGGACCAATCTCACAGAGCCGCTTAAGCAACAACATTTGCATAAGCAATAAAATTTGCTTAAGCAACAAAATTTGCTTAAGCAACAAAATTTGCTTAAGCAACAAAATGTGCTTAAGCAATAAAATTTGCTTAATCAACAAAATTTACTTAATCAACACAATTTGCTTCAGTAAGAAAATTTACTTAAGCAACAAAATTTGCTTAAGCAACAAAATTTGCTTAAGCAATCAAATTTGCTTAAGCAATAACATTTGCTTAAGCAACCAAATTTGCTTAAGCAACAAAGCAATTGCTTCGGCAGCAATATTTGCTGAAACAACAGAAGTTATGATTCATAGGATCACCTTGCTAACAGAAACGTCACTATCGTTTCCTGCTTAGTGAAAATGAGTGGAATAAGTCCAATGTAATTGACAACGCTGTTCCTGTAATCCTCTTTACACAAGGACGATTTGTCCTGCTTAGCAAATTTTCACGCTTAATTTGTTCCATGTAAGTGAGCCCAGATTACTAAATTGCCGTTTCACTTGATGCTTACCGGGTTCGTCTCGATACGAATATTGTGCGCTTAGCATGAACCCATATAGGTAGAACTTTGACCGGCGACTTGATTTGGTTGAGCAGAGCTTTCATGCTTATAATTTATTCATGCCTTGAAGCAGATCTATGAACTAGGCCCCAGCTAGGATCGAAACGTCAAGCCCTCTTCTATTGCGGGGGTGGTGTGGGTGACAAGAAAGGAAGATAACGAATATAAAAAGAAAAGATTCTTCTTAAACACTTTCGGTGTCCAGACAAAAAAATTGTTCTATCTGTTTGTGAAGTTTGCATGATACTGATGGATTTTTTGGGGAAAAGTCATTATTGCGATGAGTGAAATGTTAAACTGTAAGTAAACTGGTGGTTGCCAGTCCATTTGTTTTATGACTCGTTCTGCCTCGGGACGACGTGCTCTAGTCTGATCCAGCCCTGGTGCCGAGGATAGACTTGTAAAGTCTCAGGTACAAGCGCTGTCAAAGAGGTAGTTTAAATTCATGAAGATAATGATATCGCACAATCTTGTTAATAGCAGAAATCAAGTGTCTGATATAATCATAAATCAAGTGAACCTGAAGTCTCTGGGTGATGTACTTTTTTGTATAGATTTTTACTAAAGCGGGTAATGAATGTGGTTACCGTACACTGTGCTGTAGCATGTCGCTGGTATGACGCGTAGTTGAACGCTGGTTCCCCCTCTCCTTCTCTGTCTCCCGCCTGACCCAACAGCACTGGCGAAATCGGACGGGTACCAGAAGAAGCTGGTGCACGACCTCCTGGACGAGTACAGTCGCTACGTGCGGCCCGTGCTGAACGAGTCACGCCTCATGAAGGTGTACTACCACATGAAGCTCTCCAGGATTCTCAAGATCGTAAGTCCCGGTCGATTGTGTGGCTCGACGAGAGTGAATACCAAGTAAAAGGATCCCGGTGAATCTGAACTCCCGGGGCTAAAGAGTATACATAGAGAGCAAGTCGTGACACTGACGCTCCGAAATTTGCAGACAACATGGCGGTTCACGCACAAGCGGCCGCCATTTTAATACCCAACTGAGGCTGTCACAAGCTTCTAAAATGTCTATGTCAAATCCGCACTCATCGTTATACTGGTATGATGGAAAACAGTGATGCTGTTTCTTATTTTCAATATGAAAGAGAATTATCACACTGGCATCGTTTTGTTATGATATACCCATCCTGCTTTCAGTCAGTATCAGAACTCCGTGGCTACATTATCTAATAACCATACGTGACTGGACCAACAATTGGCAAGAATGTATAGTCAGTATGACTTCTCATAGACACAGAGATGTAAACCATGAGTTTAGGAATATCTTCATAGTAATCATGTTGACCCCAAACCAACTATTATTCGGCCTGGTGTGTGCGGGCCTTTTACCAATTTCCATCGTACCAATGGATGCGTATACTTTTGAAGTCTCCACTTTGGGCCTCTGTAATTTCGTTTTCAGGCAATCGCAGTACGGCTTTAGCTTGCCATTCAATTTGCCGTCAAACCTTTCCTATTAAACCCTAATTGAACACAAAAAAATGAGGCAGATTCTTCTCCAAAGGCATCCACGACCACCGGATCTATGTCCAGCTGTGTATTCCTCGTTGATCCCACAGTCGTAAACTTGGATGAATTTTTAATTTTTTTTTATTTCATGAAAAATTGTCATTCTAACTTTGATTCTCTTTGATTCCACGTGCAGAAGGTGTTGTCGCTTTTATAGTCGAGAGAAACCACGCTTCCCTTGTCCGTCCCTGCCATTCCCTCATCTCTATCTTTGCTGTTTTCCTCTCGATCTCGGTTTTCTCTTTCTCCTGAGTCCTGCACAAGTCGTTCACTGTTGTCTTTATACTCCCGTCCCCTTGCTGGGGGCGGAGGGGAAAACGGATTAAGGACGCGACCTAGCATAAAAAAATTAAAAAAAAACGATGTTGATTTTTAAAAGAAGAAACTGCTCCCCCCGCCTTGCTTTTCCTTTCCCTGTTGATCTGTGAACCTTTTATTTTCGTTTATCATGCCATTTGCCCAAGTAAAACATGATGATTCATGTTTGGGAGTTGACCTCTGTCCCTTGTCTTCCGGTGACGTCATCTTTGTTGCACCCTTTGCTATCCTTCCTATACCCCAATGAATCCCCCCGACCTCCCCGAACCACGCTTCCTCCCTACTACGGAGATATATATGCAGACCGACGTATGAAGCTCAATCCCCGAATAGAATCCCACACGTTTCAATGGGTGACCAGAAAACAACGACTTGTGCGTGAGGCTACATTTTGCAGGGAACCAGTTAATAGGCAGTTAGCTCTGTGGGCAACAAAAATCGCCCATTGAAACGTGTGGGATTCTATTCGGGGATTGAGCTTCATACGTCGGTCTGCATATATAACTCCTACTACGTGCCCGCCAATACCACCGCATCCCACTGTCTGTCCGCATTGATTCTCTCTCTCTCTATTCCCCGCTCACGTATACTGTCTTCCCATATACTCCTCGGCCAGGACGAAGTGAACCAAGTCCTAACCACGGTGGTTAGACTGGAGCAGGTATCCCCCCAGTCTTTTCCTCGCTCGCTGCACTGGTTTCGGATTGGGCATGTCCATGACTTGCATCCCCTCTCCCCCTCTCCACCGCCACCATCATGACCTTCATCGTGCATTCTGTCTCTATGCTCGCTCCGTTTGCACGTGCATGACCCGCACATTCACACGCCTTCGCACCATTTTGTGTACGTACGAATGGAGTCAGCACAACAGCACCGTTTGGCGCACACAGTCCGTCGGCACCTTTAGGGCTTTGTATAGGAACGGAAGTGCATGGGGCTCCGTCTACACATCTGCACTCTTGTTTTTTTGTTTAGGCGCGAGAAGCAGCATTGTACCTCACGCGCCTCTGTCGTGCCTGCAACGGAAGAGGCCTTGGAATGCTGTGGTTACACACTGCCAGGAGTATTAGTGACAGATTATTAATGAAAGTTCCACCTTGTCATCTTTTTCCCGATGGGGCAACATTTGACAAGTCAACAAACCTACCTGCATGTGACTTGAAACTACGAATGAACTGCTCCTTTCCCGCCTAAATTTGATGTGAAGACTTTCCCCTTGTTCTCTATTTCGGTAATTTCGGTCCCCGGATCCTCAATCCCGTGAAATCGACTTATCCGGGCACCGTATGACGGAGCAAATACCCTGTGGCGAACGTGGAGCCACATCGTAGCATCAGGTCACATCTTAAAAAATTGATTCATTTGGACTTTAGTTTCACCAACCCTCATCATAATGAGATGCATCACCGCCCACTGGAGTCGCACGTACGCTACCTCGTGAATGATGAATATTTATGATGGGTGTGGTCACGTGCCTTGGGCTGCGGTCGGTGGATGAGAGTCGTGTGCATTTTGAACTATGACATGGCATGAGGTCTGAGCATGTTTATTGTTGTTCTCTCATACTTCTCCCCCCTGCCCTCCCCCTCTCCTCAATATTTCCCCCGATTGGTTGTGTCTATGGTCGTGCACGCATACACCCACACACGGGACAGGATGAGCGCAATCAAATCCTCACTACTGCATTTTGGTTGGAGCAGGTATGGACTCACAGCAGACAGTCTTAAAGCTGTTTTTAATCCTAACAGTAACGTGTATAGTGAATTAAAAGAAACTGTTGCAAACTGCTGACTGACCTCCAATACATAGATCCAATAGTTAGAGGGCCTTACGTTTCGATCCTAGCAGGACCTTTTTCATCAGAGGCAAAGGGAGAAAGGTTCTCTGTCTTTGAGAAAGGTCCTGCTAGGATCAAAACGTCAGGCCCTCTAGCTTTTGGGATTCTAGCATGTATACAATGTGGTTGCAAACTGCCCATTGATGACCAGAATACAAATCTCACAAATCCAACGGACTCGACGTTTCGATCCTAATAGGACCTTTTTCTCAATGTCCCCATGGTATTTGCTCATCACCACTGCATCTGGAATTGGACCGTGGTATGACCAAAAATAAAAACCTGTTTGAACGCGGAATGTATACATAATATCCGCTCTGTGAGGGACATTCGCCATCACAATACAATAGGCATAACGACCAGGCTTTTGTGAAAGGTCCTGCGAGTGTCCTACTTTCTATCTATTTTTTTTTCCAATTTGCATTTTGGTCATTTTAAGTCAGTAAGCACTTTGCATTATTTTTTTGTCTACGAATTAAGATGCAGCATCTTAAGAAATCCTTAACAAAATGCTGCCTTTGAGCAAGGGCTACTAGAACCGAAACACCAGGCCCTTTAGTTTGTATCGATGTTCTACTAACAGCTAGCCAAGTGTATAGATCTTACAAAAGACACAGTTTACTTTAAGACAGGAAAGGTTTTTTGTGTATATACCAGGTGCAGTTTCAACAAAATATTAAGCTTCATGTTGCTCTTAAGGTTTGAAAAAATACATTGATAAGATATTAGCTAGCCTCATTATAAATAGGTAAAAGAGTTTGATCTTCTCAATGAAGACAAAAAAGAGAGACTGATTTCAATGGAATACATATGGTATGCACGAAGTTGCTTGGGTAACATAAGGCCAATTTAGTTTTTATTTTATCATATCGTTAATTCAATGTTTTTTTCTAAAACATATCACTTCACCTTTGAATGATCATCTACTTAGTCATTGTATTTAACAGAATAATCTTGCAGATTACATTTGCCCAAATACGGGCGATTCACAATAGTACGCCCTCAAGAGTTTGCAATGCGTTGGCCAATCACAATGTGGGGAACCTGTCGACCCTTTCCAGTGGAAAGATTGTGAATCGTCCGCATTGGGGACATACTGTAATTATCGCCCTCCTGGTTATCGTGGGGATACATGGGAAAAGGTAGACCGTAGATTCACTGAGCTGTTTTGTAAGTGTTATACGGTGAGGTGGTGCAGGCTGGCAGCTAACCAACCTCGTTAGTAGATATGGTGTCGTTAGAAGGATGCTATCGGCATAGGGTAGAATGAGATTAGAATATGATCACCACTGCATCTGAAATTAGGCCGTGGTAGAAGCCGGAGCATTTTTTGCATGCGGAATGTCTGATACCCTGTAATTATTGCCTGGGACTGGCTAATGTAGATCTGCACTCGTCACAAATAACACAACCATTCACACCGGTATACTAACTCCACAATGAGTAGCGAGCATCTAATGGTTGCCAAGAATAATTAAGTCACCCAATGAAGTGGCGTCGTCCCAATTATTCAGTACACGCAACGCCCGAAGACGCCGCTTCTTGGCAAACCGACTGTGAACGTTGAAAGAGGTAAAATTGCCATTAAAAATTGATATGACAGTAAGCGTTCTCCCCCTGGAGACCAATAACCGTTCATATAATAATTCCAGACTTGACACAAACTAAATCCAATATCGTCTTTTCTTGGAATTCTCTCGATTGATCTTGTGCCAACTTACTCCCCCCCTCCTCCTCCTCCTGCTCCTGCTCCTGCTCCTGCTCCCAGAGATGGAAGGACGATTTCCTGACCTGGGACCCCTTAGAGTATGACAACATCACCACCATCAACATTCCCACCCGTCAGATATGGATACCGGACACGGTGCTGTACGATAGGTATAACCACAGACCAGAGGGTTACTTGAATGCTTGAAGACAGACCGGTGGCAACGCTTTCCGTCCACCCAGCGCGCCTCTGTTATTTGAGAGGTTTCGCACGCGAACGGGTACGCGTATGCATACGTTAAGCTACCCGTACCAGTCAGTGGCGAATCCGCCATTTCGTAATCCCGACTTATTGATCGATTGCACCGGTGGCCGTCTTTGGGGCCTAGTCTTTGTTCCTCTTGGATAGGCAAGAGTGCAATCTGCGTACCTGCACTGTCACTGAGTTTTAATAACACTAGAAAGCCCCAACGTTGCCTGCCGGTGCAAACGATCTATTGGTAGCACTGTTCACAATCCCAACGCTGTGTGAAATAAGTCTGAAATGAGGTCTATTTCCGACATCATGCACTCGGGCTTGTATTTTGAGCCTAATCTGTTGGTATTTCAAAGTCTTTTCAACTCACAAAAAATTGCCCGTTCCTTTTTAGCAATTACCGTTACATTTCTGCACCATCCATATTGACAAAAAAGTAAAGAAGATTTACTGGAAATCCGAATTTTCCTACTCGTTTCTTCCTTACGTGTAGCGAGCGAGATAGGCCTATCCGTGTCGTCCATGCTTTTAGCGGATAGTAGGCAGCGTATGACGTCATAATTGATGACATATCAGTATCCGTATCCGTTGGCGTATAATTCTGAGAGAAACTAATTAAAGTTTAGAAACAATACAAAAACATAAGTACTACAAACAATGAAAACATAAGGACCTAAAAAGTGCTGGCTTGTTGATGTGACGTGTAAGTATTAGCTGTACACTTAAAATTTATTCAAAATTGATTAATTTCTCATTTGGGAAACCTTATCCTAATTTTGGCACAGTTTCCTCATGTTGTTATACTTTTAATGTTGAATTAATGAAAATATCGCAAAAATTCTTTAAAATCCCATGAATAGTTAATTATTTCATTATCCCCCCAAAAATTTATATTTTATTAAAATCAATCATGCAGTCATATTCAGCACATGAAATTATATCTGCACACGAATTTTCAAGTTCATCGGACCTTCCGTTTCTGAGATCAATATGCCCCCCAGCATTTCCATGGAGCGAAATAGCCCAACACACATTGGTTAAAGAGCCTCTCACATCTAATCGACACGTCCCCGATCTCCAACCATGCCTCCTGCCCACTGGTGCCGTGTGGCGAGAGGCACAGCATTGGAATGGGTAGCATAACAAGGACCGCCAGTAGAAAGAGTAATGAATATGCAAGAGTGATGTCAACTAAAACGAGTAATGAATATGCAATATGACATCACTAATAGTACTGTACATGACTGTGCATGCGGTATAGGGCTAATGAATAATTCATAAGCGCGGGTGCACGAATAGAGTCTTGCATATCCGTCACTCTTTCTACTGACGGTCCAAATTATGCTACCATTGGGATGCGCACGTGGATATCCTTCTCTGGGACCGCGCCGCTTTTGTCGTTTTCGTTTCAGTGCCGACGTGGACAAGGAGCCGGGGACGGGGATCATGATGACCAACGCCGTGGTGGCCAGCGACGGCGAGGTCTTCTGGGCGGCGCCCGCCATCTTCAAGAGCTCCTGCTCCCTCAACATCACCTTCTTCCCCTTCGACAGGCAGACCTGCCCCATGAAGTTCGGGCCCTGGGCCTACAAGAGCACCGAGGTGATCCTGAAGAGGGTTCACGGTAAGAGCCGACCCTCCGACTGACTTCTGGGGATCACACCCTTCTCTCCAAGACCAATAATGATTCACCGTTATTTTAGAAGTCCGTTTCCTTTATTTGTAAAAGGAATCGTCCGGCTTTTGACTAAGACCATAATGTCATTTGCATTTCCACCCCTGCCAAAGGAAAAAAAATGATATCCCTGTCGTTAAGATATTATCAAAAATACGAAAGTGATATAATAGATATTATTGATAAATTGATGATGCCTTCTTTGTATACCGTCCTCCTTCATCCCTTCATCTCTCTATGTCTGTCTATGTATGTCTGTATGTCTATGTCTATGTCTATTTTTATGTCTATGTCTCTGTCTCTGCCACTGTCTTTGTCTCTGTCTCTGTCTCTGTCTCTGTCTCTGTCTCTGTCTCTGTCTCTGTCTCTGTCTCTGTCTCTGTCTCTGTCTCTGTCTCTGTCTCTGTCTCTGTCTCTGTCTCTGTCTCTGTCTCTGTCTCTGTCTCTGTCTCTGTCTCTGTCTCTGTCTCTGTCTCTGTCTCTGTCTCTGTCTATGTCTATGTCTATGTCTATGTCTATGTCTATGTCTATGTCTATGTCTATGTCTCTGTCTCTGACCCTGTCCCTGTCTCTTCCCCTGTCCCTGTCCATGTCTCTTTCTTTGTCTGTCTGTCTTTCTTTCTGTCTGTATTTCTCTTGCTCTTTCTCTGTGTCTGTGTCTGTGTCTGTGTCTGTGTCTGTGTCTGTGTCTGTGTCTGTGTCTGTGTCTGTCTCTGTCTCTGTCTCTGTCTCTGTCTCTGTCTCTGTCTCTGTCTCTGTCTCTGTCTCTGTCTCTGTCTCTGTCTATGTCTATGTCTCTGTCTATGTCTCTTTCTATGTCTGTCTCTGTCTCTGTATCTGTCTATGTCTGTCTGTATCTCTTTGTCTCTCTGTCTGTCTCTCACGCTCTCTCTCTCTCTCTCTCTCTCTTTCTCTCTCTCTGTCTCTCACCCCTCCCTCCTCTCTCTCTCACCCCCAGACTCCGGCGACTGGTCTCAGATGACCACCAACGGCCAGTGGGAGTTGCTGGACATGCCGGTCAAGGAGAACCTGGTCAAGTACGGCTGCTGCCCCATCCCCTTCTCCGACATCACCTACACCCTCAAGCTCCGCCGGAAGGCCCTCTTCTACGTCTTCAGCCTCCTCTTCCCCTCCATCTTCATGTCCCTCATCTCCTTCCTCAGCTTCTACCTCCCGGTGGAGTCTGGCGAGAAGGTGGGCCTGAACATCACCGTGCTCCTCTCGCTGGTCTTCTTCCTCTTGCTCGGCGCCCAGTTGCTTCCCCCCACCTCGGACACCGTCTCGCTGCTGGGTAAGCTTTGGGAATCCCCCTCCGAGTTCTCGTGCTCCCTCGTCAGTGGTTGCTGGCTCCAGTGCCTCTCTTCTGTATGCACTGTCCTTGCCCCGTTCTAACCATTCCATTTGAAAATCCCCCACTTTCCAAAAAAAAAACCGGAATCGAGCGGTTTAGCTAGTCTTAATAAAGGAAGTTGCCTCTGGTATGTTTCACTTTCCAACCTTCCCGAGTCCCTCTCTATCTCCTCCTTTCCTTAGCCTCCCATCTTGAGTGGTTTCATAGCCTTGTTTGGGTCGAATCTGCATAAAAACTACACTGTCTTGCAAACACGTCCGGAAATCAGATCTTGCTGTTTTGACACAAGTACGCACGCGCACATTACGTCACGTAAAGTGGTATACTCAGCAAGACAGACAATGACACTTGCATTGTACCGCGTGGTTTAATACACGAGATATCAGATCGCCTGCTTGTGTGATGGCGAGGTTGCTCTGTGAATAAAACGAAATGTTTGGCCGGATTAAATTTTTTTCAAAAATGGCGTCGTTGCTAGAGTGACTCCCACTCGCATGGCAGTATTCAGATGTGTGATCTTCTGGCGATAAGTTCGTTTAACTGGGTCACTTTATTATGTCGCTTATGTCGAATAAAGCAACAAAGGGCTGGATAGCTCCAATGGTTAGAGTATGGGAATACAAGATGTCTCGGATTCAGGCACTGTCTAGTCGAGGTATCTTTGCCATTTTCAAAATGTATTCTTTTAGGAGATTATTGTATGTCAAAAGAATGAAGGAAAAACTGACAAGGGACGACTTTCAACAAATTTAAAAAATTGCAAAGCAAATTTTGACTGGACCGGAATTTGATCCCGATATCTCTTGTTTTGCTTACCAGCGGTATCTTACCATCTGAACTATCCAGCAACCAGATGGTGGCCTTCAAAAAATCAACTTGTCTTTGCTTTGTCGGGATTCTTTCATGAGGTTCATGTGTCTTTCTCCTTTATCTACGAAGGTCAACTATTGGCCACCATCATTGTTGTCATGTCCCTTGAGACGGCCGGCTCGGTCATCATCCTCCGGCTCCACCACCACATCCCGTCCCGTCCTCCGCCGGCCTGGGCCCGCCACCTGATCCTGGACAAGCTGGCCCTGATCATGGGCATCACGGGCCGCCGGCACGCCTACCGCGGCAGCAGCTGCAGCGCCGGCGGCCGCGACGACGAGGACGAAGCGGCGGCGGCGGCGGCGGCGGCGGCGGCGGCGTCGTCCGACGCCGGCGGCCGGTCGCGGGTCGGCGACGACCCGTTCGAGTTCGACCAGCAGAGCTCTCTCCTGGCCAGCCAGGCGCTCGGAGTCAGCCTCCTACAGCAGCTCCAGCTGGAGACGGGCAGCGGAGGCGGAGGAGGAGGCGGCGGCTTCGGGTCCCGGGACGGCGGCGAGCCGGCCGGCGCCGGCGACTCCTCGCCCGACTACGGCGGCGACGCCACCGACGTCAGCATCGGCTCCACCGTGCAGCGGATCGGCCGCTACGTGGAGAACCTGGTCACCCGCTCCAAGAAGCAGGAGCGGGAGTCGCTGATCCAGCAGCAGTGGATTGACATGTGCGTCATCCTGGACCGTCTGCTCATGCTGCTCTTTGCTCTCGCCATCGTCATGACGTCACTCATCATCATGCTGAAAATGACGCTCAACTACAGTAACTGATAATAGCAACCTGTTATTTCTATCATCGACTTTTGTACATACAAACCTCTTAAGTGTTAATTTTTTTTCGGTGTTCCTTCTATGGGGTATTTCCCCCCACAAATGTGATGTCCTCAGCATAAGTTTCAATATTTAACTTCTATTCCATCTACGGACCGTATCATCTTATCATGAGATGATACTGTCCGTATCATCTCACCATGTATCCAATGAAAATATATATAGCTATTGGATCGCTTACACTTGCACATGCAATGAGCAAAATACCAAATCAGCTTAAATAACACCTATTTGACGGCAGAGTCTGTCAGTCAACGTATAAATGACGCTAAGTTTTGTCCCGAATCCGATAAATTGTAATGTTTTTTTTGTGTGTTTTTTTTTTTTTGGGGGGGGGGGTTTGGGGGGTTCCCCCTGTATCATCGACATTGGATGATGAAATCTTTTCCTAAATTTCATATCCAAAACGAACCGGAAACTTTAGTATCCCTTGTCATTTTGTAGTTTAAAAAAGGTATTTGCAATAATCATCAAAAATTGGAAAAGTTAGATGTGTGTGTTTATATTATACTCGATATTATGTGTCCACCGTTGTATCTAACATCACCGTATACGGAAAAGATGAACAAGATGAACTCCGTTAAGGAAGAATTGTGCATTTTATTTTCTCCTTCATGATTACATACTTCCGAAGATCTTGTATCATACAAACAATATTTGTTTCTCATTGTCTTAATTTCATTCCTCGTTTTAATTAAAAATCTTCATAGGACTGTAAATTCTGCCCAAATAGCGAGACTTAAATACTATGATTAGCATCATGTAACCTAGCCCGTTTTTTTATCAATTCAATTTCTAATTTCATATACATTTCATTTCGTTCGTTATGCATTGCATAACTTTTATTTTGGATTCATTTCATTACAACTAATCGTAAAAAAGATCACCAACGCCAACAAACACTGCAAATATATTAACTAAAATGGCGTTTTGTAATGGAATGTTTTATCAATATGTAAATTTGGGTTTTTTTTAAACATATTTTTAAATCAAGCAGGTCCTTCGACGTTTAAAATCACTTGAACAAATGTGATCGATAGCTTAGTGAGTTAACCCATTGCTCCTATGTCTTTGGCAAATTCCGATCAATATAGAAGTTCCTTAATTCTGTATAATTTTTTGATAATTGTTTTAATTTTCTTTGGTAATTAAAAACTGAGAATGATAAAAACTGTGCATTTGATTGTGTAACCTCTTCCTGAGTCGAACAACGTTAATCTAACATCTACAAGTATTTTGCAAGGGTTTTCAAGATACAAAAATTGTTTATTTTATATAATTATAAATATATATTGAATGTCAATGTGCTCCCTTTCGCGCTCTTTAGGTTTAAAGGTCAAATGCTCTTTGGTTTAAATTAATTCATCAGCCTTTGCCGACAGTATCATCAACTACTGGATAGTTTTTAAAAAACAATTATGATTTTAAAGTTATAAATATATAAGAATAAACATGTCTTAAGATTATGAAGTTAATACAAAAAGTGTTGCAAACTGCTCACTGACTAAAATGACCCGCAATACATCAATCTCAAAAGTTACAGGGCCTGACGTTTCTTCCATAGCAGGACCTTTCTCAAATGTTAAAAGTTTAAACGAACACGATGTATGAACACGATATGCTGGTGCAGACATTATGACAGTTTATTATTTACATTTGCTTGAGATATATACAAATCTTATCATTTCGTATTGCCATGTAAAACTGTGCATATTTATGTCTGATCTATTGTCGGAGGGTACAAGGGCAACAGAAGGCAATATATCACTTTTAACTTCGATATTCGTCCGTCTTCCCCGGAGGAAAAAGATGCGATGGAAGATGGAAGATGCAGACCCTGCCGGGCAATGGATCCCAACTGAACTCTATATCTGCATATATATATCACTCCTCTCTTACTATCTCTTTTCCCCCACTATCTTTATTTCCTGGTGTTCTTCCTTGGTCTCCCACTTCTCCTCCTATCCCCTCCACCTCTCGCCCTCTCCCCTCTCCCCTCTCCCCTCTCCCCTGTACCCCTCCCCCCCTCCCCTTCTCCCCCTCCCCCTCTCCCCTCTCCCCCTCTCCCCTCTCCCCTCTCCCTTCTCCCTTCTCCCCTCTCCCCTCTCCCCTTTCCCCTCTCCCCTTTCCCCTCTCCCCCTTTGCCCCCTCCCCTCTCCCCTGTACCCCTCCCCCTCTCCCCTTCTCCCCCTCTCCCCCTCTCCCCTCCCCTCTCTCCCCATCCCCCTCTCCCCTCTTCCCTCTTCCCTATCCCCCCATCCCACTATCACTCTCTCCCCCTCTCACCCTCTCCCATCCAGGTCATTAAGCCCCCTAAGAAGCCCCCAAATTGCACGCGGTAATGGCGAGAGGTGTTCCATCAAGTACTGTACATCCGGGACCTCAGCCGCTCGACGTCCTCCGGCGACGTCATGGGCACGGCCCGACCGAAGATGAAGACGGTGAAGAAGACGGTGAAAAGGAGGGAGACGACGAAGAGAGCCCGGTCCAGGACCTTGGCCGCGTGCTTCCACTCGCTCACCCTCTCCCCGATGCAGTCCTGGCGCCGTTGCCGAGCCGAGATCGTGGCCAGCTGCTCCCTGATGGAGAGCAAGGTGCGCTCGGCGGCGAACTCCGCGGGCCCCGGCGGGTCGCGGCCGCCGGCGCTGCCGGACGGAGCCTCCGCGGCCGCCCCCGGGTCCGACACGGCGCCGAGCGGCCAGCCGTCCGGCCCGGAGGTCCGGGAGGCGGGCACCCGCACCAGCAGCGCCCTGGCCAGGTGGCGGAGGACCAGACGACGGACCCAGGCGGGCATTGGCGCTATGTCATGGCCGAGACGGTGGTGGACGCGTTGCACGATCACTGTCATGGCCAGGGATATGGACACCATGCCGATGGTGATACCGACGTACATCACTAGGAGACACACAAGAATAACCCATCATGTACACGTAGGATCTAAACTCCAACATGGCGGCGCCGTTTGACACTTCCTTGGAAGGAATTCCCTGAAATGTCACATGGCGCCGCCATATCGGATTTGAAAGCATACACCTTGAAGGCATAGATGACACTTTACCCGACAAAAGAAGGCAGGATAACAACATTAGTATTTAATTCAGGCATTTGCAGTAAGCCAGTCATTCACAATAAATGCCAAGCGTGCCTAAAATGTCACGACCTATATTCCATTCTAGGGAGGTAATATAAATGGCATACACGTACACGAACCCAATAACGATGAAAATGAAAGTAGAAATTGCCACTCACGGACTGAGAAAACCACTGTTGCTGTGTACGCCTGCCAAAAAAGCCAGATGCTAACTATAAACTGGAACGTCTTACATGTCAGTCCAACCATAGTTTGAATAGTGGCTTCAGTTTAGACTTTCCCCTATAGGGTTCGCCCATAGAGCTCTATAAATAAACTAGATTGCGCACTCCCCTGATCAACGCGCGGTACGAACGTGTGCCGACATGGACGCGCATCCGCCATTACCAAAGAGGGCAACCTCAGCTCGAAGTGCCCGGATGTCAGTAGCAAACGCTCGTAATATGAATGGGGAAAGGTACAGCCGAAAGGTTGTGAATGCGGAAACTGAAATGTTATAGAAACTGTTTTTAGTAAGGAAAGGAAACGCCATCAATACCTCAAGGCATTGGCGAATTTTAATGCCCTACTCTCTTTTGTAAAACATCGGGATTAGTTTGCCCCATAGAGATCCATGCATTTGCACCTCTTTGGTAATGGCGTCGTAGTCCCCTTGTCGGCACGATGAGGCGCGATGAGTGCGCACTCTAGTTTATTTATAGAGCTCTATGGGTTTGCCCCATGCGGATGCATGCATAGACCTCGAGGGTGATCCCTGAGCCACCCTTCAGTCCGCCAGGCATCACCAACCTATCAAAGCTCCCACCCAGCGCTGCACCATAGTCTCCGGTTGAGAGACGGAAGGTGGTAAACGAGAGGGGGAGTGGGTAGCTGTTACTCACGCATGAGGGGGATGCCCTCTGATGTGGACGGCACGGCATCGGACAGCTGAAGGAGGAAGACGATCAGGGAGAGGAGATTGGTGACCATCAGGCTGATCTTCTCCCCGGAGTCGGCGGCCAGGACGAAGGAGATGGTGGTGATGGCCGAGATGGCGAGGCAGGGCACCAGTAGGTTGGAGAGGTAGAAGAGTGGCCGGCGCCGGAGGTAGATGCTCAGCACGAAGGTGCTGAGTTGCCGCCGGCAGTAGACGCACTGGGCGTAGGCGGTGACGACCACGTCCTGCCGCATGCCCAGGAGCTCCCAGATGCCGTTGTCCCTGTAGTTGGAGATGTCCCCGGCCGGGTAGGCGACGGCCATCCGCACGGTGTCCTCGCCGTAGGTGAGGGAGCTGAGCTCCATCAGGCACCGCTGCTCGTCGAAGGGGAAGTAGGTCGGGTCGATGCGGCACGGGCTCTTGAAGTTGGCCGGCGCGTTCCAGCGCACAAGGCCCGTGTGGTGGATCTTGACGCGCGTGGTGGCGAAATTAGCCTCTCGTTGCCGGCTTGGAAGGAGAGCGACGGAGGGAAAGAGTAGGAGCAGGAGGAGGGGGAGGAAGAGGGGGAGAAGGAGGAGGAGGAGGTGGAGGGGGAGGAGGAAGAGGAAAAGGAGGAGGAGAAGGAGGAGGAGGAGTGGGAGGTGGAAGAAGAGGGCAGGAGGAGGAGCAGGGGGAGGAGCAGGAGCAGGAGGAGGGGAGGAAGAGGGGGAGAAGGAGGTGGGTAGGAGGAGGAGGCCGGGAGGAGGAGAATGAGGAGAAAGAGGAGGAATACGAATTCAGACGAAGTACGGAGGAGGAGGAGGGGGAGGTGGAAAGAGAGGGCAGGAGGAGGGGGAGGTGGAAGAAGAGGGCAGGATATGGAGGAGGGGGAGGAGGAGGAGAAGGAGGAGGAGAAGGAGGAGGGAAGGTGGAAGAGAGGAAGAAGAAGAAGGTGGGTAGGAGGAGGGGAGGAGGAGAATGGGGAGAAAGAGGAGGAATACGATTTCGGACGAAGTACGTGTGTCACTTTAAAGGTTCCAAATTAAAACCAGCACTTTAACTCACAGCACTTAACCAACCCAACCATTTTGGGAGATATTAATTTATTGCTGCACCAGGCCGTCCCATTTCTGGGAGGGGAGTTACTCTGACCGTTCCGATGTGTTATGACCCCGTTTCTGTGTGCAGTTCGCAAAATTAGACTTCAATTCCAGTCACGATGTGCGTTTTTATTTCGGCTCTTACCTCCTTGGGAGGGACGCGTTGCCACAACTTGCTTTCTCAACCATAGACCGAATACGAACCCGCTGAGTGTGTAAAAATCGCGCCTCTTGGTTTTCAAGTAATAGACCAAAACTGTTGCAACATCTGATGAATGTACATGGCCTGACGCTTGTATCCTAGCAGGAACTTAATCGTCTTTGAGATAAATCTTCCTTGAGTTAAGACGTCAGACCCTCTATGAATTGCGTTACAGACCTCAACTGTACTGTGTGCCTGACACATTTTGGTCGAGCTGTACACATCAGTATGGTTGGATTCGTTTTACTTTCACAATACCTATGGCATTTCTGCCTTGGTTCCCCCAGATCGTCCCAATGATCATACCACGCGCTTCTCTTCATGTATATGCACCCATATGCAGTTAAGGCACCTAAAGCACTATACTCTTCTAGCTTCTTCCCGCACACTGCTGCACTATGGCATTCTCTACCTTTCTGTAAAACTTGTATGATTTCAAACGAAATCGTTCTTCCATCCTGATATATTATGCTACTGGTTCTTCTCCTTATCACCTTTTTTATCCCTCACCTTGAGTGGCCTTTTGTGGCCTCGTGTTTGGTGACATTCATAAAAAAAATAACCAGACTGGTGCGGACTAGCTTACGTCCAATGCAGGGCGATGTCTGGCTTCCAGACTCTACGGTGCGGTACCACCACGTCCGAGACACCGCCGTAATCATCTGGATCCCATCTGAGACTGACGTCTTCCCAGCTCTGCGTGGCAAACACGACACAAATGGAAATAAGGCATGGCAATTTTACACGTTTACGAAAGGAAGGCGCCGTTGTCGAACGGATATAGACACAATGAACATCTAAACGGTGAAAATGGGGTGAAAATGTTATTTAGCTGAGAAAAGAAAATTCAGTGTTTTCACCCCTATTTCATGGCACACAGTTAGCCAAGTCATTTTCACGGCGTTTTCACCGGTGGTCTCCAAGGCCACATTCCTGGTGGTAAATGGCTAGAGACAATTTAGAAGTATCTGGAAGGACACCATACAGTACCTCTATGGGGGCTGGTGGTCCCTACTGGTAATTGAATTAGCCATCCCCAAAGGCTGGAGCTTGCCACCCTAGATATTCACAGTTTTTTCACGGTCTCTTTAGTGACCTAAATACGTCCTTATCAAGTCAGAAAAGCGATTATTTTCACTGTGAAATCACTGTAAAATGCACCGTGAAAACACAGTGACTTTATAGTTTCATTGCGAAATGACATTTTTACCCCCTTTTCACGGTTTAGATGTTCATAGTGAGAGCGTTCGCCTCCCGCGCAGATGCATGGTTGCTGGTTCGAATCCAACACGAACCTTTGCCCACTAACTGGGCCGCTAGGAGCTCCTCTGAAACGATGTGTGAGTTGATCTGTCGCACTAGCGTCCCACCGTGTCTAATATAGTAAAACCCAAATGTTCAACGTGTAGTACCCAGTCTTCGTGTAATAATGGTTTGTATGTGGGTTCATTGCGAAAGCGCATGAAGAGATTTTACATCGTGTACACGGTGTACAAACGCATAGCGTTTTGAACAACTCGATGTCCGATGCCGACATAGGAGACATTTTGTCGGAATTGCAATCCAAACATTAATCGTAAATACCGCTGAAATACCACTTGTTCGTCTTGACATGTGTAGAATCCGACAGGTGCTTTCATTGAATCTTTTGACGCGATTTCGGGCACTTTTAAGGCCATCTGTTGAGAATGTATGCTTTACTATAGTAGACGCGGTGGGATGCTAGTGCGACAGATCAACACACAAATCGTTTCAGATGAGCTCCTAGCGGCCCAGTAAGTGGGACTAACACGGACAATGAACTGGAAAACTATCTCCATCCACCCAGAAGTTAATCATGGGTACCTGGCACTATTTGGAGCTTGGGGAAAGGTTGAAAGGCGGCGAGGAAAGGAACTGGCCTCCCTACCTCACCATGCAGGACCTTGTTAATGTGCTTCTCGAATCAAACACGCACCTTACGCTATCATGTTTGCATGGGACATCCTTGACTTTTCAATTTGGCAAAGTCCACATGACAACCAGTCGGTTACCTGTTCATCAACCGACATATATGGCCCCGGAAGCAAATGCTATACATTAGCTTTGATGATGCACTAAGTAGTGATGCCGAAGGACAACAACCGATACAACAGGGCCAACATGTTTAAGGAAAACAAATTATCGGAAATAGTTCGATTCGTCAGAGTAGTTCAATCATTCAATCCAACATGGTAAATGCAATCTGACCGCATAGCGTCACTTCCTCGCGTATTGATAGGAACGTGTGATGGATTATTACTTGTACTACCAGGGACGAAAGAAGAAAAGTCCAATCCAGTTAAAAATTCTACGACATCTTAAAACTCCCGCTGACTTCGTCCCTGGGGGAAGGGGGCAAAAGCCTACTCGCTATTGTGAAGTTAACTAGAAATATGTGACCCGGCACAGCATAATAAGGATAACCCCACTTTTGAGATTTTGAGATTTTCTAATGATGTGAAAGAGAATACCATTAGCTTTGAAATGATATCAAAATATAATATCCTCTAATACTTAAATCTTCCAAAAATACAACAAAAAAGAAAATTGATTTGTAATCGAATTGTGAAGATACTTTAACTTTAGGCGTTGTTTACTCAAAAAGAGTTTTGGTGGGATATTCCTCATGTCGTTGTGCCGGGTCAAAAAATAATGTACTTACAAATCGGAACCAAATGTTGGTTTGTATGTACTGCCCTTTCTGATTCTGAAAAGAGAACAATCAAGGTAAAGTTTCAAGCAAATTGAATATCAGGTATATTGAGTTTTTGAGAATGAGAAAGAAGCCACCTTTAATTTTCGGCAGCAATCGCCGATTTGAAACGCTTGCAGCGACATCATGTCATTCTGTTCTTTCAAGAATGATTACGGCATTGAGAAGAGCAGGTAACTCAACGTTTCGGACCGTGTAAGTTGTGTCCGTCGTTAGGAGATGGCGGTATCCTGACGTCGGGTTGAACTCACACTGTATAGAACATCACCGGCTCATCTCAATGCCGCATATACAGGCTTTCTCGAAAAAAATATCTCGTATAGTACCACGATGTCAGTGGATGAAGCTTTTTTTTTTTATTCAGTCAAACAAACAAAGGTGAAAAAACCCTGAAAATGGCAAAAAAAAACATTGCCATTATATTCAGATGTGTTCAAAAGTTACCAGTCATTCTGATCCTTTACTTATTTGTTTGGCTTATTTGATTTCCGTATATGTAATTATACGGTACATTACGCCTGTCGGTAATGGTATCGGCCCTTACGCCTGGCTCCCCCGGGCGCGTCGGCCGTCACCTAGGCGTCGAAAACTGCGTTGATTTGTGTCCGTCAGTAGCGGTATAAAGGTGGCGCTGGGTCTGTGCAAACGCCTCGTTGGGCGAAGCCGTAACACCCCCACACGAGAGGTCGGTGCAATTTGTTGACCATTTGTAAAACAAAAAAATTATAATAATGTTGGCGTAGCCCTAAACCGCCACTCATGCGCAACCATAAGTCTTGCAGCTCGTCTTTCTCACACTTGTTTTGTTGGCGTTGTTAGAGAGGTTTCGCACGCGAACGGATACGTGTATACGCATACGTTTAGCTCTCCGAATCAAGTGACCATACCGCTGTTTAGCAAACCGGATTTTAATCATAATTATTCGCATTTCCGACGCAGTGTAAAATCAGTCTGAAGTGAGGTCTATTTCCGACACCATGCACCCACGTCTTGATATCCTAGATTGAGACTAATCTTTTCGTATTTCAGTCTTTGAAGCTCACAAAAATGGATCAGATATATTCAGTGATTACTCATTTCAGGACAACAAGATCCAAAAATAGTAAAGACGAACAATTGTGTTCCCATACGCGTTTCTTCCTTAGCGTATGACGTCATATTTCATTGATGACGTATCCGTTGCACTAACCGTCCCTTCGTTTGCGAAACCTCTCTATTTGATAGGCACGTTTGCCTTTGCAAATACCAACGCAGGGGTAGGCAAAGCTCGGGCATGTGGGAGAGAGGGTGACACGCCCGTGGGAGCTGTAGTCTTTACAGGTCACACTAGATAAAAGCAGGATAAACGGATTGCAATGGACCTACAAAGTTGATGATGGTCTGCAAGGCTGCATCGCAGGTGATCGTGATGTTGTCCTCCCTGCGGGTGACGGGGCGGACGGTGGCGCTGTAGTTGCTCAGGAGGCGGTCAAGCAGTCGCTTCTCGTAGGACTGCTTCTGTTCCTGTGCCAGAGACCCTACCACTGCAACAGACAACATCAATCTCATATAACTCATATAAACAATCTCTGTAACTCTAAACAATCTCATATACCTCTAAACAATCACATATAACTCTAAAACTATCTCATATAACTCTAAACAATCTCATATAACTCTAAACAATCTCATATAACTCTAAACAATCTTTGTAACTCTAAGCAATCACTGTAACTGTAAACAATCTCATATTACTCTAAACAATCTCTGTAAATCTAAACAATCTCATATAACTCTAAACAATCTTATATAACTCTAAACAATCTCTGTAACTCTAAATAAACTCATATAACTCTAAACAATCTATGTAAGTCTAAACAATCTCATATAACTCTAAACAATATATGTCACTCTAAACAATCTCATATAACTCTAAAACAATATCATATAACTCTAAACAATCTCATATAACTCTAAACAATCTCATATAACTCTAAACAATCTATGTAACTCTAAACAATATATGTAACTCTTAAACAGAGTTTACCCTATGAGAGTTTGCCCTATAGGGCGTGTATGTAAAATGCTAACTATACGAGCCGGGTTGGGGAAACCTTCATTGAAAAGTATTCTCACTATATGTTTACGTGAAATCTTGTGAGTTCAACGCGAATGCAGTGCCTATACACGTTGCGTCCCAGTTTCCACACGCTATACACACCCATCGCACACCGCTCCCCTACCTCTGACAAAATAGAAACAAATATGCAATTCTTTAAATTCGTGTACTTGCCTATGCACATCGCCATTACCGCCCAAACGAACGCGTGACTCAATCTTGACATGGCTGAAAGGCAGACCGGACGTGACCTGATATGGGCTAACACCTTCATCAAAATGAATCAGGTTGTTGTTGTTGTTTTGTCTGATTGTTCGCATTTCGTGGTCCGACCAGCATATGTTCGCAGCATTGGAGGAACTGACCCTCATTGTCGAAGGCCATTGGTTGGTATGCCACACGATCGATGGTACCACGCTGCCAGTAAGTATTACCAGCATATTTCATCGAATTCGTACGCTGTACGCAAGGCGACATAATGATATGCCACGATGCGACGTCACTCAGCTAGATTCTTAAACTAATCATCAAGTTTGTTATACGTTGTACAGTTATGATATTCTGTAAGGCGAGACCATTCTCGATCTCGTATCCATGCACGGAAAGTAATTAACCCAGTTGTGTCACCGTATGCAAAGATATGACAAACACTCTGGCCAGGAAAACTATAGACAGTGACGGTGAAACCTTCGCTCTGATAAAACCGATGATTCATGAACAACCAGCCCAATAAAACGATCACTCACGCTTGCCAAAATTGATAAGCAAACAAATCACTTCAAATTTAATAACAAAACACATGGTAAATCCATATAACCTCACACAATTAACCAATCTCCTCAAACAAGAAAACAAAATATCATGCTAAATATTGTTATCTTTATTAAACACTGAATTTATCTGCCAAAGTCTTAAACGCATCACTGAATTTAACTATAGGCCGGCATACGTGAACATCCGTGCCGTGAATGTAAGGGAAACGACGAATCGTAACAACGTAGATAAAAAGTACAACATACATCGTGCAAAAGACAATACAAAAACACAGTTCAACATTCGAGCACCACACATTTCGATTACAAAAAAGGGTAACACTTCACATAGTTAGTGAGGCAAAGCCATTTTTGTCTACTTCTCTGTGCTTTGGTAAACAGTTATTGCCACGTCAATGTCCAAGGTATCGGGCTATTTAATTTGGGGTTATTATTTTTTGTCAGTGAGAAATCGGCTTGCTCGTGATCCTGTACGAATTCGATGCTCACTGCCGGAAATATCCACACACTGCCTGTAGCCACTACCTAAAGGATATAGCTGTGATATGGGTGTGTGTATAAGTTGGTAGCCGTCGGTAGCTGACAAAGCCGGCACTTAACTACATTGCACTGATGGGATACGAACTGGGAGGGTCTAAAAAAAAGTATCGGCTTGCTAGCGGCTGCAGTTTTCCCACAGGTCCGTGCGTAATCTGAAGCCGTAGCCAATCAATCGGGCACTTTGGCATTTTAATAAGGGACAGCGAAGACCTGGACAGCTCACTGCTCGGGAGGTCCGGTCATGAGGGCCGACCGCTGACCGAATATGATAGACGTTGCCGTCACCACCAGAGCCACGTAGGCGACGAGGAAGAGGCGATCGAAGACCCGGGCCACGTACTTCCACTGGGTCAGGACGTCCTCGTCCGACTCCTGCTCCGTCAGGTGCGCCGTCATGACCGAGAGGCTCCTCTGTATCGACTCCAGGCATCGCAGGAGCTCGCCCGGGACGGCGCCGTTCCCCTCGCCGCCCGCCAGGCCGAGGTACGACGCCGCCCGGCCCAACTGCCCGGAGACCTGCCGGCCGGCCTTCCTCTTGGCGCCGCGGCCGCCGTCGTCCTGGACGCTGGGTGGCACCACGGCCCTGCCGGTGTCGTGGGGCAGGCCGACCAGCAGGAGCGGGGCTAGGTAGACGAAGCTGAGCTTGCGGAGCCAGAGCGGAACGGGCCGGACCCCAGGCAGCTGGTAGTGGAGGGAGAGGACGAACACGGTGAAGACGGCCGACAGGGAGACGATGAAGATGGTGATGATGAAGTACTTGCCTGCGAAGTAAAAACGGGAGCAAACGTGAACTAAAGGGAGCAATCAAATCCACACCTACGACATCTCGATACATGCAGGGCCCATCTCAAACGCACAGAGAGAGTAATATTCCTGACATCTGGAAAAGTTAGACAGAATCCGGCGGCGTGCTATAGATTACGGCACAGTCACTCTGCCCTTGGAGAACGGTCACTAATTTCTGAGATTTGCATTTTGATAAAGTTAGTCAGTAACCAGTTTTCAACATTTTTGTATATTACTTCAAAGGGTCTTTGTGAGTAAAATAAAAAGTACGTGTCTTAGGCAATGCCGTTTGTAGCTGTCTACTTGTTTTATTTATCCCTATCTAAGGATTTGTTTTTCTTGTCATACTTCTGATTCCAAAAGGTGGGGGACAAATGATATCTCTTGTACTTTTCGAGGGGGGACATGCCTCAAGTTCCAAGCCCGTTGACGTCAATTGCTCCAGGGGTTTGATAAAGTGCCAAAAGGGGGGTCCAGGGCAGCCACGTAGGCCCCCGGAGAGAGAGAGCAGATTCGGCTTTGGCCTTATATTCTGTAAGGCGAGACCATTCTCGATCTCGTATCCATGCACAGAATTCAATTAGCCCTGTTTTGTCACCGTATGCAAAGGTTTGGCAAACACTCTGGCTAGGAAAACTATAGACAGTGACGGTGAAACCTTTGCTCTGATAAAACCGATGATTCATGAACAACCAGCCCATTAAAACGATCACTCACGCTTGCCAAAATTGATAAGCAAACAAATCACTTCAATTTTAATAACAAAGCACATGGTAAATCCATATAACCTCACACAATTAACCAATCTCCTCAAACAAGAAAACAAAATATCATGCTAAATATTGTTATCTTTATTAAACACTGAATTTAACTACCAAACTCTTAAACGCATCACTGAATATAACTATAGGCTGGCGTACGTGAACATCCGTGCCGTGAATGTAAGGGAAACGACGAATCGTAACAACGTAGATAAAAAGTACAACATATATCGTGCAAAAGACAATACAAAAACACAGTTCAACATTCAAGCACTACACAATTCGATAACAAAAAAGGGTAACACTTCACATAGTTAGTAATGCAAAGCCATTTTTGTCTACTTCTCTGTGCTTTGGTAAACAGTTATTGCCACGTCAAAGTCCAAGGTATCGGGCTATTTAATTTGGGGTTATTATTTCTGTCAGTGAGAAATCGGCTTGCTCGTGATCCTGTACGAATTCGATGCTCACTGCCGGAAATATCCACACACTGCCTGTAGCCGCTACCTAAAGGCTATAGCTGTGATATATGGGTGTGTGTATAAATAGAACTGAGCCGTCGGTAGCTGACAAAGCCGGCGCTTAACTACATTGCACTGATGGGATACGAACTGGGAGGGTCTAAAAAAAGTATCGGCTTGCTAGCGGCTGCAGTTTTCCCACAGGTCCGTGCGTAATCTGAAGCCGTAGCCAATCAATCGGGCACTTTGGCATTTTAATAAGGGACAGCGAAGACCTGGACAGCTCACTGCTCGGGAGGTCCGGTCATGAGGGCCGACCGCTGACCGAATATGATAGACGTTGCCGTCACCACCAGAGCCACGTAGGTGACGAGGAAGAGGCGATCGAAGACCCGGGCCACGTACTTCCACTGGGTCAGGACGTCCTCGTCCGACTCCTGCTCCGTCAGGTGAGCCGTCATGACCGACAGGCTCCTCTGTATCGACTCCAGGCTTCGCAGGAGCTCGCCCGAGACGGCGCCGTTCCCCTCGCCGCCCGCCAGGCCGAGGTACGACGCCGCCCGGCCCAACTGCCCGGAGACCTGCCGGCCGGCCTTCCTCTTGGCGCCGCGTCCGCCGTCGTCCTGGACGCTGGGTGGCACCACGGCCCTGCCGGTGTCGTGGGGCAGGCCGACCAGCAGGAGCGGGGCCAGGTAGACGAAGCTGAGCTTGCGGAGCCAGAGCGGAACGGGCCGGACCCCGGGCAGCTGGTAGTGGAGGGAGAGGACGAACACGGTGAAGACGGCCGACAGGGAGACGATGAAGATGGTGATGATGAAGTACTTGCCTGCGAAGTAAAAACGGGAGCAAGCATGGAGCAATCAAATCCACACCTACGACATCTCGATACATGCAGGGCCCATCTCAAACGCACAGAGAGAGTAATATTCCTGACATCTGGAAAAGTTAGACAGAATCCGGCGGCGTGCTATAGATTACGGCACAGTCACTCTGCCCTTGGAGAACGGTCACTAATTTCTGAGATTTGCATTTTGATAAAGTTAGTCAGTAACCAGTTTTCAACATTTTTGTATATTACTTCAAAGGGTCTTTGTGAGTAAAATAAAAAGTACGTGTCTTAGGCAATGCCGTTCGTAGCTGTCTACTTGTTTTATTTATCCCTATCTAAGGATTTGTTTTTCTTGTCATACTTCTGATTCCAAAAGGTGGGGGAACAAATGATATCTCTCGTACTTTTCGAGGGGGGGCATGCCCCAAGTCCCAAGCCCGTTGACGTCAATTGCTCCAGGGGTTTGATAAAGTGCCAAAAGGGGGTCCAGGGCAGCCACGCGGGCCCCCCCCCCCTCCGAGAGAGAGAGCAGATTCGACCTTGGCCCGCAACTCGATCTGCGGTCGGTTTCATGAAACCATGAAACCACTATCACTCGCAACACGATGAGTGATACAAAGAAACTATAAGGCCTTTATTAAAGATCTACAGAAATAGGATTTGAAAAAGAGCTAAAAACTCTCCTGAGGTAATGTTCACAATATAATCCATACAACATTGATTTTAAAAAAATAGCGCCTAATTTCGCCCCAAAACATTGAACAAATCCATGTTCGCCCCGCCCTAAAGAAATTATCCTGTGAGCATGTGACGACACATACCGACCAAAAGCAGCCGAGCGAGGTGATCGAAATGCTGAGACGATAAAGTGCGCTACTGCGCATGTGACAGTGCGGTGTTTACGGCTGATAGACAATAGAGACAATGCAGGGCCAGTGCAAAGTGCACGACCTCAAGGCTGACCACAAAATGTGACGTAGTACATTAGTCTCCAAAGTGTGGGGCACAATTTTCGGACCAAAATATAAGGTTTTTGTCTAAATTAATAATTTTTGGTCTCAACAATTATAGACACTTCGGGTTTTATAACAATAGTGATTTATTAAATCCCAAGTTAATTTTGACTTCTCTATAGCTTTAAACACTAACGATGGTTATCCATCGTAAGTTGAGTTACGATGCATCGTAAGGGTTTGTGAAAACCACCCCAACTCAACATACGATGGATAACTCATCGTAAATGTTTAAAAGGCCGTACGGTCACTGTGCATATCTCATCCCCTTGCGACTGATCGTAAGTTACGATGCGGTTTCATGAAATCGTCTTGGGAGGAAAAGGGTTCGACTCACTGATGAGAGGGGTGGCCTCGGAGGGGGGTATGGTCTCTGCCACGATGAGCAGGAAGACGGTCAGCGCCAGGAGCACGGTCAGCACCAGGCCCACCTTCTCCCCGGAGTCGGCCGGCAGCAGGAAGTTGAGGGCCGTGACGAAGGAGGTGAGCAGGCAGGGCAGCATCAGGTTGAGCATGTAGAAGTGGGGCCGTCGCCTGATGACGACGGTGAAGGTCACGTCCGGGTAGGGCTGGGGGCAGCAGAGGTACTGGATGACGTGGCGCCGCACGGGCACGCCGACCAGGTCCCACTCGCTGTTGTCGATGAAGGACGACGTGTCGCCGCCGGCCGACTGGTTGAGCAGGTCGATGCCGGCTATGTCGTAGCTCCACGAGCCGAACTTGAGGCTGCAGCGCTGCTCGTCGAAGGGGAAGTAGGTGGTGTCGATCTGGCAGGCGCTGGTGAAGGTGGCCGGGGCGTTCCAGAAGACGACCCCTTGGTGGGTCAGGATGGGGTCTGTCTCGATGATGCCACGGTACTCCTCGTCGGCACTAGATAGACGAATATCATCCAGGGCAACAGAGTCATAGGCAGTTTACGAAATGAAGGCTTAGGCTCGGTCTCAGGTTTCGGTCATATTTCTCTTAGGTCTCTTGTCAAAAAGATCATCGGTTGAGAGCCGGTTGAATTCATCCGACCGATAACATTTCCCCCGGTAGAAAGCCGATTGTACTGAACTCTGGGGTGAACAACACACGATGGCTATCCGATGGAAACGACATCGGACGGGTCAAATCATCTGATACCCAACCGATGATCTTTTTGACAAGAGGCCTTACTCGTTATAATATCACAGGCATCTAAAAAAAAAAAAGCGTTGGGCCCCACTTTCGCCGGGAATGCCTTGTACCTATATCAAGCCAACAAGCCTTCAAATTTGGAGACAAACCGCAACCTGGATTTTGTTAGGTTTTGTTAGACGGAAACGAAGCCTGAGCCCGAGCCTAAGCCTTCATTACGAAAACTGTCATAAAGCAAATGGCATCCGGAATGACATATTTAACCCTCATAGAGCCGGGTTATTTTGAACATCTCACAGCCGGCGGGGGGGCGGATTCCGCTCCCCCTCCCCCCCCCCCCCCTCTGATCTCGATCGTTCAATGATGGATTCAAATGATATTTATCAGGGTAATAGAGAATTACCTGATGAACATTTGTGTAAAATTTCATATGAATAAGCTGATGTTTTGTCTAATTATAGCTCATTATTTATTCCTGATTGCATTTTGGGTTTCGGGGCGACTCGCACACGGGTTATTTTTGGTTCGGGTCATAATGGCGATGTATCGTGGTTTCGAAGACCCCTTTGAGTCGGAGCAGACTGGACGAATTTTTGCCTCCCGGTAATATTCAGGATGGGTTCCCGGTTCCCTCTCTTGGTACTCACTTGTTGTACAGGATGACGTCCGGTCTCCAGATTGTGCTTAGGGGAACGATCAGTTTCTTGGTGTCGCCATAATCCGCCGGATTCCACTTCAGGTTGAGAGCTTCCCAGTGCTACAAGTCGAGCGATCGCATCGGTTGTAATAGACAAGATATGGGGGGAAAACAGAATAAAATAATGTTGGCTGTCGGAAATTGCCGACTGACTATTGCTGACTTGTTGGGCAATTTCGAGTACCTTCGTGCCTTCCTTCCTCCATTAATCCGTCTCTCCGTCTAGTTTATCCCTCCATTAATCCATCCATTTGATAATTTCGTCCATCCAAGAATCCACCCACTCGCCCACACATCCACCCCACCCACTCACCCACCAAGACACCTTATCCTTGCATCCCTCTAAACGGGGATCTAATCTTTCCTTTTCGTAACGAAATTGGACTATCATGTTTGTAAACAAGGGGAATGTACGTAGGCCGATATTGTGACAAACCCGTCACGAAATTTCAAATATGTGGACTAGGGATGCCTCATGAGGTCATAATTGTAAATATGGATTTGATGTTATAATCATAAGCATCGGGCTTTTTTGATAATGAAATATTTTACTATATCCCCGACTTTCTATACTATCACGACTTGAGGGGTAATTGGCTCGTCCGAATGCGTATTTTCTCTTAAGAATGTCAACGAATTTTCCCAAAAAAATATTTTTACGAATAAAGTACAATGTTGATCTACGGCCAGGAAAATCTAAAAATGTTGTCCGCCAACACTCCATCCATTCATTCATCCATCCACACACATCCATCCACTCTGTCACCCTGTCTCCCACACACCAATCCGCCCAGTCACCCTGCCTCCAACACACCCATCCACCCATCTACCTTTCTATCATCTGTTCATCCGTAAGTCCCTTCGTCCGTCTGTCTATATCTTCATTCACTCAACCATCGTGTTTTCATTCATTTCAAGTGTCTCAAAAACTGGACCGCTCGAATAACACGTATATTCTTATACTTACAAATCTCATCCACATGCTGATTGTAATCTGCTGGCTACGTTCGTTCTACGCAAAAAAAAATTGAGGTCAAGTTCCGTTTCATTAAGATATTGACGACCCAACGAGGCATTGAGTCAAGTGCCCAAACAATATTATTCAGAAAAATAAGCATGATGGACACTAACGTCATTGCCCTTGTATTGCTGTGCTGATGAATTGAGAGTGCACAGTCCGGGCAGACGTAAATATTATGAACGGTAAATTATTGTCTGTGGTATTTCTTCCGTGCTTCGGTGTTATGACGTCAAGGGTGATCTGAACATTGCCAGAAGAAAGGCTGCTCATCTCGCGGCGGAAATAAACAAAAAGTTAAACAGTCACTCGAGTAAAAAGCCAAAAAAAAATGGCAAACACTTTCCTGACTAAAATGACCAAAATGTAGAAGAAAATGAGGATGCATTTGAGAAAGGTTTTGTTAGGAATGCAACGTCAGGCCCTCCTTTGCTTCGAGAAACAGTGAACTCAATAATTTCGCAATAATCTGCTTTATTACGTCAAGATGATCCAGTGGGTGTTCTCCTGCTCGACATGTAATGAAATGTCAGTGCCTTGCCGGATCGTCTGGGTATTCTGTATTGGTAAGAATGCAGTGAGGGTTTGGCCCACTCTAAGTAGCACTGCTCAGTGTTTTGCTCAGTTGTATGGTGTTCTGTGTCGGCAAGAATACAATTCAATTAAGGCTTTGCCCTACTCTAAGTAGAATTAGCACTGTATGCCAAGTGCTTTGCCCCAAAGTCTGCTTTAAAAAAATACCGGCAATTTAAATGAGCGTTTGCCCTACCCCAAGAAGAATTAGCACTGTATGCTCAGTGCTTTGCCCCAAAGTCTGCTTTTAAAAATACCAGCAATTTCAATGAGCGTTTCCCCTACCCCAATTAGAATTAGCACCGTATGCTCAGTGCTTTGCCCCATAGTCTGCTTAAAATATACCGGCAATAATTCGATGAGAGTTTGCCCTATACTATAGGCAGCACAGTGTAGTGCTCATGTGTAGATGAGAATACAATTCAATGAGATTTTGCCCTACTCCAAGTAAAATTAGCATTATATGCTAAGTGCTTTGCTTAAAAAAAAATACCGGCTCTGTGAAATCCACCACTGGTCAATTTAACCGGGCAGAAGTCAGTTTGGTTAACTGACGGTACCCATTCGAGCCGGGTAATAAACTCAGGTGTAAAACGTCCAGGGCTGTCCGCACTGGATTAAGATGGTCAAGTCACCCATTTGCTCGGTTAGTTTTCCCCCACGGAAAAGTCCAGTGCGGACGGGGCTGCTCTGGTGTCCGTACCATATCGATGATCATCTGGACCGCTGCCCCTAAGGTCACCACCACAGACATGGACGCATTTTCCACTGGCCGGACCACTGGATTGACGTCTCGCATGATGTCCTGGTACAGACGGTGCTCGGCCGGTATCGCCCGTATACCTGCATGGGCAAAACAGAATGGCCTCCACCTCGTTAAAGCCCCTACACAACATCGGTAAGATCGAAAAACAGAAATGTTCACATATGTGACCCGGCACAGCGACATGAGGAATATCCCACCAAAACACTTTTCGAGTAAACAACGCCTGAAGTCCAAGTATCTTATAAATTCGAAAAAAAACACGTTTTTTTTCTCGGAAAGTTAATGTATTGGAGAATATTATGTCCAAAGGTTTCTGAAATCCATCTCTTAAAATGGAGGATTTCCGGGGAGTGTTTGTGTACTGTTTTCATGAAAATGTAAAGTTCCTGCCTTTTTGAATGGGCGCTTTCGAGGAGTTAGAATGGTGCTGCTATATTGTGTCTGGTACCAAATGAACGAGCGAAGTCCACTTGTACTATTAACAACAAAGTTCACACGTAAATAATTTTGATATCATTTGAAAGCTAATGGTATACTCTTTCACATCATTAGAAAATCTCAAAATCTCAAAAGTGGGGGTTATTCCTCATTATGCTGTGCCGGGTCACATATTTACATGTAGATGAATCTCATACAGTTTCAAACTGTCTTCCATCTTCAAACTGTATGAGTTTCATGTACATGTAAGTGGATATAGTAGAAACCTCTCACTGAAATATTTCTCCCTAAAATGTTGTATTTGTAGAAAGGAGTAAAAGAAATAGTTTACATCTCACCGAGATCTAAACTATTTTTCGGAACAGTACGGCGTTGAATGCTGCATTTTCGCGAAACAAATGAAGCGGTTTTCACGATTTTCTCGAGACTCGGTTGGCGGATTGAGCTGAAATTGTCACAGGTGTGCTAATTCATGCATATGTTGGATCCGACAACGTATGGATGCTATTCTTTGACCTCGACCAATGTTGTGTAGAGGCTTTAAAGGCCCATTAGAACATGGGGGAAGATCTGAAATCATCGAAGTCCACAGATTTCCTTCTAATTTACACAGTATGTATATATGGTCATGATAAAATTCTCATGGTGAACTATTTCGGTCCGGGATGCTGTACTTCTCGAGAAAACTGATAGATGTTGTTTTATTAACTCCATGCTGATATTTAAGGACACAGTTGTGTTGTTCCTTGCTGTGTAATGATGATGTGGTATTTGTTATATGGGAAGACAAATGGTCCATTCGGGCAATGTGTGCACTGTATTAAAATATGTATTAATATATATGAAGTAAAATTTACATCCATTTGCAAAATCTTCAATTGTCTATTTTTTTTTATTTCATCATTGTGTAAATGGGGCATTTTTATTTCCCAAACGAACGTGACAGAGGCAATCACACAAATGTGTCCTTAAAATGTGCCGCGTTAACGCAATTACCGTAATCACAGCCACAATGGTGCGAATTAATTAACACGGGGGACCTTATCATTTTTGTCCCCGGGGCCATTAGCTCGGTCGGTAGTGGCGCGTTTCGGGCATGCACCCGTGAACACGCTGCAATGCCAAATCTCCAAGCGTGTTTGTCTTCTCGTAGCCGGCACGTTTTGCTCATCGAATTTGTAATCGCTGTCTGTGCCCGGTGTTCAGCGTTGATATTTTGGCGGGGAGGGTTTGCTCTGCTTAGCAACAACAAAAACGGGAGCATGCACTGCTTACACGTGTGCTTGCGAAATGTGCAGACAACAATGCCACTGGTCAGTAGCGGCTGCTGTCGCTCTCGTTGTCGTTGTCGTCGTCATTGTCTTTGCCTTCATTACCGACGTTGTTCATGTTGTCGCTGTAGGCGTTACCGTCGTAGCTGTGGGGCCGTCATTTATATGAATCGCAAAGATTTCAAGTGATGTTCACACCAGAGTGAAGGTAATTCACAGCGTGGAATGGTCTGAGTGCGTTTACACTATACTGTGGATCAACCACGGTGATTATACAGTGTGTCCACACTGTGTTCTCTGAGTGAACAGACACTATGGATTAACCACGGTGATTCCACAGTGTGTCCACACTGTGTTCTCGGAGTGAACATACACTGAATGAGCCACGGTGATTCCACAGTGCGTTCACACTGTGTTCTAGGAGTGAACAGACACTGGATGAACCACGGTGATTCCACAGTGCGTTCACACTGTTTTCTCGGTGTAAACAGACACTGTGAATAAACCACGGTGATTCCACAGTTCATTCAAACTGTGTTCTCAGAGTGAATAGACACTGTGGATGAACCAAGGTGATGCCACAGTGCGTTCACACTGTGTTCTCTGAGTGAACAGACACTATGGATTAACCACGGTGATTCCACAGTGTGTCCACACTGTGTTCTCGGAGTGAACATACACTGCGGATGAACCACGGTGATTCCACAGTGTGTTCACACGGTGTGAAAATACTGTACTGTACTGTGCGCGTCATTGTGCGTTCAAAGTGTGGTCTCTGTGAGGTCACATTGTGAACACTGTGACCTCACAGGGAATACACTGTGATATGACTCGGGGTAATTTTCTCCGAAGGGTGACGCTGTCGTCTTAGCTGTCGGTGTCGTCACGGACATTCCATTGTCGTTAGAGTCGTTGTCGTAGTTGTTGTCGATGTGGTTTGAGACAAGTTCAGGCACTCTAATTTCCTTCATTTGTTTTGATTTGGGAATCTAAAGACATGAATAACAACTATAAACCCTACTTGCAATATTTACCAAAAATATGAAAGTAACTCACATTTCATCGACAGTGTTAGAATGAGCACAATAACCACCAATTTCGTCATCATGATGCCGGTACTTGACCACAAATTGGGCGTCACGATATCATATAGTCTGTGGATTGTAAGAAACAAATATTTAACCAAACAAATAGTGAAAACTTATCAACATTTGTCATATTTGTGTGGCAAGTGTGAAAAATGCCCCCCACTATTTTTTGTATAAGATATATACTTTGCCCTGTTAAACAAAGAACGACGTCTTTTAGTTCAATATTCATTCAATCTCTCCTGTATTACGCAACCAACATGTCTAGCGCCACCAACGGCGTCACTGAATAATTCACAATCATTCGAAGAGACAACATATTGACACGTTTCTTCATTCTGTCTCAACAGGTAAATATTCATTTAATATTTTTACCTTTTCATGTATAAGTTTGCTAATATCTTTTGCAGCCTTCTCATAATGTATTTAGGCACACATTCTTAAAAGCAAGATACAACTGAACTCTGTATTTTAGGGAAGAAACTTGTCTATTTTTGTTGGTCAGGAAAACCTGAAATATATCAAATCAAATCAAATGATTCTGACATCGAAGCATTCTAATCACCTTAAATATTCTACGGTGACATCCCAAAATCATGCCTAGGAAGTACTCCGATTTTCCCCTCCAAAAAAAAGAACATATTTTCTATTTCGCCTCTATGGAAAATAATTCGATAAGCATTGTTTTGCCGACCCAGTTTGAACTCGACCCACACTTGGCTGGGTCACGTGACAGACACCCGATCGCCGCTGCCCCAGATAAGAAGGAGTGTGGCTGTAATGGTTGACACGGGATAAGGTCAAGGGTCGAAGTGGAACCGACCCGCTGAGGTGTAATTCGCGTTTTCGTCGCCAATTTGCCGGGACTGTTTCGACAAAAGCTCGTGCGGGCAATTTAGGGATACGGCCCAGCCATCGATCCGGGGGCTAGAGTTTGTTTTGCCTGGGCGAAATGGGAATGATTCCCGTTCCATGAAATTGGACAAAAGGGGCCAAGATATCTTGGCCTTCTCACTCACCCCCACCCTCTCCGCTATCTGTGTCTCTATCTCTCTGTATATCTGTGTTTCTCTCTACATGCGTGTGGTTCTCTTCCCTCTCTCTCATTATCTTTCAGTCAGTTTCTGTCTCTCTTTCGGTCTCTCTCTTTCAGTCTCTCTCTTTCGGTCTCTGTCTTTCGGTCTCTCTCTTTCGGTCTCTCTCCCTCGGTCTCTCTCCCTCAGTCTCCCTCCCTCAGTCTCCCTCCCTCCGACTCCTTGGGTCTCTTTCCATCGGTCTCTTTCCCTCTGACACCCGCAGTCTCTCTCCCTCGGTCTCTATCCCTCTGATTCCCTCGGTCGCTCTCCCTCTGACTCCCGCAGTCTCTCTCCCTCGGTCTCTATCCCTCTGATTCCCTCGGTCTCTCTCCCTCTGACTCCCGCAGTCTCTCTTCCTCGGTCTCTATCCCTCTGACTCCCTCGCTCGCTCTCCCTCTGACTCCCGCAGTCTCTCTCCCTCGGTCTCTATCCCTCTGACTCCCTCGGTCTCCCTCTCTCCGACTCCCTCGGTCTATCTCCTTCTGACTCTCGCAGTCTCTCTCCTTCGGTCTCTATCCCTCCGACTCCCTCGGTCTCTCTCCTTCTGACTCCCTCGGTCACTTTCCCCCGGTCTCCCTCCCTCTGACTCCCTCGGTCTCTCCCCCCAAGTCTCTCACCCTTCCCAAACAGAGAAAACTCTTACCGGTTCGACCGCGCACATGGGGCATATTTGTCTTTCCGTGCACGTCTTTAATTGCGCCGGGGGTAGACGGGGGCACGCGCGCTACCCAGGGCGGTCAGCGTCCCGCCGCCGGGGGGGACCCAGCTAACGACCGGCGGCCCGGTCGAGCAAAGGCGACTCAGGCCGACAAGAGCCTCTGCCGGTCCAGGGCGTTCAATCCTCCACCACCACCACTATCGCCATAACCATCAGTAAAAGAGGGAGACGCTTTTGGAGAAGGACCTCACATTCCAGCCGACAGAAAGAGAGGGGAGAAGAGGGAAATAACCAGGCTATTCAGGCGGCCTCCGTGACCCGGCCCGAACTAGCGCGAGGACGCTAACCCTATTATCTGAAAGGGCGTATAGTCTTTATGGGCATCGGTGGCGAATGGAACCAAGCGAACCAGCCCGCTTTCCCTCGCCTCGGCTACGGTCATTGTTATTAATGAGAAGGAAAATAATCCACGCGGAATGAAAGACGGCCGGGTAGACTCTGGGGGTGGGGGTTGTCAACAAATTGCAAAGCGGCCAATTTTCGGACAATCCGAATCTAATAAGACAGAAACATTCTGAATTATCAGGAAGCTAGCAAAAGTATTCAGCAAAGATACTGCGAGTGTTTAGCGCACTGGAAAATGGAACTCGGCTTGGATTTTTCAAAGATCGTCCGCGGACGATCGTTGGAGCAAAGGTGCCCTTTCCTAAATACAACCCTTTCTGTCTGAAAAGGGGGTTGACTATGCACGTAGTTTCCTTCTTATTTCCTTTTCTAACTTTGGCAGATGTATTATTCCATGTATATACCGGGTTAAACAAAGTAGGGATGGTATTCTTTGACCTTGACAAATGGCAGGTACTTCTAACGCGGTCTATCCGCCGCAACTCTTTGGCGTAAGGCTCGCTCGGTCCTGCTCTCTTCCTCCGTCCCTAGCTCGTATAATGAGACCACTTTAATTGACTTCTATCTTTAAGAGAGCAAAGCGATTTGAGCACTCGCAAGGGAGAGCTGGAAAAAAATACCGCCTGTCTTCCATTGACGGGTAAGCGCAGGAACGGCTTCGCCCGTCCGGCAGCCAAGCTTTGAGCCCATCACACCTGGTTCGTTTAGAGAAGGCGTGTCGCATCGCCCGACGATCACGATTGATCGGTGGAGGTGTGTCGCAGACGGCCGACGCCTCGCCGTCACCATTAGGCCCTACCTCCCCGTGCAACCGGGAAATGCCGTCCGTGGAGGTGGGGGAGGGGGGAATGTTAGCACCCCGTACATTCGCAGCGACCCAAGCTCGTGCACGCGTTACTGCCTCGATCACCTCGCGCCTGAGACGAACGGACGAAATTGGCTCGACCTCGGACGGTGCAGGTTATGGAAAGGGGTGCATTACTGGAGTAATATGGTTTGTGGTGACACCATGCAAAGTTCTCTTTTGTGAGTATGTGCGGTTCTGAAAAGAACCGGAGGAACTCGACGTTTCAAACAGTGTACTTTGTTCGTCTTCGGGAGACTGCAGAGTATACTGTTCAAGACGGACAGAGCATATACTGTTCGAAACGTCGAGTTCCTCCGGTTCTTTTCAGAACCTCACTAAAAAGAACTTAGCATGGTGTCACCGTAAACATATTACTCCTACTATTCTCACCATGAAAACCTTAAAATCTCATCGGATGCATTACGTTGACAAGGAACTTGATGTAGTTCGACCTGAATGACCCCCAGCAAGCCTACATTTAAATTAACCGAGCAAATAAAAACTGATATTTTTTTTCTAATAACAAAATAATCTCAAAAGACAACCTATTAATCGAAACAGCCATTGAAATACAATCGGATCATTTATTACAAACAAATAAATTGACTAAATATTAATACATGTTTTCGAACTTTCTTTAATATACAAATTGTTTCCGGTTTCAAACCGCCTTGGAGAAAGATCCTGTAAAGCGTCAAGTCTTCTATATAATATATTTATATTTTATATAAAAACAAAACATTCTGGTTATTAAACGAAAAGCATACAGCGGTCAGTCACACAGGAATTTATTTCACTATAACTGCAGGAAAGGCATCACACACTTATGGGTCACACAATATAAGGCCACAGCTGGATTATTCAAGACCCTTTACAACATTGTGAAAGGTCACAAAATTGCCACAGTTTGTGTGTTAAAGCATTAAACATTCCAAAAAGCCAATACTGCGATGGTTTTAGCTCAAATGGTAATCTAAGAAAGTAGAAAGTTGTAAAAACGAAAACGTCACGGTTTTCGCACCGTTCTGTAGTGTAAGAAATAGTTTATGACTCGCCACTAATAGACTATTTGTCGATGTTTAATAATTGAAGATTTCTCAAAACGTACAGCATCCCAGACCGTAAGATTTCAACATGAGTAGTATACAATCATGACCATCTACTAACAGTGTAAATTAGAAGGAAATCTATGGACATCGATGTTTCCCGATCTTCCCAATGTTGTATTGGGCCTTTACATGTAATAAGCCTTCATCAATCGGTTGAGAAATATCATTGACATTGATTTTTTTTTTTTTTTTGGGGGGGGGGGCGTTGGCGTTAAGATTGAAAATATCTTCATCATTTATCCCACAAAAAATTAATGTTCATTTATGCGGGGGAAGAGGGGGGTTCAAAATGTACATAAAAACCCTTCTTTGAAATAAAAAACACGTACAAAATATAACTCGAGCTGTAAATTAGATAAAACACACGTCGCAATATTGTAACCTGCTCTAACATAATTAGCGATCACTGAAGTACAATATAGATACATAAATAAATACGTTTTTCTTGATAAATAGGTTCTGTGGTTTCGGGTTGTTGTTGCTTTTTTATTTATTTATTTTTTTGGGGGGGTTTAATATGTGCCCGTCGACAAGCCACACCGAACTACAAAAGAATGTACCATATACACTGGGTGTAAATTATAATTCAACGCATTATCCAATCAGGTCCGTTCCTATATAGTACACAACTTTGTATTTGTCCCACTTCAGAGTAAAACAGATTACTTATTTTGTTAGAACCTTTTCTATAAAGATCCGGAGATTTTGCACACCCGCTCATAAAAGAGAAGTCCATTGACTTGGTGACATCGCATTGCTTGCCGCATTGTGTAGTGCTTCTACTATACAAAGACTAGGCCTACTAATCAAACCTATAGATGATCGTCAGTCATTCGTTTTGCGCCTCTGCCGGTCACGCGTCGGGGTTAGGACCGGCCAGTTATCACGCACGAAATCAAATCATTGCAGAGCCAAATCGAATCACTAGTTCTATGCCCGTTCAGGTAATCATCTTAGCCGTGTCCATCATACCGACGAGTGTACGGGGTTTTTTTTCTGGGGGGGGGGGGGGGGGTGGCCCGCTTTCTGTTCACCCGCGCTGATCGAATTCGGTAGGGCGAATGCGATGGAAGTTCGGGTCTATCCGCCCATGCGCGGTTAAGCGACGGCGCGCAGCTATTGTCAAGGGCCCGTTTTCCACACACAAAAAACCGGCTTAGGCTCTGGCTCAGGCTCATGCTTTGTCGGTGTTTTCGTTAATCCATTTTGGAGCTGGAGACATGAAAACGGGAGGCCTTCGGCTTTTTGTCTTTGAATGTTATGCTGCTTTTGGAACAAAAGAAATAATCAAAAGCTTCAACTTCAACCCCCCCAAAAAAAAAAAATCTGACCTGTGTTTTAAGCATTTGGATAACAGAGACGAAGCCGGAGCCGAAGCCCAAACTTCGGAGACGAAGCCGGAGCCGAAGCCCAAACTTCGGAGACGAAGCCGGAGCAGAAGCCCAAGCTTAAGAATTTGCGAATAAGGGTCCGGGAATGCGTGTAGACATCGCCCACATAACGGTTGTGCAGCGTCTCTGGCCCTGCACGTCCTTTTCAACTTCCCCCTTTCTTTAACCTCCCAGGAGGTCATGTGCATCTTAATCGGCGATTAAACCTATTGCATCCTGGAGCAAAAGGCACTTAAACTCAGCATCTTGCCTATGAGAGTCCGCAGTCTCCCATTGGTCGTCCTACCACGCTTGATATACTTTCACGGACCCGCATCTCAAACACCCACCCCCTCCTTCCCTCTCTTCCCATCCTTCCTTCCGCTCAATCCCGGTCGATCGAGAAAGCTTATAAGTCCTCGCGGGAAGTGTAGGGCCTGGGCTGGCACAGGATGGCCACGGTGGTGACCACGGTGGTGATCAGGAAGATCCACATGAAAAGCCGGTCGAAGACCATGGCCACGTACTTCCACTCGGTCAGGATGACCTCCTCGTCGTCCGAGTCCTTGGTCCGGCTCGTGATGCTCCGGAGCTCGTCCAGGATGGACGTGGCCGTCCGCTCGAAGCGCTCCGAGGCCAGGGGCGAGAGGCGCACGGTGGAGATGTTGTTCTCGTTGTTGCCGTAGTTCTTCCCCTTGGACAGGTCGCCGTTGGTGGTGGGGGATAGACGGTTCTCCGTCGGGCCCGAGCCCTGCGGGGCCGGGGCCACCTTGATGACGGAGCGGAGGCAGAGGATGCGGGCCACCCAGTTGAAGGCGAAGTGACGCAGCCAGGCGGGCACGGGCTTGGTGCCCGGCAGACGGTAGTGAAGGTACAGCACGAACACGGTCATGGCAGTGGAGGCAGATACAAGCACGATGGTGGCTAGATAGTACTGACCTGTTGACAAAGTACGGAGTGAGTTTTCAAAAACAATTGACAAAAGTGACTAAAGTGACTAAAGTGACTTAAGTTACTAAAGTGACTTAAGTGACTAAAGTGACTAAAGTGACTAAAGTGACTAAAGTGACTTAAGTGACTTAAGTGACTAAAGTGACGAAAGTGACGAAAGTGACGAAAGTGACGAAAGTGACGAAAGTGATGAAAGTGACGAAAGTGACGAAAGTGACGGAAGTGATGAAACTGACAAATCTGACGAATCTGACGAAACTCACGAAACTCACGAAACTTACAAAACTTACAAAACTTACAAAACTTACGAAACCTCAAAAGTTAGAGGGCCTGACGTTTCGATCCTATAGCAGGACCTTACGAAACGTATGAAACTAACGAAACTTACGAAACTTACGAAACACAAATCTATAAAGCAAGACACTCAAATCTAGATCAGATGATTCAAATTAAGATTAACGGACTCTAATCACGACCAAGGGACTCATATCTAGATGAAAGGATTCAAATCCAGATCAAGGGATTCAAATCTAGATTAAGGGATTCAAATCTAGATCAGGGATTCAAATCTAAATCTAGGGACTCGAATCTAGATCAATGGAATGCAATCTAGATCGTTACATATCAGATGTAGAAATTAATGGGTTAATCTAAAGCACACTGTACAGTACTAGACCGTACTGTTTGGAAGGCAATTCTTCTCACGTTCGCGGTGCAGGATTTACGGGACGGTCTACTTACCGATCAGAGGGACAACCTCCGAAGTGGGCGGCATGGTCTCGGCCACGAGGAGCAGGAACACGATGAGAGCCAGCAGAATGGTGATGCCCAGCGTCACCTTCTCGCCCGAGTCGGCCGGCAGGTAGAAGTCCAGCGCCGTGATGAGCGAGATGAGCATGCAGGGCACCAGGAGGTTGAACATGTAGAACAGCGGCAGCCGCCGCATGACTATGGTGAAGGTGACGTCGGGGAAGGGGGCCGGGCAGCACTGGTAGTAGACCACGTTGTTGACCACCGGCATGCCGATCAGCTCCCACTCGCCGTTGTCGATGTAGGCCGAGATGTCGCCCACCGTGGACCGGTTGACCAGGTCGATCTGCAGGCCGTTGTAGGCCCACGAGCCGAACTTCAGCGGGCAGCGCTGCTCGTCGAATGGGAAGAAGGAGACGTCGATCTTGCAGGTGCTGGTGTAGATGGCCGGCGCGTTCCAGTAGACGATGCCGTCGTGCGTGATGGCCGCGTTGGTCTCCATCATTCCGCTGAAGTCCGAATCGGCGCTACGAAGAAACAAAAATCAAAAACAGCGGTAAAACACGACCGCAAACAGCTTGCTAACTTACATTCACCAAAAGCCAAATCTCGAAAATGAAAACGCCCAGACATTTCCATTCTCCCAGGAGCTTTGCTGATTCTGAGAAAGCTCCTGTCTCTGAGAAGGAATCTCCTTTGTATCAAGACACCAGACCCTCCATTATTTTACTGTTGCAGAAACACACAACGATTACAGCATTGGCTATAGGCTACACAGAATCTTGGTAGTTCAAACTGTGATACAACCCAGTCGCCGGTATGAAATTGATAAGTGGGAGGGGAAGGCAAACCCCTCCTGATTAAGAATTCCTAAAAGCCCTTGGACCGATTTCATTGAAAATCCCCAGCCTTAAAATCGACTTGCTGCACACGGGTTCGGCGCACTACTGTAGAGTCTACTCCTAAGCCCGAAGGTGATGAGCCACGGCGCTTTCCAGAAAGAGGAAGAAAAAAAACCTCGGACAATCCGTCCGTTTGGCGGCCGGCGGAGACGAGAACGAAGAGCGACGGAGACTTGACTCCCGTGAAGGGCATTCCATCGACGAACCGATTAGGCGTGTAACCATCCCCGCGCGCGGACCAACGGTCCAGAAAAAGACCGGCTTAAAGCGAGCGGCGCAAAGCAAGGGCTGCTCCCCTTTCCCTTTTTTTTTCTCTGCGTGATTTGCCCGACTCGGTGTTCGGAAAGGAGGGGGGACTCTTACGGCCAAAGCTTCTGACGATCCGTCGTGTTTTACTCCCCCCCCCCTCGATGGGCGGTCAGCGAGTGCTTAGCTCGCCAGCGATGCGTGGGTCCATTAAGGGCGGTCTCGATAGCCTAGAGCCGGCGCTGTGATGACCTTCAAGTCTGAAGCCGACGCTGTCAAGTAGACTGTGAGCGACGATGTCACGAAACACATCTCTTCTCGATTGGGTCACCCCCACCCCTCTTCTTCTTATTTTTTTTACCTCTGAGAAAGGTCCTTATAGAATCGAGACGTCAGGCCCTCGTAATTTCGGATCTTTGTTTTGGGGGCATTTTAGTCCGTAAGCAACATTTTTCCATATTACTCTCTTTTTGGGCAGATTTAAAGTCAGTGTTCCTGCTTCACTCCACCATCAGTCCAGAAGTCTGATCTAGCGGTGCCATGATACGAGCCTCCACAGTCCGCCATAGTTTGACCATCTCCCCCCATACCAATATACGCATCTACCTATACTCAACCGTGTGACTGAATACAATTGAACATTAATACACGATTACAATGCACGCAATAGTATGGCATGTAACACTTCCATGTACCTCTATTATACTGTGTACGTACATGGCAGACCCTGTCTACCGTGTCTTAATGTGACCTGGCAAAACGACATGAGGAATATCCCACCAAAACACTTTTGGGGGTAAACAACGCCTGAAGTTAAAATATCTCCTTTTTTTTGGTATTTTCGGAAATTTTAAGTATTAGAGGATATTGTATTTTGATATCATTAGAAAGCTAATGGTATACTCTTTCACATCATTAAAAAATCCCAAAATCTCAAAGTGGGGTTATTCCTCATTATGCTGTGCCGGGTCACAAATCTTGTTAACTAGGGGAGAAGGTGGACTTTTCGACTTGCTCGTCCACATAGACGACTCTGAAGTGTGACGTCATTTCGAAGCAGAGCGCATGCGCCTCGACGGTCGACACATTCACCCGAGGAACCTGCGGGGCCGTTTTCGAAATGAAGGCTTAGGCTCGGGCTTAGGCTTCGGTCATATGTATCTCACTCGTTATAATATCACCGGCATCTAGAAACAAGCGTTTGGCCAGCTGTTTCTTGATGATTACTCTGTACCTGCCGTGCCAACTAACCTTGAAATTCTTAAACAAACCACAATCTTGATTTTCAGATGTTGCCACACGGAGACGAAGCCTGAGCCCGAGCCTATGACAAGCCTTCATTTCGAAAACGACCCTAGAACGCGTCCATCCCGGTTTTCAACGATCTACAATGTACAACACATGGTTCCATATTTCTGCACGCTAATCGACTGTTGCCTTACTTTTGAAATGGGAAAAAATTATCGAAATAAATCCAATCGCCACAATTCTGCAAAGAGTGCAGCAATGGACAGGGTATATACTTTTAAAGAGTACATTTAACTGTTTCTTATGATGTACGTTAAATTGCTCTTCTGCATTACAATAATATAAAATCACGAAGTACTCGTCGACTGAATTTGAGGCATCGTTACGTTGTACGCACAGCGTCACTTCTCAGTGGACAAGCGCTCGATCGTGACGTCATGCGAAATCGAAAAGGTATTTTTTTCGACTCTCAACGGGAAGAGTCGACCGAGAGTGTACCACATCTGAGACGAAAATGTCAACGTCGCTCGTCCGGGCTATCGAAAAAGTGCCTAATGCCCTTTGGGTGCAGCCGACTTGTTAACGGGTATGGAAGCGTGACTTACTTGGTGTACAGGACTATGTCGGGTCGCCATATGGAGTCGATAGGAACGATGAGTGTATCGGTCCCACCGTAGTCCTCCGGTTGCCAATTGAAGTTACTGTCTGTCCATTGCTGTTTAAATAAAAAGGGGCAACAAAGAAGGGATGATGAGTTAAAAATATTTATCAAGTCGAGGTCGGGTCGTTACTTTAAAACCCCTACACACCATTATTTTGCACAAATACATATTTCGACCTGACGAATTTTGTTAAAGTAACTTACTCAAGTGGAAGTAAATACCAGTATCAGACATGCTGTGAACTTTCAGCGCTTGGAATGCTGCCATTTTCATGAAAAGTGGAATTTTGTATGAATTTCCAACGGTCGTTTTAAAAACGACTTTTGGAGAAAAAAAAATGCTTTAAACACCGTTAAAGCCCCTACACGCCATTTGCACAAATCCAATAATGGTCCATTCGCGATTGCCGACGACTGTTTCGAGATTTATTCGCAATTTTCCGGTCTAGACCTATTGAAAATTTTGCTAGGTGCATTTTACGATTCTCGAAGCTGACACACTTTGATGAAAAAAAATAGCCAGTTTTTCACCATTTTCTTTCGACATGGTCGACGGATTGAGCCGTCACTTTCACAGGTGTGTTAGTTCATCCATATGCTGGATTAGACAATGTATGGACGCGTTTCTAAGACCTTGACCAATGGTGTGTAGGGGCTTTAGGACTACGTCAGTGAAACAACAGTCGGACGTACATATTGCAAACTAAAGTGTCTCACAGAAGAGTCTGCGTTTACAATTTTAGTGAGAGGAGGTTTCAGTTCATGCAAGGGACTCCGTGGATCTTACTTCAATGCACAGGCCATTTCTGAAATAAATGCTGGGATCCGTCCGGTACGTCGGGGTTCATTAAGTGGGTGGTGATCAGTCATGGCTGATTGGCCTCTGGTACGCTTAAATATCAAATTCTTAAATCTAGCGGCCACAGCTTCGCTTTCAGTTCGATGCATACGATTTGCATGAATCTTAAGAAAGGCCAAAATGCAATGGCATTAAAGTAAAGTCACCTACCAAATAAATGTGATGAGGACGCGCTGCGTTTTGAGAAGGCAATGCTGGTTTCCTGGCTTAGACTTAGAGTTACTGTTGCTTAACAAGCATTGCAGAGATCCGTTAAAATAGACCCTAGCTCTTACTATCTACTCGATTAAATCATGTTCATTGTCTATAATACTCACCATTCGCATCCACAGGTTGACAGTGAGCACTTGATTCTTTTCATCCTGAAATCAAACACCAATGTAAAAACTATTAAAGTATTCTACCTTCAGATTCAACTTCAATCTCCCTAATCATTCCACTCCATGTCTGTAACTCTGTATAGGGCATAGAGTCTCTCGGCCATCGGAAATATCCTGTCCGCCTCAGCAGGGAGAAACCGTGGTTTAAGCGTCTCCGCACTATCCAACCTCATGGCCTCAACATCCAGGAAGGGAATGACCAATCCTCACTTCATTAATCCCTCGTTTCTTTCATCTTCCCTGTTCCTTTGCCCTTTGATCTCACACCTCCCTCCTGTCCCTTTGATCCTCCCCTCCCTCGGTGTACATCTGCGTCCCACTCCCTTCCCTTTTGCCCTTCCTCTGTCAAGTGCGTCAGGGCTTTCCTTCCCCTGACTGTCTGTGCATGTCCTCGTCACTTTGCCTTAGGGAAAGGTCCTGCTAGGATCGAAACGTCAGGCCCTCTAACTGTTGAGAATTTATAAATAAGACTGATCGTTCCCAGGCGTTAACCATTCAAAGGCGTCTACTGTATACAAGAACCAAGGTGCATTTGGGGTATTGGGACCAGTGAAATCAGGGCCAAATTTCTATACACCTGCTTAAGCGTGAAAATCGGCTAAGCAAGAAATTTAGTCCCTGCTTAAAACGAGATTGCAAATCATACTTTCGCTCGATGATTGCTGAAACGTGACATGCCTTCTGATAGTGATTGCTTCACATGAAATGCTAATGGCACTTTCGGCTTGCAACCTGATTCGTTTGAGGACGATTTTTTGGCTCTGGTTCTGGCTCTGGCTCGGGCTCAGACTGCGGCACCGCTCTCATATCTGACATACATCGCTGAGTAACCTGGGTTTGACACACAACATGTTCCGTTCCACAAGCTGTGTGTTCAGCTGGTATAGATGACGGGCATTCAAGGAGCCCGAGCCGTGGTTCCGAATAGCCCCACAGATATCGACACGCGGCTCTCTTCCGTATATACACCGCCTTCGCACCTCGGGCAATCTCTCTCCACACCTCATCCCCGCTGGGACCCCGCCTTTCTCTCACCGAAGATGTGTGCCGTGATGACATGTGATGACGGCGAGGGTTAGCTCCGACAGGCTGGACGGATACGACGAAAACTTCGGCACCGACGGACGCCCTCGCTATTTAGGTTACCTCTGACTTATCGCAGTACCGCCCCGGTCATTACTCATTCACGAGCCGCTCACACCTGGGTCTCTGCTCAGACATCCGCTCCCGGACCCACCTTGTCACGTCCATAACAAAACCAAAAAAACACCGGCCAGCCCGTCATGCGGTGACACTCGAGTACCCCAGGTGCAACGTCGGCGGGGGCATGTGTAGCGACTTAATTACGTCAACCCCGGACCCAAGTCCGCCTATCAGCCCTGTTACCGACGGTGCTTTCAGATCACTGAATGTGGGTTTGCCCTATACTCGAAGTATAAGTGGTTACCGCCTGCCCCACGCGTGCTAATTGTGCCCGGATTGTCTGCCGAGCAAGCACGCTGTGCCAGCAGCCCGGACGGGATTCGAGCCCGCGACGCTTTTTCGTTCGGGTGCTGCATGGGCGTCTCAACCGCTTGTCACTCCACCGAGCTGGTCGGGGTCGTGCGGCGGATTCGAAAAATCTGTACATTATGCCTTTCTTATTATTCACGCAAATTGTATGCATTGGGCCCACACCGAGGCTTGGGCGCTAGATTTCCAAGATGGCGGTAAATTACAAGGGACCTTACCGTTGTTCCTAAGTCTATAGTCTAAGAGTAAGTTATAACTTTCGGTGTTGTCGAAGAATATGTCAAGAAAAGATCCAACAGCAACGGGAACAACAATCAATCTTGGAAATGTAGCGTCCACAGCCTCGCTTTCAGTTGGATGCATACGATTTGCAAAGATATTCAAAAAGGCCTATAGCAGAGGGAATCGCATTCTACCACGGACGTATAGCGTCACGTCACGTCTATGGCGTTTTCATTGGTTGTATGATAATCTGACAGTTCCACGATGTCTAAACGTTGGCTTTCCGAAAATCCTCTCTTGTATTCCACTCAGGATTACCAAGGGTGCCAACAGACTGGGGACATCATCTGTCCTTCACACACATACACTTTTAGGGATCAGAGGGAATGACGGAAAAGAGTAGCGCTACATGGTGTCACCGCAAGCCTTCCGCTAATAGTATTCCCAGCATGCGAACCTTCAAGTCTCATATGACAGGAGCGCACCTTTTTGGATTCCTGTCAGTTGAATGTTAAACCGCAGATGCGGGAAAATATAGGAAGCCATGAACTAATGTACTCAGGAAGACCCTTTGACGTCGATAAAACACACACTAAAATGCGGGAAATGCCATGATTACAAGCACGGAAATGAAAAAAAGGTCCTTACTGTGAGAGGAAGATATCTACCTCCCACACTCCCATTCCCCAACCCCGGCGATCGCTCTGCCAGCTCGGGCTCGGTCACTTCTTCCCCTCGCAAATGCCGCCCAACCCCGAACACTCTTTTTTTGTCAGGACCGGTTAACGTCCTTGGTGGTTAGCGTACCATCTCGATGATTTGCTGGAGGGCGGCGCCGAGGCGGACCTGGATGGCTTCGGTGGCGTTGATGACCGGCCTGACGATGGGACTGTAGTCCTGAAACATGTCGTTCAGTAGCTGGTACTCGTAGAGGGTCGCCCTCGATCCTGCAGACGAAAAAAACCAAGCAAGCAAAGTTTCAGAGATGTAAATATCTTTGTCCGATCGTCTGGTGCTGTGCGTCACTCGGTATTACGAATGCAGTTCAATGAGGTTTTGTCCTACTCGAAGTATCAGTCGTGCGATTCAGTGACTCCTGATGACACCGTCAAAGGGTTACAAAGGGTCGCTGTTAGTGAGTGTGGTTCCGAAACGAACCGGGGGGAGTTTCAGTCGACGTTTTCGAACAGTGTGCTCTGCTCGTCTTCTGGAGAACGAGTGCTGGTGATGTGCCGGTATTGGACTTCAGAACCCACAGGCGGGATTAGAGTTGTCTAAAATTAATACTCACTCAGAAAAGTACAACCCTGTACATGCATGTAAACCCCATAATCACAAAAGTAAAGAGGGCCTGACGTTTCGATCCTAGCAGGACCTTAAGGCAAAGTTCCAGCTATGATCGAAACGTCGGGCCCTCTAACTTTTGAGATTTATGTATTGCAGGTCATTTTAGTCAGTGAGTAGTTTGCAACAGTTACTTCATCTCCTCATAATCAGTCACGAATAACCTAAAGTCACATTGGTTCTCTCGCTTATGACAGAACCACGAGACTATACACTGCAGAGTCCATTCATACACGACGCCATCAGGAAATACATCCTGTCTGTATTGTCTATTATCTTCTTTTGTTTAAACAAAAATGTGGAGGGCCTGACGTCTTGATCCGAGCAGTACCCTCCTGCCTTTGAGAGAGGGTCGTTCCGGGTTCGAAACGTCGGCTCCTCCAAGTTCATGAGATTCGCGTTTCGGTCATTAAAGTAACAGGTATCGGATTGAATCATTGAATATTACTTTATGTCATGTTCGTTTTTCCATCAACAAACATAGGCCTATTATTAATATTGTGATTCGTTTGTCTCTGTTTTTTTTTATTTCTATATCTCATTGACCGCACTCCGAAGCCAGCGCGGCCGCTCCAGTGACGTCACACGGTGTTTACCCCCCCCCCCCCCTCCCCTCCGCAACACGGGCCGAAGTAATAGGGTTCGATCCCAAAATGCAATGCGCGCAGAGTTGTTTTCACAGCGACGACGTCAATGTGTGCGGCCAAACCTTGCGATATCATCTCGGATTTGCACGGGAGGGGTAGGGGTTGGGGGCGCAGGGGAACCGTTTGAAGTGATTGTTTTTCTTCCTGAGGTGAACTTTTCCTTGAAACACTGCATGGGTTGATTTCCATTCTAATTGGCAGACGCTGCACCTGACAGGTTGGCGGAATGTTAGAGAATTTAAAGTCCGGATTAATCGAATCATCCCCCGATGAATAGTGCACGGTGATCTTATGAGGAGTATAATGATTCATGCTCCCAAGAGCTGCTCTTCGAGGTAAAACCACGGTAGACGTCTGAGTCGGATTGGGGGCGATTCCAAGCAGAAAAACCCGAGATTACGTCACAGGAGGGGGGGGGAGAAGGGGGGGGTGGTCCCGGCTGGTAATTGCATTTCAGTCCGAGGGAAACTGACGAGAGAGAAAGATGGGAAAAGAATTGGTTCGAGAGAGATTCGATTAGTCGAGTTTGTGGTTCCAGATCTCTTTACCGTCGACACACCCGTGTCTGCCCACTCCTCATTCTGGTCTACATCCCGTGCGTACATGTTTATGTGCACACAACCTTTGCTCTGGGATACAAGTATGGAGCCGTATATGCATCTACAGGGCAGACCTCTCTCTCTCTCTCTCTCTTTCCGTCTTCATCGGTCTCTTCATCACAGGTGGCTGGGCAGAGCACATTATTTTGCTTGCCTACCCCGATCTGTTTTTCCCCCGAGTCTGCGGGACACCGTGCACTCTTGTCTGCCAGAAAGGTGTCCTCACCGCGGGTATGTACCCGTTTTGTGCTTGGGCGATTAACGTTCCCTTCACTGCGTGCGACCCCTTATAGATAGACCCTAACTCGTCCGAGATGTGTTAAGTCCCTCTCCGACGCAAAAGCCACGGGGTTTTCGCTCTATGAACCGATTGCGTTTCAACGACATGGAGAATTGTATCAGCACACCCCCCCCCCCAAAAAAAAAAAAAAAAAAATCGAAGTATTATCTCGGCGAAATGAAACGCCGGTGTCAATTTTAAACCTTCGGGGAGGGAAGGCAAACATTGCTGACGTCATCGAGGGATCGGGGGCTTGCTGGTCAACATTGCCCGAGTAAACGAGCGGTGTTCAGCGCCGGTGTTACTCTCTTCCACTCTTGCCTTTGCCCCACTGCTCGGTGGTGATTTGTAACATTATCCCACCTCTGGGGGGGACCACGGCTGGCCAGGGTACAGTACTGTCCGTTAATAAACCAAGACTTTAGTGTGGGTATATAGGGGTGGGGATGGTGGTGGTGGTGGTGGGGGGAGGGGTTATTGCACGGAGAAACGTCAATATGGGCGCACCTACAGCCTCAAGCCGGACCGTATAAACTGCCTCACACAATGCACACACATTGTATTCGACTCTTTTTTTTTTAAATGGCATTTTACTTTCATGACATTTGTAAATTAGCCGAGTAATTGAAACGCGATACGCCGGCCGATCCCGGGAATAATATGATCCCCGACTCGCACAGTCCACCGAGCTGCATGCATGGAGGTGTGTTTGTGTGTGTGTAGGTTTTTTTTTTTTTTTTAAAGGGAGCGGATCAGCCGGAGACTGCTTGCTCGGCGGAATCGATGGCTATACGTGCCCGGTCCGGCGAGCCCGCCGGGCCCCGCGTCACGCCCGCTAGCATTGATACCGCGGGACAGTCCAGTCCACTCCACCGTAATAGACCGCGGGTTTCATCGCAGACAATGACTCGATCGCAAGATGCACTTTATTCGTACAGATAGCATAAGCCGTGCGAGCGGAGGCCCGCACGATGCACATGCGAGCGGCGCGTCCTGTTTGAGCGGGTGCAGCATCCATATTCATATTGCACTCACCGCGCACTCAATGCGGAAGAGAATCTTTGTGGCGGGGGCCAATGAAAAATAAATCATAAAACGAGGAGAGTGTGTGGGGGAGGGGGGGGTACAGACATGGCGCTCAATCGCTATGTCCGCAGCGCGCGCGTTAGGGCAAGGGTTACCACGGACAGAAAATGGCATGAGCCGTCAACGGTGGTTGCCCAGTGGTACCAGCGAGACTTCGCACGGAGGAACACACGGAGATTCTTGTCTCTATCTCTGTATCTCCCTCTCTCCGTACCCGTCTAATGCTATCTTGATCTATGTCTGTCTGTCTGTCTGTCTGTCTGTCTAACTCTGTCCCGTCATTCTCCCCCTCTCTCTCCCTACCTCCCCTTCCCTTTATATTTGTCAATCTGACGGTGTCCTCCTGTCTCCATTACCTTCCTTGTCTCTTTTTGTTTGTCTGTTTGTTTGTCTGTCTATATGTATGTCTGTCTATATGTATGTCTGCCAGCCTGTAGTCTGTCTCTCCCCTCTCCCTCTCTCCACCATCTCTTACATTTTCTCTCTCCATCTATCCCCTCCCTCTCTCTTTCCCTTCCTCTCTGTCTGTCTGTCTGTATGTGTCTCTCAGTCTCTATCTTCTCCTATCTTTCTCACTCTCCGCTCTCTCTTTTGTTCTATCCCTTCCCCCTCTCTCTCTCCCTCTCAACCTCCCCTCTCTCTCCATCTCTCTGTCTCTATCTATCTCCCCCTCTCTCTCCTCTATTTCCATCTCTCGCTATCTCTATCTCTCCCTCTTTTCCCCCTCTCTGCCCTCTCTCTCCATCCCTCTCTCTATATCTCCCTCCTCTCTCTCCCTCTTCCTCTCCATCTCTCTCAATCTCTACCCCCCCCCCTTTCTCCCTCTCCCTCTCCCTCTCTTTCACCTTCTCTCGTCTCTTCCTTTCTCATGACCTCGCAGAGGGGCCGTAATTGTATAAAGGAGCCCTAAATCCCCCGGGAAAGTCATCGAACCTAGCTCCTTTTAAAAGATTGAGATGAGAAGGTTTTTTTTACGGGAATCGGGGACAATTCCATTTGCTCGTCTTAAACCCATATGTGCAATATTTAATTTCAAATTTGATCGTACTGACCTTTACGGGAACCAAAATGAATATACTAGTGCCTTTCTTTATCGACCATTGAACGAAACGCAAACAAAATTGCGCACGTTGATTACTTGAAGCAAACAGTACGACACAGGCCCAATAATACCTATGGTTGCACTGAATATATAGATACACACACAAAGAAAGTATTCGGTATAGTGACGTATACATCAATCAATAACCTGCCGGTACTTCTATGCCATAAACCATCCGTACGTCTAGGATAAGACGAGCATATCTACACAGATATTATGATTAAGCCCTCGAGAAATACGAGACCTATTTTCTTGAGATGTACTTTCACGATTGTGCATGCATATATTTACAGTACATTCGAAGTACATTTACAAGGTAAATTCTGTATACGTGCAATGAATAATAGATGATGATTCCCATCTGATTGAGTCCTCGTAAAACTCTTGACTACAACTCCACTAATGTAGTTTCGTTGAATTGGAGGGGGGAATGAAATCAATCATTAGATATTGTAATATCGATATTTATCTGCATAACCGTCGCCCCCTCCCAGAACAAAAGTCTAGCAAGGCTCATGTGAGAAACATGAGAATTTTGCGATTATAATCTTTACACTCCCAAGCATTCCTATTCGTCTCTGCAGTAACAGCGCTTCATCGCTACAGCAACCGAATCTCCGATACCAATTATTGACAAGCATAAAAGCTCGCCGTAACGCGGAACCGGTTATACAAAGAAACCGTTGAGCACGTCTTACGTACACGCTGAGCTGGTGAACTGACCAATTAGGCGGACCGGCTACGGCCAGCGCGCAGCTAGCTACACGGGGCCCGGCTCGCCGAAAACTGAATACGCGATCAATACACGCCGCGCAAGGACCATTCATTGTTAAACAAATAGTAATGGATTTCTTTTTTTCCCTCTCCTCCTTCTCCTCCTCTCCTTCACTCGGCTTTGACGGTCCTCGTCCGCTTGCGCGCAGCTAAAGCTGCTTCCGTGTAGCGCTTATGTGTAGCGCTCGGGTTAAAGGCCCAATACAACACTGGGAAGATCGGAAAACATCGATGTCCACAGATTTCCTTCTAATTTTACACACTTTGTAGATGGTCATGACAGAAATTTCCGAATCGTACAGTTTGGGGTGTTGAGAAATCTTCACTCAAACATCGACAAATAGTTTATTTCTCGCGAGTAATAAACTATTTCTTACACCACAGAACGATGCAGAAACCTTGACGGTGTTTTTGCCTTGTTTTGCTTTCTCAGATTACCACTTTAGCTAGAACCTTTGCAGGATTTCTATTGTGGAATGTTTAATGGTTCAACATATAATACAAACTGTGGCAATTGTTTGACTTTTACCGATGTCGTATGGGGCCTTTAAGAGTCAGCCCGCTCGGGTCACTGCGCGTCGAGCCCCAAAAAATGGAGGGAAAAAATGTGTTTGTTTTTTTCTTTCCCTCCGGGTCAACTATTTACTCAGGCAACCGCGTTGCAAATCTGATAGGCCAGGACAGTGCCAATAATTGGCAGAGGTCTCTCTGTGACGGAAGGGGTTAACTCCGAGCAGATCCTGCGCATCGGTTGTGAGTCCAGTACAGATAGTCAGCGCGCGCCCAGATTAGTAACAACTGGATAAACTGAAGGGGGGGCAAAAAACGAGGGAGGAGAACTGCGCAGAAATGGACTCGCTGCCAGTCCCTGCGGTGTATTTTTATATCACCAACCCCCCCCCCTCACACTCCCGTCGATCTCTCTCTTTCTCTCTCCTCCCGAAACTCAGAGCTCAGTATTTCGAGTCGGTGTGGAAATCCACACATAAATAAAGGGTTCGTTTATTGCATAAGGACAAGCGTCTCCAGTGGCTGTCGGCCTGGGCAAAAGTTTTTCACTTTTTTTTTTTCTCTTTCTTCAATATACACAACTTCATCTTCCTCCTCCTCCTCCTCTATCTCCCTCTTCTTGTCCGGCTTGCTTCGTCCGCTTTTCAAGGTGATGTTTAAACAGTGCTGCACTTTCATGGCAGTCTCGCATCGCTGGGCCGAACGCGCCGAAAGGGCCGAGCTGTATAATATACATGACGGCTAGTATACGGCGAGCGACACACTTTTCCTTGCGGACGTGTCTCCGTGTCGATATCTCTCGCTTATCTCTCCTCTCGTTTCTTTCCGTGGTTTTATTTCGGTCGGGTGAAAGGGTGCAACCCGACGAGCGGGGAATCATCGTCTTTTCTTCCTCCTCTACGAACCAAAACACACACACACACGCACGCACACGATATTGCCGTCGTGGTTGGCTCCTTTAAGGAAAGCCGAGGCACGCGATCCCCCTACCCTTCCTCCCCCACCCCCCCCCCCCCCAAAAAAAGGGCGAAAAGCGGCCCCGTTCAATTACCGAGGAAAAGCTCTCGATCCTGGTCCCGCGAGGTCCCTGCCGATTGTCCGACGCAGCAATATGGTGATTAAGTTCGGTCTGTGAACGAATTCATTCGGCGGCTGGGGGGTGAGGGGTGAGGGAGAAGGGGATATCTTCACTCTGTGCCCTTCCCTTGGTTATTTTCCCCTCTCTCTCTCTTTCTTTGTTTGTCCTTACTGCTATCCTTTCCCCGACCACCCGTCCCAGCTGCAACGGGAGTCGCGACTCAATCTAGACAGATTGCGTGCAGGACTGGGGACCATTTACTGGTAATTTCTTTTAATGAATAAAAAATGTCGGCGTTTGAAATGGAAAGCGAAGGCGGGAAGTGCGTCTGTGCGCCGTGCGTCTGAATCCTCCCACTGTCTGTCTCCACCTCTCTCTCCGTCCACCTCTCTGTCTGCGTCTCTCTCTCTATCTATCTATCTATCTCTCTCTCTCTAGCTTTCTATATCCCTCGCTCACTCTACCTCTCACTCACTTTCTTTCTCCCTATCTCCATCTTTTTCTCTCTCTCTTTCTCTCTCAATCCCTCTCTCCCATCCCTCAGTCTCTCTCCCTCTCTAACTCTCTCTTTCTCCATCTCTATATCCCTCGCTCACTCTACCTCTCTTACTCACTTTGTTCTCTCTCCCCCTCTCTCACTCACTTTCCTTCTCTCTATCTACATCTTCCCCTCTCTATCTCTCTTCTCCCTTCCCTATCCATCCACCTCTTTTTGTCTCCCCAATCTCTCTTTCTCTCCCTGTCTGTCTCTCTCCACTCTCTCTCTCTCAATCTCTCCCTCCCTCTCCCTCTCTCTTTCACCATATCTCTCTCATTCTCTCTCTCAATCTCTCTCAGCCCTCTCTCTACCTCCCTCAGCTCTCTCTCTGCTCTCTCTCCACCTCTTACTCTCTTTCTCTCTCTCTATCTCTATATCTATCTACCCATCCCTCTCTCTCTTTCTCTCTCTATCTCTCTCTGTATCTATCTACACATCCCTTCCTCTCTCTCTCTCTCTCTCTCTCTCTCTCTCTCTCTCTCTCTCTCTCTCTCTCTCTCTCTCTCTCTCTCTCTCTCTCTCTCTCTCTCTCTGTCTCTCTCTCTATATCTACCAATCCCTCTCTCTCTCTTTCTCTCTTTCTCACTCTCGCTCCCTCTCTCTCTCTCTCTCTCTGGCTCTCTCTCTCTCTCTCTCTCTCTCTCGCTCCCTCTCCCTCTCTCTCCCTCTCTCTCTCTCTCTCTCTCCCTCTCTCGCTCCCCCCTCTCTCTCTTTCTCTCTCTTCCTCTATCTATCCTTCTCTTTATTTCTCTCTCTCTCTGTCTCTCTCCGGAAGACGGAGAGAAGGGATAAGAGGGGTTGGCGAGAAGTCGCTTTCAGGTTCCTTCAAGCCGCTCTAATTTGGCCGGGGGAGGGCAAGCGGGCAGGAATTATCGTTTCCACTTTAACATCCAATTATCCGAAGAAGAAAAAAATATATATATATCAATATCTCGACAGATCCATCAGGGCTTGCAGGGGCGGAGTTGGGAGGGAGGATTATCTTCGGAGGAGGCAGCAGAACCGAGACAGACAGAAGACGAGCAGACAGCCGCCAGCTATCATTAACTCCACCGCCAAGTAACTGCCATTGATTCGACTTTATGAGATTTTTAAAAGAAAATTGCCTCATTCGAAATCGTTCATGGTCTGTGGTCCGTCTACTAATGTAGTTATATATAGGTACTTCTGGGCAGACGTTAAGCGGACAAACCTGATGCCTGCGTGTGTATCTACTCTCTCGTTCGTTCGGTTGCACTGTCTATAGGGTATGGCGGTTGTTGTTGGGTCTGTGCTCTCAATAGCTGGGAGCGGTTTATCAGGCATGGATGATAAAACAAAGTCTTGTCGAGTTTGTCGTTTGGATGCCAGGAGGACCTCTCTCATGCAAAAGCCTTTGAAAAAAGTCCTCCTTGGCTCGAAGCATCGACCCCTCCCAGTTTTGGAAATTCGCTTTTTTGCTCATTTTAGTTAGTGACCAGTTTGCAACACGTTTGCATATTACTGTGTAATTTAAGATCGTGTAATCTGCTAATGGCGGCTATAGGCGGAGGGGGGTTACATCAACTGACCTTTGAAGACTTCTTTAAAAAAAAACCAGATTAGGCTAAACTTTAATCCTTCGCCTTGTAAGGAGCAGTACCCCGTATTACCCTAATCTCTGTGGTCGAGCCATTATCCAATCGTTGTATATCGTATCGAGAGTGAAGTGTGGTCGTACCCTGCCCAATACCACCATTGTCTGTCGGCAGGGGGGGGGGGGGAGAAGGGGGGAAAGACTACCTATTAATTCGCCGTCGTCATAACGCACGACTTGCCCGGAATAAAAAAAGAGGGATTTCGATCCGAAGCCTCTTTCTAAAGAGCCTTCCACTGGACATTCATGTATAAGGGACTTGCAGGGCTGTACAATTGTTCTGTGTTGCGGCGTTCGAGTAGGGAACCATTGCCTTCCGGTCTGCAGTTACCGTAGGAACTATATTATACAGTGATATTCGATAACATGATTCCCACCAAAGATCTTACAGCGCGCAAAGCGCGCAAGATGGACTACTCCGAGCAAAAGGTGAAGTACACGCACTGGACGCCATTTTTAGTAAGCAACAGAATCTGTCGTCTGCTTTCGGTGCTCCGGAAATGAAGCGAGAGAGTCACAAACAATAGAAAAGATACAACTTTGGATGCGTGAGCAGAATTTGATAACTTTCGATGCGATCTGACCACGAAATGGAGAGAATGCGTGCGACTTTGCTTACTAAAATGGCGTCCAGTGCGTCCCGTATGCGTGTGATCTCGCAAGAGGATAGGCTATCTTGCGCGCAAGCGCGCTGTATAAGATCTTAGGTTCGCACCCACTCTTGTACCGAGATGAGTCTTGATAAAAGCAGTGCTCAGGAAAAAGCTGCAGAGGAACGCAAAGGAAGTCGCCTATATGAAATAGCTCGGTGATTCCATTTAGGTATATTATACGGGGAGAGGCAAGATGGCGGTGCACCCGGCCGATTCAATGTCGGGTGTTTTTTTTTAAATGACTGATGAGAGGCTTTCTCCTATACTTGTATAGTTCCCGAGGAGCATCTGTTATAAGCGTGTTCCGAGCTTCTCTGGTGACCTGCTTGCCGGCCTGCGCATGACTCGTTTCAAATCATGCCGATGTCTGTGAAGACACGGAGTCTGGTCGTAACGTGCATGGGACATTATATGGTGATTTTTTTTTTTTCAAGCGCATACATTCTGTCTCTGCCTGTATCTCTGCCTCTGTCTCTATCCCTGTCTCGGATTATGTCTCTGCCCCTTTATTTCCCCTGTCGCTGTCTCTGTCTGTGCTCCCGTCTCTGTCTCTGTCTCTGTCTCTTTCTCTGTCTCTGGCTCTGTCTCTGTCTCCGTTTGTGTACACCCTCTCTGTCCTTGTCTCGGTCCTTGTCTCTGTCTTATACATATGTCTCTCTCTTATACATATGTCTCTGTGTTATACATATGTCTCTGTCTTATACATATGTCTCTGTCTTATACATATGTCTCTCTCTTATACATATGTCTCTCTCTTATACATATGTCTCTCTCTTATACATATGTCTCTGTCTCTGCCTCTGTCTCTGTCTCTGTCTCTGTCTATGTCTCTGTCCTCGTCTCTGTCCCCATCTCTGTATCTTTTTCTACCCGTCTCTGCACCTGTCTCGATCCCTGTACCTGTCTCTGTCTCTGTCTCTACCCATTTATTCTGTCTCTGTCTCTGTCAATGTCTCTCTCTCTACCTCTGTCTATCTCTGTATCTGTCCCTGTCTGTGCCTCTGTCTCTGTCTCTGTCTCTGTCTCAGTCCAAGTCTCTGTTTCTGCCTCTGTTTCTGCCTCTGTCTCTGTCTCTGTCTCTGTCTCTGTCTCTGTCTCTGTCTCTGTCTCTGTTTCTACCCCTGTCTCTGTCTCTGTTTCTGTCTCTGTCTCTGTCTCTGTCTCTGTCTCTGTCTCTGTCTCTGTCTCTGTCTCTGTCTCTGTCTCTGTCTCTGTCTCTGTCTCTGTCTCTGTCTCTGTCTCTGTCTATGTCTCTGTCTCTGTCTCTGTCTCTGTCTCTGTCTCTGTCTCTGTCTCTGTCTCTGTCTCTGTCTCTATCTCTGTCTCTGTCTCTGTCCCCGTCTCTGTTCCCGTCTCTGTTGCTGAATCTTTCTCTACCCGTCTCTGCATCTGTCTCTATCCCTGTCTCTGTCTCTGTCTCTATCCCTGTCTATGTCTCTGTCTCTGTCTCTGTCTCTGTCCCAATCCCAGTATTTGTCTCTGTCTCTGTCCCTGCCTCTGTCTCAATCCCAGTCGCTGTCTCTGTCTCTGTCTCTGTCTCTGTCTCTGTCTCTGTCTCTGTCTCTGTCTCTGTCTCTGTCTCTGTCTCTGTCTCTGTCTCTGTCTCTGTCTCTGTCTCTGTCTCTGTCTCTGTCTCTGTCTCTGTCTCTGTCTCTGTCTCTGTCTCCGTCTCCGTCTCCGTCTCCGTCTCCGTCTCCGTCTCCGTCTCCGTCTCCGTCTCCTTCTCTGTCTCTGTCTCTGTCTCTGTCTCTGTCTCTGTCTCTGTCTCTGTCTCTGTCTCTGTCTCCGTCTCCGTCTCCGTCTCCGTCTCCGTCTCTGTCTCTGTCTCTGTCTCTGTTTCTGTCTCTGTCTCTGTCTCTGTCTCTGCCTCTGTCTCTATCTCTGGCCCAATCAATTTTATCAAGCTTGGAAATTCTAACTGGCGTTACAATCGAAGCCAGAATCGCCTGCCCATTTGTGGGAAGCAATTCCAATTTCCCCAGCAATCAAAGAGACCCGCGTCGGTCGCTGAATAATCACGGAGGCCGTTCTGGAAGCAATTCCTTGCAAGCGCTCGCACGTTTTACAGCATCCCACACCGACATCTTTTCTTTAAAAAAAAAAAAACCTGTTTCCCCTTTAACTGTAGCGCTGATTTGAAGTGAAGGGTCTCTTGAAAGGAGACTGCCGTCGAAACAATTTGACTCTCCATCAGCATTCTCTCTCCCTCTCACTTTCTATCACTCTCTCTCTCACTCTCTCGCCTCCTCCTCTCTCACTCTCTAACAAAGTTGCAGACGAGACCGCATCACTCGGAAACGCCAGCGTTTTCTCTAGTGGCCGCCGTTTGAAATGGCGCATAGGGAGCCACTTACAACGTCTGCCGTCGAAGCGAGGGCAGCAGAAATCAATAGAATCACCCGCACTGGAGTGCTCCTTGCTTCGGTATATGGCAACCTTCTGTATCTACCAGCACATTTTTCTTGTATGTCTGCCCTAACCGTGCCGTAATGGCGACTGTATTTGCCTTAGGGCAAACGGTGATCATATCAAGCAAACAAATCAGTTGAGGCTGATTGAAAACCTACCCATTAATTTATTAACCATTATCTAAGTAAACAATTCATTTTTAGTCATATATACTTAGCAATAGAAGTATATCTATACAAAAGAATATGGCTCGATTGTAGGATTGTAACTCACCAGATCCGCTCAGGTACTTGAGAAATTAACATATTCAATGGGCATAATATACATGATTAAGATGTTGTATATACTGTATAATATATACCACATCTACTCGAGTATATGAAAATAGACTTGTAAGTGGATTGCCGTGCAAAGTGCAACAGTTGGCATTCTGGAAGTTCTAAAAGAAAAACCTGCGACAAATTCAAATGTATGTTTTCTCATTCCTAACTCCCGATGAGCCAGCCTGGCGACGAAAGGTTAACCCGGGCAATAGAACGAACTACACGTTGACCGGACGTGTTTTCTCCGCGACCCGAAACATCGCACGTTTTTTGGGGGGTGATGGGCTTTTCGGCCGAAAACTTACCGATTACGGAACAGCATAGCACGAGAACCCGAAACCACATGACGATTGACTGAGTCCTCCCTGCCCGGCCCTGCCGACTCAACCGAAGCAATCCACCGCCAGGAAATACGATGTCTCTGGGCTAATCTCCACCGACGATAACAAAACAACAACACCACTGTTGACTGACGAAAGACTTTTTTTATTATTATTATTTCACGACGAGATACCGCGGTTGCTGGTACGGGTCGACTACCGCTCTGGGTAAAGCTACATCGCCGACTTAAGATCGAAGCATGCAGGCGCCGTTACCACCAAAATAACAGGGCGTAACAATGGGAATGTAGCCGATCAACGGGGAGGGGATACTGGTCGCGGGGACCTCGTGATCACCACGTACACCGCGTCACAGAGCCAATTGTACTGGTAGTGGTCAAGCCATTGTATACCGTCACACAGTAGCTATGTGCGCGCGGCTTGTCATCGCGTCAACCTTGCTAACGTCACTCAGTGCGGTCATGTTTTCTCGTGTTATCGGGACCCACACAAAAATGCAACATTGATTTTCAGACGCATTAAGCAAAGTCCCCGACTGCGACCCTATATCGATTCGGCCTGAGTTCTACTTCCTTAATTAACAGACAAAAAATCAAACACTCATTGACTCACGCTGATTAAAACTGGCTTAGGTAATGATTCAAGGGTGTGGCAACTTTCAGGCAAAATCGGATCAAGAGCCAGCGTTACATATGCCCCAAATCATTTGAGAAAAATTAAACCGTTTTAAATGACCTATGGAGATACGGGATAAATAGGTTTGCGGAGACACCATGTAAATTCTCTTTTGTGAGTAAGTGTGGTTCTGAAAGAACCGGAGGAACTCGACGTTTCGAACAGTATACTCTGCTCGTCTTCAGGAGAATGCTGGATTCCAACTGGGAGTGGGGCTTATGTAGTGTGGAGGGGGATCCTGGTGAGGGGATGGAGATACGTTGCACAAAAAATAACTCCAATTGTAAAGATACTGTTATTTTCAAAACGTATTTTTGAATACGCTGATCAAAACACCCATACTAATTTCTGTATCCTTGTGGAGACATTGCATTGTTATGTACTATACAACCGTGTGAGAAACGATGTTTTAAAATGCTATCATTTCAACCAAATTCACTCTCCTGGGTAGAAACTTGGACCCTAATGTCCCTTGTATATGACACTTCAATTTGTCACTGATTTCGTTAAAATCTTGTGGAGACCTATACACCTTTACGATTTCCCTGACAAGACCTGTTCAACCTATTGCACTATATATAGGTCTCCACAGGGCATTAGATTCGCGCCCAGAACGTAAAGGATGTTTAGGACCGAATCAAACGTGGGTCGCTACACAGACAGTGCATTCTTTCTTTGGTTTTTTTCCGAAAGTTGCCTCGGCAACGGAAAGGTACTTATGGAATGCCCCTGCATCTCGTACCGTATTCCGGCGTAGGAAGGCAAGCAGGGCAGTTGTCTGTATACGCTGCGCTGCCATTTGGTTGGCGATGGACCGATTTATATACGTATTAGAGACCGCTTACGGCTCGTTGTCTGGGGTAGTTTGGAGCAGCATCACCGGTCGGTTCCCTTTCCTCGCTGCACTGATTCGTTCCGACAAACCAACGAGATTAATGGCAATATCGGTGCGTAAACAAAGAGACGAAGGCGCATAAGCCCCAAATAGCCTCCGTTCGAAGGTCGAGGTTTAAGTGCAACGCGCGGATACCAGCTGCCCGTATTGAGTTGCAGCAATGTGACGGGCACCGTGCCGAAATCTCAAAAACGGCGGGTGGTCTTGGGCCCTTTTTGTCTCCATTTCTTTTCATCCATTTTAAAGTATGTGACCCTTCTTTGGGATGGTTTACTTAAAGAGAGTCATAAAAAGGAGGTAAGGAACTGCAATTACACAAACGGTGGGACTCGGTTTTATTTCTCTGCTTCTTTTAGAATCCAATCTCAGGTCTGACTCGGTTCTCTCGCGTACGTGTCTGACTAGGAATTCTTGTACAGGGAGGGGTTCCCGCCACCAACGGCTCGCTCCTATTGGATCAGGCCGTTGGGTAATTTAAATAAGAAAAACATTCTATAAACATACAAATAGTGCTTCTTTGCATTAACTAAAAAGGAACGTCCGTTCGAGTGAACGCGCTATAATGGTTAAACCAAAATCTTACGGGGGGTAGTAAGACTTCAACTTGTGACACTTTCCCCTCTAATAAAAAAAACGTCCTCGCTTTTTTCAAATACATTGTCTTCTTGTTGGCTAATTTACGCCATTCTAATTGCATGAGGATTCAATAATTAGGAATGAAAATGGGAAGCCTTAGGCTTCGTTTTTGAATGTTACACTGCGTTTTTAAAAAGAAAAAAAAATCCAAAAGTTTCAACTCAAGAGAACTCCTACCTGTGTTTTCAGCTCTTGGATAACAGAGACGAAGCCGGAGCCGAAGCCTTATTCGGGGTTTGGAAAAGAGCCTTGGATTGCTACTGAGACAATGGGCAGCGCTCCGAACCAATGCACCTCAAGCACATGATAAATTAGATAAGACTTGAGGGTTGGCATGGTGAAATCTCAGTGTGAAGGGTTGTCAGTGACACCGTGTATTATAAGCCATCTTTTTTTCCCTGAAGGAATGTGGCTCTGAAAAAGAGCTGATAAATCAATGCGTAGACAGCGTGCACTTCACCTGTCGTCAGGAGATTATGCTGACGACGGGTATAGAGTACCCACTATATTATTCGGAAATGTTGAATACCGTCTCTTGTCAGAGTCGTACCCCTTGAGAGAGATGGTGTACATGGTGTCGCCGCAAACTGTCCAGGTTATCGCGATAATGTTCTGCAATAAAGAATGAAAAGATGTCTGTCCATTGATATTTCCAAGGCGGGTATTAGCATACACCGGTGAAAATGATTCCCGTCACAAAGGGCACTTACAACCTATGTACAGACAGTAGACGCCGTTACCTAAAATATGACAATAACCGGCTCAACTCAGAAATGTCAGAGTTTCAACCATGAATTGGATTCCAAGGTGGCATGTTTATGTCTGCTTAATTTACCGAGTGGCGTTTTCACAACGCCCTCTCTCGGTGATGAATTGAGATTTTGGGCCGTTTTCGAAATGAAGGCTTAGGCTCGGGCTCAGGCTTCGTCTCCGTCTGACAAAAGCCTGAAAATCCAGGTTGTGGTTTGTTTCCAAATTTGAAGGTTTGTTGGCTTGGTAGGTACAAGGTATTCTCCACGAAACTTGGGCCAAACACTTGTTTTTGGAAGCCAGTGATACTATAACGAGTGGGATAAATGTGACCGAAGCCTAAGCCCGAGCCTGAGCCTTCATTTCGAAAACGGCCTAGGCTACAGCCTATTCGCGGTTTGAATTTACGGCCGATCCTATAAGGAACTTTCTGTTTACTACTGTCAGCTTCATGAAGTACACATGCCTTGACTGAGCCGAATTCTTCGAAGCAATTTCATGTCCCGACCAACAAAACGAAAAAAAATCCCGTCCTTATTCACGAAGCGCCTTTTTCTTACACAGAGTGTTTTTGTTCCTGGAGTCAAAGGAAGACCTCACGTATAGTCTGGCCCTCCCTTCGGATCTATACGGACGGCATTCTTCTTCTGGGAATCGATTCCATCTCCCGCCAAACAATGACGTTGCAGTGACGAGATGTGACCGATATGCTGTCCGCTCTGCAGCAGATCAGAGAGGGCTCGCGTTTCGCGAAGCTGCGAAACCAAACGTTCTCTGTCGCTGGCCATTTTCTACCGCCACGGCAGAGACGATATGAAATGAGTTGACGGTGTATGGCGTGCAAAAATTGACATTTATTCAATAATAGTGATATCTCTATTAACAGACGTGCCAAGTTAACATTTATTACCAGAAAAAAGATATCTCTGTTAGTATTAGAAATATCTATATTAACAATAAAGATATTTCTATCAACAATAGAGATATCTATAATTGTTAATATTAGAACCGGACGTGCAATAGTGATATCTCTTCTTCTTTTTTTATAGTGATATATCTTTTGCTAATAGAGATATCTCTATTGCTAATAGAGATATCTATATTGCTAATAGTGATATCTCTATTGCTAATAGTGATATCTCTATTGCTAATAGTGATATCTCTATTGCTAATAGAGATATCTCTATTGCTAATAGAGATATCTCTATTGCTAATAGAGATAGGCCTATCTCTATTGCTAATAGAGATATCTGTATTAGCAGTAGCGATATCACTATTAGCAATAGAGATATCACTATTAGCAATATAGATATCACTATTAGCAATAGAAATATCTCTATTGCTAATAGTGATATCTCTATTGCTAATAGAGATATCTCTATTGCTAATAGTGATATCTCTATTGCTAATAGAGATATCTCTATTGCTAATAGTGATATCTCTATTGCTAATAGAGATATCTCTATTGCTAATAGAGATATCTATATTGCTAATAGTGATATCTCTATTGCTAATAGAGATATCTCTATTGCTAATAGAGATATCTCTATTGCTAATAGAGATATCTCTATTGCTAATAGAGATATCTCTATTGCTAATAGAGATATCTCTATTGCTAATAGAGATATCTCTATTGCTAATAGTGATATCTCTATTGCTAATAGAGATTTCTATATTGCTAATAGTGATATCTCTATTGCTAATAGAGAGATCTCTATTGCTAATAGTGATAATTGCTAATACAGATATCTCTATCCCTGATACAGATACGTATATACATATTATACATATTGTTAATAGAGTTACATGTATCTTTAATAGAGAGGTCTCTATCAGGAATAGAGATATCTCTATAAACAATAGTGATATATCTAGTATTGGAATAAATGTAAATTTCGCACGCCATAACGGTGCGTATATAATCATTTCTTGTGTCCATCGTTCACTTTCAGTCACAACTAATTCAGCACCCAGCCCTGGTCATTACCAATTGAAAGAAAGCCACGCCGCTGAATTATTCACACATTTCAAAGACACGTTCGCTTCTGAAAGCTCTGCGTCCAATGGATTGGTTTTCTTCAGATCGTTCAAGTGCAAGCTCTGGAATGCCATCGTACACAGTTTACTAGCACTGCCGTAAACTGCAATGTCGCGGCGTTAAATTCTTTATAAAGAATTTTGAAAAAAATTCTTATTTCATGTTTTTTGTTCAATCTCATTTTAAATGTTTTTTTTTTAATCTGCTTTTTAATCTTTTAATCTTATTTTTAATCTCTTTTTTCAATTTGATATTTAATCATGAATGTTATATCATGTTAAAGAGTGGAAAACATTATACAGGGCTTGACGTTTTTATCCGATTAGGGTCTTTCTATAGAAGGCAGAATCACGAATTTGCCTTGGAGCATCATCAGTGTCTCTCCTTTGAGAAAGATCCTGCTAGGATCGGAACATCACGGCTTGATGTCAAATTCCCATTTTAGTCCTTTAAAGGGATAACACAACATTGGTCGAGGTCAAAGAATAGCATCCATACGTTGTTTGATTCAACATATGCGTGAAACAACACACCTGTGAACATTTCACCTCAATCCGCCAACCCATTTAGGGGTGAGACGTTTAGACGTTTAGATCTAGGGGTGAGACGTAAACGATTTTTTTTACTCTTTTCTCCAAAAGTGCGGCATTTTAGGCAGAAATATTTCAGTGCAAGGTCTTACCATAACCATCTGCAAACTGTATATGTTTCATGCAAATCTGTGAGCATTTATGCTTTTCGATCTTAGGCCCTACTACTGTTGCGTATAGGGCTTTAAGTCAATAATCAGTTTACACTATTATTGTGTTTTGCGTTGTAAACAGTATGGCACCTGTAAAGGAATTTTGTTTTAAGGAAGACGAATACCTGCAATAATTCAACTGCACCAGAACCGCCGTTAAGAAATGTCTATTTCAATGACGAGTTTTTGGAAAGGGCATCATAGGGTGAAGTTGTTATTCCACAATGCTACGTTAACGACTTCCCACGTGCACCCATTTACTACCGGGTCATTAACCAGGCGAAATGAAATCCTCTGACGCCTTCAACAAAATCGTATTTAAGCGTGGGTCCGTATACTAACGGCGGTCCACCGTTCAAAGTCGGATTTTTTGTTTGTGTGTGCCACCTTTTTTTTTTTTTACAAACAGTTACGAAAACGGCGGGAGGGAAAACATCAAAGTGCCCCGGTGGACCTCCCTCCCTTCCCCCGCCCCCCCCCTCCTTTCCCCGGACTAATTCGACACTTTATTTGCAAACTAAACCCGACGAAACTGGGCTAATGCAACCATCGCCCGTCGTCGGGGGACACTTTTGGCGTGCCCCTCAAAGGGCCCGTCCCGGGCCGGTTGGGGCGTTGGTGACGGGGATCCGAGTCGGCCGCCGTCCCGTGCGCCGGTAATTACCAGGCGGTAGAGGGGAAAGCAAAATTCCCCCCCTACCTCCGGCCCCAGCCCCCACCCCCTCCTCTTCCACACACTGCACGCACACCGATCACCGGGTCGCATTTTTTTTTTCGTAGGAGGGTTAGGGGCAATTATCATAAATAGGGTGTCGCAATCTTCTTCTGTCGTAATTTTCTTTTAAAAACAATCCATACGCCTTTTTATGATAATTCATGAAAATTGCCCCTAACCCTCCTACGAAAAAAAAATATGCCACCATGTCTTCCGACGCACACGCCGCGTCCACTATGATACACAACAAGACGAGCACTTCAAAATATCAAAAGTGCTCACACGTTACCGGGCAATTTTCGGCGCAGTGTTAATGAAGTGCATGTGACATACCCTTAATAAAGGCCGTATACAACATTGGTAAAAAGTCAAAAGAGTGTCACATTTTGTTTGCTAAACTATAAAACATTCCAAAAAAGAAATCCTGCGAAGGTTTTAGCTCAAAATGGTTATCTGAGATAGTAGAAAAAGGCAAGAAACCGTCAGGGGTTTCGCACTGTTCCGTATAGTGTAAGAAATAGTTTATTATTCGCGAGTAATAAACTATGTGAAGAAAATGTGAGAAAATGTGGATGAAGCGTCTTCGGACTATTCAACCACATGGTCTCAACATCCAGGAGGGTAATGACTTACACCATGCAGCTTTCTGATAATCCTTCTTTTGTGTTCAGTCCTTCACACTTCTCTCTTTGATCTTTCCCCCTCTTCTCACAAATCCCTACCCTACTCCTTGCCCTTCCCTTTGATCTCTCCCTACCAGTTTCACTCTTTGTCCTCTGTTTCTCATCCGTGTCCTATTCACTTCCCCCCCTTCCTTCGTGTACATGTATCTGTTTTGTCCTTGTCACTCTCCCTTTGAGAAAGGTCCTGCTAGGATCGAAACGTCAGGCCCACTAAATTTTAAGAAAAACTATGTGTAGAGTGAAAATTTGTCGAGAAGTACAGCATCCCAGACCGTAATATTTCAACGTGCGGATTCTATCATGACCATCTACAAACTTTGTAAATTAGAAGGAAATCTAAGGACATCGATGTTTCCCGATCTTCCCCAATGTTGTACTGGGCCTTTAAACATGATGGACTTTCGAAAGATGTCACCGAGGGACACGACTAGACGGGGAAAATGCCGAGAGGAAGAAAGCGAATGACGATGCAAGATAGCATCCAGGGGAGAGAGCCGTATCATAGGATGCAATGAAGAGCTCAAGATGGCCAATGATGGAGTGACGACCGGATATGGAACCTGCTGAAAAGAACTCCACCACATCCCCCCATGGTCTGAACACGTTGACAATACACAGACGATAAATACGTGTCAATTTTTTTTCCTAATTCCTGCTTTTATGAATTCCATAACGGTGTCATATGTTGTGCTTGTCGCAGAATAAAAATGACGCCTTGCGGTGAAATATTGCAAATGTGGTTTTATTTTAAACTTAGACTAGCCTTAATCGTTTTTTAAGATATTATAAGGACCTGAAATGATCCTTGTCGAAGACAAAATGGAGACGGAAAACAGTAATAAACTAATGACGTGGTCAGTGATAAATTCATTAATCTGAAATTGTTCTATTATCAATGTTTATCAAAAATTAAGAAGGCCTGACGTTTCATTCAAAGCAGAACCTTTCTCAAAGCCAGAAAGATAAGTCTTTGAGAGACTTCCCGCATGTAAACAATCATCAAGCCCTCTTTTTACATTCGGAATTACAATTGGGTGATTTAAGTCAATACGCCCTTTGGCAAAATCTTTGTGTTACAATCATATGTGTAAAACTACGTGTATTTTCAAAATTACAATCATTATTAGTTCCCTATCGTTGAGCTTGATTAACTTCACCACTTTCTCCTGGGCAAAGCTATAAGTTTGCAAGATCTCTGCGTTACAACCGGGCATTTAAACAAAATTCAAAATTATATTGCTCCCTTTTGTCGAACATGATGAACTTGAACACTTTCCTCTTAGCGAATCATGTGCCTAAGTTCCCCCGCAGCTCAGAGTGCTGTGACTACACATATTTTGGTAATCAAAATGGCCGGGCCTAATAGTAATACACATTGCTGTCCATTTGCCAACACAGACTGTGTATGCACCGAGGCGTAAAAATCGGCCATTTAACGTTTCCAATTTTGGAAGTGGGAAGAGGGTGAGGGAGGCTGTCTCAAGCCGCACCTCGACGAGAAAAAAAACTTGAGTGGGGAAGAGGAAGACAGTCTGAACAACCACGACCCCGGAGGAATGTCTGTCACGTCAGTACGGCAGAAGGCAAAAAAAAAGATCTCTTTTTTTTAACACTACGCGACAATCAAGGAAGATTTAGACTGCTCGGCTCGCCCTTCAATTTCAACCCCTCGACCCTAAAGGGTACGAAGAAGAACAAACAGAAGAGAGGGGGTAAAAAAAAGAACAAATCGATTCGACCTATCCCCTCAACTCACTGGGTTGCAATGTCTTTCCTTCTATTTTTCTTCACTTCCCTTACCCCATCCGTTCAACTACAGGGGCTAATTTCCGGAGTCGAAACCTATGACATTAAGGTGGGGGGGAAGAAGACTAGAGGAGGGTAGGGGGAGGAATGGGGATTGCTGGGGGGTAGGTGGGAGGGGAAGCCAGGAGGAGGGGAAGGGAATGGGTAGAGCGGTAGTGTGTTTGAAGTGGTCGAGGAGTGTGTGGGGGGGGGGTGGGTATGGGGGCGACCTCGGCAACACGGATGTCGATAATTGAGCGTAAAGGGAGACGCTACACGGGAGGCGCTTCGGCATCCAGACGACCGTCTGCAAGGCCGCCGCCCATGAAGGGAAAGAATGATGGGACGTGGAGGAGACACTGACTAGGCGATGAATGCAACCCACAGGGAGCTACAAGCTATACCCCCCCCCCCAATCCTTTGCAGCCTGTAACACGTTCACCCGCCCCCTCACTCCCAGACCGGACGAAGGAGAACTTCGAGCTACTCCTCCTGCCTTCTCTCTTAGCAAAAGGCTGAATAATTCACTCTTCCATGGAGTGAAAATCGCTCCAAAAAGACCGAACCGCTCAACAAGAGTGAAAAACACTGTACAGGATGTGAAAACTGGGAGTGAAATCCCACTCTTGTAAAGAGCAATATGGATGACAAATCAAAAAAGAGTTGTCCTCCGTATGGCTCCTCTATAGAGTGGTGTTTGACTCCATTCTTAGCGGTTTCCGCATCTTTTACATTGGTTTTCACTATTTCTGAGCGGTTTGGGCTTTTCTTGAAGACATTTCGTTCTTTTTTGCGAGTGGATCATTCACTCTTTTGCATTTAGAGAGTATGACAGTCATAGTCTCATCAGGTACAGCCCGTCCACCAGCCCTTCACTCCCAGACGGGCCAAAAAAATCCTTGACCGAATCCACCCCCGGCTCATACCTTGGAGCTAGCTCCGTGCTTATACCGAACGTCAATCGGTCATCGCGTCTATCTTATGAAACGAGTTCTTTACTCCCACCTATAATTATACACGAATCGCTCCTTTTCCGTAACGACCGCATCACGACCACAAATATTGACTCTGAAGAGTGTTCAAAGCCTGAGTCAAATCTCTCGAGTCCGAGGCACGAGTCACGAGTCAACCAGGTGGAGTCCGAGTACCGAGGCTCGAGTCACGAGTCATCCAGGTCAAGTCCGAGTGACGAGGCTCGAGTCCCGAGTCATCCAGGTCGAGTTCGATTACCGAGGCCTGAGTCACGAGTCATCCAGGTCGAGTCCGTGTACCGAGGCTCGAGTCCCGAGTCATCCAGGTCGAGTTCGATTACCGAGGCCTGAGTCACGAGTCATCCAGGTCGAGTCCGTGTACCGAGGCTCGATTCACGAGTCATCCAGGTCGAGTCCGAGTACCGAGGCACGAGTCCCGAGTCAACCAGGTCGAGTCCGAGTACCGAGGCTCGAATCCCGAGTCATCCAGGTCGAGTCCGAGTACCGAGTCACGGGTCCCGAGTCAACCATGTCGAGTCTGAGTACCGAGGCTCGAGTCCCGAGTCATCCAGGTCGAGTCCGAGTACCGATGTTCGAGTCCCGTGTCATCCAGGTCGAGTCCGTGTACCGAGTCACGGGTCCCGAGTCATCCTAGTCGAGTCCGAGTGCCGAGGCTCGAGTCCAGAGTCAACCAGGTCGAGTCCGAGTGACGAGGCTCGAATCCCGAGTAATCCAGGTCGAGTCCATGTACCGAGTCACGGGTCCCGAGTCATCCTAGTCGAGTCCGAGTGCCGAGGCTCGAGTCCCGAGTCATCCAGGTCGAGTCCGAGTACTGAGGCTTGAGTCACGAAGGCCGGATCTCGAATCCGAATAACGGGTCACATTTTTTTTCTTCAAAAGACAGTATTGGAAACGCATTCCCCGATTCTCATGTCGATCACTGTCTTCTCCATGTATATCCAGTTGTGTATCCTCGTGGAGACATTGCTTTGATCTCGTGAACTATAAAACCGTGTGAGAAACGCTGTTTTAAAAAATGCTCCCATTTCAACCACATTCACATTCCTGGGTAGAAATTTGGACCGTATGTCCCTTATATAAAACACTTCAATTTGCGACGGATTCTTACCCATCACAAGTGAAAACCTTGAAAACCTTGTGGAGACCTACCGTATATAATCCCTGTGTAGACCTATTCAACCTATTGGACTTTTAGCAGTCGATTTCACCAAATCCATCGCACCTTACGATCAATCGCAAGACGATGAGCGATGCACAGAAACCATGCGGTGCGTCACAACTCACGATGGGTTAAAAATCCATCGTGAGTTGGGTTACGATGCGTCGTAAGGCTTTGTGCAATCCACCCACAAAGGCGCTAGATTCGCGCCCATAAAATGTCACGCACAAGGAGTGGCAATGCATTGTCATAATGGATATCGTACAAGCCGCCATGTCGAGGAATTTTCCCGGACGGGGGGGGGGAGGTTGGGGTGGGGGAGGAGGTATCGACTCTCGTCAACCTAATAACTAGTTACGCCTCGAAGGTAACCCACAGGGGACGGGCGATCTGTTTGGAGAATCTTCTTTCTCTCTTTCTTTTAAAAAAAAAGGACACGTGTACATAGCTAGACGTGTTGTGTGCTCAGATGCCGGACGAGGCCCACTAAACCAAATCAGCGGTCAACCACTCTTATCTCCCTTACCTACTCCACCACCCCCACACATTTCGGTCGATTTTCAAAGCTGCTCCGCGCCAAATATTTGCCCTGCACGCTTACATTAACGGTTTCTGCCGGTGGTGACTCGTGTGTACGTAACATTTAAGGCGCCCGTCTTCGGACGAGGGCAAGGGATTTTTTTATAGACACCGAGTGGACAGTAAACCAAGTCGCCGTCATTTCGCTGTTTTATCAATTCCACCATCGATGTGGCTGCAGCGTTTAGAGTGATGTCATGCACGTGTCAAACAGTCAGAGAGAGAGAGAGCGATTGGAAATTAGCATAACCAACTTGGAGCGGGCGAGCAACAAGGACGAGTGCGCGCTCTCAGTACGATCAAAAAAAAACCTTCGCCATTTTCTGTGTTCCTGTGCCGCAGCACAATGCTTGCATCTTCATTTTATCGCGAGTTGCATGCTCAAAAATTATCTGTCCCGCAGTATATACGTGTGGTGAACCCCACTCCCACCCCCCCCCCCCCGAAGTCTTGTTCACGTTCGTCAAATAAAAAAAAATTATGCACTTTGGTCGTCCGTGTTTGGGAATATGTTTTTTTTTCGGGGCGGCATATGTTTGTCTTCGATCGCTGGGCAAGGGGGGAGAGGGAAGAGTAATTTCTAGCAGCTAGTGCGGGGCTTCTGGATCGATAGCAATTCCTCGCTACACGCCAGTCTGGGTAGAGGCAGGGATTAAAAACGGAACAGAGACAAAACGAGAGAGAGGGAGAGAGGGACGGGGAGAGGCGGGGGGGGGGGTGGGAGTACGGGGAGAGGGAATAAAGAGTGGGGTATAGGGCTTGAAAAACAAGAGAGCATGGACACACTGTGATTCACGGCGAACATGCTTTCCACGTGTTGGGATCGATTCAGCAGGTAATCCCGACCGTGTTATGAAAGCCCACGAGGTAAAAAAAAAGGAAGAAAAATCAAGACTGCGAGAGGCATGTCCACGGCGTGCCTTGCATGACAACATATTTCTCCTCTCTCCCTCACGCCCTGCCTCGCCCCCTCTCCCACTACCTCTACCTCTTCCCCATCCTTCCCCTCTTGCCTCTGTCACCCCCGTCCCTTTCTCCTTTCCCCTCCACAGTAGGCCTACTCCCTCTCTCCGTCCACCTCTCACGTCCATTTCTGTCTCCCTCCGATCTCCCTTCCTTCTCTTTTCTCTCCTCGTCTCTCTCGCCGTGTCTCTAATACCCCTCCTCCCTCCTATCCTCCCTCCCTCCTCCTTCCCTCCCTCCTCCTTCCCTCCCTCCCACTCGCTCTTTCTCTCTCCCCTCTCCGGACCTCCCCACTCTCCTTCCCTGTCCCTCTCTCTATGTCCACCCTCACTCTCTTTCTCTCTCTCTCCCTAGCTACCCCATAGCCTCCTTCCCTTCAAAACATCCCCCGGAGAATCGGACAAAACAAAATTTCCCTACATAATAAGCGCACGTCCGTGGACGCTTGATCAAAACGGGATCGCCATTACCGTTCGCATAAGATATATTTGTATTGGGCCGTACTCATGAATACCGACCGGCTATTCATCGCATCTCCCAAGGAAACAGAAATCTTTTTTAAGGACACGGAATTTGTAAAGTGATCGGCAGTTGCTGCCCTGCGCTAAACAGATCAAGGTATTCCAAAGCAATCATAATCATCCGTTATTTTCTGAGTATACTTATAAGGTTTCATTCCTTGGAAGAAGAAAAAAAGAGCAGCTTGTGTATCAAAGAAACGCAGCGCTTTTCCCGGGATTTGTTTGTCGATTTGGTGATCACTTTGCTTGAAATGACACAACACTGGTTTGATAAGAACGGATTGGAACAAAGGAGTACGTACTGCACTGTAACGAGCAGAAATGGCCAGGTTTTTCTGTGCGCAGGAGAAACTGTGAAAATCACCAACATCACATAAAAAAGAGAGTAAGCCTATACACACACGATTTGAGAAGCCTGAAACCATAAAATTCATTGAATTTTTTTTTCTGCAGAATAATTATAAACATATGGACTGGTCAGTAGCCATTTTTAGACCCACATGCATGTACGTGACTAATTCCCATATTTCAGAAGGTAATTTTTGGTCGTATATCAAATCTAGTCACGGATGACCATAATGTTGGGTGTTGCATATGCACGACTCGATTACCATAACAAAGAGCCCGATGCATGATTCATAAGATGCTATAGGCCTTTCTTAATATCTTATGCAAATTATATGCATCGAACTGAAAGCGAGGCTACGGGCGCTAGATTTCCAAGATTAGTTGTTGTTCCACGCTGCTTTTTGATCTTTTCTTGACATATTATTATTCTTCAACAAAATCGAACGTCATCTTAGAATCCACGGTAGGGTCCCTTGAATTTATCGCCATCATGGAAATCTAGCGTCCATAGCCTCGTTTTGGGCTCAATGCATACAATTTACATAAATATCGAAAATGGCCTATACAGCGCTTAACTGATTTCAGAAAATCGACTCCAGTGTTCAGCATGAATGTGACCGCCCACTTCGAGCGGTTTTTTGCTCCACAGGTTGCCCGCTCCGTAACCCCTTTGACAATGCGCAATTCCTGTTCCCCTCCAAGCCTCAACATGTGCGGATTGTATTTCAGTGACAAGTTTAAAAGGGCCACGTCGGGGCTTGTTTTTGTAATCCGTTCATGCCCTCCTCATTTTATTAGCTCACCAAGTGGCGGCTTCCCCTTAAAGGTGCATTACCAAGCTTGTTTTTTAAACAAAGAAAATTATGAGCCAAAGTAAGGTACAATTCTCGACATATATTTCTCTCGATGCAGAGCGTCAAGAATTTTCTTTATTTTGAAGTGCCTTTTCATTCGATGTCACTATTTGAAATCAGTTCAAAAATTCAATTTGAGAACAAATATTTTGCAAAATTAACTTGAAAAATCGATTTGAAAAATCAGTATGAAAACAATTTGAAAAAAAACATCGATTTGAAAAACGATTTAAAAAATTTATTTCAAAAATATATAATTTGAACAATATATTTGAACAATATATATAAGATCTCTTTCGCAAAATCTATTAGAAAAATATGCAAATTTGTCAACTTTTAAAACTGATCAAAATTATCAAGTTTCCCTTTACTTTTGTATTAGAATTTTTCTGTTAGATTTCAGTTGATTCATCGACGGATTTAAAAGTAATTTTCTTTAATAACAGTTGTCAGGCTTCAGTTTGCTGAAAGACAAAAATCATAGTTTAGATGAATCATAATTGGAGCTTCACTGTTTTTAATGTCGCTGCAAACTACAATAGTATGCTATAATTAGTGTATTTTCTTGCGTCATATCATTTTGCTTTATCTTGTTTAATATGCATGTCAACCATTTTGGGAGCAAAATTTTGCCAATTTTACCCAAGTTTTAACCAATTTTTTTTAAACATATGAGATCGAGATACCTCTCTCTCAATAATAGCATGATATTTTTTTATAGATATAACATGATGTTTGCGTCGAGGAGAATGTAATTCAAAGAGGTTTTGCCCTTACTCGACGTGGTGGTAAACAATATAGGCCTAGTTGAATATTTTTTTTTATTATTATTTTCATAGATGATTATTTGTATATTATAGTATATTGAATTCACAAATCGGCTTTCGACCGCATGGAATATGATAGTAAAAATTCCATCGGTGTCAGTTTTGAAGATGGTTTCAGAAAGGGGAAGTTTCGTTTGATTGCCCGCCGAAAGCGGAGTCTCGTATACCTTTAAGAACAGTGATGTTATTAGAGGGGGCAGTTGAAAGTACTCGCGGTTAAGCGTTGTCCTGCGTCTCCGGCAGAAGGCAATTTAAAACGACCCGGTACAATAACAAGGGGGACCGCCCTGACGTGCCCGCGCTAGACGGGGGCCCAATTAGAATCTTAACGAAATCATTAACGATTTTAATCACTCGAAAAATCACTCCCGACTACTCCCATTTTCCATGGAGTCAAGTGCCGTCTGAATCGAAACGAAAATATTGAACCAAGATGAAAGGAAACTCAAGTCACATTCGATGAAATAATTTCATCAGAAAATCCAGCTTGTTTCTAGAATGTTGTGACAGCCCCTTTTTTCTTTTTTATTACCGCGCTCAAATATTTGAAGGAAATCTGTTGGGCGTGGGGCCTGTGCTTTTCGTCCAATGGCGTTGAATCTTGGGGAAATGAGATTTTCAATTTAAACCCGGCCTCCCAGATTGTCTTGTCTATGTGTTTTTGTTCTTCTTCGGCCGAGACCCCCCCAAAAAAACCCAGAGAGGCCAAGGGTCTATCTAAAGTGTGTGGGTGTTTTTTTCTCTTTTAAAACACCATCCTGTCGCGGTTGTCCTCCGTCGCTGACTGATCGGTAACCGGAGACGGGTTAACGTGCACCGCTGCCGACGGGCAGAAAGAGGAGGTATTTTTTTTTGGGGGGGGGTGTTGTTGAAACAATCTTAACCCATAGGAAAAGCGGGATTTTTTTACGGTGTGTTGTTTGGTCGATGGAAGGAGAGAGAGAGGGAGAGAGAGGGAGAGAGCAGGAACGTCCGAGTTGTTTTCATCAGCTGATCAGCTCGAACGGATGTCAACGAGTTTAGCGGAGCGTGGCAATCAATTACTGCACTCTCTGATTTCCCAAGATCACCTTAGTTCCTGCCCTTCCCTCTCCTCCTTCTACTTCTTCTTCTTCTTCTTCTTCTTCTTCTTATTCTTTTTAACCTTCCGGGTCCTGGGGAGAATAGAAGAGGAGGAATAAGAGGGGAGGGTAAAAAAGAGAAGGGAGGAGGGGAAAAAAGCGAAGCAAAACGAGGGGGGAAAAAAACACTCCTCACTGCTCAATAATAGGAGAGACAGGGGAGGGAGGGGAGTCTCCCTCGACCGACAGCCCCGATCTGACATTGACGGTTAAGCCGACGTACACGGCCACGGATTCGGGCACTTGTGGACCGCCAGGAGTGGATCGGGTGCTCCCGGGGACTTGCGAGACGGAGCCGTGACGGTTGTCCCACCAGCGAGTGCGGCCCTCCCTCTTAACCCGGCGACTTCTCCTGCTCGGGATTTTTTTTCGGGGGGTTTGGTTTTGGGGACAGGAGGGTCTCGAAAGTGCTCCGTTTGGGGATTCTCCTCCTCTTCGTCTTCTCTCCTTTCTGAGGATCGTGTCACGTCAAGGTTGTCTCTCGGCAGATCGTCTGGACTCGAGAAAAAAGAAAGAGAAGGACAAATTGAGAGATTTTTGTCGGGGACGAGAGGCGAAGGAGAAGGAGAAGGAGAAGGCGAAGGGAAAACCCCCGTATGCTCGCTGGGACTATCATCTCTCCACCTGTCGCCATTTCTGACGGTCGGGCGGGCAATCGCTCGGCACGCCGCGGCGGGAGTATTTCTCCTCGAGGACGGACCGGCACCGCTGAAGACTACCGGTAACGATCCTCCACCTACTCCACCTCTTCCCTCAGCCCACTCCCCTCCCCACCCCCTCATTCCCTTCCTCCCCTCTCCTCATCTTCCGGGCCCGTGAATTACATCATTTTAATTCATTCGCCAAAAAAGAAAATTGACGGACGCCTCATTTGCCTAAAATTCGGCCGGGGAAATTGATTGTATCACTTAGCGCGATCGTTGGCACACGAAGGAGAGAGAGAAAGAGACGACGAGGAGAAACGGTGAGCATCTGTCGGGCAGATCTTAATTTTCTCCCCGGCGCGAGTATGTTTTTCCCCTTCCTCCAACCCCCACCCCCTTTAACCCTCCCCCCACTTCCCCCTCTACCCCTATCCGGGCCCAACACTCTGCACACTCGCCAACGGTAGAGCAAGGAAGGACGATTGTAAAATAGGTGGCGATGTATTGATTCAATTACGGATAATTTCAGCATCGATTCAACTCCATCAGCGTCAGCAGATATAGAAAGGGGGAAAAAAGATAGAGAGAGGGAAGTTCGGGAGCCAAGAGAAACGAGGTTAGGTTTTTTTTCTTCTCTCTTCTTGTTTTATTTTAGTCGGCGACTGCGGGACACCGGAGCTATCGTCCTCCTCCTCCTTCTCCTCCTCCGCGAGGCCGTATGGTTACGGTGGGCCACTGCTCCTAGTCTTTGCTGCTCGTCTACCGGAGGCGTCTTCTGGTGTTTTCGTGAGGGGGGTTTTCTGAGAGGGCCAGCGACCCCCCATCCTCCATCCACCTTACACCGACCTCCATTTCACCGAGGTCGGGGTCCCGCCGATAACGCCTTCGCATCCAGCCCGAGCACGTTCGTCTCGAATATCTCGTCGCACGAACCGAACCTTCACCCCCCCCTCCCCTCCCCCATACCCAGCGCCCGCCTTGCGAAGCCTGCTCTAGCCAAGTCCCCTCCCCTACCCCTTCCCTCTCTCTATCGTTACCTCTCCTCCTCCCCTCTCTCTCTCGCTCGCTCTCTCCGCTTACACGCGCGCAGCTTGTGCGCAGGCGCGCCACCTCTCCCGCCACTCGCGCGCACATTTCCGATCGCCCGGTGTATACCGGCACTGCGCTGTGCGTGTTGGCGGGCGGCCCGAACACCAGTCCACGACAGGCCCAGGCGAGCCCCCTTCTCTCTCTCTCTCTCTCACGCCGCACTCACCACGCTAATTTGAACCGGCGGTATGCGAACGCCGTAGCGGAGGGCCGGCGACACATGTAGTCTGTGCTCTACCCGCTGGCTCGGTCAAACCACGAGAGAGAGAGAAATAAAAGAAAGGGCGGTGCGCCGATGTCCGACCGCTTGTCCGACATGGATGTGTTTAATATTTACGTGCCGCTCGCGTTCCTGCTGCTGTCCAGCTTCGTTCAAGGTGAGTCCTAATTTCCGTCTCTCCTCTCTCTCTATCTCTCTCTATTTCCCCGTTCACGCATTGGTACCCGTCAATCACCCCTTCCCCCCTCTCCTCTCCCCCTCTCTGCCTTCGTTTGTCACGCCACACACGAAATTTCCCCCTCAAAAAGTTCACCACTGTGAAATTGTCCGCTGTTTCGTTACCCGTGTTCTCAAGGCCGCGGTCGGGCGGGACGAATTGCTCGCGCGCACGGTCACATACAAAAAGGGTCGGGTCGAAGTGAACGCTCAACCGTGACGTGATGCGATATTTGAGCCAGCTCACCGACCCCCCGAAAAAGTGGGGAAAGATGAGAAGAAGCCTCCATTCCGAATACAGCACTGAACTCGTCCCATCGTGCCAAGAGTGCATTCGAACACTAAGGTCCAGTAGGTCATGATTAGTGCTCCCAGCTTGTTTACAGACTCGGAGTATAACATGAGCCTTTAGTATACAGGTGTCTCTAAATGTCTCTGTCTGTCTGTCTGTCCGTACGTCTGTGTCATCTGTTACCTTTGTCCGAGGTGTATTCGTCCCGTTGATGTGGTACGGTTCCTGTCTGAGGATGCACCAGTTACATAGCTGATTCACTACGTCACATTATGTTAATGATGCACACTAATTTATGCACTTGCCTAATTTTTTATCAGCCCGTTGCCTGATTGTAGTTGGTTTTGTTCATTTAATTTATTTCCTGTTTATAAGTATTTTATATTTAGTTACAAACCAGACATTGACGAGACAATAGTCGGTCTTTTAACACCTTTTAACAACCTTCACGTTTAGTTTGCCCCACCTCTGACGTCATTATTAACCAGAGGCGAACTTTCAAGTCACCCTTTTTTTTCTTCTCAAAATCTCACCTTCTGAAGGGGGAAACTCTCTTTACTCTTTCCCCCTTCCACCAATCTTACGTTCAACCTCCTACTCTGAGTTAGCCCGGTGGCTTTACTTCTGGCCGCAATCTCTTTCGCTGCGACCATGTCCGTCTGTGACACTATCACCTTAATGCCGAGCCAGCCACTGGTTCCCGGCTGGGGCTCCTTCTTGGCACCATTATACTGTGATAACTCGGTTGATATATTTTTCCCCCTTTTTTTGTTCATCTCCCCCTTTATGTCCCATTATCAACGGCATGGTTAATATGGCTGGTATCCCGTACTGCTCACCAACTAACATCACATTGCTAACATGTGTATTCTTATATCCCCCACCGTTCGTAACCAGCAAACAATAGCTCGGCGGTTACCTCCTATGGCTGTAAGTTCATTTGATCAGCTTCCCGATCTCTCTCCTTTCAGTTCTATCAGACTGTCTCTCCTCTTCGGCAGCTCTTTCAGCAGCGGGGCGATTTTCCATTTAACAAAAAAAATCCGAAATTCCAGCGATGACGAAAATCATAAAAACGGAGCAAAATAAACGCACATTATGCTAAGCAATCACTGCCTATTGCGTGTTTTTTTTTTTTACTTGATTGAAATTTGATTTCTGTCCTTTCGTGCAGTTTCCTCTTTTTTTTGCGAAACGAAACGCTTACCTTGTCGAATGGTGTAAAGGGTGTGACAGCGATTGCAGGAGAAGGAATTGCACATTTTTTTTTGCAATCAAAACATGGCTCAATGTAGCCTTATTTTAGACTTTCATGCACGAAAAAAAAAATCAAAAAACGCCCGAAAACCCCCTACAGCATTGCGTCATTTCTATTTATGTTTCTGCATGTATGTTAATTGCATGCACATCCGCAATCGTACTACCGCATGCAGTACGATTTAGACTACTGCAAGTGTTTTATTTCGTTTTTTTGATTCGGTTGATTTATCAGAAATGTCACTGCAGTTATCTTTACTCATTGGTATACATAATCAATTGTATTAACATATTGATGCATTTATTTATTCATTCATTTATCATGCGTTTATACATTTGGTTGGATTTCGTAGCTCCATAACCTCTCCATCCATCTCTTCTCAGGTTATTGAAATTTCAACAAAATGCTGTAAATGTACTAATCTGAACCATTCCCTCATCATTTCCGGAACCATTTGATTCTTTTTATTCACATTTAGTTCACCTTTTGTTATTATAATTATGGCTGCGCGATTGGCATCTTCTGGGTTCCATTACTTTTGTTTTGAATATGAATAATTACGATATCAAATCTTCCTTTTGTTACTTTTTCTTTACGTCAGCGTATCTCACCGGTATCACGTACTCAGCACATTAACTCGTTCGTATTTCTGAGCACTGTCGATTCTCGGGTCGATGTTTGCATAAATCCTTCCCGTCATGTGCCGCTTTAAACGCCCCGCACCGTCACTTTGTAGCAAGGCGGATCTTCCGTTTATCCACCCCCACCCTAATTATATCCCTCTTTGATGCAACCCCCCCCCCCCCCCCGCCCGCCCCAGTTTTCTCCAAAAAGTGTTGGCCCCGCATATCAAATACAAAGCCGATCGCATTCCCGATATAATGGAATTCAAATTGTTACGCCTGCATGCCAGTCGGAGCCGCCAAGTGTTGTATCTTTTTTTATTCAGACATTGTCCTTGGCACCATTCCATGTTAAGTCTGTGCACGGTGTTATGTGGGGTATTCTTTTTTTTCTATGCCTTAGTTTCTTCCCCCCTAGTTGACCTACAAACGAGTTGGTGGCGATGGCTAAGCCGAACCTTTGCGTCGCCGCTTAGGTTGTGCCGTTGTTAGGAGCGGTAGTAGGAGTTAGGAGTTGTTAGGAGCGGGGGAACTTCAGTGAAGAGGAGCGGCCTCTTATGAAGGATTCCCGTCCTACTTCCAGCTAGCTCCATCCCACGGACAGATCCAAATCCAATACTTTCAATTGTCAATCAGGATTTCATTATCAAACAGGGGAGTCGCATGAATTCGGTATCTCCCGTAGTTTAGGCCACAAGAGTGCAGGGAGGGAGGGAGGGAGGGAGGGAGGGAGAGGATGGGGGCATCATGTAAGCAAATGAGACCTCCTTCCATCCTCCCCTCCCTCCCTCCTCTATCTATCACAAACCCCCCCCCCCCCGTCCTCACCCCTCCCCAATCCAAATTATGAAACTCTCCAAAGGTAATCCCGCCCAAAACCGTATACGTTTATGAGGAAACAAAATTGCTGGGATTTTTTTCTTAAGTCCTCTTCATCAGATCACCTGGAAAATGGGATCCTATTTGGGCAGTTGAAGAAGGGAGGGAATGAATGAGAGATAGAGGTATAGCCTCTTTGTCTGACCGACGGAGTGCTCCGGTCGACTTCCTTTGGGTATCGTGAACAATTTTTGGCCCCCCCAAAAAAAAAAAAAAAAAAAATTCCAGACTCCCCTCAGCAATACTTACTTAATGAAAATACCTCCCCCCACACCTACACCCCGTCGCCCCTTCGCCCTCCCCAATTCTTGGCCGGAAAACAGGTCGCAGTGTCGCGACCCCACCAAATTTGCGTTTTAAAGCCACGACTCGCGCCCGAATGTACAACTGGAGAAATTGACGTGAAAATAACGACTCCATCATTATCACGTGAACGTCGATATAGGCATTCGCAGACGACGGCCGACGCTCAGAAGTTTGGCGTGGATGTAGGATGTAGTTTTCTTGGATGTAGCAGGTAGGGAGAGACGGGTGACCAAGCAAGCAGTGTGCAGCAGACGATAGCATTAGGGTCTGGGTTTTTTTTTTCATCGAGTTCTGAAAGACATTCCGTGGGGGATCCTTCCTGGCACATTCCCTCACAACTGACACTCGAATGATCCTCACTTTAAGGGGATGGCTAATGTTTGACGAGCTGGTTCATCCTCTCCCCCCCCCCCCACGGGGCTCTTCGGACATCCTGGCTCCGCCTGTGTATTCTGCACACCCCCATTCCATTCAAACCTTTTAAACACTTCCGAATGAATATATATATATATATAGAAAGGGTTAATGCACGGGGAACAGTGACGTCATGTAACGGTCTACTCACACAACTTGTTCTCTTCGTGTTCATAGCAACCTGGGAATCCTTCAGTTTGGGAATTACAGGGAATGCCGTTATCCCGTGAGGCTCCTGTTTCAAAGGTTTTCTTCTTCGACCCGCCTCCCCCAATCCCCCGTCGACCTCCCCACTCCCCTTCCCCCCTTCCCGGCTTCCTCCCTCACCCCCCTCGTTATTTTTGTAGGTGTGCTGTGCTCGACCGGGACCTACCGTCTGGTGACCACTTTAATGCAGAACTACTCCAAAGTCGTGCGCCCGGCCGAGTCGCCTCAGGATCCCATACTGGTGCGCTACGGAGTGGCGCTGCAGCAGATCATCGACATGGTAAATAACTAGAGCTATATCACTCCGCGAGAGAGGCTAGTAGAAGTAGAACCACAATCCGTTGTGGGGGGTGGGGGGCCTTACATCCACCCACTCGGGGGACCTTACATCCACCCACTCGGGGACTTGGGACCTGTTTTTCCCTCATCGATTCTCCTGAACTGAGAAAAAAAGGGGGCATCCGAAAAGAGCAAAGGTCCGGGATTTATAAGACGACATGGCGACTTTTGTATTAAGAAAAAAAAAATCGTCCATGGATGCAATCAGTCTTGATGAATCGGTCTTACCCCCCGACCAATCTGTGGGTGTCTGGCTGGCGAACAAGACAATCAAGCCAGCGCACACAGCGACCGAGAGATCAAACAAGTACAGAGAGGGTTGTTGGGGGTTGGGTCGTGAAATGCTGTAGCCCGGGTTGATGGAGTGAGTTCAGAGGGAGGCATCAGCCCAGAATGAAGCAGTCTTACCCCGTAGCAATGCGGCTGCTCTCCCACCACCCCCGACTCCGAATACATCCCCACCCCCTCCCGTCCCTTCCTCTCTCCCTCTGCCCTCCCCCCACCCGCGACCAGAGAGGATGACGAAGGGGACACTGCTGCCCGGCCGATCGACAAGGCAGGGGGTATTGCCCGAGCGCGCCGCTCTATACACAAAACTGGCTCCCTGCCAGGGAGTCAACGTGCCCAACTGGCTCCCGGTCGAGTTGCGCGACCACCTCGTTCCTCCAAGAAGAAGGAAAAAAATATGGGGGCCTCCGCGCGTTCCCGAGTATTGAGTCTGTAATGTCTGCGCACGAGGCAGCCCTCGGCCTCTCGACCAGCAAACATGCCGACCGTGAGGCGGAATATCGGCAGAAATGTCAGATACTGAAGGGCGGGGAGGGAAGGAGGAAGGGGGGAGGGGTTTAGCGACCGAAGATTTTTTTTAAGGGCATTCTCAGGGGGGATCCGACTCTCTACAGGTATTCGACGAAAGAAGGAAAAATATAACCCCCGTCCTTGGTGAATTCTGGAGCGAGCATCGGCATAAGTCCGTGTACATACCAGGGCGACGACTGATATTATGCTCGGTGGTGTTGTATTATTATGTAGGTTCACGTTCACGGGCGGCGAGACAGGAGCGGGGAATTAAAAGGCCCCTTCCGTGATCCTCCTTCTCCTCTATACTTCTGCCCGTCCGCGCTGAATGTGGACTAATGTGATTATTAGGTTCTTAAAGGTAATCGAGGTCGTTCAAGACTTAAGAGAGCCGACGCAATTGCCTCGAAGCGCGGACCAAGGTCGAGCAATTACGGGAGGAGGAGGAGGATGAGGAGAAGGAGGCGGGTTCGTGGGGGAGGAAAGGGAGGGGAGGGGAGGGGAGGGCAGAGGAGGGCCGGGTCTGGCGCGGTGATGAGCCGGCCGCGGCCGCATCGTGCCGGCCGACCTTCGACAGGTCCGGCAACTATATAGGCCGGAGGTCGCCGGGGCTACGGGACTGGGCCCTGGATTCGAACTCCGGAAACAGGTGCACCGCGCGCTCCCAGCTGAGACAACGCCGCACCGGTAACACCCTTGCCCTCCTCTATCCGGAAATGAAATGATTCCACAGTCGGCCTTTTACCCGAGAAAAGAGAAACGGAACCCCCTTCTTATAATATCGTTTTGAAGGGGAAAAAAAAGACCGAATCATTTCAGTCACGTTTTTTTACGTCGACAGACAGACGGAAAGTAATGCCGTCAATGTCCCTACAGCAACGGTACAGACCCGAATTATTATTCTGCAAGGGGAAAATGACGCCGCATACCAAAACAGGACAGTCACTAAATGTATTAAAGGGGAAATATCACGTAGCCTTTCATTCAGTTCAGGCTCAATGATCCGAATCTACTTCTAGAATATGAAGAGCCAGACATGATAAAAATGACTTCGAACCTGAGCAGCTGGTTCGATGCGGTGCCTGGGATACCCGGCCCATAGTTAGGGGACCTGTGTGCAGTCTCTTCTACCGTAGGGCGCCGATCATATAAGCAGTATACCTATACAGACTGTGTGGCACCTCTGTGAACATCCATTACGCAAAAGTATAAAAGACTCCGACGCGACGGTGCTCCCGAAAACCCAGCGAAGAGTATATATAGCTCAATCGCCAAGCTCGTTATATTAAATAATACAATCGGCAAGAATTACGCAGACAGGGAGTAATCTGTATAATGCCTAAACAAGCAACAAGGAAGAGAGACAGAGGCGCCGGTATCTTGCAGCGGTTGTCCGTCTGTTTGCCTGTCTGTCTGTCTGCGTGCGTTGCCGATCGGCATTCTAAAAAAACCGTCTTGGGGGAGTAACAACCTCGTGTGCAGTCTTCCCCCAAAAGACCAAGCACCCCACGGTTATGTATAGTTTCTCGTGGTGAGGGGGTCGGTGGATTCCGCTCTCGCCTACGTCCCCGTCACCCCCACCCCAACCCTATACACACACACCCACACCCACGTCCCAACCCCCCGTGTGTCTACACAAAGAGCCCCGCTCGGGGTTATAATAGCATTCGCTACCGGACATGCATACGTGCAAGCCGGGCCTCCGTTCGCCCGTTCCCGTTTCAACCATCCTCCTCCCCCCCCCTCTCCTCCTCATCCGTCTCGTTTCGACCGTGGGCTAAAAACGGCGTAAATTGGCGGCCTAGTCAGCGCGCCAAAGGAGGCGAATTGCCGGCAATTTGGCACTTATTTCAAGCCTAATGTCTACCGCGGGCGAGAGGCAAAGATGGTGGGAAGTCTTCCCCCAACCCCCGGCATCAACCCCCACCCTCCCTCCCCCTCCCTCCTCCTCCTCCTCCTCCTCTTTCTCTCCCTCCCCGACGCATAATTTCCAAAAGGGTGATGAGAAGCTATCCAAGGCAGCTGCTGCCGGTATTCTGCCCAATAAATACATCTATTTTTGTGTGTGCGTCGATCTTGGCGGGAAGTAATCCACCTAACAGGTTTTCCCCGGGGGGATTACCCTGGAAATTGCGCCCGTAAACGAGCCAGAGAAGGGAGGGGAGAGGCAGGGACGGGGGGGGGGGGAACTTGAGGCGAGAGGTGCTTGCCCCTCTCGCATACCGATGACTTCCAAGACCGTCTGACGGACGCGCATCGCGACGCGCCCATCAACTTACGTCCCAATTACTCGTGAACTTATCAAACGCCACACGCACACACACCCTCATCAACCCCCCACCCCCACCCCACAAACCCCATCCCCGCTCCATACGCGTATACACAACCCCCTCTTCGGCTTACGGCGTAAGCTTGGCCTCGCGCGCGCATGCAGCGGGCACTTCTGTCTGAAAAAAAAAAACGTCGGTCGGGTGACGTCACGGCTTTCAAAAGAAAACAGCAACAACCGATGGGGGGACGCCTACGCCGACCTTCTGGCGATGCTCCCGGCGGCCTTGCCGGGGGCTGCAAGTGACCGGGGGATTCGAGTAGGATCTCGGCACGGCCGGGCTCTCCTGGGCCCAAAAGCCATTAGCCTGACCGGGGTATCGTGAGCATTGAGAATCCGTTCTACCTACAAGTAGGCCTACACATGCACATTTAACGTCCCTATACAACATTGCTGCAGGTTGACAGATTTCCAGAGTCTGTTGTGTTAAACCATTAAATGCCAAAAAAAAAAATTCTGCGACGGTTTTAGCCCAAATGGTAATCTGAGAAAGTAGAAAAGGACACAAAAAAGTCACGGTTTTCGCACCGTTCTCTATAGTGTAAAATGGTTAAGGATAAATAGGTTTGCGGTGACACCATGTAAATTATCGTTTGTGAGTAAGTGTGGTTCTGAAAAGAATGGTAAAGTTACCCATGTTCTCGGTTAGATTACCCGAATTAAGTTTAGTGCGGACAGGGCTGAAGAAATCGTTTATTACTCGTGAGTAATGAATTATTTGTCGATGTTTGATTGAAGATTTCTCGAAAAGTACAGTATCCTTGACCGTAAGATTTCAACATGTGGATTCTATCATAACCATCTATAAACTGTGTATAAATTAGAAGGAAATCTGTGGACATCGATGTTTTCTGATCTTCCCAATGTTGTATCGGGCCTTTAAACAATCTAAATAAAGACATATCTCACGATGATGTTTCAACCTTTGAGGCAAACATGGACCGTTGAAATCGCTAACAGATTCGCGTGGTGTTCGTCTCAACGTGTAGGTCAACTGCCGTAGAACCAGGGCTGGATTTCACAAAGCCTTTACGATGTATCGTAACTAAACTTACGATGGATAACCCATCGTAAGTTGTGACAGGCCGTATGGTTTCTGTGCATCGCTCATCGTCTTGCGATTGATCGTAAGTTACGATGGGTTTGATGAAATCGACTGCAGTACCGATATAAGGCATGCATATGCACTGAAGCGTGTAAACGTGGACAATAAATCGGGTTAATTTGGATAACTCGAAGACCGGATAGCTCGAAGTTTTCATCCATTCCCCCTGATGACTTCGACCTACCGAGGTTTTACTGTACAATGGAAATGGGCTTTAATTGCATCCCCCATTCGCGCGAGGTGGGCTCGGACGCAGACTTTTGAGAGCGGCCGATCTCGCCCAACTCATCGCAGCTTACGATCGATCGCAAGACGATTCAGACCACACGGGCTACACCGCGACTTACGATAGGCTACGAGGCGTTGCAAAGGGCCTTTGTGAAAATGCACAGCTGGTCGTGCATCTTACGGTGTCTCTTTGATTAAGTCCGAATTAAAGGAGTGTAAAACCGAAAATGTACAAACAGTCTCGAAATTGTGTATAGCGACTATCTGTGGAGGGTGAATATCACTGAAGATGGCTCACGCTCCGTGCACTCACTCCACATTATGTATGCTGCCTGTACCCCCCCCCCCCTTACGGAATCTACCTTTTCCGTGGTGGGATAATGCAATTTAAATGCCCGCCCTATACAAACATCGATTTGGAGTCACGGTCGCACAAGGTGGGGCTTTTTTCTTTCTTCTTTCTTTCTCCGACTCCTCTTTTTTTTCTGACTCCGATGCAATAATTTGCTTCACCGGAGGCTGTGTACGGTATCATTTGCAGCGGGTGTGCCCATACCTAGCACACAGCCTCCCTGAATGTCCTTTATCCAAGCGCCAATTAGGCTCGCGCACGAACTCCGCGCATAAGCAGTATCGTCTCTTCTTTTTTTTATGCCCGATGTGAACTTACAAAAAAAAAATGACAGAGAGGGAGAGATTTTGATCAGGGTGATCCCCCCTCCTCCTCTTTCCATGAAAAAATTGGAGGGGAAAGAAAACAAGACGCTATTTAGACTGGAACATGGCGGAGAGATGGAGCGAGGGAGGAGGGATTGACAGCAGCGTCCGATGTGGTTGGCCGGGACTGGCAGCCAAATTGCCGCCGCCGGTCATGTGAGCTCCCTCTGATTAAAAGACTTGGCATGAGAGGGGGTGGGGGAGAAAGAGCCATCCACGGCGGAATGCCTGCCCATTGCACGGAGACACCCTCGGGAGGGAGGGGGAGAGAGACAGAGCCGAACGCCCTGCTTGGTATAAGTCTGCATATCTCTCCTCCTCTCCCCTTCTCTCCTCTCTCTCTCTCTCTCTCGTTCTTCATCTTCTCGTGCAAGGACGATGACGACCCGGCATTCGTCCGAGGTACCTATACGAGGCAGATGGGGGTAGAGGGGGGGGGGCTTGGTGAGAGGTGCTTGACGGGGTCGACAGCGGCGATCGGCCGGCACACTGAGTGGGCGCCGCTCCGCTCTCCGAGCTCCACAGTTGTCCGCAGTACAGGGGTCCCCCCTCACCCGCTGCCTCCGGGCAGAACATTGCCGGTCAATTTACGATTGTTTTGGCCCGGGATGGACAGGAGCCCACCCCCCTCCCCCCACACACACACCGCCATCCATCACCCGTCCCGCGTATCTCCCGTGCTTCCATTAGCTGGAAGTGGAATATCATCATCCCGACGAATTGCAACATTCTACTCTCGACGCGAGTGGACAGAGACGGATGACTTCTGTCCCATCATTCGCGTTTGACGCTTGAAGACATCTGACAACAGAAAAGCGAACATGAGTTGCTTGGCCTTCCGTGTCCCCGGCGTCGGAGGTCATTGACCCGCGGGCCAGTCTGTCCCGAGTGCCGGCAAACCTAATAGTAATAGATACCAACACCTCCTCCGATCCCATGCAACGGCCGCCGTTTACCGGTACGTCATCATGACTCAAGCGAATACAACTATGACCGGTGGTGATGGGCACGTGTATAACGCGTGATTTCATATCACGAATTACGATCCTTCGCTCCAAGGCCCGAGATACCATAGACATGCATCGGAGATGTTCGACTAGCCCATCGCGTCGCCAAAATCAAAATAATGGACAAACAAACGGCCCAAATCACGTCCTCCTCTCTGCTATTGTCGTCTCGTTGTTTGACACACCCAGAAAAAATCTTCAGACCTAATTTTTGCAGAATTGATTTTATGAAACGGTAATGATTACTCCGAGACACATTTCCTCTGTTGGGAACAAGGTCTTGTAGACGGGTCCTTGATTCGAAATAATAGCACTAAGTTTTGTGTTGAAAAAAACAAAAAACAAGAATATAACATTCTGAATGACACGGGTGCGGCGTAGAGGCGACAGCGTATGCATTGCAGGAATAATAACATCGGGAGAACTGGAGCATTTGTCGGGTCGTCCTACCCACTATCTTTTGAGACTTGCCGACACCAAGACTCGCAATTATATAAAAAAAAGCCTGAACCAAAGAGAAGGCAAAGCAAAGTATACATCGCCGAAAACATCGAACTCAGTAAGGGATTATTTTCATTGACGCCGTGTGAGTCGTGTCTTTCGAGACGGCGGGGGCCCGAATCTAGCGCCTTGCGGAGACCTAGTCCAGTAGGTTGAATAGATAGATGTGCACAGGGAAATTGTAAAGGTGTATATTGGTCTCCACAAGGTTTTCACGAAACTGGTATTTGGAAATAACTCAAAACGGGAAATTTGTGATGGGTAAGAATCTGTCACAATTTGAAGTGTTAGTGGCCTATGTATAAGGGATATACGATCCAAATTTCTACCCAGGAAAGTGAATGTGGTTGAAATGGGAGCATTTGTAAAGCATCGTTTCTCACACTAGTGTACAGTGCACGAGAAGAAAGCAATGTCTCCACAAGGATGGACACATGGGCATACATGTACACGTACGACTCCGATACCTCAACGTTTCGGACAGTACATTCTCTTCCCATCGTAAGAAGATTAGCACAGTGAGGTGTTCACAGCTCTGTGGGAAGTTCACTTCTCTCTTTTAAAAGATCATCTTCAGCCAGTGAAAATCCGCCGATCATTCGCGCAATTTGCTTTTCATTCCCCCCCCCACCGAGGAATTAAGAGGCGCGTTATGGGGGGGGGCTGGAAGACGCGGGTGAAGTGAGCAGTGATTGTGGCGCCGGTGCAAAACCCCGTCTAATCTCGTTGGCGCGGTTTATCGCGGGTTTCTGCGAGGAAACCGCGCAGTCTATAATAGGCCCGATCGGCTCGAACGTCCCGGATCCCCACCACGCGATTGGAGGATTAGAACCCGGCCACGTGTTCCCCCCACCTCTCACCCCCCCCTCCTCACCCACTCGTCTCGCCCTCCCTCTCCCCCCACTGCCACACTGCTCGTTCAACTGCACCGCCTCGCGCATTATCACGGCGGGTTTTTTTTTCCCCCGTCTGGCCCCCAGTCCCCATCGCACGCCGTGTCAGCCAGGTATACGGTTGCGATCCCTAAGGGCCGCGTAATTAATATCCGATTGCAATCATGATCTCCTTAGAGCCCGAGCAATGAGACTGGGAATGTTATCATTCCGCGCTATGCAAATATTGCCGGGGGCTATCCATTAATACATCCCCCTACTCGTCAAAATATTGTTATTATGGCACTGTTTTTTGGAGGAGGGGAGCTTGCATGCGCTTGGTATAGCATTATACTTCAGACATGTGGGCAATCGTCATGCGTGTATATACCGATGATCTCGTCCGCATCGTAATGATCACCACCACGAAAACACCAACCACTGCACCACATCGCAAGCACTTTGCAAACTCGGTTCTGGTATAAAAAAAAAGGGAATTCCTACCCAAATCGACTGGAACGGCGTGTGCTTATAACTTCATTTCCTTCTCCTTCGCCACTTCTGGCATTTGGACGGCGCTAAAAAAAAACACCTTTCGAAGCCCCTGCGTCATTGCAATGGTTGGTTCCAGTGTTCCACTTCCCTAGCGATTGATGCCATTTTTTTTACTGACTGATTTTTTTTAAATGACATTCTTGTCGACGCTATCGTTATTCATTCTGTCAGGTTCTTTGTGTGGGAAAAGAGAGGCGGTGAGATTTGTCGTGTCTATCCGTAGCCCGTCTGTATTTTGTTGCCGGTCATAATGCATTGCGAGGTGCTAACAATCGGAGTTGTCTCTCAATGCC
>OX465108.1:20883184-20938184 GCA_949987565.1 Luidia sarsii | reverse complement strand
CCTCGGCCTAGTAGCCGCGATGCGGGTCAGGCGATTATTGCTTGTGAACATTTTGCAATCACAGATTAATTCGCAGCATCAACATTTCAGGTCAACCGGAACACTCTCTCTGTCTCTCTTCATCTCTCTCGGTCACCCTCTCCCTATCTCTATATCCTTACCTCTCTGCCTGTCTCTGTCTCTGTCTCTGTCTTTGTCTCTCTCTCTCTCTCTCTCTCTCCCTCACTCTCTCCAAGTCTCTCTCTTTCGCTCTCTATCCCTCTCTCTCTCTCTCTCTCTGCCTATCTTTCTCTCTCTATCTCTACACTATCTCTGTCACCCTATCTCTCTCCCAATCCATATCTCTGAGTGTCTCTCTCTCATCTCTCTTCCTATCTTTCTCTCCACCCCCTTATCTCTCTGTCTCTCTCTCCCTATCTTTTTCCTCTCCCTCCATCTCTCTCTATCTTTCTCTCTGTCTCTCACCCTATCCTTCTCACCCAATCTCTCTCTCTTTCGCTATCTCTCTGTGTCTCCCTCCCTCCCTGTCTCCCTCTCTCCCAATTTCTACCTTTCGCTCCCCCTCTCTCTTTCTTTCTCTATCCCTCCCTCTTTCTCTCACTGTCTCTCTATCTCTCTGTATCTCTCTCCCCCTAGCTCTCCCTATCTTTCTCACTCCTCTCTCTCTCACCCTGTCTCTCTATCTCTCTGTATCTTTCTCCCTCTCTATCTCCCCCTCGCTCTCACTATCTTTCTCTATCTCACTCCTCTCTCTCTCACCCTGTCTCTCTATCGCTCCGTGTTTCTCTCCCTCTCTATCTCTCCTCCTACGTGAGTGTCGGAGAACCTCGGGAGGCATTGTGGCTAATTTGATACTCTGCTGTCAAAAACCGCGAATACCTCACTGGAAGCGCTATTCCGCTCCGTACAGCACGCACTAAACGTGTACACGACCCAAGTTGTGATTAAAGTTAGGGTTTTTTCTCTCCCTCTCACCGTTCTCCGTCGCGAAGGGAGGGGGCGGTGTGGAGAGAGAGAGGGGGGGAATACCGAAGGCTACGAAAAAAAAATAACTTGATCGAATCAAAATCTAAATGAAGACGTTCTATCCGAAACATTTGACGTCAAGCCTTCACCCCTTCTGCCAGTGTCTCTGTCCCCCTCTTTTTTTTATTTATCTCGGCAAATAAGACTGCGATTACTGCCGCCAGCAACGGGACTCCGTGATTAAAGAAGAGGAAAAAAAGGGAATGAGCTCTCGGAAGTGCGGAGAGGGATGTGTGTGGGGGAGAGAGAGAGAGAGATGGGGGGGGGGGGTGGAAGGACCGACAAACAGGCACTTTACACGATTGGGACCGCTGTACTTGGCAGGCAGGATTAAGACGTGATGGATGCGCTAGACTCCAGTACACCGGCTGCCTTTTCGCTCTTCTACACGCTATGCGTTTCAAAGAGCAGCAGAGACTAAGACTGCGGAGGGGAAGGGAGAGGAGAGGAGAGGAGAGGGGGAGGAGAGAAGAGGAAGACGTGGAAGAGGAAGATGAGGTACAGGGAGAAGAAGGAAGAAAAGACAGATTGCCCCCCTCTCCCTTTAGCGATAGTCCATGCCGCAGATGTCAGATCGGTTACCAGTCAAGATTCTCACTTCGAACCCAAATTGAAGTCAGATCCGTCAGCAGTTGCCGGCCCGGCGTTGATGGTGCAAGCCCTGACAGCTTGGCCTATCCCCCCCCCTCCCCTCGCCACAAATACACCTCTCACCTCTCACCTACAAAATGCATCCCTCCTGTCGCGAGTCTCTTCCCCCTACGTCACACGCGTGTTCTTCTTCTGTATCCCTTTTTTTAAACCTTTTATTTGTTTGCGGCGTCGGCGGCGGCGGTGGTGGAGGGGGGGATGGCTAACGCCCTCGCGAGTTCTCGCAGAAGTTGTGTGCCGTCTCGTCTTGTCTCGCGCGAGGACCCACGGGCCGGCGCTTTGGGACGGTGGCAGCAAGGGAGATGTCTAATGAAAATATTTATTGCTTTCTGACATTCGAGGAGCCGTTCTTTCGTTTTTTGGCGGGGGGGGGGGGGGGGATAGAGAGAGGAAGTGGCTGTCAGTGTCTCCCATTACCTGGCCCACTCGACGCCTGTCAGTCCCGCGTCCCGGCAATCGTCCGGGCAGGCAGCGGCAGCGGCAGCGGCCGGCATTAATATGCCTACCTCTCGGCTCCCGGGCAGCGTCCCCGAGGGGGTACGGCACGTCAACCGTTGAGCCCCTGCCGCCAACCCCCCCCCCCCCCAAAAAAAAAAAAAAAAAAAAAAAAAAAAATGGCCCGGAAAATGTTGCCGGGGAAGAATACTCCCGAGTTCTGCGAAGCCGCCCTGTAAGATATAACCATGACCCTCGCCTTAAGGGGGAATCGAACCGCGACCGGACAATTCGAAAAGCCGTCTCCATCCCCGTCTCCCGCCTTTAAATGGGGAAGTGTATATTCACCCGGCATTCACCCGAAAAGCCGTCTCCATCCCCGTCTCCCGCCTTTAAATGGGGAAGTGTATATTCACCCGGCAACGGCATTCTTCCTGCATGGAGGTCGTTCCTGTTATGCATGTTCGTGAACGCTCTTCCTTACACTGGCCTACGTCAGACTGTATAGAGCATACATGGATATGTATGAACATGATGTAGTGCCAATTGGCCGATCAGACTGAGTAACCGGCAGAATAGCGTTTGTGAAGAATGCCGTTGCCGCGTGAATATATAGCCTGCCTTTTATAATACACCCTCTCGTTTTGATGGTCGCTGTGTGTTTGAATCGTGGCATTAATATGACGTCCGTCTTCAAGATGGCCGGTTCGAATCCCACTCGTACCAGAAGCTGGGAAAACTCCCTCTGTCCACCCAGCGAATGGGTATACCTGGCTCTCTTTAGGGGGGAAAGGTTGAAAGGCGGCGAGGAAAGGAACTGGCCACCCTACCTCATCATGCCGTGACCTCGTAAAATGTGCCTCTCCAATAAGGCACATTCCTCTGGGATGTCTTCTTCTTGCGTATGAGGCAGGCAGCAATTAGAGGTGCTGCTTCCTCAAATTGTTGTCGTTCGCCCGGGCTCAATCAGAAGAGCGAGACCAGTTATACCAAGGCCCACCAACTATAGGAGGTCGACAACATATGGCCCATCCCCTGCGCTATAATGATACTATGGGACATCATTTACCTTTTAAAGGCCCTATACAACATTAGAAATCGGAAAACATCGATGACCGCAGATTTCCTTCTACTTTACACAGTTTGTTGATGGCCATGGTAGAATCCTCATGTTGAAATCTTAATGTCTGCACTTTTCGAAAAAATCTCTATTCAAACATCGACAAATAGTTTATTAATCGCGAGCAAAAAACTATTTCTTACACTACAGAATGGTGCGTAAACCGTGACGGTTTTTTGCATTTTTCTACTTTCTCAGATTATCATTTACCATTAACATCAAATTACCAATATTGCTTTTTTTGGATGTTTAATGGTTTAACACACACACACTATGGCAATATTTTGACCTTTACATGTACCAATGTTGAATAGGGCTTTTGATATTTCCAAGTGCTGCCTTTTCAGATCGTGCAATAATTCGTTCATGCTTCACACCTCTGATTATGATGTCCTCCCATTTTCGCCACTCTTTTTTTTCTGCAGGATGAACGGAATCAGATTCTGACGACAAATGTTTGGCTGAGACAGGTAAAGTGTTGCCTTGGAAATACCTTTACATCGGACTATACCTTAAGACTGGAGTATCTAATTTGAGTTAAAGGTCCAATGCAACATTGGGAAGATCAGAAAACATCAGATTTCCTTCTTATTTACATAGTATGTAGATGGTCATGATAGAATCCTCGTGTTGAAATCATACGGTCTTGGATGCTGTACTTCTCGAGAAATCTTCACTCAAACATCGAGAAATAGTTTATTACTCGCGAGCAATCAACTATTTCTTACACCATGCTTACACTACAGAACGGTGCGAAATTCGGGCCTTTTTTGGCCTTTTTCTACTTTCTCAGATTACCATGTGAGCTAAAACCTTCGCAGGATTTCCTTTAGGTTTAATGGTTTAACATTGATATTCATTTTTTTATATACTGGGGTAAGATACTGGGCTTTTTTTAATCCTGCATTTTTTTAAGTTTCCTGTCAGTATTCTTTCACTCCTGTATTTGTTTGACTAATCTTATACATATTTTAATTGTATTTTTAGTATCTAATTCACTGTACAAATGCATTGCATTTTTAAATATAATTATTTTCAATAAAGATGTTGCTTAAAAAATGGAAAAAAATTGATGTTCAAATGTTAAATGCAGACCACCAGGTATGCCATTCCAACATTAAGTAATTCAGTAGGAAAATACACCTAAGTTGAATATTAATGAGGATGTTAAGAAGATTTCACTGCATGGGTTAGATGTGCGTCACCGAAGGACGGTTATATGTGACCCGGCACAGCGACATGAGGAATATCCCACCAAAACACTTTTCGAGTAAACAACGCCTGAAGTCGAAGTATCTTCTCAATTCTCAATTCGAATTTTTTGTATTTTCGGAAAGTTATTGTATTGGAGGATATTATGTCTAAAGGATTTTTCCGAAATCCGTCTCTAAATGTTGAAAAAAAACAAGGATTTCGGGGGAGTGTTTGTGTACTTTTTTCCTGAAAATGTAAAATTCCTGCCTTTTTTAATGGCCGCTTTCGAGGAGTTCGTATGGTGCTGCTATATTGTGTCTGGTACCAAATCAACGAGCGAAGTCCCCTTGTAATATTTACAACAAAGTTCACACGGAAATAATATTGATATCATTTGAAGGTTAAGGGTATACTCTTTCACATCATTAAAAAATCTCAAAATCTCAAAAGTGGGGGTTATTCCTCATTAAGCTGTCCCGGGTCACATATTTATGCGATATTGGTTAAGCTGACAGATTACATTCACAACATCGGTATTCGGTATAGGGCTTACCGGGCTGACTAATTTATTTCTACAAAATGAGCGAGGAGGGAGAGGAGAGTGGGGGTCAGTCACCTCGCTGTATCTCAGTGACCGCTACCTCGACCCAAATGATGTACCCGGATGCCCTTCGTTCGGAACTTTCTTTAGGGTATTGATCCTCCTTGGGCAAGCCCTGTTGCCTTGGAAATACTGCATGTTGCTGACGAATATTGCTTCATTTTTGGACACTGCGTCCATGCACGACACGAGTAAACACCTGTCAGGCCATCGTCACACACCGACGAACTTCTTTAACCAAATGTGACCCGGCACAGCGACATGAGGAATATCCCACCAAAACACTCTTTGAGTAAACAACGCCTAAAGTCAAAGTATCTCCTCAATCAATCTTCAATTTTCTTTTTTTGTTTGTATTTTCGGAATGTATTGGAAATAAATTTGATATCATTTGAAAGCTAATGGTAAACTCTTTCACATCATTAGAAAATCTCAAAATCTCAAAAGTGGGGGTTATTCCTCATTATGATGTGCCGGGTCACAAATTTGGTTTACAGTAATGTTCAAAAATGTTGCTTACAAACTGAAAAAAAACCGAAAAGGCAAATTTCATGAATTAGTTGGGCCTGGCGTTTTGGATGAATATGAATACATGTATGATAAATGTATCTTTAGATCATAGATATAGCATGATGTTTGCGTCGAGGAGAATGTAATTCAAAGAGGTTTTGCCCTTACTCGACGTGATAGACACTGAATGCTCAGTGCTAAGTGAACATTATATTATATTATATATGATGCAACGCGGTACCCGCCGCTATACGTTATTCGAATCCACCAAATGATCTCGACCAGCTCGGTGGTCCAGTGGTTAAGACGTCTGTGCTAGAAATCGGGCAGTCGTGGGTTCGAATCCCGCCCGAGCTGCCTGAAATATTTTTATCAGGCACTGGGCAAAGCACTGACCATTCAGTGTTTATCATGTCGAGTAAGGGCAAAACCTCTTTGAAGTATCTTCAGATGTTCTTTTGGGAGTGTTTTTTTTTCTTTTTTGTAAGACTTTTTACTTCCACAAGTCTATTCATAGACTTCTTCGCCTCTGTCGTGAGGACGCCATATGGCCGCGGTCTTTGGATACCAGATTCCCTGGGATTATTCCTTCCCTTGGCGGATGTATTTCACGCGTGATCAGGCACGGGCCCTCCTGAGGTGTATTACAATTTCTACAATTTCTGTCCGTGCCGACAGATCAAAAAACACGCCGGTGAAAGAAAAGGGGGCTAATATACCCCCTTTTGATCTCCACCCCGGTTGTGAACATCATTCCGAGCTTGGAGTGTCTTTCGGGGGGAGTAAAAAAAAAAGGTGGGGGCCCTTCGGCGTTGCCACAGAAACCACTTGATTAATTTCTGAAGTCTTAAACCCCCTCGAAAAAGAAACACACACACACACACCGTTGCAGATAAATCTAGACACCACGACACTTTAATGTGAGCGAGTTTTAGATTTACTGCGAGAGGAAAGCAGGTGTCTGATGGGGGAGGGGGTAACTTCGGGAGGGGGGAGGTGGGGTGGGGAAGAAGAGGTTGTGGAAGGGGTGGGGGTTAGAGGAAGGCGAGCTGCAGCCGACCATTGGCAATTGGCCAATAATTGAGAGCGAACATTTCAGATGAAGCGCAAACGAACTAATGGGAAGCGTTTTCCCAACGATTCGTCAGTAATTATACTCCATTTTTTTTTTCTTAAAGGAGGTGACCCGGGCTGAGCAGGATTTTTTTTTTTTTTGGTGTAGCCGCGATTGTCGCTCCGAATTTAATCAAATGAAGGAGTTCTCTCTCTCTCTCCCTCTTTTACAATCCTCTCTCTCTCTCTTGTTCTTCTGTGCAGGGAGGTTTATAGAGTTAATTGGAACCCATCTTCCCGGCTCGCGGTTGCCAAAGGCCGAACTCACCGGCCTTTTCATGTTTTCTTCTTCTTCGGAATATTTAGACAGCCCCTCGATACGTGCCGGCGATTTGCACGAGCAAATTTGCGTATTATGATTTCGTTTATGTCCCCGGAGTTACGGTGTCTAATCCCCGGATTTCAATCAAACGAGGCTATGTATGATGGAGGCAGGTTATAGGGGGGGTGGTGGGTGGTGGGGTTATAGTCTGTGACGACTGAATACGTACCGGACGGGCGTGGATAGAAAGGGGATTTTTTTTGGTGGAGACAATATTGTGTTTCTCTTTCAGGCGATGGTTAAATTTCTAATAGTCAAATTTGACCGTCGTTCCCACTTGGACTTTTGAGTTGGTCAAATTTAACCGAGACGATGGTTGGGGTAACCGAGCTGGCAATATAACGGCTCATGAAGGTCAAGTGTCAGCCGGATACACAATGTACGTGTGTAAATTTAGCGAGCGATTCGAAGCAGACGCTATGCACAGTGCATGTACGTGTTACGTCATAGGCCGGATGTGTTTTTTTTACCGAGTCGCATTTAACCGAGCGGTGCGTTTCCACTTGTCTAATCGGCTCGGTTAAACTTACCAGGTCACTTTTACTGGGCAGAGGTTGGCCGGTAAAAGTAACCATTCGGATCGGTTAAATTAACCGAGAGGATGTTTAACTGGGCCGTTTCCACTGGACTTAAAATGGGAAAAGTAACCATCGTCTCGGTTACTTTGGCCAAAATAAGTCCAGTGGAAACGCGGCTTTTACAAAGGAACAGAAGACAAGATTCCGAGCGATAACATTCACTGAATGCATTGAAGAGCAAAGATGTGACCCGGCACAGCGACATGAGGAATATCCCACCAAAACACTTTTTCGTGTAAACAACGCCTGAAGTCAAAGTATCTAGTCTCAATTCTCAAATCGATTTGTTTGTATTTTCGGAAAGTTAATGTATTGGAGGATATAATGTCCAAAGGATTTTTCCGAAATCCGTCTCTAAATGTTGAAAAAACAAGGATTTCGGGAAGTGTACTGTTTTCATGAAAATGTAAAGTTCCTGCCTTTTTTGAATGTCCGCTTTCGAGGAGTTAAAATGGTGCTGCTATATTGTGTCTGGTACCAAATGAACGAGCGAAGTGCCCTTGTACTATTTACAACAAAGTTCACACGGAAATAATTTTGATATCATTTGAAAGCAAATGGTATACTCTTTCACATCATTAGAAAATCTCAAAATCTGAAAAGTGGGGGTTATTCCTCATTAAGCTGTCCAGGGTCACAAATGTCAATTGAACCGTGTTTTCCCCCTAGACCGTTGCACGTGAGCTCTTCCACGAGATCTATCTAACTCCTCGGGCGGTGATCTTTCCAAATATCCCACTATATTTGCTGCGGTGAGGCGCCAAGTCACATTTTTTCTACCCATTGAAGAGCTTTAGGCTTTTCTAAAGAGTGATTTTAACAGTTCTAATTGAAATTTATCATTGAGCAAGTTTGAATAAACATTTCTGGGGGGGGGGGGGCAGCGCAAAGGGAAAGCACTGCGTGTTGTAATAGATCTCCGAGGCGCAGCGCCAAATGCACGCGCTCTTATATTATTGCGTTAATTATTTTGAACACCCGTCTCTACTTCACACACTCTGAGGGCACTGGCAATAATTCCCGCCTTTTAAAAGAAATACTATTTTATTAATCCTACACGCAGCGTCGGCCAGTATAGGTGGTATAAGCAGCCGACACGTTATTTCATCCCTCCGGACTCGGAATATTAAAAAAGAGAAAGAAGAGGGTGGGAGAGAGGGGGAGAAGAAAGAAAGAGAAACAGTGAGGGGGAGAGAGAGAAGGGGGAGGGAGAGAGAGGAAAGAGAGAAACAAAGAGGGAGAGAGAGGGGAGGGAGGGAGAGAGGGAGCCAGACGGAGAGAAGGGGAGGGGACAGGGGATAGAGGGAAGCGAGAGGGAGAGAGAGGAGAGGGGAAAGAGAGTGAAACACAGGGGAGAGTGAGAGAGGGAGAGTGAGGGGGATATAGGGAGCGAGAGGGATAGAGAGAAGAGGGGAGATAGAGAAGAGAGAGACAGAGGGGAGAGGGAGAGTGAGGGGAAATATGGAGAGTGGGGGAGAGAGCGAAGCGAGAGGGATAGAGAGAAAAGAGAAGAGAGAGGGAAGACAGGGACATATGGAGAAAGGGAGAGGGAGAGTGAGGGGAGAGGGGAGCAAGAGGGAGAGAGTAAATAGAGGCGATATGTAAGAGAAAGAAATAGAGGGGAGAGAGAGGCCGAGAGAAGAGATGAGATAATTCGAAGAGAGAATCAAAAGGGGAGAGAATCAAGAGGGAGGGAGAGAGAGGAGAGAGGGAGAAGCGAGAGGGAGAAAAGATGAGATGGGGAGAGGGGGAAACAGGGAGACAGGGAGACTGAGGGGGGATAGGGGAGTGAGAGGGATAGATAGAAGAGAGGAGATAGGATAGAGAGAGAAATAGGGGAGAGAGAGGAGAGAAAGAGAGAGGTAGAAAACAGAGAAACGGAGAGGGAAATAGAGAGGAGATGTTGGAGAAAATAGAAGGGGAGAGAGAGAGGGAGGGAGAAGGAAAGAGAGGGGATCGAGAGGAAGAGAGAGAAAAGAGAGGAGATTGGGAAGAGAGAGAAGCATAGGGGGAAGAGAGAGAGAAAGAGCGAGGTAGAAAAGAGAAAAACGGAGAAGAAGAGAGAGAGCAAACCGTCAATGGGAACCTCTTTGGAGCCAGCCGCGTTGGAAGAGGGAATATTGTGATCAATTCGACCGGACATCAAAACTGACAAGTTCTGTCCGGCCCTTCCATGGAGTGGGTTTTGGGTGAAGTAAGAAAAACGAAAGAACAGACTTGGAAGGCGGTTAATTAAAAAAAAGGAGAAGAGACCGATGGGGGGTTCGATTTGGCTTCAGTCGGCGGGACTTAAGTGCCTCCAATCTCAACCTCGTTCCCGTTGTTTTGGCTTATTTTTTTCTTTCTTGTTGGCTCTCTTCTATCCGTCGCCTCTCCCCCCTCCTCCACTCTCCCCCTCTAAATCTGTCTCCCTCTACCGCTCGGATTCATTACTGCGAGTTCGGAGACCTGCCGGTACCATCCATCAGAGTATGCGTGGATCAAAGCCCTTTGGACTCAATAGCGTTGTCCTTATCGGAGCCACGTCAGCCAGCCTAAACTCCCATTTCTATAGACTTTCAGAGTTGATAATCATAAATGTCCGATTTGATTTTGGTTGGGGATTTTTGTTCGCCGTGACCGTGGAGCCAAACTGCATTGGCAGGAAGGTTCTTGACGATTGAGGTTTTTTTTTAATACACAGCGGCAAATGGATATTGAGGGTTGTTCTTACAATGTATCAGTCTCAAGGTCACACCGAAATGACCTAAAAGCCAGATCTCAAACAACATACGGGGAATCATCATACCTATAACATGATGTTTGCTTCGAGGAGAACGTCATTCAATGAGGGTTTGCCTCGCTCGACGTAATAAGTGCTCAGTGCTTTGCCCGGTGCCTGATGAAAAACAAATTCAGGCAGCTGCTCGGGCGGGATTCGAACCGGCGACTCCTGCTTCGTGCTGACGTCGTGAACCACTTGACCACCGAGCTGGTCGAGGTCGTGTGATGGCGGATTCGAATAACCCTGAAAATGCCTGAATTGTTTTTCATGAGGCAACGGGTCAAAGCACTGAGCACTCGAGCAGGGAAAGCCCTCATAGAATATAGTTACGGAGCCTGACGTTTCGATCCGAGCGTGACCTTTCTCACGGGCAGAATGACTATGTTGTTGCTATACAAGCCGCCGTGCACGGGAGCTAAAAACTGCTGAGCAAAATGTCTCTAGAGATCGTTAGCTCAGCACGTAGCTCACCGTGTGCGCTGAACTTTTGGTGAGATTTCTGCCTCAAGAGGCCGTGAGACCAATATCTATCCTGTTTGATTTTTTCGCCTCTCGTGGATGAAAACTCATCGTGTGCGGCAACTGGCCAATGAAAGCACACGCTCTCACGTGGTTGCTAAAACCAAACTGGACAGATATTGGTCTCACGGCCTCTTGGGGCGGAAATCTCACCAAAAGTTCAGCGCACACGGTGAGCTACGCGCTGAGCTAACGGTCATGTGATACTTTTTGCTCAGCAGATATCTCTCGTGTGCGGCGGCCTTTAGCAAGTCTACTCTAAAGATTCGTTCTTCCAACGACGTCTTTGCACACATTTTTCCGAAGGAAACATGCACATTTTTTTCTGGGTAATAGTTTGCCTGTAGACCAGTCAGAGGGAACAACTTTTGCCTGCTATATAAACCGTAATCCTCGTCAGTTGCCATTCTCTGTTCTCATTATCTGTTGCTATCATACCATTCCCTTTGGGTGGTGTGAACCATTTCCACTGTATAGATTCGCGTCGTTTCAGCTCACCCAATATAGCTTCTCCGTGTGTTTGTTCGGAACTATCATCTCTAATGTGGCGTCCTCCATTTCGCCATCGGTTCGTGAAGTCAGCCAGCGTGTGACGCGTGGTAATTGGGAATTAAGGGTCGGGACGAGTCAACGACGTAATTAGTCGGGAGTGTTAACGCAGATGCGATGACGGGGAAGTAGACGAGGGGGGGAACTGGGGTAGGGGGTATAGGGAGAGAGAGCGGGAGAGGACCACGGATCGCAAATTTTCGCTCCCAGCTACCAGAGCCGACGGAACTTAATTTGCGGTGCCGTTGCGCTCCAGGGGGGGGGGGGTCAAATGGATAGACCAGGAGCTGCAATCCCTGCGATTTGATATCCGATATGCCATTAGCAAGAGTCCCCCACCCCTCCGTTTGACAGTCATCCGTCGGTGAATCCCGTGCTCCGCGAACTTGGTCAGGCCGTAACTTTGGACGAGTGCAGCAGCTTCCGGCGTCTCAGCAAATTTGGGACTTCGTGGGGGCGGGAGGGGATAGGGCTAGGGGAAAGGGGGAGAGGGGTTGATTCGCGGAGTGGGTACCCTGGGATTCTTTGAGTAAACGACCAGGGGTGGTGGCGGGGAGGGGCTCGACAGCCTTCGCCGTCCTAGATCACTCGGACGTCATCTCAGGGGCCATCCCTGCCCCCCGTGTCCTGCCCCGCCCTCAACCCTCCCCCCTGCGCCTCCGTCCCGTCGTATACCCGGCACACTGACGTGGCATGATCTAAGGACCTGGACAATCAATAGCAAGAAAGAAAGAAGAAGAAAAAACAATCTGCGGGGAAGTTAATCCCGGATTGGTCCGCCGAATAAATCTTAACCCCAAGGCCTCCCCCCCGCTCTGTACGCTAAGATACAAATACAAAGAAAGAAATTGAAAGGTCGGACTAGACTACGGCTTGATGTATCTATCTTGGTCACGTCCCATGAGCCAGCAATCTGCCCCCACTACCACTCCCAACCCCCAACCCCTCTCGCTATCCCCATATACATCAATGTTCACGGCGCCAACCGTCCCCCAGACCGTGACGGTGGGTACCAGACGTATACGTAACGGATTGGAGCGTGCACGGCGCACCAGCATTCGTGGAATTCGTGGGGGAGGAGGGGGTGGAATAGTCGGGTGCCTGCCGTGCTCGTATCGGCGTCAGATTACGATGCGACCTCTTCCTTGGAATGAGATTTTTTTTCTTTTCCAAAAAAAAAAGAGCTGCTTATATAGACTCGGTCCAAAAATCCTGGCGCAAAAATCCTGGCGCAACATTGCGAATCGATGCTATCAATATAAGTACCCCCTCCCCCGCATTGAAAACACCGAGTCATATGTGACCTTTTTTTGAATATTTACTAAGGGAGGGTCATGTTTTTTGTCGATTCCTTCTCTTTTATTCCCATCGTGGGAAGCATTTACTTGGAGGGTTACTTGACGGATGAAATCGTATAGGGCATTACGGAATGGGCTGACAGCGTCGTGTCTGCGGAGAGCCAAATCGGGGGGAAATAATAATTGTTCGATTATTTGGGCGCTCCCCTGATAGACCCCCTCGACATTCCTTCCCTTTGGATGTAATAAAAAAAGGGGTGTCTGTCACTTCAATTCTGAATAAAAGCTCCTCTCTCTCTCCCCCTCCCTCCTCTCTCCCCTGTCTCTCTAGGTATCTCTCTCTTCCTCTCTCATCTTCTCTCCCTCTCCCTCTCTCTCGATCTATACCTCTCTCTCTCTGTCTCTCCCTCCCCCTCTCTCTCCCTCTCTTTATCTATCTTTCCCTCTCTCTCTCTGTCTCTCTCCTTCTCTGTTTCCCTCTCTCTGTGTCTCCCTCTCTCTCCCCCTCTCTCTATCCCTCTCTCCCCTCTGTCTGTCTCCCTATTTCTCTCTGTCTCATTTTCTCTCCCCTCTCTCTATCACCCTCTCTCTATACCTCTCTCTCTCTCTATCCCTCCTTCTCCCTCCTCTCTCTCTTTCACACTCTCTGTTTCTCTCCCTCTCTCTATGCATCTCTTGCCATCTGTCTATCTCTTTTACCCTTTCTCTGTCCTATATCTCTCCCTCTCTCTCCCTCCTCCTCTCTCTCTCTCCATCTCTCCCTCCACCTCTCTCCCTACACTTCTCTCCGTCCACCTCTCCCCACTTCTCCTTCCACCTCCCTCTCTCCACCTCTCTATCCCTCTCTCCCCTATCTCTGTCTCCCTATTTCTCTCTGTCTCCCTCTCTCTCCCCTCTCTCTCTTTCACCCTCTCTCTCTATCCCTCTCTCTCTCTCTATCCCTCCTTCTCCCTCCTCTCTCTCTCACACTCTCTGTTTCTCTCCCTCTCTCTATGCATCTCTTGCCATCTGTCTATCTCTTTTACCATTTCTCTGTCCTATATCTCTCCCTCTCTCTCCCTCCTCTCTCTCTCTCTCTCCATCTCTCCCTCCACCTCTCTCCCTACACTTCTCTCCGTCCACCTCTCCCCACTTCTCCTTCCACCTCTTCGTATTTGTCTCCCCCTCTCTCTCCCCACATCCCTCTCTCCACCTCTCTCTCCCTCTCTCTCCCCTCTCTCTCCCCTCTCTATCTTTCTCCCTCTCTTTCCCTGTCTATCTCTGCCTCCCGCTCTCCCCTCTCTCTATCTCTCTTTCCCTCTCTATCTCTGCCTCCCCTCTCCCCTCTCTCTCCCTCTCTATATCTGCCTCCCCCTCCCCTCTCTCTCCCTTTCTCTCCCTCACTATCTCTGCCTCCCCCTCTCCCCTCTCTCTCTATCTATCTCCCTCTCTATCTCGGCCTCCCCCTCTCCCCCTCTCTCTCTCTATATCTGCCCCCCTCCCATCTCCCTATCTCTTTTCCTCTCTCTCCCTCTATTTTTGCCTCCCCCTCTCCCCCTCTCTCTCTTTATCTCTATGTTCCCCCTCTCCCCTCTATATATCTGTCTCTCCCTCTCTATCTCTGCCTCCCCTCTCCCTCTCTCTCTCTATCTCTCTCACTATCTATCTCTGCCCCCCTCCCTCTCTCTCTATCTCTGCCCCCCTCCCCCTCTCTCTCTCTATCTCTGCCCCCCTCTCTATCTCTCTCTCTCTCTCTTCGACACAGTGGCAGCAGGAGAAACGCGCTGTCATTTAAAAAGCAATCGTGGTTAATGCAACGCTCGCATCCACTTCCGTATTTCAATACCGCGCGTGCAATACTCTGCGGGCCAGTCTCCAACCATTATGGGTACTATTACACGCGGTAATACGATACGGGAAACCAGACAGGCCCTAGGAACATGATCGAATGCCATCCAACTATCATTTATCTTTCCCCTAGACCAATGTTCGGGAATGCAATTTACATGCAGAATGGCTTTTTTAGTGAGGGGACGAGCGGGCACATGTTTTTTTTTTGTCTAAGTAACACTCTAACAAAGACAGATGGATGTAGATGCCTGGAATTTGTAGACGCTTTGCATACCGACACGCAGCATTTAGTCGCAACGGTATACCCAGGACAACAGGTGCTTCAGAAAATCTTCTCATGCGAAATTGCTTCTCTGTGTGTAGTGTATATATAAGCATGCAACGGCAGTATCAAATAACAGTCAATTAATATTGACGCTTGATACTGATGTCCTAACCTTTATTCAGACTCAGAAACAGGAATATAAATGAAGCCTCAAACAGGCATTTGCTCGGTGCTTCACTGCAAATAAATTGGTTGTATTACCATAACCATTGCAATGTATATAGCTATTACTGTGTCGTAAACTCGTAGATTTTGCATATTACTCCAATGTCCATATTGGTATATTCATACAACGTATTCTACCCTATCTAGGCGTTCTCCTGGGATGAAACATCAGAGGGCCTGACGTTTCGATCCCCAGAGCCATCCTATTCTCTCTTAATGCAAAAGAGTGAATAATGCACTCTCTCAAGCAGTGAAGATCGCTCCAAGAAGCCAAAACCGTGTCAAAAGAGTGAAAGACACTGTCAAAGATGTGAAAACCGCTCGGAATGGTGTTGTACTCAATTCCTAGCGGTTTCCGCACCGCTTGCAGTGGTTTTCACTCTTTTTTGAGTGGTTTTTGGCTTTTCTTGGGGAAATTTCACTCTTTTTGTTCGAGTAGATTATTCACTCTTTTGCTATTAGAGAGTTACTGTTAATATTCGCTATTTGGTCATTTTGTTCAGTAAGCAGTTTGCAAGATGTGTGTATGTCACTGTATTCTTAAAATAAATACAAACAACAATATGTGACCCGGCACAGCATAATGAGGAATAACCCCCACTTTTGAGATTTTGAGATTTTCTAATGATGTGAAAGAGTATACCATTAGCTTTCAAATGATATCAAAATTATTTCCGTGTGAACATTGTTGTAAACAGTACAAGGGGATTTCGCTCGTTCATTTGGTACCAGACACAATGTAGCAGCACCATTCTAACTCCTCGAAAGCGGCCATTCAAAAAGGCAGGAACTTTACATTTTCATGAAAACAGTACACAAACACTCCCCCCGAAATCCTCGTTTTTTCAACATTTAGAGACGGATTTTGGAAAAATCCTTTGGACATAATGTCCTCCAATATATATTAACTTTCCGAAAATACAACCCAAAAAATTATTGATTTTTTTTTATCGAATTGAGAAGATACGTTGACTTCAGGCGTTGTTTACTCGAAAAGTGTTTTGGTGGGATATTCCTCATGTCGCTGTGCCGGATCACATATAGACCAACTGCCCCATAATGAAAATCTGAGATTGGAGAATTCCTGACGTTTCGATCCTAGCAGGTCCTCTCTCAGATCTGTATGTTTTCTCACACCTTTCTGGTAAATAACCAGGGTTTTTTTCAACACATCTGCAATGCCGGCACTTCACGCAGAGGTCGAAATGTTGCATGGGTTCAATGATAGTTACATGAAATGACCTTAAATGACCTTAAATGACCTTATAACCTTAAATTGCACTCAGAATCTCAACATTTCCAAGGTGTACTGATAACTTTCTATTTTTTTTACGAATGATATGGCAAATCAAATTATGTATTACAAGGTGTTTTACTATGTATTACTTCATACTGTAAACAGGTCGAGAAAAGACTGCTTACATCGACAATTCAAACAGACGTGATTACTCCATACTTCAGGTTTAAATAAAACTTGTCTGGCCAATCTAAAAAAAAAAAGGAAATAATGTTGCGGACTTGAAACCACGTAGTATTGTAGCGTGGATTGTTTTGGTGAAGGAATGGCTTTTGGACTCTGGTACGTTTATCTGGCATGGAATTGAATGTCTGTCTTTTTTTCTAATTACAGCACTGGTCCGATGCTAGCCTTAGATGGAATCCGGACGATTTCGACGACATCAGCAAAATAACTCTTCCCTCCACGGATATATGGAAGCCTGACGTGGTTCTGTACAATATGTAAGTCACAACGACAGCAACGGTCGCTCAAATATGCATAGTTTACTTATAGTGTCTAGTGTCACGTGTATTTATTGCGTATTTATTGTAGCCGTCAGTCTTTGAAGGGTATATTTGTACGCTATTGTCACGTTTATTTTGCTGAAAGCGACCTTGTTTGGTCAGTTGAACACTGCGCTGCCGATAGCGAGCAATGCTTTTGCCATCCGAAGTCGCACCTCTTTATGTTGTCACTTGCTTTCTATACTTCGCCGTCAGTGCGGAAGCTGTGCAGATTTCTTGTTAGGCTATTGTCACATTCCAACATTAAATTTTGATCATGTGCGCACAAAATGCAAACTAAACGATAGCCGATTCAGAGGCAGGATTTACCCCCGACAGCACGTGCTACGTTTAGCGCCCCCGTGATAAACTGTATACATCATGATGCAATAAAGGAGAATTAGATTTGGTCCCCCTTCGGTCAGGAGAAAGTTCAGACGCGAGTAATCCTGTGAAACACGCCATGAAAGTCAGATCGTATCGGAATTCAATTTGACGTCGGTTCATCTCGGTGGCAGAGAGAGAGAGAGAGAGGGGGGAGGGAGGGAGGGGATTTGGCAGCCGACGCCTGGCGTTGAAAGACGGCCGCTAATAGGCATGACCCCTGACCCTAATCCCCCGGTGGGTCGGAGGTGTTGCTTTGGTATCCGTCTGTCCTTCTGCTTGTCGGTTTGTCATGCCCGGTCAAACGCCTCAGATATTATCCACTTTCATCCCATGGTATCAACGGTAAATTCTAAACACTTTGCATAATACTCGGCAAAAGCCCCCCCCCCCCTCTCTGACAGAACAGACTGGCAAATAGATATACAAACAGACAGACAAACAGATTGACAATTAGACAGGCAAATATACATATAAACAGACACAGAGTGGCAAATAGACATACAAGCACACAGAAACATTATTTAAACAGAATGACAAAAAGACTGACAAACAGACGGATAAACAGACCGACAAATAGACAAATATACAGATAAATACCGGTAGACAATTATACAGATAAATAGACATACAAGCAGACAGAGAAATAGACATAAACAGACTGACAAACAAATGGGCAAATAGACAGGCAAATATACATATAAACAGACAGTGGCAAATAGACATACATGCAGACAGAGACAAATATATACAGACATACAAACAGACAAACAGACAAACAGACAAACAGACAAATATACAGATAAATAGACATACAAGCAGACAGAGAAAACTAATAGACAAACATAAAGACAAACAGACTGGCAAAAATCTAGACAAATAGACAAATACACAGATAAATAGACACACAAGCAGACAAATAGACATGAACAGACTGACAAACAGCCTGGTAAACAAACAGGCAAATAGATATACAAGCAGACAGAGAAATAGACACATATTATTAAACAGACAGACTAACAAACACCACAAAATGACACGGTCTGGCATGAAAATTTCAGTCACGCAGACAGTCATGGCCCTATACATTGTATCACGCCATGGAAGCTTCAACTTACGGACGAGTGTTAGGCCAAGCACTATACATCTGACAAAGTCGCAAATGCATTTCTGAAGTCGTGGACATCATCGCGCCGCGCTTACGGATCTCGCCTGTCCCGCCGAACAATTTCGGACGAGCGGTGGCTTCGGCGCAGGGGGAAGCATAATGAGGCAGCGGCACAGGTGTAGGGCCTGAGAAAATGTAACAGAGAGCGGCGAGGGGTGGGGGTGGGGGGGGAACGATAGCCAGGGCGTCGTTACTAATTCAAATTGAGTCGGCCATGCGAGACAAACGAGTCACGTGTCTGAGAAATTTAATGTTTCATGCCATATATCGCTCGTGGGGGGAGGGGAGGGGAAGGGGAGGGAAGGGGAGGGGAGGGGGAAGAAAGTCAGAGGGGCGGGAAGGGTGACGGGGTGAGATGTAGAATATGGAATAGGATAATATGGTTTATTAATTGCGCCTCCGAACGTTTGAAATTTTAATAGCTACGGTTGGCTACGGTCCGTCCCAACCTGATCCTATTTTTCCACCAGGGTAGCCGCCGACAACCGAATTAATCATTCAGGGTGACGGGGGAACCTTTCTTTTTGTTTGGGATAACCTAAGATTAAATCTCGATATATCATTGGAAAAGGGAGTGATTTAAAGAAAGTAGGCAAATTCATGGAAAATACAAAATTCAAAGCCATGTCATATAGAGTCGGTTGAAAAATGCATGTGCTTCCAGACAGCGACCCCTTAAATGATCGATAAATCTGTCAAAGTACTATGGTTAAAGATGGAAATGATTTTCAGCATCCGCCCAAAAAATGCATATGAAAAAAGCTTGTTTTAGGATGGTTTTTGTTTAATTCCAGGCTTCACTATCACTCTTGCAAGAATAAATCACCGTGCATGTATTTGATTTCGAAGGTCCTATTCAGAATAATTGACGAAACGACCCGAGAAGACATGTCCGGAGCAACATTTTTACAACCTGACAAGATGTCAGCTCAAACAGCCACGCGAAAAAAAAAATAGTTCAAACTTCCTGGTGTTTAGTCAGTGGTTGTGCACACTTCTCATAACAACCCTCCGTTTGTTCAGACCATGGAGGAAGGAAAATACCTCCATGTTCAGATATAGCACAGGGATGTACAAATACCGGTTTTTTTTCGTCACTCTTTCCCGCCTCCCCCTTCTTTCCAAAAGCGGTCTCACTTCGGGGCGAAATGTGTTTCCAACAGACCGTCCCTAACTTCTTCTGGGGTTTTTTTTTTTGGTTCTTTCTTTAACCGTGATGCTTAAAGGGCTTAGGGAAATGGCGATAGATTACCGCGCTATTCCGGGGCATTTTAAAGATTTCACCTCAGACCGGCGGCATGCCGGGGAAGCAAAATGTGACTCCATGTTTACTTTGGTCGTGTGTGTGTGTGTGTGTGCTTGGGCCTATGCCTATATAGCTGACATGGCTATTGGATTATTCCAAGTTGGTGAGGAACTTAAAGAGGTGTGCACGGAGCAGACTACAGGCGGGCCGAAGTGAGCTCGCTCCGACGGAGAGGAAAATCTCCCTCTCCTCCCTCCCTCCCTCCCTCCCTGCCTCCCTCCCTGCCTCCCTGCCTGCCTGCCTGCCTGCCTACCTCCCTGCCTCCCTCCCTCCGTCTCTTCCTCCGTCTCTCCCTCCCTCCCTCCCTCCTTCCCTCCCTCCCTCCCTCCCTCCCCCTCCCTCCCTCCCTCCCTCCCTCCCTGCCTCCCTGCCTCCCTGCCTCCCTGCCTCTCTGCCTCCCTGCCTCCCTCCGTCTCTCCCTCCGTCTCTCCCTCCCTCCCTCCCTCCCTCCCTCCCTCCCTCCCTCCCTCCCTCCCTCCCTCCCTCCCTCCCCTCCCTCCCTCCCTCCATCCCTCCCTCCCTCCCTCCCTCCTTCCCTCCCTGCCCCTTCTCTCCACGCGTCCCTCTTCAAATTTGTACCGTATAATCGCCGGGTCTGAAATCAGATCTGCCGGTACTCATCGGTCTGGCAAGTGCGCTCGTGGGTAACCGGACTCCATAGGGCCGTTTACTGCACGCCACTCTTGAAGGATTATTCGCCACGCCAAATCGGCCACGACCCAAAAAAAGAAAGAAAAACAAAATGGGTGGATATACTGAACAGATCTTTGGCCCCGATGACTGAGGTGGGTCTCGGGAGCCTGTAGCGGAAGAGAGAGAGAGAGAGAGACAGAGAGAGAGAGAGAGAGAGAGAGAGAGAGAGAGAGCACTGAAGCTGGCCAAGTTCGAGGCCACTACCAAGCCGTGCAAAACAAGTCTTAAAGGTTCTCTGCAATGAAATATCACAGTCAAGCTCAATTGCTGCTGTCCTCTAGGGATCTGAAGTGTACAAACATGTTGGCAAGCTTCCTTTTTTTCTTAGTGGAGTCCGAAATTGGTCATAGTTTTACCTTTAAAATATCGCTATGAAAATGAGGGCGCTATTATAAGGTCATGTCAGGAACCCACAGTTTAAAAACAAAAGAAACTTACGGATTATGAAGCATACATTTTGGCAGTATATCAATAGGTTTAGGGATATATCTGCAGGAAAACCCAGATATTTTCAGAAACTTTTGTACACAACTAATTGGGTTTCTGTTGCATGATCCTGTGATGAAATCACAAATTTGCTCATCAATGTATTGAAATTCTCGTTACAGTAAAAACTTAAAACTTGCAAATGCACCCCCAGAATGAGTGTGAAAAGTTTGAACGAGTTGGATTGTAAGCAACATTGCAAAACAGTTCTGTATCATGTATTTAGTTTTCTTTCTTTCTTCCGTCCATTTTAAAGTACATGGCATGGAAAAATGGAAGGCCTTTTTATTTTGTAAGGTTTTCCTGTGTTTTTTCAGAATCCAAAGCTTCAACTTCATCAAAGAACTCCAACCTGTGTTTTCAGGCGAAGCCGGGGCCTAAGCCTAAGGCGGGTTTTCGAAAAGAAAACTTGAAGACTAACTTGAAGACTAACTTTTCACTTGAAGACTAAGAACGTGTGCATTATAGGCATTCGTGGACTACTTCGACTACTTCATCAGAGAGAATATTTCATTCGCGTGCAAGCTAGTCCAGTCCAGTCCAGTCCAGTCCAGTCCAGTCCAGTCCAGTCCAGTCCAGTCCAGTCCAGTCCAGTCCACTCCAGACCAGACCAGACCAGTCCACTCCACTCCACTCACTCCACTCCACTCCACTCCACTCCACTCCACTCCACTCCACTCACTCCACTCCACTCCACTCCACTCCACTCCACTCCACTCCACTCCACTCCACTCCACTCCACTCCACTTCACTCCACTCCACTCCACTCCACTCCACTCCACTCCACTCCACTCCACTCCACTCCACTCCACTCCACTCCACTCCACTCCACTCCACTCCACTCCACTCCACTCCACTCCACTCCACTCCACTCCAGTCTAGTCCACTCCACTCCACTCCACTCCAGTCCAGTCCAGTCCAGTCTAGTATGTAACTGTCACGAGCGTGGGAAGGCGAATAGTCAGGCGCCTGTACAATGACGTCGATATTGGTGCTGCTTTATCAACGACCATACAGGGTACTTGGCCAAAAGATGTGAGTTGCGTTTCTGTGGGGCGTAATCAAAAATGAGTCCGATCTGTATTCCACCGAGATTTCCCCGGGAAGGGGGGGGGGGGGCTACTTAAGAGTATTATGCAAACATGTATTATGTAAACTGTTTACTGACTCAAATGACAAAAACGCAAAGATCAAAAACTCAGGAGGACCTGACGTTTCCACTCTACAGCAGGACCTCTCGCAATGGCAGCTAGGAGGGCTATTGCAGTTATAGGATGGAGTCACGCTGGCCGTTGAAGTGCGCACATAATTATCGCAGCACCAAAGCCTAGCAGAAATGGCCTAACCGTTACTGTTTAGTAGTTGGGACCGCCCGTGTTCGGGCGACCTGTCCTCGAGCGGGTTTCCCTCGAGCACGAACCCGTGTCACGGCCGCAATCATCCCGGCTGCGCGGGCCGCGTAATGTTTTTTTTCGTAGGAGGGTTAAGAGCGATTATCATAAAAAAAAATTCATAAATTATCTTAAAATTTAGTGGGCCTGACGTTTCGATCCTAGCAGGACCTTTCTCAAAGGTAGAGACAAGGACAAAACATGTACACGAAGGAAGGGGGGAGAGAGTGAATAGGACACGGATGAGAGTCAAAGGACAAAGAGTGAAGCTGGTAGGGAGAGATCAAAGGGAAGGGCAAGGGGTAGGGTAGGGATTAGTGAGAAGAGGGGGAAAGATCAAAGAGAGAAGTGTGAAGGACTGAACACAAAAGAAGGATTATCAGAAAGCTGCATGGTGTTAGTCATTACCCTCCTGGATGTTCATAAATTATGAAAACAAATCAATATCATTATTAAAAAATATCATTTTTAAGAAAATTACAACAGACGGAGATTACGACACGCCCATTTATGATAATTGCCCCTAACCCTCCTAGGAAAATAAATTACGCGTGCTGGCCGCACGTCTCCACTTAGCTATACCCATCATTCGGTGTCAGACGGGCATACCGCTTGTCACAGGCAACCACTTGCCTGCCATGCAGAACCTCCCTGTCAACCCTCGTGTCTATCCACACTGGGGGTTTTTTCTCTTTAATATATTCACCGTAATTCCGTTCTGAAACAGAAACCCGTTTGCCACACGCTGTTGATTTCAAAACTTGCCGCATGTGATATTAACAACCGGGCCGGGTGGTTTTATTGAATACTCTGGCACAACCATGCAGCGATCTGTCTGCCGGGAGCTTCGGCCTCGCTAACCCTCTTAGTCCTTATGATGTTAGGGATAAGGTTCCACCCATGGCTGCTCAACTTAATAGAGTTGACTCACTCGTGTGCACTTTTGAATTGGAATAATGCAATGGGTTAACACGAATCCGGTATGGGTACCTCCGTGGACAATCCACTTCGCCTAGATTTCTTTTTTTTTCATGCGACTGATTATTATTCATCCTTTATTTTATCGGATGGAACCTGTTGTGGTCTGATGTGGTCTGATATGGACTGGTCTGATCCTGTTTGGCTTGGCTTGGCTTGGCTTGGCTTGGTCTGGTCTGGTCTGGTCTGGTCTGGTCTGGTCTGGTCTGGTCTGGTCTGGTCTGGTCTGGTCTGGTCTGGCCTGATCTGACCTGGTCTGGTCTGGCCTGGTCTGACCTGGTCTGGTCTGGCCTGGGCTGGTCTGACCTGGTCCGATCTGGTCTGGTCTGGTCTGGTTTGGTCTGGTGTAGTCTGGTTTGGTCTGGTCTGGTCTGGTCTGGTCTGGTCTGGTCTGGTCTGGTCTGGTCTGGTCTGGTCTGGTCTGGTCTGGTCTGGTCTGGTCTGGTGTAGTCTGGTTTGGTCTGGTCTGGTCTGGTCTGGTCTGGTCTGGTCTGGTCTGGTCTGGTCTGGTCTGGTCTGGTCTGGTCTGGTCTGGTCTGGTCTGGTGTAGTCTGGTTTGGTCTGGTCTGGTGTAGTCTGGTTTGGTCTGGTCTGGTCTGGTCTGGTCTGGTCTGGTCTGGTCTGGTCTGGTCTGGTCTGGTCTGGTCTGGTCTGGTCTGGTCTGGTGTAGTCTGGTTTGGTCTGGTCTGGTCTGGTCTGGTCTGGTCTAGTCTAGTCTGGTCTGGTCTGGTCTGGTCTGGTCTGGTCTGGTCTGGTCTGGTCTGGTCTGGTCTTGTCTGATCTGGTCTTGTCTGGCCTGGTCTGGTCTGGTCTGGTCTGGTCTGGTCTGGTCTGGTCTGGTCTGGTCTGGTCTGGTCTGGTCTGGTCTGGTCTGGTCTGGTCTGGTCTGGTCTGGTCTGGCCATGTCTGGTCTTGTCTGATGTATTTCCTGGACAGGTCTGCCGTGATCTCCTTCAACCCCTCACTAATTAATGGAACGCAATCGGATCCATCAATCGCCCCTTGTCCCTCAAGCCCTCTACGTTCTTTGCACGATTCAATCCCACCAGAGCGGACGACAAGTTCGAGGGGATCATGAAGACCAACGCCGAGATCTCGTCGGACGGCGAGGTCTCTTGGTATGCGCCGGCCATCTTCAAGTCCTCCTGCAAGATCAACATCCAGTACTTCCCCTTCGACGAGCAGCAGTGCAAGCTGGACCTGGGCTCGTGGGCCTTCACCACCAACCACCTGGACCTGGTCAACCGCTCCCTGTCGGGCGACATCGGGAGCTTCATCCACAACGGCGAGTGGGAGCTGAAGAGCATGCCGGTGGAGCGGGAGCTCAAGTACTACGCCTGCTGCAAGTACCCCTACGCCCTGCTCCACTTCACCATCATCATCCACCGGCGGCCGCTCTTCTACGTCTTCAACCTCCTGGTGCCCTGCATGCTGGTGTCCGCCCTGACCATGCTCAGCTTCTACCTGCCGGCCGACGCCGGCGAGAAGGTCACGCTGTGCATCACCATCCTCCTGTCGCTGACCGTGTTCCTGCTGCTGGTGGCGGAGACTATGCCTCCCACGGCGGACGACATCCCGCTAATAGGTGAGGACGGAAGGGGGGGAGTTGTTGATGTGTCGTCCCAGGGGTGCGGCTGGCAAGCGGGCTTGAGCTATACCCTATACCCTACCCCATTCCCTGCCTGCCTCCTTCCCTGCCTGCCTCCCTGCCTCCATCCTTCCCTCCCTGCCTGCCTGCCACCCTCCCTCCCACACTCCCTCCCCCATCCCTTCCACCCTCCCTCCCTCCGTCCATCCCTCCCTCCCTCCCATCCTCCACCTCTCCCTCCCTCCATCCAGCTCTCCCTCCCTCTCTCCATCCCTCCTTCTCCACCCCTCCCTCCCCCTCCTTCCTCCCCTCCCTCCCCTCCCTCCATCCTTCCCTCTGATCCAATCCTCCCTCCCTCCCTCCCCCCTCCCTCCCATCATCCCTCCCTCCCCACCAACCCATTAAATACCTAGTTTGTCTTTAAAAAAAAGCACGATCAATATTACGTGTGATCACGCCACTTCCAAACACTCGCAGGATCTAGAATGAGGACACTGTTGAAATCGACGTGACCAATGCCACGTACTTTCGGAGATAACAGGTCTCCAATAACAGGCACAAAATCCGTGCCCTCGATTGTCTATCAAAATAATGTTCTGCGCGGAACCTCCCCCACCCCACCCCCCCCCCCCCCCCTCCTCCTCTCCCTCTCCGGATTCTTATCCCGATCGTTTTTAATCATGTAGAAACGAATGCACAAGAGAGCCATTTACAATGTGCCGGATGAGAACGCTTGACCGAGTTCTTACCGCGGCACGAAAAAAGAAGAAGAAGAAACGGAATGCCGTGGTCTAATTTCTCTAATGCAAAGACGGGAGGGGAGGAGAACCCGGTATCTGTGAAGACTGGGATCTAAGAGGATCTGCGCCGGACCTGTTTGTGTTGAAGGCGCTGCGCCATAGGTCGTCGCCAAAACACAAAGCCGGAGAGATGTGAGGAGCCGGGTGCACCGTCTCGTCTGGGACCGACTGTTTTGTCAATGTTGCGGCATCGCGTTTGATTAAAGGGGTCAGCACTGTTGGGTGGCGCAGTCACCTTAACCTACATGGCGTTCTTTGTCCCGTACTTTACGCGTCAAAGCCATTTCGCAGTTCCTCGGCGTGGATCCGAGAGGAGACGGCGCTTTGGTTTTGCTTTGGCGTTAAGACAATCACATGTAGCCGCTCTCTGTGTCTCTCACCTCTTTCTCTCTCTATCCCTCTCTCTTTCTCTCTCTGTCTCTCTCTCCCTCTCTATCTCTATATGTCTCTCTCTCCCTTACTCTCTCTCTCTATCTATGTCTCTCTCTGTCTCTGTCTGTCTCTATCTCTGTCTCTATGTCTGTCTCTCTGTCTGTCTCTGTACCTCTCTCTCTTTCTTTCTCCCTCCCCCTCCCTCTGTCTCTATCTCTGCCTCTCTATCTCTCTCCTCTCTCTGTCTCTCTCTGCCTCTCTCTCCCCCCTCTCTCTGTCTCTATCTGTCTCTTTGTCTGTTTCTCTCTTCCTCTCTCTCCATCTCTGTCTCTTTCCCTTTCTCTCACATTCTCTCTCACTCTATCTCTTTTTTCTATCTCTGTCTCTCTCCTCTCTCTCTCTCTGTCTCTCTCTGTCTCTCTCTCTCTTTCTCTCTCCCCCCTCTCCCTCCCTCCCTCTCTCCCTCTCTCTCCCTCCCTCCCTCTCTCTCTCCCTCTCCCTCCCTCCCTCTCTCCCTCTCTCTCTCTCCCTCTCTCTCTCTCCCTCCCTCCCTCTCTCCCTCTCTCTCCCTCTCTCTCTCCCTCTCTCCCTCCCTCCCTCTCTCCCTCTCCCTCCCTCCCCCTCTCTCCTTCTCCCCCTCTCTCTCTCTCTCTCTCTCCTCTCTCCGTGTCCCTTTCCATCTCCCTCTCCACCTCCCTCCCTCTCCCCTCTCTGTCTCTTTGTCTTTGCCTCTCTCATTTGCGTTCTGTCGGCCGTTTTTTCCCCACCGTCCTATGATGTCTGGAAAATTGCAACCCAATTCCGAGGTTGCTTGGGGACACGTGCCGCGGCTTTGATGTCCCGCTCTCACCCCAGTGTCCGGGTCGCAGTTTGATGAATATGCCTGACGATGTGCGGGGCCAAAGGAATAAAAAAATGGCATCCCTCCTCAAAATTGCTTTTTTTTTTATTGGAGAAACGAATTCCCCTCCCCTACCCCCTCCTCACTTCCTTGCATTTTCTTACATCAGTTCTATTGGTGAGAAATCATTCGTCTTGCTGTTCGAAGACCCGATTTTTTGAGATTGAGATTCCGTGTTGTGAGACCGTTTTCTAAGTAGGTACAATTTGTATACGAAGCGAGCCACTGTATTTTTTATTATTCTCAGGCATTATACGATATGTTTTTTTAAGGCAATTCGCGGGCAAGCCATTACGGACAGCCCTCTGTCTGAACCAGTCTCCTAGGAATAGTTGGCGCACACCAGTACAGTCCACACCTTTCGGGTTTTCCATAAGAGTGTGGAGTCACACGCGGAACAATAAATTTGTCCCCTTCCTATAGGTCTCTGTCCCCAGTGCTATCTAATGGCAAACAGCTTCGTCCCCTGTAGCCACAAATCTTCACAGACAGTCATCTGCGAGCTGCGATTCAAGCGACCTCACACCGAACAATTATAGGCTGGTTAAGTTTAAATGGCGAAATCTTGTGTTTTATTCCATTATAATGTAACTCTATGGCCCTTTACGAATCCATGGATCTGGCTCGGACGTAGACTTCGTCTCCGTCTGACAAAAAACCCCCGGAAATTCAGGTTGTGGTTCGTCGCCGAATTTGAAGGTTCGTTGGTTTGATGAGTGCAGAATATTCACCAAGAAACTGGGGCCAAACGCTTGTTTTGAGATTGTTGTGGCAGGAGAAATATGACCGAAGTTTGAGTCTTCATTTCGTAAACGGCCTATGAGTTGAACATGTCTCGGATCCTTTAATAGGCAATTGACGTCATTTATGTAGGGCGCCCCCATGAGGTCAAAGGAAAGTAGCTCATGGGGCTAATCCATCGCGCCGGGCTTGCTATCAGCGCGATGTTCATTGTCCCACTGTTTACAAAGAGAATATCACAGTTTAGGATCAAAACGTCAGGCCCTCATAATTGTTGCTATTCGCTTTTTAGGGTCATTTCTCTTTTCAGTAAGAAGTTTGCAACATGTTTGCATATCATAGTACTAGTAGTCCTTTACCAAGAGGTTAGAAAAAAACAAATGAGAGCGTGCTATCAAGTATTGTTACATTATTACACTATGTAATGGTGTATGTGTTCCGGATACGAAAGGAGAGGAAAATTTAAAAAGCTAATAAAAAAAAGAAACAACATCAAACTTTTGGAGGACCTGACATTTCGATCCTAGCAGAACCTTTCTCAAAGGTAAAATCAAAAGCGGAAAAAAATGCTTCATAAATTTATGTTTATGTAGGATTCGAACCCGGTTCTCCTGTGTATCCTGTGTTCATGCCTAGGGTTTTGGAAGAGGGCGCCCTGGTCTGAAATCCTTGGGCAATTGACGTCATTTCTGTAGGGCGCCCCCATGAGAGACAGAGAGAAACGAAAAAGAGACAAAAGAAGTTCCAACGGTTCGGTTCCTTTCGGAAGCATCCGCCTTCGCTTCCCTGCCCTGTCCGTATAGACCCAACGAGGCCCATGCACCATAAGGGGAGGAAACACAGCAGGCCGAAGCCGGCCGATAACGCCATGAACCTTTACGCAGATGCAAACCCGGATTACAGCCAGTCCCAATCCCGCGGCCTAGACCACTAGGCCATTGCGGAGTTGGTGACTGAAAGGCGTTTCGAAGTGTTCTTATAATTATTTACCCATTAAATGAAGACTAAAAAAGAGTGAGCAGGTCCAGTGGGATTCGACCCTGGAACCTCCCACTAGTCGGCTAGACGCCTTAACCACTGGGCTACTCAGACCGCTTGTATGCGGACGAGAGTAGCTCGGATATCAAGCTTACCCGTATTATTAAAAAAATATAAAAGCTGCGTGTAGTGGATGAATAGGCCGCGTCATGTGTAGTCACTCATGGCCCTGTCACACCTGGACGATTTAGCCAGCATATGCCAACGTGTGGACAATTTCGCGAATACGCTGTCGCACGTTGAATGCGTTATGGTCACGCTGATGTACGCTGGTATACGTCGTAGTACCAGCGAGGTTGTCGAGATTTTATGCACAAATCATTTCGGCGTATTCACACACGCGGGCCGAAAGTTGTAAGTAAGTTATGCGCTCGTTGACCCACGTTCACACACGTTACTTGTAAGTTACTCAGATAATGTCTAGCATGGCCAAAACGTATTTGTAATCTACGAGTAACGTGCGTGGAACCTATATCGAACTTACCTCCGACGCATACTGACGAATATACACGTATTTGACGTTGGGCATAAGCCGGCAACGCGCTAAGCAGTCGTTGGTATAAGTTATCTATAAGTTATTGAAACGTTCTATATACGTTACCGATACGTTACGTATACGTTCAAATCCTATGAATACGCTGTATATACGCCCAAAGTTGAAAAATGCAATATCTCAACGCATTTCATAACTTACAAGTAACGTGTGTGAACGTGTGTGAACGAATGCATAACATACCTACAATTTTCGGCCAGCGTATGTAAATACCGCGAAATGATTTGTGCATTTCGACAACATCGTATACCAGCGTACATCAGCGTGGCCATAACGTATTCAACGTACGACAGCGTATTCGTGAAATTGTCCACACGTTGGCATACGCTGGCTAAATCGTCCAGGTGTGACAGGACCATGAGTGACTAACCATGACGCGGCCTATTCATCCACTACACGAAGCTTTATTTTAACAATACGTATTCGCTAGATTTTTACACTGGCTAAATCGTCAAGGTCTGACAGGGCCATCACGGGAGGAATCTGACAGTACTCGTCAAGAATCGAGCGAGCGGCTGGGCGGCAGTGACAGCCTTTTCATATACTAGAACACGTGATCATCGGCAATATGCATAAGAAGTCTATCGTTGGCCATAAGTTCTGAACGCCGGCAACACGCTAAGCAATCGTTGGTATAAGTTCTATATAAATTATTGAAACGTTCTATATAAGTTATTGAAACTTTATATATAAATTATTGAAACTTTCTCTATAAGTTATTGAAACGTTATATATAAATTATTGATACTTTCTCTATAAGTTATTGAAACGTTCTATATAAGTTATTGAAACGTTCTACGTATATAAGTTATTGAAACTTCCTATATAAGTTATTGAAACGTTCTACGTACATAAGTTATTGAAACGTTATATATAAATGATTGAAACGTTCTACGTATATAAGTTATTGAAACGTTATATATAAATTATTGAAACGTTCTATATAAATTATTGAAACGTTTGATAGAAGTTATTGAAACGTTCTATATAAGTTATTGAAACGTTCTATATAAGTTATTGAAACGTAATATATAAGTTATTAATACGTTATTAATACGTCCAAATCGTCCTATACGCTCTGTGTACGCCCAAAATGAAAAAATGCATTGTAATTTCAGCGTACGGCAGCGTATTCGCTAAATGGTTCATACGTTGGCATACGCTGGCTAAATCGTCAAGGTGTGACAGGTCCATTAGATGTGGTGACTTGGATTTCCTTTTCTATGGGAATAAAATTGGAGGCAAACTTTCCTTGCAGTAGAAGGGTGTCCTTAACGGGGGGCACACTCAGCGAAATCCAACGGGTGGAATAAACGCTTCCATCTACCGGAAACTTCTCACATGGAACACAGTACAAAAATAATTCAAAACAAAGTAGGCTACATGTATAGCTCACGAAGATAGCAGGAAGAGTATAGATGACAGATAGATATGAAACTGTTGAACCCCCTAAAAGACAGAAGTTGCCTAGCAACAGTCGTCGTGCGATGAGCCAACATGGCGCCGAGAATGTCTAAGCTCGGGAGAAGAAACTTCAAATGTTGCGTTGCGTAACTTCAGCAACATTTGGCTTCCATTGCTAAATATTGCTGAAAAGAGTTTTGGGACACCAGCAAGACTTACGCAACATTTGTAAGTTGCGTAACTGTTCTCGAAATCGGCTGCAGTTCAGTTGTAGCAATACGTAATAGAAAAAATCAGTGCAAGTCAAAGGCTGCACCTACAGAGATGGATTGAGCAAGAAACTGACCTGAGGAAGAGTGGGAGTGGCAGTGGGGGTATTTATGTAGCAAGAATTATAAAAATGATTTCCCAGTATCCCTCAAAGTACTGTGTTATAATGATTGCAAGGCTGACGATTCACGGAGTGAGCACGTCCCATCGTCCCCGTGAACTTTATTATTTAGTTCATTTCACTGTAAATACGGTTACACATTCGGAGTTTGTAACCGCAGAAAGAAAAGTGAAAGGCACACTATTGTTGTCTGTTCAATGTCCTCTTGTAGTTGAGACTGCTCTCGCTAGTATCATGTAAAATCTACAGCAAGTACAAAGGCCATGTATTGTTGGATGCTTTCGCCAAGTCCCTTTAACTTGGGGCTTTCATGCACTTGTGCTGCCCCAGGGAAGAAAAGACTTTCTGAGGGGATCGTGCTACGTTCGTTGATTTCATTCCCAGATTGTAGCTACTGCCGCCCACCCAAATTGACTAAAATTGATTTTCTTCTTCTTCGTCTTCTTTTTATTTTTCTTCTTCTTCTTTTTCTTCTTCTTATTCTTCGTCTTCTTCTTTTTCTTCTTCTTCGTCTTCTTCTTCTTCCTCCTCTGCCTCCTCTTTCTCCTCTACCTCCTCTTCCTCATCTTCCTCCTCTTCTCTCTTCCTTGTCTTCCTCCTCTTCCTACTCTTCCTCCTCTTCCTGCTCTTCCTGCTCTTCGTCTTCTTCCTCCTCTTCCCCTTCTTCCTCCTCTTCCTCGTCTTCCTCCTCTACCTGCTCTTCCTCCTTTTCCTCCCCTTCTTCCTCTTCCTCCTCTACCTCCTCTTCCTCCTCTTCCTCCTCTTCATCCTCTTCCCCTCTTCCTCCTCTTTCTCTTCCTCATCTTCCTCCTCTTCCTCATCTTTCCTCTCCTTCCTCTTCTTCCTCCTCTTCCTCCTCTTCCTCCTCTTCCTCTTCCTCCTCGTCCTCCTCTTCCTCTTATTCCACTTCATCCTCCTCTTCCTCCTCTTCCTCCTCTTCCTCCTCTTCCTCCTCTTCCTCCTCTTCCTCCTCTTCCTCCTCTTCCTCCTCGTCCTCCTCATCCTCCTCTTCCACCTCATCCTCCTCTTCCTCCTCTTCCTCCTCTTCCTCCTCTTCCTCCTCTTCCTCCTCTTCCTCCTCTTACTCCTCTTCCCTCCACTCCCTTTTGCTCACTCCCCCCCATTTCCTCAAGGTCTGTGGATAACACCTTCGTCCCCCTTCTCTCTTTCTCGCAGCCCAATACTACCTGACCACCATGATCCTGGTGTCGGTCTCCACGCTGATGACGGTCATCGTCCTGCACATCCACCACCGCGGGGCCTACGCCAGCCGACCGCCGGCCTGGTTCCGCAAGCTCACCATGGACTACCTGGCCCGCGTGCTGTGCCTGCGCAGCTGCCGGAGCCTGCACGGCGCCCAGACCGTGCCCCGCATCAGCTTCGAGAACGCGCCGGCCATGTGCGAGGTCAACCACGCCCTGTTCAAGGGCGTGCACGTGGACTGCAACCAGCTGGAGATGAACAACCTCATGTCGGCCAAGCGGGACGTGCTGGTCATCGGCCGGCGGAACCGGCTCCAGCAGACCCTGGACCTGATCGCCAACAACCTGGGCAAGATCGTGGAGCGCTACGAGGAGGAGGACATGGACAAGGAGATGCGCTTCGAGTGGATCCGCATCGCCTTCATCATCGACAGACTCTTCATGTGGGTCTTCGGGCTCACCACCATCATCGCCACACTCAGCATCTTCCTACAAGTCCCGTACTTCGGATAAAGAGCAGCCGATGCCTTTCTCTCTACACCTCTCTCTCCACCTCGCTCTCTCTCGTCTTTCTCCTCTCTCTCCACCTCTCTCTCCTCTCTCTCCACCTCTCTCTCCTCTCTCTTCTCTCTCTTTCTCCTCTGTCTCTCTCCTCTCTCTATCATCTCTCTATCCTCCCTCATCTCTCTCCTCTCTCCTCTCTCTCCTATCTCTCTCCTTTTTCTCTATCTTCTCTCTATCCTCTCTCATCTCTCTCTATCCTCTCTCTATCCTCTCTCATCTCTCTCTATCCTCTCTCTATCCTCTCTCATCTCTCTCTATCCACTCTCATCTCTCTCCTCTTTCTCTCTCTCTCCTCGCTCTCTATCCTCTCTCATCTCTCTCTTTCTCTCTATCCTCTCTCTTCTATCTCTCCTCTCTCTCTATCCTCTCTCCTCTCTCTCCTCTCCTCTCTCTCCTCTCCTCTCTCTCCTCTCCTCTCTCTATATCCTCTCTCTAGTCCCCCTCCTCTCCCTCCTCTCTCTCCATCTATCTCTATCATCTCTCCTCTCTCTCCTCTCTCTTCATCTCTCTCTCTCTCTCTGGCTGTCTCTCTCCTCTAAGGAAGGACTCTTTTTCGTTCTTCGTGCCCTCGGCAAGCGGGACCAGGAAAGGACACTCCCTCCGTGTACCGACGAGCCGACCACGGATTTACACACGGCCACACAAAAGGAGATCTTCGCCATATCTTCTGGACAAGAGTGGCACGAACAGGAGAGATACTGTCTTTTCAGCCTGGCTTCAATCTGGATTTTAGATTACCGGGGACGTCCCTATGGGTTGAAGCATGCAGATGTAGGCCTACCCCTCGGGGTACCCGACCCTAAAAAGACCTTTTCAGACGACGCTAAAAAAAAAATCTCGCAAGGCACGAGAAATCTTACAAAAAGTGCAATCGTGTAAAGCCCTTTTCACACGAGGCTGAAAAAAACTCGCAAGCCTTGAGAAAATGTCTCATTCACGAGAAATCTTACAAACGTGTCATCGTGTGAAAGGTCACCAATGCCTGAGAGTGGCCGGCGTCCCTGGCGAACCCTTGATAGGTTTTGTCGTAGGTCCGGACCTCCGACAGATCTTCCGCTAGCGGAGGATTTCTCACGGGACCCTTGACAATCGATCGTGTGAAGGGAGGAATCGTTTATTGTAAGACGGTCCATTCTTTACGCTGAATTCGCTCTCAAGCCTTGCGAGGTTTTTTTCAGCGTCGTCTGAAAAGGGCAAGCGCTGAGAATGGAGAGGCAAGGCGCTGAAGGAGGCCAACCTCGACCTCGGTCTAACCGTACTAGGCTACCCTGTAAAAACGGTGCTCACACCTTGCACACGGATGAAGTATGTTGAGGCACACGGTACCCGATACATGCCCATGAGGTGATGCTCACTTTCACTCCGTGTGCTTGAGGCACGATGAATAGAGAGATGTTCTAGTGCATGAAGCACTTCGTGCACCTGATCCGATTTGTTGCTGAAGTGACTGCAATGCCCTCATGTGCTTCAGCTACAGTACTCCATGTGCATGTAGTACAGTAGGTGCCTCAAGTGTTCATGATTCTGGGACAAATAATGTGCCATTGCAGAAGTGCATGAGGTGCGGTTCGGTTTTTACAGTATCTCGATGACCTTCGCTCAATCTAGCATAAGCATTCGGCGGTGTTTAGCCATCCTTTAACGTAAACAAACAAATATCAGCAAACGGATAATGAGGAATGTATCCCAAATAGACATCCCCCTTTTTTTCTGGGGTTTGCTGGGAGCCCAGTGTTGTGGTTGGGTTACAAACCGAGCCATATCCACCGTGCGTTGAAACCAGCGGATCTACACCTCGCCCTAGTTAGCGAGAAGCATGGGCGATCACGCCGTTCCTAGTAATATACGGAACGACTTGGGGGAGGGAATAATATCTTTGACCACCGTGTCGAGGAGAGCGAGGAGAAAAAGGTGTCAAATCGCATTCGCTGAAGCTTCTATGCAAATGTCCGTCGCATTCTTGTACTGGAGGGATTGGACCGGCGTTGCCAAGGCTTCGCATCTCGTTGCCCGGCAACCGAGCAGGCGAGAGCCGAATTTCCGAAACCCGAAAACAAAAACAAAACAAAAAACGGAGCGGGAGGGAGGGTTGATTTGACAGAAGCGACGCCATGGCTGCACCAGCCCACTTTAGGGATGAGCAAGAAATCCTTCCGACCTCTCAGAGGATCGGGGTGAGGGTGGGGTGGGGGGATGTGTGTGGGGGGTGGGGGGGGCTCTTCAACCCAATGCAACTCGATCCTCGTGTAAATCCCTGATTGAATTTTCCTCCCAACCAACCCCCCCCCCCCTCTCCTTAAAAAAAAGACCAGCCGGTCAATACCCCACCAATGTCTACTGGGGGGAGAAAAAAAACCTCTCGTTGTGTCTGATTCGTGTCTACTCTTCTCTCAATCTGCCACAGTAGAGGAAATCCTTTCATCCAGAGGGGAGGGGAGGAAATACCAATCCCCAATCTCCCCGTAACAAAAAAAATAAAAATAATAACCCCTCCTTGTGTCCGGGCCAGGTTGTACATAGCAATAAGTAAAATGATACGCCACTATTATCTGCAGCTGTGAAATTTATTTCTTCAATTTTTTTTTTCTTCACACAAAATAACCCGAACGGGAACGGGTCGAGACGAGCCGGTCGCCAGCGTTGACAGATGGCGGGAGGCGGCAAGGTTTCGAAAGCGGCATTGCTTGGAAAGTTCGGGTGACTGACGAAAAAAAAACCGCTTCCCTCGGATTTCCATAATGGTCACTTCAACGGTGAATACTCAGTAGGCCCTACGAGTATGTCTTCTTCTTTTCTTTTTTTTTTTTTTTGGGGGGGGGGGAGGGGGTCAGGCAATTTTGCCGTTCACCACGCTTGGTAAAGGGTGCACTCAAGGTGAGAAGGAATTCCTTCAAGGGAAACTGAGTTTTAAAAGATGATGAATGTGGCTGTGTGGTGTTTTTTTTTCAACAGATCTTTGAATAACTTCGTTGACAACAACTACTACTCACTAGATGGACAGAGCCATAACGATAAAACGTGCTATCTGGGTGGTGTTTTTTTTTCAGGCGTTCGAAATCGGCGGGCCGATACTTGTGTAAAGAAACGGGAAAAGGGAGAATAATTACGTTAGGTATAAAGTTTCAATAACTATCGATAAGGTTCGACTAGATACGGCAGTGCGGCCTTTCAGGACTATTATATTGTGTCTTGAAAGTCCTTTTTACACAATGTCTGTAATAAAGATTGGCCGTTTGAGTGTGTCATTTATATATGCTACCAGAATATTTGCTGCAGAACAGTAGACAGAGGGCTGAAGAAAGAAACCAATGCTTTTTTTTAAATAGTATTTTGTAACCCGAGTGAAAGTGAATTTACGTGTATCAGATTACGTTCGGCTCATCGGACCCTATGCTAATGCAGGTTGGCTTGCTAATGTCACAGTGCTGTTCAATATTGTGGTTATTTTATCGTTCCTATGCGTAAGACCGCAGTTTCTTTCCTATTTGATATAATCGCTCTCCCTTTTTTTTACTCTTTCTGTACAACCTCGGTAAACACTCGGTCGTTTTGAATGTAGCGGAACAAAGGGGAAAGGGGGGCATTGTCGACATCGATCATTTTTGCTTCGAAAGGCTGAAGTTCCCGTCTCACTGGAGACCCAGATGTACACTTAAGCAATACAAAGACATTTTGCCAATATATTTATGAATTATTATAACCACAATGCAGTGGGAGAATGTCAAGGGCATGTATACATACAAGCAAACGGGGGCACACAGACCTAACACATGTTGTGACCAAAGATGGCGTAATGAGGCTTCTACTCCAAAAGTCCCTTTCGAGTATTAAAACGGCGTTGAAAGTCTGAGTATTTTCAAAATGCATTTCATTTTTTTTTTTTTCCATTTTCCAAATGTATTAGAGAACCATCTGCCCGAAGGAATTTTTCAACAATTGTCTGTAAATATTGAAAACTTGGGGAATTGGTAAGTGTGGCGACGCATGACCTCAAACTTTAGAGCCGTTTTTTTTTTCTCTCTCTCTCGAAAAGTGGTTTTTCTCGCATGGTAACTTTGGATTTCGGCAACGTGTGGGAATAACAATTGTAAAATCACTGAAAAGATAATGGGAGGACTCTTTGCAGTGGTGGGAAAATCTTGAAAATCGAACGTTTGGACGAGAATCCTCATTATGCCGTAACGGGTCACATTCTGGCTTTCGTGGGCGCGCTGTGGTGGTGGCAGTGCGAATGCTGGCATTATTTTGAGGTTCAAGTACCTACTCCGTGCTACCTCGTCGATCGCTGTTTCCCTGCGTGTGTGTGTGGGGCGGTATATCATACGGTCCCTGAGTCCATACCTCATGCGAAACACGGTGAAAAAGCGACAACGCAAGCGAGTGAGTGCGTGGTAAAATCATGCAGTCAAGCGCGGCGCATTTTTTTTTCTACTTTTTTTTCCGCGCGCTTAATTCAATTTGGCGCCAAAGCCACTCGACTCGGAGAATTCCTATCAGCAGCTTCTCCGCACCCGAACTCCCCCCCCCCTCTCTCTCTCTCTCTCCCTCCATCAGAATCCCGAATTATTGCCAGTGCCACTTTGAATTCTCTACTGCCAAGCGGTCCGCCCGCATTGTTGCAAAGCCTGCCACAACTGTTAATGAAATCATTCTCACGGGCGATAAGAGATCAAGACGAAATCACAACTCCACAGTCGAAACGAAGATCCATGTGTAAAGGAATGCATTTAATTATGTTCAGTAAAGAATAAATAAATAAAAAAAAATTGAAACCAATATGTGAATTGAATTATTCTCACTATGAGAAAAATATGCTGAATAAACAAGTGTACATTTTTTGTAAAATATGCTGGTGTGGAGTTTGGCTGCGTAAGATTTGATTAATGTCCAAGGTGATTTCGAACCCCCTTCAGGGTTTCTGGTGTTTATTTGCTCAAAATGTGATGGCCCCCATATCTACTCCCTTCCCCGCCGCGACGTGTGGGTATAACCTGCTTATTAGATAAACGTGTGGACGGTTCGCTCTTCAACCTCGCCTACCCTCAAAGGGACCGCGGCAGCACGACCCAAGAACGTGTCTGTGGTTGTTGGGTTGTGGTGGTCGGCGTGGGATTTTTCTTTTTTTAACTGATCTCTCCCGTCTTCAGGGCTATATCTTGGATCGGAGCGGGGCTGCCCTTGTTTCAGGGACGGCACCGGTGGAGTCTAAACAGAGAGGAGTACCGTTGGGGGTGGGGGGGCGACCGCAGTTCCCCCAGGCGGCCTCTCCGTGGACAATTTGACCGCCACCACGGTCATTAGCGGGGCCACGTGTCGGCGACTTTGGTGGGCCGGTCCGACGCGTTGCTCCGGTGCCTTCATCAGCGCCCGCACGCCACGGACTCCCGGTCCGGTGGACGCGGCGCGCGGCGGGTTAACCGGGTGGACCTAAGCTGCCGTCCCGTGCGGTCAAGGGGGTCCGCGCTTCGCCGCCTTGTCTAATAACGGCGTGACCTTTCGAGACATCTTCTTCTCGCCACTCCAGCGCGTCCGAGCAGTCGCATCGCCCTCTTGACTGACATCCGGCGACCCCCCCTTTAAAGAGTAATTCCCGTAAAAGACCGACAAACTTGCGCAGAAGGCCTATAGTCTTTTCATCGATCGTTTCTTTTCATAGATATAACATGATGTTTGCGTCGAGGAGAGTGTAATTCAGTGAATAGTTTCTTTTCGATTTCGAGAAGTCGGCGCTATATTTTTAGGGAGAGTCCAACCTCACAGCCTAACGCCCTTCATATCTTTTCCGATGTTGTCACCTTGTGTTGGGAACATTTCGGTAGGTTGCTGTTTCGTTTTGTGCGGTAGTTTGCTTTCACTGTCCCTTACTGTCCCTAATTTTCCTTAGTCTTCACTAATTGTACCTTATTGTTCTTAATTGTACATCGGTGTCCCTAGTATTGTCCCTTATTGTCACTTACTGTCGCCAATTGTCCCTTGATGCCCCTTATTGTCGCTGTTTGTCCCTTATCGTAATTTTCTGTCCCTTGTTTTTCCTCATCGTCCTTTTTGTCACTTATTTTCCCGCACCGTCCATCGGTATCTCTCTGTGTCCCTCAACGTCCATTGACGTCCCTTACTGTCCCTTGATGTCCCCTGCTATCCATTGTTTTCCCTTACCGTCCCTTGGTATCCCTTCGTGTCCCTCAACGTCCCTTGATGTCCCTTACTGTCACCTTGATGTCGCCTGCTATGAATTATTTTCCCTTTACCGTCTCTCGGTATCCCTTTGTGTCCCTCAATGTCCATTGACGTCCCTTACTGTCCCTTGATGTCGCCTGCTATCAATTGTTTTCCCTTACCGTCCTTCGGTATCCCTTCGTGTCCCTCAATGTCCCTTGAAGTCCCTTACTGTACCTTGATGTCGCCTGCTATCCATTGTTTTCCCTTACCGTCTCTCAGTATCCCTTTGTGTCCCTCAATGTCCCTTTATGTCCCTTACTGTACCTTGATGTCGCATGCTATCCATTGTTTTCCCTTACCGTCTCTCGGTATCCTTTTGTGTCCCTCAATGTCCCTTTATGTCCCTTACTGTCCCTTGATGTCCCCCTGCTATCCATTGTTTTCCTTTACCGTCTCTCGGTATCCCTTTGTGTCCCTCAATGTCCCTTTATGTCCCTTACTGTACCTTGATGTCGCCTGCTATCCATTGTTTTCCCTTACCGTCCTTCTCTTACCGGTATCCATTTGTCAATTGACGTCCCTTACTGTCACCTCGATGTCACCCTGCTATCCATTGTTTTTCCCTTGACGTACCTTTGATATTCCTCGCCGTCCCCTGTAGCCCTTTGCTGCCCATTGCTTCCAATTGATCTCCTTGTCAATTCCCGCCTTTCGGTGCAAGTCTCTCTAGCTGCCTGACACGTGCGGTCATAATCACGCCCGCGCATTCCCACCGGCCCTTGTTTACCCTTTCCCACTCGCAGTTCTTTTATCGTGTTGTCCCCACCCATGACATACATCATTCCACCCACCCTTCATCACCGCCAGCTATATACCTGTCCCCAGCAGCCGACTGAAGTCCCCTATGCACTGTGTATAGGCCACTAGTGCCGCGCAATGACCAGCACGGTCCCCTGTCACTGCCACTGTACGTCCCTTCTGCCGTTATCACTCGGTCCCATTTTGTTCCCCGCTGTCCCTTACGGTGTACGACTGTCTTACATATCGCATCTTAGTGGTCACTGTTCACCTATACAGAATCACCGCATTCTGCCGCAATTATAGGGCCCCGACTAAGCCCCTCTTATGACGCATTTGCGGATATCCAAGTGTCTCGTCGGTTATTAAACTCCCACCGACAGAAGAAGAAGAAAAAAATGGTCGTATAACCCCTGGCTAAAAGAAGTGAGCGGTTTTTTCTTTTCTTTTTTGCCCTCGTGTCCGCGGGGTAAGGAGTTGGGATTGGGAATAATACGCGAGCGTCTACCGGAGTGGGCAGTCGGATTCGTGATAGCGGTTGGTGGGGGGCTCTCTCTCTCTCTCTCTCTCTTGGATGGAACCACCGACGGCAGTGAGAGTGCCGGAGCGTCGGCCGGGTCGTGCCGCACCGCGGGGTTTTTTAATAGGCAGACTTAAATGTAACGGACAGTCGACCCCCGTGGGTTCAATTTAGCCCCCATCGGAATGCACTTTGAGCCTGTGTCCGTCCGTCTCTCCCACTCTCTCTCTCTCTCTCCCCTTCCTCTCTCTCTCTTCTTTCTGTGCCGGGTCTAACGCTCCATGACTGTTCCCCGGGAACTTGCGGGGGGGGTTAGGAGGGGGAAAGAGTGAGGTTGGTTAACGGGAGACTTCAGGAAGCAGCGCACTCCCTCTCAGCGTAACTCAATCGGGCGCTCCTTTAACTTGCTCTATCAAATAAAATGCTTCGAGTTTAAGGGGGAAGGGAGCCCCCACTCCCCCCCCCCCTCGCCCATTCCTCGGATACTATCCCGTCACTTTTAATGGAAAGGGCATGAGTCCACACTTTTTTATTTCTACTTCGCCTTCACCGAAGGACCTTTCAAATTATGCAAGGCTGTGATTGCTGTTGCGTGATTTTCAGTGGCGTGAATGGCGGGTCGACCACCACGTTCTCCCCTGCCTCCTTCGCATTTCGTCTTGCCTTCCGCGTGGGAAAAAAAATGAAGAAAAAAAATACACGGCCGCCGTTTGCGACTTTAACTTTCCAAATAGCGGTGAAAGTAAGGGGTGTTTTTTTTTCCTCAAGGTTTTTACCTCAATAAACCAATCAACTTCGTGTATCTTTTCCCAGCCGTGAGCATTTTGCAATCATTTATATCGTCCTAAATCCAGAGTTACGACAACGCGGTTTTTTTCTTCGTCTAGTCGGTTTTATAACCAGTTCGCGCCGGGACCTTCGAAATCGGAGTGCCGTTTGTTTGACTGTGCGACGGGGCCCTCCGAATACGGGCACCATTATCGTCCACACGTTTACAATCTAGACTCTTCTTAGCTTCGAATAGACGCATAGACTACCTTAATATCAGAGGCGTGCTGGAAATCTAGCCATCGTCTATGTAGCATGCATTTTTTTCTGGGGGGGGGGGGTTATTGTCAACGACCTTTCTGCCTTTTAACTGCGTGGATCAAGGGATCAGTTGACACGATAGCTCAGTCGAAAAGGCTAGGGTTTCACCGTGCTTCAACCTTTGACAAAAGTCGGATAAAGCGAGCTTTACGATAACGGAGTGGGTGGCCTACTCGTCTGTCTTTTTTTTGTCGATTTGTTAAATAAAAGAAGCAATAAAAGTCTCCCGGGTCATTGACCAAATCTTTCTGAATCTGTTTTGTACTTCTATCGCTGCTTTCCTTCGCGAGTGTGTTTATCCAGTGCGGCTATTTGCCGTGCACTTTTCTAGCTGAGCATCGTGCGCGCGATGCAATTCGGTGTAAAAATTTGTTCAGTTTCAACTTGGGGACAATCAAAACCGCGACCGGGGTTTGACGAAACGAAAAGCGACGTGCCACGCCGGACCCGTCAGCGAGTTGCCGAGAACGGTTCTATCATTTTTTTTTTATGCCGCCCGCCCTGGCTGCCGGTACCCCTATACCCCCCCCCCAAAAAAAAAAAATATTCCACGCCCCCACCCTCCATCCCTCCTCCCCCACCCTCCACCCCCTCTCCCCTCTCCTTCAATCCCATCCATAGGCCAACAAGTCGGACCGGGCTCTGCAATCTAATAACACGGGGCGCTACGGCGATCGAAAGCCGTCGATTGTTTCCGTTGATTTGCGCGGCAAGCACAACAGACGAGGGGAAATTGCTTGGTGCGCGGGAAAGACTCCCCTCCCCCCCCCCCTCCACACTGACTGACTGAGCGGGCGGGGGGGGGTTTGGGGGGAAGAAGGATGACGGACAGACAGACAGACAGAGAGTGGCAGGAAATGGGACAAGGACAGAGAGACATAGACAGATAAGAGAGACAGAGAAAGAAAAGGACTGAGATTGAGAAACAGATAGAGGAAATATAGAGAGAGGGAGACAGAAAACTGACAGAGGCTTGAATTGAGAAACAGATGCAGGCAGAGAGACCGAGACAGAGAGACAGAGAAAGACAAAGACTGAGATTGGGGGACAGGTAGAGGAAATACAGAGAGACAGGCAGACAGAAAAAGACAGAGAAAGGCAGAGACTGAAACTGAGAAACAAATACAGGCAGAGAGACAGAGAGAGACAGAGAAAGTCAGAGACTGAGATTGAGAGACAGATAGAGGCAGAGAAAAAGAGACAGAGAGACAGGGGAATAGACAAGGCAGAGAGCAATAAAGAGGCAGATGAAGAGACAGAGGAAGACAGAGTTACAGAGAGCCAGGGAGACAGAGAGACAGAGAGACAGACAGGGACAGAGAGTCAGAGAGAGACATACAGGGACAGAGGGACAGACAGAGACAGACAGAGACAGAGAGACAGGGATACATAGAGACAGAGAGACAGAGACATTGAGAGACTGGGGAGATGGAAATAGACAGAGAGACATTAAGAGGCAGATAAAAAAGACAGAGACACGGAGAGACAGGTAACCAGCGAAGCAGAGCGAAAGAGAGAGAGAGAAGAGAGAAAGAGAGACAGAAACAAAGACTGACTGAGAAACAAAGAGACGCACAGGGAGACACACAATCACTGGGAGACAGGAGAGGAGAAATAGACAGAGAGCGTAGAAGGGGAGTACTTTGCGGTCCCCTGTTTGAGAGGAAAATATTGCCGAAGGAGTCCGGCAGAGGGGGAGGGGAGGGGAAGAAGGTAAAGCGGAAAAAAAATCCTGGAGTCCTGAATTGGGTGCTGTCAATTTTATCGATCCAGCGCTGCTCGGGCGCGTGGCTCAAGTACCGCTGCCTCGCTTTGCCCTGCCCTGGTCGACATGTTCGCACTCTGCTTATTTGTTTTGTTTAAATGCTCGCTCGAGAGGCAGAGAGGACGAAGGAGAGGCAGAGAGGACGAAGGGGAGGCAGAGAGGACGAAGGAGAGGCAGAGAGAGAGTGAGAGAGAGAGAGGGAGAGAGAGATAGAGAGAGAGATAGAGAGAGAGAGAGGCGGGGAGAGAGAGGGAGGGGTAGAGAGAGAGTGAGAGGGAGAGGGGGAGAGAGATAGGGAGAGGGAGAGAGAGGGGGAGAGAGAGAGGGAGAGGGAGAGAGAGGGAGGGGTAGAGAGAGAGAGTGAGAGGGAGAGGGGGAGAGGGAGAGGGAGAGAGAGTGAGAGAGAGAGGGAGAGAGAGTGAGCGGGAGAGGGAGAGAGATAGAGAGGGGAGGGAGAGAGTGAGAGAGAGAGTGAGAGGGAGAGGTGGAGAGAGAGAGAGATGGAGAGAGAGTGAGAGGGAGAGGGGGAGAGAGAGAGAGAGAGAGAGTGAGAGAGAGAGTGAGAGGGAGAGGGGGAGAGAGAGAGAGAGATGGAGAGAGAGAGTGAGAGAAAGAGAGGGAGAGAGAGAGTGAGAGGGAGAAGGGGAGAGAGAGAGGGGGAGAGAGAGAGAGGGAGAGAGAGAGAGGGAGAGAGAGAGAGGGAGAGGGAGGAGGGAGAGGGAGAGAGAGAGGGGGAGGGAGAGGGAAAGAGAGAGAGAGGAGAGAGAGGAGTGAGAGAGGAGTGAGAAAGGAAGGGAGAGAGAGAAGGGAGAGAGGAAGAAAGAGAGACAGGCAGAGCCATTACACAAGAAAAGGAGGGGACCCATTCCGGTTTGATTTGATTAGGCAAAGCCCACAAGTTGTGAACCTATGTCGCCCGAATTCGACGGCCATTATTTGCCAAGGCGAGAAGCTCGATTTTTTTTTTTTCGAATCGTGTGATTCATTTTGGTTCCCATCAGATTGTGTTTTTTTTCTTCTTTCCAATTCTGTGCCATCATTTCTCCTCTGGAAAGAACAACATACAAGGCGCACACTGTTTTCGCAAGGGGGGGGGGGGGTGGGAGACACAGCTCGGGTATTGAATTTGCCAAAGTTTATTTTCACTTCGAAGTTCGATCTCTATCAGAAGGCGTTCGGGGACCAGGTCGATCGCCTTGGGTCGATGACAATGACGTGGACAATTTCGGCAAGGGTTTGACCGGCGCATGGCCGCCCCAGAGGGGGAAGCCCTGCAGAGTTTACTGCACACGTTCAGAAGCGAGTATGGAGCGCAACTGGAACTTGTAAACACGGCGACGAAAAACGAGGGGTCTCCTGGAAACGACGGCTTAGTCTTGGCACCAGTCGTCGACTCCATCACCGGCATCCGTGTTCAAGAGAGCGGCATATTACGTTCTGTTGGCTCATATACACGGCTGTATAATTGGGGAGCGCTTCTACCTCGCTGTGGCAAGCAGCAACATTCAGCTGTTGAATGGCGACGAATGAGCTGGAGCCAGAGGCTGAGGCAGAAGCAGAGCCAGGGCCTGAGCTCGAACCAGTGCCACATATACAGCCAGAGCTATAGCTAGAGCCAGAGATAGTGGCAGAGCCAGAACCAAAGATAGAGCCATATTCAGAACCAGAGCTAGGGTCAGAGCCAGATCCAGAGATAGATCCAGATATAGAACCAGAGCCAGAGCCAGAGCCAGGGCCAGAGCCAAAGCCAGAGCCAGAAATAAAGCCAGAGATAGAGCCAGAGATAGAGCCAAGATAGAGCCAGAGATAGAGACAGAGATAGAGACAGGGATAGAGACAGAGCCAGAGCCAGAGATAGAGACAGAGATAGAGCCAGAGATAGAGCCACAGATAGAGCCACAGATAGAGCCAGAGATAAAGCCAGAGATAGAGCCAAGATAGAGCCAGAGATAGAGACAGAGATAGAGACAGGGATAGAGACAGAGATAGAGCCAGAGATAGAACCAGAGAGAGAGACAGAGATAGAGACAGAGCCAGAGCCAGAGATAGAGCCAGAGATAGAGACAGAGATAGAGCCAGAGATAGAGACAGAGATAGAGACAGAGTTAGAGCCAGAGATAGAGACAGAGATAGAGACAGAGATAGAGCCAAGATAGAGCCAGAGATAGAGCCAGAGATAGAGACAGAGATAGAGCCAGAGATAGAGACAGAGATTGAGCCAGAGATAGAGCCAGAGATAGAGACAGAGATAGAGCCAGAGATAGAGACAGAGATAGAGACAGAGTTAGAGCCAGAGATAGAGACAGAGATAGAGACAGAGATAGAGCCAGAGATAGGACCAGAGAGAGACAGAGATAGAGACAGAGCCAGAGATAGAGATAGAGCCAGAGATAGAGCCAGAGATAGAGACAGAGATAGAGCCAGAGATAGAGACAGAGATAGAGACAGAGATAGAGCCAGAGATAGAGCCAGAGATAGAGCCAGAGATAGAGCCAGAGATAGAGCCAGAGATAGAGCCAAGATAGAGCCAGAGATAGAGACAGAGATAGAGTCAGAGAAAGAGACAGAGCCAGAGCCAGAGATAGAGCCAGAGATAGAGCCCGAGATAGAGACAGAGATAGAGCCAGAGATTGAGCCAGAGATAGAGACAGAGATAGAGACAGAGCCAGAGACAGAGATAGAGACAGAGATACAGACAGAGATAGAGACAGAGATAGAGACAGAGATAGAGACAGAGATAGAGCAATAGATAGAGCCAGAGATAGAGACAGAGATAGAGACAGAGATAGAGCCAGAGATAGAGCCAGAGATAGAGACAGAGATAGAGACAGAGATATAGAGTCAGAGGGAGAGTCAGAGGGAGAGTCAGAGGGAGAGCCAGAGATAGAGTCTAGAGTAGAGCCTGAGCAAGATCCTCGCTCAGAATCGAACAATTGCAGCAAGTTTTCCCACACTTGTGGATAGACACTGGGGTGCTTTCTCCCACGGACCAAACAGTTCTACGAGGAGAATATCACATAACCTTGCCATTGGCGCAGGTATCTAGCCGTAGGATAGAAAGTGTTTTCACTCGGCCGAGGGACACGCGGCCCGGTAGATTAATGGCACAGGGGTTCCTTACGCCTTGCACTCGTGGTGCTACAGAGGGTCCGACATCCCGCCCTTCGATTCGCAGCGGTTTACTGGGGGAGAGGGACGCCATGGACACGGCCGGAAACCAGACTACTTTGTCGCCTTCTCATAAGACGAACTCCATCGATCGCCGTCCCTTTCCCAAACCCACCAAATTGCCCGAATGTGATCAAATGGGGTTCTTTCCTCTCCTTCTTACAAGACCAATCGTTGCCAGAGGTTTTTTTTTTTCTCTTTCAAGAAGCCTTAAACTCCGGACGAAAAGCCTGAAGTGTCGACCGGAATCAGACTGGAGTGAAAAGGGGGAAATGCCCATGGCTGCGATTTGCCCTTCTCTTCCTCCTCTTCCTCCTCTTCCTCTCCCCTCCCCCTCCCCATCTCCTCCTCCACATCCTCCTTCAACTCCTCCTCTTCCCACTTTTTTACCGACCCACACCTATCCGCACCCAACACCTCTTTTCTCTTACATCCTCATTCCCCATATCTATCCCCTCCTCGACCCTCTTTTCCTCCCCTCATCATCATCTCCACCCCTCTTCTTTTTTCCTCCTCATTCTCATCCGCGTTTTGTCTTCTTAAATATCATCCTCTTCCTCTCCCTAATCTGCTTTTTTATTTCTGTTCTTATTCCTCTCCCTTCCCTCCTCTTCCGTCATTACTCCTTCTGCACGTCTTACCCCTACTCCTACTCCTACTCCTATACTCCTACCCCACCCTACCCCTACCCCTACCCCCACCCCACCCCTATCCCTACCCCTACTCCTACTCCTACTCCTACTCCTACTCCTACTCCTACTCCTACTCCTACTCCTACTCCTACTCCTACTCCTACTCCTACTCCTACTCCTACTCCTACTCCTACTCCTACTCCTATACTCCTACCCCCACCCCTACCCCTACCCCCACCCCACCCCTATCCCTACCCCTACCCCCACCCCACCCCTATCCCTACCCCTACCCCTACCCCTACTCCTACTCCTACTCCTACTCCTACTCCTACCCCTACCCCTACCCCTACCCCTACCCTACCCCTACCCCTACCCCTACCCCTACCCCTACCCCTACCCCTACCCATACCCCTACCCCTATCCCTACCCCTACCCCTACCCCTACCCCTACCCCTACCCCTACTCCTACTCCTACTCCTACTCCTACTCCTTCTCCTACTCCTTCTCCTACTCCTACTCCTACTCCTACTCCTACTCCTACTCCTACTCCTACTCCTACTCTTACTCTTACTCTTACTCCTATACTCCTACCCCCACCCCTACCCCTACCCCCACCCCACCCCACCCCTATCCCTACCCCTACCCCCACCCCACCCCTATCCCTACCCCTACCCCTACTCCTACTCCTACTCCTACTCCTACTCCTACTCCTACCCCTACCCCTACCCCTACCCTACCCTACCCCTACCCCTACCCCTACCCCTACCCCTACCCCTACCCATACCCCTACCCCTACCCCTACCCCTACCCCTACCCCTACCCCTACTCCTACTCCTACTCCTACTCCTACTCCTTCTCCTACTCCTTCTCCTACTCCTACTCCTACTCCTACTCCTACTCCTACTCCTACTCCTACTCCTGCTCCTGCTCCTGCTCCTGCTCCTACTCCTACTCCTACTCCCACTCCCACCCCTACCCCTACCCCTACTCCTACCCCTACCCCTACCCCTACCCCTACCCCTACCCCTACCCCTACCCCTACCCCTACCCCTACCCCTACCCCTACCCCTACCCCTACCACTACCCCTACCCCTACTCCTACTCCTACTCCTACTCCTACTCCTACTCCTACTCCTACTCCTACTCCTACTCCTACTCCTACTCCTACTCCTACTCTTACTCTTACTCTTACTCTTACTCTTACTCTTACTCTTACTCTTACTCTTACTCTTACTCTTACTCTTACTCTTACTCTTACTCTTACTCTTACTCTTACTCTTACTCTTACTCTTACTCTTACTCTTACTCTTACTCTTACTCTTACTCTTACTCTTACTCTTACTCTTACTCTTACTCTTACTCTTACTCTTACTCTTACTCTTACTCTTACTCTTACTCTTACTCTTACTCTTACTCTTACTCTTCTCTTACTCTTACTCTTACTAATAAAGTTTCCATGTGAAAAGTAAAAAAAAAAGTCTTCTTCTTCTTCTTCTTCTTCTTCCTCCTCCTCCTCCTCTTCTTCTTCTTCTTCCTCCTCCTCCTCTTCTTCTTCTTCTTCTTCCTCTTCCTCTTCTTCCGTCTCCCCCTTTGCCCTCAGCTCCGTCCCGTCTTAATGGCCTTTGCTGGACGGCTCCCCAATCTTGCCGTTAATCAGTCTCGCTCATTGCAGCTAAGCTTCATTCCCACGCATTTGTCGCGCATTCTCCCGGAGAAATTAGAGACCGTGTTGACCTCCTCCTCAAGTCGCCAGAGGTGATACTTCCCCCCCCCCACTCCTCTCCCTCTCACAGTAACCATTCAGTCCAGGCAGGTCTTATATCTATCCCTCCAGTCTACCGTCGTTTCATTTAATCGAGGAATACAGAGAGAGATCTCGACTAATTTGACGAGGCCCCTCAGACCTCAAACAGGACGAGAGCCTTGGAAATAAAACACAGAAAAACACTCTCCTGGTCCTCGGGTAGCAATGGGTGCGAGAAGATTATTTTTTGTTGGGGGGGGAACGGATCTGAGAACGAAGCCCCGAGTTGTGTTCAGGCCCCGGATAATGACATGTCAGGGCAGTCCTTTCTCAAACCATATCGTGGTAATTTAATACCCGCGCGCATAGTTAATGCTTCTCGCCCACAATGCCTCTCTCACTCTCAGGCGAGACAGAAAGAGGAGCGGTCTATAATTTTTATCCATCCTTGGAAATATATAGGTTGGTGGGGCAGTAAATTTTCCCCTGGCCCGGTGGACGCGGACGGATAGAGCAGATCTGAGCAGTCCATGATGAGCGCCAGGTAGCGTGCATCCCAGAAGGGTGCATCATCACGGGCGCTGCACATTTTTAGTGAGTCCGTCTGTCCCACAACTTGGCCGAGCAAAAGTAACAGATTTTTGCATCGGTGGAGTTTGGAACATCTTTCGCTTAGGGTTGCAGGGGGGGGGGTGAACGAAGTGCCGAAATTGCGATTCCTGATGCGGCAGGTTGTGAAGACTTAATATTATCAGTGTACCGTTAAAGCTACGCCGTCTATTTTATCTTTCTTCTTCTGCCTCTACTCCTTTTTCTTCTTAGTATCCCCTGTGTCGTCTTCTTCATCTTCTTCGTCTTCTTCACCTTTCTTGTCTTCTTCATCTTCTTCGTCTTCTCTATCTTCTTCATCTTCTTCATCTTCTTCATCTTCTTTGTCTTCTTCGTTTAATTTTGTTGTCTTCTTTGTCATCTTTGTCTTCTTCGTCTTATTTGTCTTCTTCGTCTTCTTCGTCTTCTTCGTCTTCTTCGTCTTCTTCGTCTTCTTCGTCTTCTTCGTCTTCTTCGTCTTCTTCATCTTCTTCGTCTTCTTTGTCATCTTTGTCTTCTTCGTCTTATTCGTCTTCTCCGTCTTCTTCGTCTTCTTCGTCTTCTTCATCTTATTCGTCTTATTCGTCTTCTTTGTCTTCTTTGACTTCTTCGTCTTCTCCGTCTGCTTCATCTTATTTGTCTTATTTGTCTTGTTCGTCTTCTTCGTCTTCTTCATCTTATTCGTCTTCTCCGTTGTCCTCCCTTCAAGCTCATTTCGTTTCTTTTTCACCTGCAGAGACAATTCCGGAGCGCCATTCATCACTGCCGAGCGTTTTTCAATCTATCGCAATCTGATTTGATTTCAGCCAAACGGGCCAATCTGAGTAAGAGCCACGAGAGAGGCAGTGACGCTGTCATGGCATGCTCGTCGCCATGGCGATGAGCGGTCGTCAGGGATTGCCTCATTTCTCCCTCCCCCCCATCTTCCCTCCTTCCCGTCTTCCAGCTTCTCCATCAATCCTCCAATCTGTCTCGGGCAGCGTCCTCCCTAATGCTTGAAGATGAATCACTCCAAGGGGCAAAAATGTTCCCGACGGTGTTTCCTCTTGAAGGTTTAACAGGATAGATGCACTGAATGAAAGAGTGAAAAATGTCTGGCGAAAGAGTTGGAGTAAGTCTTTAAAGTGTGCTCTACGATCAGAAATAGGGTGTGGAAGTTACACACCACACCCCCTTTGTCCGTAGTGATGAAGCCCAAGAAAAGGCGCTGTGGTTGTTACGCTTATAGCCAATGTTGCTGGTTCGAATCCCACTCGGACCGGAGGCTGGGGAAAACTCTCTCTGTCCACCTAGCAGCGAGCTGGATAGATGGCTCCCTTTAGAGCTGAGAGTAAGGTCGACAGGCGGCGAGGAAAGGACCTTTCCCACCGACCCTACCTCATCACGCCGTGGCCTTGCAAAAAATGTGCCGCTCCAATAAGACACATCCCCCTTCGCTTTATTAAATAATAATAATAATAATAATATGGGACAACATATGGGACAGCTTTTACCTTTACCTTCGTCCAAGGTCGGGTTTCCGGGGGCTGCTTAATTTAGCGCGAAAAAAAGGGGCTAGTCAATAGCCGTCTGCCTTAATCAAATAGCGGGTTTATACCAATCACATCGTTTCGTCATGGCAGTTGCTATAGAAGTGTCCTATCATTACTTGGAAACAAATTAATGCAAATTGTCCATTGACTATAGAGACCTAATCTTACCTCGATGGTATACCTCGATGCAACTAGTTCCCAGTAGATACGTACATGTATGTATGTACTGTTGCAGAGCCGGAGAGGCATTCTGGAGATTATATACGGCAAACACGGGTGGATTAAAGAAAGCTCAACCTCCTTCTCCGAGGATTTGTTATCTTCCTCGTTCCCTTTAAAAAGCCACCACCCCCACCCCAACCCCTTTCCCTGCTCGTGCAGAGCGTGCTGGAGGATCTCAACGGCTGTTTCGTTCAATTTCACGCTTATCATATTAATGTGCTTCGCAGGGAAAACCGCCGTCGGCAAAAATCTATAAAAACAGAAGAAGAAAAAAATTGCTGGCCCGGTTGCGAGGTACGGAGTCCGCGATAGGCCCTCCTTTTTTTTTATTTCGCAGTCGCGAGCAATTAAAAAAAGGAACCGGCACTTTCCGAGATTGCACACGAGGGATGAGACGGAGGCGGACGGGGGGTGGGGAGAGAGAGAGAGAGAGACGCTGGCAGAAACCCACGCAGCAAGCTCAGACAAAACAACGAGGAAGGGGTACGCTTCGAACGGACGGCGGTTGAGGGACGGGTTCCGTTTCATACCCCAGTGAAATCAACGGTGGCCCCTTGTCGCCCGCGTAAATTTTAAAGGCGGGTATACAGGTAGCAGGCGGCGCACGCATTCAGACCAGCTCGGTGCGTGTAATCAGCGAGTGATGTTAGATCTAACGTGGGCCTCACCAAACCTTACGACGCATCGTAACCCAACTCACGATAATTGATAATCCTTCGCGGTTCTTCGCGGGTCGCGCGTTGTTGTGGGGTTTTTTTTCTTCTGTGCATCTCCCGTCGCATTGCGAGTGATCGTAAGTTACGCTGAGCCTGATGCAATCGACCACGGGTCTGATTGGTACATGGACTCCTGAACACCCTATATCCCTATATCCCCCGTGCGCGCACAAGCGATCGTGGATCGTGTGTCTCCGCTAAATGGGATTTCAAGTTTTAATTTTGCCCTACCCTTCCCTTCCTCCCCCCCCCCCCACTCTCCATTTCAACGACAGAGAAACACGAAACCGAGTTGCCAGCGATCCATTTCTCTATGTCCCTCCTCATCCCCTTTTTTCCTCTTCGTTCTTTCTTCTCTCTATCACTCTCTCTCTCTCTCTCTCTTTCTCTTTTTTTCTTCACTTTCGTCAAATGGACGCGCGCTAATGAATTCGGAATCGATTGTCGCTGAAGAAGCCAGCACTAAAGCAAATGTTATCGATCCCCCGCGGCGTGGTCCCGGGTATTGGAAGCACTTAGGACAACTATTAGCGGATATCGGTTAATTGAATATTGCATTACTCACTTTACACAGAATGCCCTCTCTTTTCTTTTCTAACCCACCCCCCCCCCCTTCCCCTCCCCCGCTTCAATTTTCGGTAATACGTACGTAGAGGAGAGAAGGGGGAACCTCTCATTTTGTGTCTATATATCAATGTAACCATGGGCTCGTCTCGTGGCGAAATAAGGGCTTTCGGTGGAGGGCTGACGCGGAAGAAACTCCTAATAATTATGAGATTTGTCGGCATAGTTCATTGGCACTGTGACGTGCGCGCGATCAAATACTTTCTCGCTCGAGGGGGGGACCCCTTCGCTCCGGAATGATTTCGGTAATTCGTTCGAGGACGGGGGGAGAGTTTTTCGCTGGAAAACCCCCCGCGGCGGCCGCGTGAGCCGGAATCGAGAGGTGGGAGAGTGGGGGGAGGGGGTGGGGGAGAAGGCGTCTTGCAAGCAGGGAACGCTTGCACTCGCTTCGCTTCGGAGTTATCGTGAGCCTAGAGTACATCAAGGAGGAATGGTAACAACGTCATTCTGCGTTGGCGTGCTCACCAACCCTCATACTCCCTCCATCCCCCTCCCTCCCTCCACCCCCCTCCCTCCATCCCCATCCCTCCATCCCCCTCCCTCCATCCCCCTCCATCCATCTCCCTCCCTCCATCCCCCTCCCTCCATCCAACTCCCTCCATCCCCCTCCCTCCATCCCCCTCCCTCCACCCCCTCTCTCCACCCCCTCCCTCCATCCCCCTCCCTCCATCCCCCTCCCTCCATCCCCTCCCTCCATCCCCCAACCTCCATCCCCCCCCGTCCATCCCCTCCCTCCACCCCCTCTCTCCACCCCCTCCCTCCATCCCCTCCCTCCATCCCCCTCCCTCCATCCCCCTCCCTCCATCCCCTCCCTCCACCCCCTCTCTCCACCCCCTCCCTCCATCCCCTCCCTCCATCCCCCTCCCTCCATCCCCCTCCCTCCATCCCCTCCCTCCATCCCCCTCCCTCAATCCCCCTCCCTCCATCCCCTCCCTCCATCCCCCTCCCTCCACCCCCTCCCTCCATCCCCCTCCCTCCACCCCTCTCCCTCCATCCCCCTCCCTCCATCCCCCTCCCTCCATCCCCTCCCTCCATCCCCCTCCCTCCGTCCCCCCTCCCTCCATCCCCCTCCCTCCATCCCCCCTCCCTCCATCCCCCTCCCTCCACCCCCTCCCTCCATCCCCCTCCCTCCATCCCCCTCCCTCCTTCCCCCTCCCTCCACCCCCTCCCTCCATCCCCCTCCCTCCACCCCTCTCCCTCCATCCCCACAACTATTTAATCAATGACCGACCTCAACGGGAACAGGTCGAGCGGAGATTTTCAATTCTCGGGAGAGTGGTCTGCCACGGGAACGCACGACACGTCACTGCGTCGTCCCCCCCCCCCCCGCCACCGCCGTGGGTCTCTCCGCTCCGCTGGCCCCACGTCCCGACAGTCTCTGGTCCGCTCTGCTTCACACACCGCGTGATCCCGACACCGCTAACCTCACAACCAATTCCCCCGACCCCCAACCTCCAACCTAACCCCATTCCCGATTTCTAAAACAAAGGCCATCCCAAGAGGACCGGCTAAGATCCACGACGTTAAAGCTGCGGATACAACTCAGACTGATAGCGAAGCGACATCAGAGAGAGAAAACGGCCCTTCCGAGTGCAGTGTACCTTTCAATCCATTAACTTTGAACGAAGGGGAGGTAGTCGTCTTATATGTGACGTCTGTGCAGCTCCTCGGTGCCAACGTCCTCCCTAGTCCTGCAATACTTTGGTCAGGCAGTACCCGTGCCGCACAGCGAGCGCGCTTGGTCCGAACTGCCCGACAATTATTGTTTAGGCAGCTAAGGGAGCAACGTTGACGCACGAAGAGCGTGTTGACACGGAGGAGCTGCAGAGACGTTCGACCGATGACATCATGTCTTGATTACTTACTGTGAGGATCGCTGACTCGGTAAACCAGCCGCCGGGTTGTATTTCAGTTAAGTCATGGCCGAGAGACGGAGGACAACGAAAAGGAGAAAGATTGGTTCTTTAACCAAGTTGAAGGAAAGTTCAGGAAATATCGAGAACTTTGGGTGGTTTTTTTCCTACGCAGGTGGTAAACCTATTAAATCACCTCACTTCTTTAAAAAAAAAAGGAAAACCGCTGAGAGTACAAACAAAAAATATCTTCGAAACATTTTCCCCGTCGACTGAGTCTGTCGCGGATTGATAATCCGGGATGAGAGGAGGCTTCGGCCTCAATCAATGGATCAACCTGCTAGACACAAAACTCCATTAGGGAAGAGAAAAGTTCACCCGGACTTTGCACTGTACTTCAGGTGCGATAATAACTAGCTTCCGACAAAGGAGGGCGCTGTCGTGACCCCCAATATCAATATCCCGATTGCACTTTTTAGAGCAAAACTCGATCGAGTTAATTACTGGAATCGATCAAAACGCTGCCACTCTCGGGTGCTGCAATGGCATGTGGGCTTTCTGACAGATGGCTGTAGACACTGACATCATCAGATGCATACAAGTGAGCATGCTAATACTATTATGCACGAACGTCCTTTCATTTTCATTAAAGGGATAGCACAACATTGGTCGAGGTCCAAGATTAGCATCCATACGTTGTCTGATCCAACATATCCATGTAATAGCACACCTGTGAAAATGTTCAGCTCAATCCGCCAACCGAGAAAATAGTAAAAACCGCTTCATTTGTTTCGCACAAAATATTGCAGCATTCAACGAATATTGTTCCAAAAAAACGTTTAGGTTTC
>OX465108.1:20862939-20882984 GCA_949987565.1 Luidia sarsii | reverse complement strand
GTTCAGCGGCAGTGGTGTGCGATTCGGGAGGGACAGCCAAAATATTCCAATATTCACCCGCTTGACTCGCCTGTCATTTACCGGGGTTCCGCGGCGGTGCCAAAAATATCTCTCTCTCTCTCGCTCTCTCGATCGCGGGAGAACGGGCCGGGCGTTTGTCGGTCCGGCGGTTCCACGAAAATACCGACCGGCAATCAGTTGCGCTGTACCCACAGCAACGCCCCCTTTTTTTTTGGGGGGGGCGTGCTCTGACATGCACCCGCCTGACCCAAATAGTTGGATTTGAAATCTGTGCATGTTAGTGGCAATATTGCCGTGGGTTCATGAAGATGTGATGTCTTGAATACTTGCTCCCCTTTGACATGCCGACTGCTCATAGAGATACCTGGCAAGATGGTGAGGTACGGTAAGGTATTGACTCAAAAAGTGTTTTGGTGGGATATTCCTCATGTCGTTGTGCCGGGTCAAAATTGTACTCCTTGTACTCCTTGGTCACATCCTGAGAACGGGATGGTTTGGAAAAGCTTGCTGTGACAGATATCATGGAGAGAAAGAGAAGGATGGTTGGATTGAATGTCTAGCCTTAACGATCGGTTCCAAGAAAAAGTAGATAGGCATCGGACAGTTTTGAACTGCTTAAGGAACTAAACCGAAGTCAGTTTGTGACATGACTTTATCGCCAACGTTCAGAGATAGTTCACCTAGGGTGAGGGACAGAGAGGAGACGGAGAGGTGGAGAGAGAGTGGGGAGAGGGGGAGGAAGAGACAGAAGGGAGGGAGAGACAGAGGGAAGAAGGGAGGGAAGAGAGGGGGAGAAGCAGAGAGAGGCGGAGAGAGGGGGTGATGGAGAGAGGGAAAGAGAGAGGAGAGGGAAAGAGAGGTGGAGAGAATGGGGAGAAAGAGGAGAGAGTGGAGAGAGAGAGACTAGAGGGAGAGAGAGAGGGGGGAAGGGAGGTGGAGAGAATGGGGAGAAAGAGGAGAGAGTGGAGGGAGAGAGACTAGAGGGAGAGATATGGGAAAGGAAGGGGAAGAGAGAAGATGGTGAGAGAAACGGGAGAAGGGGAAGAGGGAGAGAGGGTGATATAGGGGAGAAGGGGAGAGAGAGGGGTATAGGGAGAGGGAAGGAGAGAGGGGAGAGACAGGAGAGAGAGAAATAGGGAGAAAGAGGGCATGAGAGCGGAGGGAGGGGTAGAGAGAGAGAACGAGGGAGAGAGGGGAGGGTGTGAGAGAGGATGAATGTTTTGAGTTTTGGACCGACTCGTTTAATTCCAATTACAGAATATCTATCAGACAACTGGGATGAAGAGCCTTCATTTGCACGCAGTTCATATCAGACCAAGTGCTTTGTTGCCTGCCGTTTCAAAAAATAGACCAACGGTCAGATCGAGACGGGGTGCCAGAGAGTCCAGGCGATCGCCCGGCATGTACAACAATGTAGCGGTGTAGCAATTTTTTTTTTTGAAAGACGCGAATATCCGCTTCCCTGGCTGCATAAATCAGTCACAAGTTCACAAGCACATCCCGAGCACTTATCGCGTCGTTATATACCGAGCGTGCGTCTTGCTCTCCCCCACCCCTATACCGAGCGTGCGTGTAAACACGCGGCCTTCCCTGGCCTGCGGTATACTCCGCCTATAATTCGCCCTCCATGTTCTCCTCGAGACACCCCCAAGCCGGATTCCACGGTTTCCTTCAGTCCGACCCCTAGTATCCTTCCAGCAACAAAAGAAATGCGTGCAAGCAAACGCTCCCGTGTGACGATGCATCACGTGCGTATTATACGACGCCCCAGAAAGTCCCATGTGGACATTCGTGGCGTCGTCAACTCTACGCGATGGGACCGAACGGAATCGATCCTATACCTCACAGCCACCAAACCCAGTATTTTTATTCGGCCAAAATATGATTGAGGGGGGACGGGGTGGCACACCACGCCCCCTCCCCCACCCCCTTAAAGGGATAGCACAACATTGGTTCGAGGTCAAAGAATATCATCCATACGTCGTCTGATCCAACATATCCATGAAATAGCACGAGTCTTGTAAAGTTAGTGAAAAACCGCTTCATTTGTTTAGCGAGAATGCAGTATTTAACCAATTGTTCCGAAAGAAATTGTTTAGATCTCTGAACTTGAAGGGTGAGACGTAAACTATTTTGTTTACTCTTTTCTCCCAAAATACAACATTTTAGGCAGAAATATTTCAGTGCGAGGTTTCTACTATAGCCATCTTAAAACTGCATAGGTTTCATGTAAATCTGTGATCATTTTGGGGGGTTTTTTTTTTCGATCTTACCAATGTTGTGTAGGGGTTTTAATGCGAGCTATCCCCTCCCAGATAAAGTAGCTACCGAGATTTACACAGCCAACCCGGTGCACCGCGGTCCGACACTGGAACACTCGTCTCACCTGACCGCCCTCGGAGAATCAGCAGGCTGTGTGGTTTTTTTTTTTTTTCCTAGGTAGGCCTTCCCCGCTCGACACCCTGCAGCTACGCTCGGCTGCGCCTTGTCTTATTAAAAAAAACAAAATCCCACCCAAACATCGAATTAACACCTCACGGAGCGAAAACAACTTAAGCAAGCGGTACGAGGGAGCACGGAGGAAACTGGCCAGCCTACGCGGGTTGGTGCCGCGCCGTGTAGGGCCGGCGATCCGAGCCGACCACGGTGGCGCCAAACCAATGTCTTCATCCTGACAGCGTTCGTTGGTGGCGTTTGTGTGAAATTCAATTACGACTCGCGGCGAGATTTCTGTCCCCGTCTCAAGGACGAAGCGGTCGCGGTGGTGGCTGATCATTTTTTTTTTGGTACGCGGTCGAAGCGAAGGGCGCCCCCAGGGTGGTACTTGGTCGACAGAGGGCGCTGTGTGTGCCAACCATAATATTATAGGCCGTTTTCGAAATAAAGGCTTAGGCTCAGGCTCAGGCTTAGGCTTCGGTCATTTTTATCCTCCAGTTACCGGTTTTCGACGATATAAGGCCTTTTCTTGCTGACCAATGTGAACGAAAGCTGACCAATGTGAACGAAAGTATCACACTAAAGAAGCTCTCAGTCACTTTGTCCACACCACAGACTATTAGAATAATCATGGAGATTGTTGATCAAGCCTGTCACTTCCGTAAGATTACCCGGTTTTGTTGATGTCCACTGCGCACCGCGCAGTAAGCATCGTGACCTATTTTCGACGGTGGTGTTTAGTAAGGTGTCCCAGTGTAGCCAAACGCAAAATAAATACTTAAAAAAACTTAAATGCTGTGTGGCACTGTAAAATTCTTTCCTGTATTTTTTTTTTTTCATCTTTCGGGGGGGGGGGGGTTCGACACTGTTTCTAACACTTTCCTCAAAACATTCATAATTTATGCTTAAAACTTATTGGTTTGCATTAATTTTGTCCCATTGCCCTGATCCACTTTGAGATGGGGAAGTTGGATTGACTTTTTTATCACCTATCAACTCCTTTCCCTTCATGCTACCCTCTCCTTTCCCATCCTTTTCCAAATCATCAAAACTGTCCTAATAATAATAAGGAAATAAATTTAATCACCAAAATGAATAATTAAAATTGAGAATAATTTTCTTTAAATGCGAAAAGAAGTTCATTTAACTGGAAGATATATTTGAACTTTTTGAATTTGAATCTTCAGGTAAACCATACAGATGAAATATGGTTGGGCGGTATCCATGAGTGACACACGCAGCATATCTCATCCTTGTTAATTTCCACATCAGAAGATACATCGAGGCAGGATGTGATAGTTCGGCTTGGTCCAAGCTAATTGTGATTCAGCCATGGAAGCAGATTCTGTTTTCTTTGCCCTTTTGGTGGGGTTGTATATTTTATCTGGTTGATGTCTTCTTCTGTGACGTTTAAAAAAAATCCACAATCCTCTTTCTCACTGCTTCTTCAGTTATGACCTTTCCCAATGTTACTCAAGAGACACATTTCCTCTTTCTTGGTACTTTCTCTAGCTTCCCTTTTTTGGCCATGTTACTTTATGCCTTTAAAAATTAATAATAATAAAGAATTTTAAAAAATTATATAAACGAGACGCCCTTTACGAGCCTCCATACTTTTTACCCTGAACGGACTGCCTCAAGTTGCGTGATATATTTTTTTTCTACGTATGTTGGGGTTTGTTATGGTACACTCAGATTTTTGTTAGGACCAATAATAAAGAAAACTGGAGCTACAAAGCAACTGCCAATTTTGTACCTAGGAAAATAGACCCCAAAAGAGCAACTTTTTGAATTACACGAGTTTGGCCTACCGGAAGAGCCTTAACTTTCCACATTTTTGGTGACAGACAAAAGCAGGAAACAAACCGGAAGATACGAAGTCTGAGATCGTTATAGGGAGTTGTTTTAATCGTGCGATGTGAGTTAGAAGGCCAAGCGTCGAAAACGCTAAACGTCGAAAACTGTGCCCCCACGATATACTACTCGTTATAATGTCACAGGCATCTAGAAACAAGCGTTTGGCCCCAGTTTCTTGGTGAATACTCTGCATCTATCAAGCCAACAAACCTTCAAATTTGGCAACAAACCACAAGCTGGATTTTCAGGTTTTGTCAGACGGACACGTAGCCTAAGCCCGAGCCTGATCCATGGATTGGTAAAAGGCCTAAGGTGCCAACCAGCCTGTGTAGATGCTAATTCTGTCCGACGCTAAATGTGTACGGGGGACATAACTCAAAGTGTCTCCCAGACAGACTTATCTAGGTTAATGTGTTCCCTAATGGACAAATGTACATGGCTACGGCCAGGTAAAAATGTGTCCAGGCAGATTTAACCTTCACACCGGCATTTAAATCAAGTATGACAAAGATTCAGTTTCACTTTACTTTCCCGTTAAAAGATTGCCAAAAAGCACTTTTCGACGTGACTGATTCGAAGAAACATTCAATCATTATAAGATATTCCTGTTGGCTAATGCGTTTGCAGCCATGATGGAACCATGGCTATGGATGTTACTGACTGTAAGATCGCATTGCGCCCTCTACGTTGACAACACTCTTGCAAGAAAAAGTGCAAATGAAAAAAACGCCGTTAAACATCTGGTTTATAGACAGTTAACTAGGGCCTACCACCCAACCACTGTCTAGTAAACAATCTTTAACTGACGAGATTCGTCTCAGTAACCTACGGTTACCTTTCAACTTATCATTAATAACAAAACATACCCGTACCCGTATCCGTAGACTCTACCATCTTTGTAACCAATAAACTCCGCGGTTTTTACTCATAAATAATTATAGGTAGGTTACCGACTTGCTAACTATATAACATGTTACAAATGCGTGTAACGAGCTACCGAAACGACACTGGTAAAAAGATAACAAAGGACATTTATATTTCGAAAAACTTATATGGATATACCACAAAAACCATGCAAAATACTAGAAATAGGCCTACTTCAAATTGTTCTAAAATTGCCTTTAACTTGCATGGAGTCAAATAATGGTGCTGGGCCCTATGCCATTAATGGCTTTATAAGTTGTTAAAATAATTTTAAATGATTTTATTTGCTGAATGGATAACCAATATTTTTTTCTGTTTCCGATGTTCTATCCCTTTCTACGTATCTGTTAGCCTGGCTTTTTAACTTGTTTAAAGGCCCAATACAACATTGGGAAGATCGGAAAACATCGATGTCCACAGATTTCCTTCGAATTTACACAGTTTGTAGATGGTCATGATAGAATCCTCATGTTGAAATCTTACGGTCTGGGATGCTGTACTTCTCGAGAAATCTTCACTCAAACATCAACAAATAGTTTATCACTCGCGAGTCATAAACTGTTTCTTACACTACAGAACGGTACAAAAACAGGGACTGTTTTTTACCTGTTTCTACTTTCTCAGATCACCATTTGAGCTAAAACCTTCGCCGGATTGCTTTTTAAGGATGTTTAATGGTTTAACACACAAACTGTGGTAATCTTTTAACCTTTACCAAATGTTGTATTGGGCCTTTAAAATAATGTAATGTAATCGTGTTTGTCTTTTAGTAATAGTGATTAGCTCCACTTTTTTAGCTCCTGTCATCTTGTCTTGAATTGTATATGTTTTATCTTGTCCGGTGCGATGATGACGAATAAAATAATGATAATAACGAATACATTGAGTAAAGAAGACTATCTTATAAATTATACAAAGAGGGGGATTGTTCCGTATTGTAGGAGCAGCGTTTACAAACGCCCGATCACCGAGGGAATAGGCTTTGATGTTCTTCAAGGGTAAGCCAACAATGTGTGGTCTTAGAAACTCTTTTGGTAATTTTAGTCAGTAAGCAGTTTGCAACATTTTTGTATATCGTCTTAGAAACTCCTGACACAATAGGTTGCTTAGTTTAGAGAACGATTTCCTGGTTATTAGCTCCTGAAAGTAGATTGGTGCTGTGCCATTAATGGCTTGGTAAGTTTATCAGATATGAGTGTACTGGGCATAGAGTCCCTTGGAAAATGTGGATGAAGCGTCTTTGGACTATTCAACCACATGGTCTCAACATCCAGGAGGGTAATGACTAACACCATGCAGCTTTCTGATAATCCTTCTTTTGTGTTCACTCCTTCACACTTCTGTCTTTGATCTTTCCCCCTCTTCTCACTAATCCCTACCCTACTCCTTGCCCTTCCCTTTGATCTCACCCTACCAGCTTTACTCTTTGTCCTTTGTTTCTCATCCGTGTCCTATTACTCTCTTCCCCCTTCCTTCGTGTACATGTATCTGTTTTACTGCCTTTGAGAAAGGTCTTGCTAGGATCGAAACGTCAGGCCCACTAAATTGGCTTTATAAGTTGTTAAAAGATTTTGAAATGCTCTTCTTTGTCGGGTGGGTAACCCATGTAAATTGTGTAACAAGTGGACTGCATTATTTTATTTTAGAACATCGAGAGAAGTTACAGATTAACATTACAGCACAGGCATCCCGAACCCTTAGCAATGTGTAAAGTGTCAAGCAAGCAAACCAAAGAATAAGCTCTTAAAATTTAGTGGGCCTGACGTTTCGATCCTAGCAGGACCTTTCTCAAAGGCAGAGTGAAAAAATAAGCTGTTACAATAATCGAAACTGCTATAGTCACGAAGGCATGAATATGTTGTTGTTTTTTGGTTAAACAGGTAGTCATAATGCATTCTTACAAACTTCAATCAAACTTCAATTCAAACAAACTTCAATCAAAATTGCAAGCGTGAACCAAACCAAATGCTTAATAAATTCCCTACTGAGGTGGAGGGTGATATTTGTCACTGGTAACCTTCGACTGTATAATTATCTCACTAGCTGCCAGCCTGTAGCTTGACGTCCAGCCTGGATATAGGTGGAGGGCTTGCGGTGACACGATGTAGCGCTTCTCTTTCAAGGACTGTGGCTCTGAAAAGACCCGGGTAACTCAACGTTTCGGATCTGAGTGTGTACTCTCCCGAAGACGGGCAGAGTACACGCTATCCGAAACGTTGAGTCAACGGCTCTTCTCAGAGCCACACTCCTTGAAATAGAAGTGCTATCACCGCAGACCTTTCACTTAGTATCTCCACCACGCAAACCTTCAAGTTAAGAACCGATTTCTTACAGATGGGAGTAGATCTATATACCTTACTCCAACCTATTCCTCCATGCTCCAACCATCTGTCTATCATTGGCTTCCGTGCACATCTGACAGCGTCTCACCTGGCCCACACTGGACGGGTTTCTAGCTCGGTATCCCAGCATACCATTTCGACAATCGAGACATTTAGCCGGCATCAAAGTAGACTACGAGTTGGACCGACAAAGGCACGACCCGTTCTCGTCAGCACGCAGTTCTGACCAAATCGACAGGACCGTAAACATTCAGCCACCGTTTCGATTTGAACGTTTTACAGTTGTCGAGCTGTCTTCTCAATTTGACGTCGCACAAAGCTGATATTTTTTTAGAAGAGATGAAAGGAGTTCTACACAAGAACCGTAGAGTAACTGTTGCGATAGCTGTGTGCAAGCGCGGGGGAGAATGCGATTAAGGTATGTTTCGGCTACACAAAAAAGAATGGAAGGGGGATTAGCGTGCCGCAGTCTATAGGTCCGAAAGTGCATGAGTGCGCCCGACGAAAGGTTATTACAGGTAATTTAGTTTCGCAGGCGAGGAACTACCTGTGACGAGAGACTATAACCCAGCAAAAGGGCAGAGTTATGCAACCAAACATGAAGACGGTCTTGCACATACACGTACACCCCCCCCCCCCTACACACACACACACACAGAAAAAGGGTGTCTTCAGAAATAGCTGTGAAATTTGACGCGATTTAGCCCGATCCGACGGGGCAATAATGGAGCCATTTTTGGCCCATTATGCCGGCGCTTTGTTGATCTTGGCCTAATCCACAAGAACAACTTTACACGTAAAGCGGCATCGATTACCTGTCAGCTCGCGATCAATTTCCCGGCCGTCTCTCAGACAGGATCTCTAACCTCCCCCTGTCCGTTCCACGCACTCCCAACCCCCACCCCCTCCACCTCCCCCCTCGCCGTCACATCGAATTTCTCTTGATTCATCGGTCTCCCCCCTCGTCTCTTCCAGTGTCTTTGCACCCCCAAATCCCCCCTCTCCCCTCTCCGATCCCACCTCCCCCCTTGGAACAAAAAAAAACAGGGCCAGGCGCGATGGGAAGGCCAAACAGAAGTCCGTCAAAAAGTTAGGCCTACTTCGCACCTTCTCGGAAGGGAGGGAGGTTACAGACTATGCAAGGGGAATCAACTCAACCGTCCACAGCAGCCTTGTGAGACCCCTTTTTTCCGAGAGGTGAAGAGAGAGAGGGGTGGGGAGTTGGACAGTAGATCTAAGAGTACCCACTAATCGATGAGATTATTGTGCATCAAAGTGGTCCACTTGTCTCATCTTTTGATCCCCCCCCCAAAAAAAAAAAATCCAGCTTCACCCCTTACCCCTTCATTGAAAAAAAAGAGAGCCCCCTTTAAACAACACCATGAATCCAGCTTAACGATGTTGCAAAGGATCTTCCAGGTTCGTAAGCAAACACAACTAAGCAGGGCCTAGGCTGTCTCAAATCTCCCAAACACTCACACACACACACTCTCTGTTAGTCACCAACTGGGCAGTCAGTATCACCCGTCGGTTCATCTCTGAATGGGGTATGGCCGAAGCGGGGCACCTCCTCTCCTCCCCCCCCCCCACTCCATCACACCCCCCACCGCCACCTCTCACCCCCAAAACAAATAAGCTCATTTATTACGGCAGACCCGTTTGACCGGGATTAGACTGCGTAATGGGAATTTCTCTCGGCCGAGCGAAGCCGATGAAAGGCCAGTGTCCAAGGCGCTACACCTTGCCGTGTGCCCGTCACAAAAGCGAAGCACTTTGGTCGAGAGTCGGCCGCCGATCAATAATGTAACCTGCGTTTACACTCCCGGCCTTAAAGACCCTACGCAGAGAGAAAAGGAAAAAAAAAACTACCAAAAACCCGATCGGCACGAACCAGCCCCGCCACGCGGTCTGCCCTGCGTAGAAGTGCAGTGAACTCAACAAATAGAAATCTTCAGTCTTCAGACAAAAAAAGGTACATTCTGGTGCAGAATTCATGAATGCTTCATAATCAAACGTTCAAGATGGCCAATCGATATAAGGATGTGTCATTCATCAGATTGTCGTGTCGCATTCATTCTTGTATTCCAACATCTTAAAGACTTCCTATGCTTACCCAGTGTAAGCGTAAAAGACACTTTTGTTTTACAAGGGCAATATCCTGAATGTCTTTCATATTCGTTTCTATGAGAGCGAACGAATGATTAAATTAACACGTAGGGCTTTAAAGCCCTACACAACATTGGAAAGATCGAAAAACAGAAAAGTTGACGGATTTATATGAAACTTATACAGTTTGAAGATGGTTATAGTAGAAACCTCTCACTGAAATATTTCTGCCTAAAGTGTAGTATTTTGGGAGAAAATAGTAAAAGAAATCGTTAACGTCTCACCGAGATCTCAACTATTTTTTTCGAAACAGTACGGCGTTGAATGCTGCATTTTCGCGAAACAAATGAAGCGGTTTCGATTTTCTCGACACTCGGTTGGCGGATTGAAGTGGAATTTTTACAGGTGTGCTATTTCACGCACATGTTGAATCAGACAACGTATGGATGCTATTCTTTGACCTCGACCAATGTTGTGTAGGGGCTTTAAAGAAGGGTCTAGCCGTATTAAGCAAATGGGTGTCGTCCTCAGAAAAAAAGGGGCACATTCTAGTGCAGAACTCATGGATGTTAAATAATCAAAGAGTGAAGATGGTTAATCGATATAAGCAAGTGTCATTCATCGGGTCGTTACGACACATTCATTCTTCGTCTTCTTGCCCGACACAAGCGTAAACGACAAGGCCAGATTAGTTTGGGTGGTTTTTTTCTACAAGGGCAATATCCCGGATGCCTGTCATATTCGTTCCCGTGTGAACGCACGGATGATGCAAATGAAATCATTGGGCTTTAAAAAAATACAATATCCTGGGTTTATTATACTCATTCCCATTTGAACGCACGGAAGATGCAAATAAAGATATCGGGATTTAAAATAAAGTCCTGTATTTTTGAGAATGTTCTTACCTTAAAATTTAGTGGGCCTGACGTTTCGATCCTAGCAGGACCTTTCTCGAAGGCCCTCTGCCTTTGAGAAAGGTCCTGCTAGGATCGAAACGTCAGGCCCACTAAATTTTAAGATTTACATTTTGGTAATTTTAGTCAGTAAGCAGTTTGCAACATTTCTGTATATCACCTAAAGTTCCTAGCTGTTTCTACCTCCAGGGCATGCACCTATACTGGGGTGAAAACGTCAGCCCCTGTACAGATAAATACCCTTAACAGAGTCCATTTTATGTCTTCCAAAATAAATTCCAACGCCAGATTCCGAGAGGAGTGTTCCGGCTTATCCCGGCAAACTTTTTACGAGCTTCAGCGCGGCTCATCTGGGGCCTTCAGTCGGATGGAAATGTGAGGCAAAAAGTCGGGGGAGGGGAGACAGGAAGAACCAAGCATTGTGTCTTCTTCTCTCTTTTTTTTACGAGGACTGCCACAGAGGACGATGCCTCCGATCGGCACTCTCTCGGGGTTTGGTGGCGGGGACAGGACGGCGGGGGGAGGGAGGAGGGAAGGGGAGGGGAGGGGGAGAGAAAGTCAGCCAAGCACGATTAAACGGTTGCCGGCATTGTGCCGGGAGAAGAACCGGCCGAACCGATCGAACAATCACACGCCCGCGCTGACCCCTTTTTTTCTCCCCAGTTGGCCCTTTTATTCTACCCCCCCCCCGGCCAGCCGAAAGAAAAACAGAGAAGAAGAAGATCCTTCGACCCCTTTTTTTTCCCCCGGCTCCGTCTCTCCAGAGAGCAAGTTGGGCTCGGCGGCCGAAACGGATCGTGGCTTGAGCCGGCCTCAAAAGAAAAAAGATACTCTCCCTGGAGTCATCAATATTTGCTCTCTCTTCTCCTTCTCCTTCGGTCTTCTCCTCGGTAGTCAATAGCCTGTCGTCTCCTTCACTCCCCGGAAATGTCTTTGAAAAAGGCAGAGGTACATAAGGGGGGCAGTATCCCGCTAATTCCTTTGTTGCTAAACGCTTCTCAAAACCCTAAAACCAAAATACCCCCCATCTATCTCGTCGGGGCCGTCTCGGTCATTTTTTTTTCCTGCTGTCCCGTCAGCTCATCGCGATCTTACTTTCTTTGTTCGTTCGACTGATCGGTTCGGTTTAACTTCCCCCGGTCACTTTTACTGGGTTGAGGTTTGCCGGTAAAAAAAGTAACCAAATTCGGCTCGGTTGACGTAACCGCGAGAAGAGTTAACTGGGCCCTTTCCACTGGACTTGAAATGGGAAGAGTATAAGACCACCGCACACGAGAGCTATCTGCTGAGCAAAAATTTTCCCGTGGCCGTTAGATCAGCACATAGCTCACCGCGCGCTGAACGTTTAGTGAGATTTCTGCCTCAACAGGCCGTGAGACCAATATCTATCCTGTTTGATTTTTTTTCGTCTCTCGTGGATGAAAACTCATCGTGTGCGGCGACTTGAGCTACGTGCTGAGCAAAACATATATTTTCTGTAAGCCATCACGTGAACAGAGCGTGCGCTTTCATTGGCCAGTTGTTATCTTTTGCTCAGCACATAGCTCAAGTCGCCGCACACGACGAGTTTTCATCCACGAGAGGCGAACAAAATCAAACAGGATAGATATTGGTCTCACGGCCTGTTGAGGCAAAAATCTCACTAAAAGTTCAGCGCGCACACTGTAAAAACGGTGCTCACATCATGCACATGGATGAAGTATGTTGAGGCACATGGTGCACGATACATGAGCACGAAGTGATGCTCACTTTCACTTCATGTGCTTGAGGTACAGTAAATAGGGAGATGTTCTTGTGCATGAAGCACTTCATGCAACTCATCCGACTTTTGCTCAAGTGATTACAATGCCACATGTGCTTGAGCCACAGTATTTCATGTGCATGAAGTACAGTAGGTGCCTCAAGTGTTCATGATTCTGGGACAAATATGTACCATTGCAGAAGTGCATGAGGTGCAGTTTGTTATTACAGTGCACGGTGAGCTACGTGCCGAGCTAACGACCTCTAGAGAATTTTTGCTCAGCAGATAGCTCTCGTGTGCATGCGGCGGCCTTAAACATCGCCTCGGTTGCTTTGACCCAAATAAGTCCAGTGTGTAAACGCGGCTTTATTAGAGTCGCCCCGATAGGGATTTACATTGAGTTAATTCTCCACGCACTGAAGGAGACCACACACTCCGCCGTCACGAGAGATATAACAGGACCGACATATGACGCCTAACCACCGTCGTTCCGCCATGCTGGTACCCCGTAAATTGTATGGGCACTATACAAGGACGTGTTTTGTAAACCGGCGTAGGTTAGGCTTACGGCGCTACAGTTAGGGTTATGGTTACGGATAGAGTTAGAGTTCGGGTTGGGTTAGCGTTACTGATAGAGTAAGGATTAGGATTAGGGTTAGGTTCAGGATTAGGGTTGTTAGGGTTAGCATAAGGATAAGGGTTAGGGTTGTTTCGTGCTTGTGCCTGTAACTACCTGAGAAATGAATGAATGAATGAATGAATGAATGTGGGAGGCCTCAGCAAAACCTGGCTTCGCGCATGCGCACTTATAGCTTACCCACGGTGGTTAAGTGTCATACGTCATGACGCATATTATATGTCTCGTCACGGTTACAGTCGACCTTCTGAAGTCCACCACACTATGTGATAACGCTGCGTGTGTTCCCCGAACCGCTGCAGTCAGGTTTACAATTATTATTCAAGTCCAATCACAGTTTACTTCGCCATTTTTCTTTCTTCAAAAATTATCAAAGATTCTTACGAATGATACCGAGGTCTCACCCTGAGTTTCTGCATACTATATGAGTCTTGCAGCGGGTTACAAGTCAGACTAGCGAAACATGATTTTGGATATTAACGATCAAAGGTACACCATGTAAATACAGTAGTGAGAGCACCCATACTTGTATTCTTGTGGAGACATTGCTTTGTTCTCGTGCACTACACAACCGGTATGAGAAACGATGTTTTAAAAATGCTCCCGTTTCAACCACATTCTCTTTCCACGGAAGAAATTTATACCCAACACTTTGCAACAATTTCTAACCGTCTCAAATTTCCCGTATTTGAGTTATTCCCAAATACCAGTTTCGTGAAAACCTCGTGGAGACCTACTGGTATACACCTTTACAATTTCCTTGTAGGCGGAGACCTATTCAACCTATTGGACTACGGGTCTCCAAAAGGCACAACATTCGCGCCCGCGTTCTACAGCGACCAACAGATGATTTGTTTTTGTCCCCGAACTAAAACCAAATAGCATCACACGTTGGGTAACGGTTAGAGACTGTTGGTTCTCCGCAAAGCATCGACCAATAGTTGTTCCAACACTCCATCACGCTCCCAGTATCGCGCCGAATACAAATCTGTGTGCATAACTGTTCTGTTCAAATTTGAACGCCACACCGGGCGGTATGTTTCATGACTGTACTGTACAGCTACAATGAAGACGCCCCCCCCCCATGTAAGGTTCGTTGTACAAACTCCTTAGAACGCCTTAGCACGTGCTGGTTAATGTAACCTTTGTCGTCTGGTGGGCAGCATTTTCTCGTTTATTTTGGAAGTCGCACAAGTGAAAGAGAAAAAGGGTTACACGTTTACCCTCGGAGAAGGAAGTCACGATTTAGGACTGAAAGGGAGAACATACTGTGCTCGTGAATGGAAAGAAAGAGTGCGCGAAGTTTGCTCGACCTAATGAGGGGACATGTTTGTTGTTGTGCATTGGAGAAAGCGTAAGTCCCGTCTCTCTCCGACCTCAGGGAAAAAAGGATACAGATCATTTGGTTAAAGTGCTGTATCTGCAGAGCTATCGCTAATAAGTGACTCCGTGGTGTTTTGTTGCATCTGTGGGTTGTCGTGGAACGCATGGGGTTGAGATATGGGGTTGCTCTATGCGTGTCCTGTGTTACCCAATCCCTCGGCCTTGCAACATGCTAAGATCGAAACGTCAGACCCTCGAAATTCGTATTTGAAAAAAATGGCAGCAGCTCTGTGGTCAACCACTAGACACCGACTGCCTATACGTATCTGACCTTCGAAATGATCTCCGAACCACGGACACTCTTGAGACATTGAAATCAAACTTGAAAACACTTCTAATAAATTATGCAAAACTGTTGCAAACTGCTTACTGACTAAAATAACCAAAGGTGAATAACAAAAATTTCGATCCTAACAGGACCTTTCTCAAAGGCATTGATAAAGGTCCTACAAGGATCGAAACGTCAGGCCTTTAGGAAAGGTCCTGCTAGGATCAAAACGTCAGGCACTCCTAATTTCTGAAAACACTTCTGTTCAATCGTTCTTATATTGGTACATGTAGTTTATGAGTAATACCAAATTAATTTCACTGGATTTTTTTAGGCACCACGGATTATACTTCTAGATAGAGGGCGCTCTATAAGTATTGGTTAATTAATATTAGTGGTGTCGTTATTAGTGATTAAGTTGGCTAGTTGGCTCTCCGTCAGGGATGCGGTCATTAATTGTCTTGTCGGTCTTTCTTTACTCATTATTGTATTCTCAGAAGTTAGACTCAGAGGGCCTGAAGTTTCGATCCTAGCAGGACCTTTCATTCTTTGCCTTGGATCGAAACGTCAGGCCCTCTAACTTTTGGGATTCGTGTATGGCAGGTCATTTTACTCAGTGAACAGTTTTTGTGTTAACAACTTATTGTATTCCACATTCCATTATTCTGCCCTACGGTATCTATTCTTACGGTATTCGTCTTGCATTTGCCCCCCCCCCCCCCACTGCGAAATAATACGAGCCACGAATGTGACCGTGAAAACGACAAAGTACAACGACAGCTCTCCAAATAATTATTTAAACACAAAAAACATCCCTTCCCCCAGCGCCCGGTTTTGAAAACAAAAAACGCCGAACTGATGACTTGTCAATACAGACCATTAGACAACAAGTTTGCGCAGCGGTCCAGCCCCCCGCGGTAACCGCAACTCAATTTATCTTCGGTAAACACTCTACCCCGGGGGTTATTATGTCAACGACAAATTAGAGTTTGTTTGTTGATACACTTATCTGCACGGAGCGTCTTTCAGAGAACTGTGGCTCTGTTCTTCTCCCGCCGGTTTTTTTTTTTTTTGGTCTTTCTCTCTTTCTTACTGTTTTTTTTTTGTGTTCGGTCGGTGAATTGCGGCCTGGCTTTTGGGGGTAACTGGCAGATGGAATCCATTGTGTTGCCTACCTTCCAGCCCTCATACCCATCTCCTTTGAACTCGCCTCGGCACTACTCTGTCTTCCGTCACCGAGCCGCCCTAACCACCATAGCACGTACGCCCGCACACACACACACACACGCACGCACAAACCCAGGTGAGGATCATCGAAGCCAGTCGGTCAACTTGCGGGTAAACAGGGCAAGAATCAAGGGGGTGGGTGGATGAGAGAGAGATAGATAGAGAGAGTGGGGGATAGAGGAAAATGAGAGAGAGAGAGGGGGAGATGGGGAGAGAAGAGAGCGAGAGATGACAGAGATGAGGGAGAGGAGAGAGGAGAGATAAAGGAGAGAGGAGATATAGAGGGCAGAGGAGAGAGGGAGATAGAGAGGAGAGAGGAGAGAGGGGGAGATACAGAGGAAAGGGAAGAGAGAGGTGAGAGATGAAAGAGAGGAGAGAGAGGAGAGAGAGGAGATAGAGAGGAGAGAGGAGAGAGGGAGATATAGATGAGAGAGGAGAGAGGGGAGACAGAGAGGAAAGAGAAGAGAGAGTGGGAGAGGAGAGAGAGCAGATGGAGAGGAGACTGAGAGAGGAGAGAGAGGAGAGAGAAGAGAGAGAGGAGAAAGAGGAGAGAGCAGAGTGAGGAGAGAAGATATATATATAGAGAGAGAGAGAGAGATGGGAGAGAGAAGGGAGGGGGTACCCACTTCCTCTCCTCTCCCAGCTGCATCCATCTTACCCTCCACGCTCGCCGGGAGGTCTGAGAGCACCGGAGAAACCAGCTCCCTGCTACCGGGGAGACACTGCCACAAGTCCCGCCTGCCACCCCCTACCCTCCCTCCCCCCCCCCCTCACCTCACCTCATCTCGGCCCTACAGGGATGGGCTACCGCAGTACGAAAATATTTGCCTCCCTGTTTACCCGCTTAAACGGCGGCCGCTTGGGGTTCCTTTTTGTCCTTAAAGTGGTGGCCACCTTTCGGAGAACCCCCATTTTTTTCACCTTAGCGTTTGACAGCCAGAGGGCAGAGGAGGAGGAGGTTAGAAAGGACCCCCCCCCCCCCACGACCCGCCCTGATATTGTCTCTTCCACAGCCGAAGGGGAGACAAAACGGAGATGGACGAAGAGAGAGAGAGTTTGTGGAGCGAGAATTGGACACAGTTTACCCGGACCAGCTACGGGCGAACTCTTTGACTAAACTCGGCCAGAGGCACGTCCGGTTGAAGGAGGAGAGCGCGCACACACAACCAACGCCCCCCCCCCTCCCTTCAACACACACACACACACACACAAACCAGCTACACTGTCCATTTCTTGCCCTATCGATTGAGATTTTATTTAGCCCGCGGCCAGGTTTTTTTTTTCGTTTGGGACGGGCTGGAGATTGCTTTCTTCTCCCCCCTAACCACAGTATAGCTCCATCACAAAAGACCACTTAAGCGAATGGTCCGCGGTAAAGGCGTCGCTTTCCCTAAACGGGACTCACCCGGATGAAAGGAGTCTTGAGGGGAAGCAGAACGTCCCCCTTCCCACTTTTTTTCTTCTCTCTCGCTCTCTCTCTCTCTTTCTCTCTCTCCCTATCTCTCTCTCTCTCTTTCTCTCTCTCTCTCGCTCTCCCTCTCCCCCTCTCTCTCTCACCCCCTCTCTCTCTCTCACCCCCTCTCTCTCTCTCTCTCTCTCTCTCACTCTCACTCTCTCTATCTCCCTCTATCTCCCTCTCTCTCTCTCTCCCTCTATTTCTCTCTCTCGGCCCTCACACGAAGCCATACTCGATTAGTTCCGCTCAAAGTGACGGTCTCTCACAATTATTAACTGACAATCGGAATCTCTTCTTTCGTTTGCTTTCCCTCCAATTGGTGAAAACAATTCTCTTTGTTCGCAAATCTGACGGTCTTCTCGCTGCCCCACGTCAGCCCGTCTCAGTCTTCTCCTCTGTCCGTTGATGCCGGCCCGGTCGTACCTAAGATTGCTGGCAATTGTCCATGACAGGTCGCCGCTCTGAATTATCCGTTAACAGTTCCGAATTGTCCGTACTCATCCGGCATTATCCACACCTATCCGGCATTATCCACACCCATCCGGCATTATCCACACCCATCCGGCATTGTACACAGCTATCCGGCATTATCCACACCCATCCGGCATTATCCACACCTATCCGGCATTGTCCACACCCATCCGGCATTATCCACATCTATCCGGCATTGTCCACACCTATCCGGCATTGTCCACACCCATCCGGCATTATCCACACCTATCCGGCATTGTCCACACCTATCCGGTGCTGTCCACACTCAATCGACACAGCCTCCCTCCCCCAAACGGTACTATACACACAACCGGCACTTTTCACACCAAATCGACACAGTTCCCCACCCAAACCGGCATTGTCCACACAAAAGCCGACACTATCCACACCCGACCGGTCCCGTACTATTCACAACAAACCGGCACTTTCCACACCGAACCGGCACTATCCACTCCAAACCAGCACTATCCTCACAAAACCGGCACTATCCACACCAAACCGGCACTATCCACACCAAACCGGCACTTTCCACACAAACCGGCACTATCCACACCAAACCGGCATTTTCCACACCAAACCGGCACTATCCACACCAAACCAGCACTATCCACACCAAACCGGTACTATCCACACCAAACTGGAACTATCCACACCAAACTGGCACTGTCCACACCAAACTGGCACTATCCACACCAAACCGGCACTATCCGCACCGAACCGGCACTATCCACATCAAACAGGAACTATCCACACCAATACGGCACTATCCACACCAATACGGCACTATCCACACCAAACCGCCACTATCCACATCAAGTCCGCACTATCAACTCGAAACTGGTTCTGCACTTAAAAGTCCGCATGCCGAACCTTGCAGTGGCATCGCCCGCCCTCTGATACTCTCCCGCCAATCAGGGAAATGCTACAGGTTTTTTTTAAATACCGTCCTATCCCATTGGCGATGTGCCGGCACCTTGCCGACCTTTGCTTCTCCCCGTCCGCACTAAAAAAAAAAACCCACCCAACTCCTGCCAATTCGTGCCGGTGCGGATTAAGACGCTTATTTTAATATCTCTTCGGTGCAAAGGAAGAAGGACGTTTTCAACGGGGAAGGAGAGACGACCTAGGGGAACAACCCAGGCCCAACCCCTCCCCGCCAAAAAAAAACAGAGTAAATGTCCTCCCTCTATAGTCAATATTGATTTGATTCTTCAAATGACCACTTCATTGCTCTTTGTGCAACCTAATGAATAGCAAAATCAAGGGACGTTGTTCTTTGTTGTCTGCCCTGAATAGGAGCTGTCTATCTGCAGCAAGGTCAGACGAGGAAGCCGGAGAGAAAGAGAGAGAGCGATAGAGAGAGAGAGAGAAAGATAGAGAAGAGAGTGAGAGTGGTAGAGACATCTAATTCCAAGCACTCCAAATACGCCGCGTGCTAACTACACAGGAACGTGACGTTTCGATCCTATAGCAGGACCTTTCTCTTTGCCTTTGAGAAAGGCCCTGCTATAGGATCGAAACGTCAGGCCCTCTAACTTTTGAGATTGATGTATTGCAGGTCATTTTTACAGTCAGTGAGCAGTTTGCAACAGATTTCTGTATTAACTTCATATACAGGAACGTGTATACGTTCGTCTGCACTAAAGACAATTTTTACCTGACAGCGTCTCGGCGCGATGTCCCGCAAAGAAAACATGTCAGGGATTTCAATAGGTGTCTCGCTGAGGGGTTTTTTCTTCTTCTTTCTTGCTTTCTGTATTTTTCTTTTCTTCTTTCTTTTTGGTCCTACGATATGCCAGAAAGCGATTCCCTGCAAGTTGTCCCGCCCCGTTGGAGCCCTTTCCACTCGTCCTCAATTCCCCGCTGAGTTGACTCGGCCGCGGAGGCGACCAGCTTGCTCGCATTTCTCTTGGGGGGGAGGGGTGGGTGTCGGCCGAGACTGGTCTCCGTAAACAACTGTAGCTGTTGTGTGTGTGTTTTTTCCCCACTCTGTATTAAAGTTACCAGGCATGTCCCTCCGTGCATCGTGCATCCTGTCCGAGGCGTTTTTCGGATTGCATATCGGGGCGTGGCGTTTAGACCATCGTTTCCATATGACGAGACACGAGTCTGTTGCGTCACTGAGGACATTCCCGTGTGCTTAATACCGTTCGGAGTCGATTCGGTTGCTGCCCTTATCCCAAGACGGAAAAAACATTAAAATTATCTCTTCACCTCTCTCTACACCTCTCTCTCTCTCTC
>OX465108.1:20744173-20862739 GCA_949987565.1 Luidia sarsii | reverse complement strand
AGGAGGAAGAAGAAGGGACGGAGGAGGATGAGGGAGAGGAGGATGAGGAAGAGGAGGAAGGAGGAGGAGGGGAAAGTGAGGAGGAGGGTAGGAGGAGGAAGAGGAAGGGACGGAGGAGGATGAGGAAGAGGAGGAAGAGAAGGAGGAGGAGGAGGAGAAGGAAGAGGAGGAGGAAGAGGAGAAGGAGGAAAAGGAGAAGGGGGATAGGGGAGGAGGGACAGGAGGAGGAGAAGAGGGAGAATGAGAAGGGTAGAAGGGGAAGAGGAGGAGGACGGTGAGGAGGAGGAGAAAGAATGGGGAGAAGGAGGAGATGGGGAGGAGGAGGAAGTAGGGGAGGAGAAGGAGGAGGAGGGGAGAAGGGGGAGGAGAAGGAGGCGAAGAAGGAGGAGGAAGAAGGGGAGAAGGAGGAGATGGGGTAGGAGGGGAAGGAGGAGGATGAGTGTGGGCCTTGGAAACAAGTGGGCGGGCACCATTAACCGTCCGAAACAGCCCACGGCTGTTTGCTGACTTCTTGGCTCCGCTGTGAGCAGGCAACGGGAGACCCCAATATTAACCCTCCCCCTTCTCCCCCTCCTCCTCCTCCTCCTCCTCCCTCCTTCCCTCCCTCTCCTGATTGACTTGTTTTTCAGTCCCCCAACCCCCTCTCTCGGATCGACGTGTCTCAATAAAGCGGTGGAAATAGAGCCAATGGAAGAAAGACCGACAACACAGAGCTGACATTCGCCACCGCAAATATTTTGCACCTCGAGGCGGTATCCCATTCTGCGTTTGTCTTCGGGTGAGCGTAATTTTGCGTCCACTCTGCCGGGCCGGGCCGGGGGGATGGATGGTGGTCCGAGGGGAACGGGGACTTGGTATGCCGGCCCGCTCGTAAAGACAATGTCCGGGTCCGGCTGGCCCCAATCCCCACCCCTCCACCGACTGCGCCCAGCGGGCCCACAAAAAAAAGAAGAAGGATGGGGGCCCTGCGGGAGATGACAGAAACTAATGGACTGGACAAAGACCTGCCTTTCAGCCCGTATTTGCGCAGCGTTTTTAAATTCGAACCAATGGGAAGAAAGGCTATGTTTTGGTGCCGGCAGCCCAAGTAATTGGGCGCCTGTATTTGGCTCCCTCGGCGCCCGACGTGTGCTTTCTATTATTTATTTTTCTGTCAAGTTGCTCGCTGACTTCGGCAAAAATATTGTTCTTGCCGGAAATTAGCAATACCTGTCAATCTCTCTTCCCTTTCTTCTTGGGCCGTGTGGGTGGGGTTAGCTTTCTTTTCCTTCTCTTTTATTTCTTCAGGGCGAGGTGAGTTAGGCTTTCCCCATTCAGCTCTGAAAGTTACTTGTTGCGATCAATGACCGGGTACTTCATCGCAGTAATCATTGTCATACGTTGGATTTCCGATACCTGATCATTCACAACGTGAAGTCCCTGTAACCTCCCAAAATTATGAAGTTTACTTAACACAACATTGGTAAGATCGAAAAAACAGAAATGTTCACAGATTTACATGAAACTTATACAGTTTGAAGATTGTTATAGACGAAACCTCGCACTGAAATATTTCTGCCTAAAATGTTGTATTTTGGGAGAAAAGAGTAAAAGAAATCGTTCACGTCTCCCCGAGATCTAAACTATTTTTTGTAAAAGTACGGCGTTGAATGCTGCATTTTCGCGAAACAAATGAAGCAGTTTTCACGATTTTCTCGAGACTCGGTTGGCGGATTGAGCTACAATTTTCACAGGTGTGCTATTTCATGCATATGTTGGATCAGACAACGTATGGATGCTATTCTTTGACCTCGACCAATGTTGTGTAGGGGCTTTAAAAGCCAAGTTTCTCAAACTACGTGTCGTGTATTTTTTTGTCGCGTTTACCATTGCAGCACCAAAGGAAGGCAATGTAGGCTACCTATCGGTATCAGTGCTGTAGGTCTCGAGACAGTCTCGAGATCATTTTTCCGGTCTCGGTCTCGGTCTCGGTCTCGGTCTCGGTCTCGGTCTCGGTCTCGGTCTCGGTCTCGGTCTCGGTCTCGGTCTCGGTCTCGGTCTCGGTCTCGGTCTCGGTCTCGGTCTCGGTCTCGGTCTCGGTCTCGGTCTCGGTCACGGTCACGGTCTCGGTCTCGGTCTCGGTCTCGGTCTCGGTCACGGTCTCGGTCTCGGTCTCGGTCTCGGTCTCGGTCTCGGTCTCGGTCTCGGTCTCGGTCTCGGTCTCGGTCTAGGTCTCGGTCTCGGTCTCGGTCTCGGTCTCGGTCTCGGTCTCGGTCTCGGTCTCGGTCTCGGTCTCGGTCTCGGTCTCGGCCTCGGCCTCGGCCTCGGTCTCGGTCTCGGTCTCGGTCTCGGTCTCGGTCACGGTCTCGGTCTCGGTCTCGGTCTCGGTCTCGGTCTCGGTCTCGGTCTCGATCTCGGTCTCGGTCACGTTCTCGGTCTCGGTCTCGGTCTCGGTCTCGGTCTCGGTCTCGGTCTCGGTCTCGGTCACGGTCTCGGTCTCGGTCTCGGTCTCGGTCTCGGTCTCGGTCACGGTATCGGTCTCGGTCTCGGTCTCGGTCTCGGTCTCGGTCTCGGTCTCGGTCTCGGTCACGGTCTCGGTCTCGGTCTCGGTCTCGGTCTCGGTCTCGGTCTCGGTCTCGGTCTCGGTCTCGGTCACGGTCTCGGTCTCGGTCACGGTCTCGGTCTCGGTCTCGGTCACGGTCTCGGTCTCGGTCACGGTCTCGGTCTCGGTCACGGTCTCGGTCTCGGTCTCGGTCACGGTCTCGGTCTCGGTCTCGGTCTCGGTCTCGGTCTCGGTCTCGGTCTCGGATGCTGTGGTCTCGGCCTCGGTCTAAGTCTCGGACATGAAGATCTCGACTGTACAACACTGCTACCTATACGTTAGGAAACGTGTAAAAAGGTATAGCCTTTGGTTAAATACCAAATAGTGTTACATTCTGAAGATTTCTAAGAATTTGTGTGATCGCACTACAATACCTATAATTTATTGCCACCGCCGTGGTCCCAGGCGCATCATTGTGAATGCTTAATCGACGCCATAGATATCTTTCTTCGGAAATCATTATCCAATCATACGAATTGACAGACCAGCACATCATTTAAATTACTCAGGCGCTTAATCAACCTCTCTCTCTCTCTCTTTACTCCCTTTCCCGTCTGCCCCCAATCAATCAATCCATCCATCAATCAATCAATCAATCAGTCAGTCAGCCAGTCACCTGCCAAAAGCGCCTCCCCCCCCCCCCCGTTTCCGCCCGCACTACACCGCGAAACTCGACCGGGGACATTCCTGGCTCTTCACTATTCTCCGGGCGTCGTTCTCCATGCACAGCGAGCGAGCCGGGGCACCACCGGCTGCCAATTCACTTGTAGAGCCTCCGCCGGCTCTGTTGTGCCGTAGCCAACGAAAGCATGTTTGGACCGGCGAGCAAAGGGGCTTTTTATCGCCCATTAAATTCAAAGGTTTCTTGTTTTCGCTCCGCCGCTAAATAGCGAACTAAAGACATCTCCTCATGTGGTGTCTTGTAAAGGAGGAGGGGGGGGTTGATGATGGTGGTGGTGGGGAGAGGGATTTGATTTTCCAGCCGGTGTAGAGCGGGTGACTGTACGAGTGACGGCCTCGCTGACACGGGTGAGGCTTCGGTATCTTGCTCCTTCGACGAGTTTCGAGCGGGGGTCTTTTTTTTTCTTCTTTTTCGAGGGGCCCGGTGTTTACGTTGGCTGTTAGCGGGTTACCTTTACGGCCTACCCGCCCTCGTCCCCAAAAAACAAAAAACTCAAGCGCTCCACACTCCACGGCAATTTGCCGGGTCGTAGCTGTGTCTTGTTATTCCAGCATTTCACGGGTGATTACGGCGGCCACAAATCCAGCATCGAGTGGCGTAAGAGAAGGGAGTCAAGAATAACAGATGAGCGGGGAGGGGGGAGGGAGTGGGTGAAAAGCGAAATTAATTAAAACGTCATTATTTTCGTCCATTTCAGTCTTTCGACGAGACGCGAAAACGAATTATCGGCCCTTTTCAAAATCACGTCAACTTTGACAGGCGGATTCCGAACACTATTATGGGACATTGAAAGGGTTCTTCTTCTTCGTCTTCGTCTTGTCTACACATGACAAGCCTGTTTGTAAGCATTATTTTGATAAGTGGCGAGCAAATTGCGTTTGAAGGTAATGTATAGGTCCACCTCATTCCCTGCACCCGTACCGTAGCCATTCGTTCGGTGGTGCGTGGTTCAGGATGGCCATGAGATAGACGTCCGTCTATCTCATCCAGCTTACTGTACAGAAATGCCTCCCTTCACAAAGCCAAAGATCTAAAAGGCCCAATATACAACATTGAGAAGATCGGAAAACATCCGATGTCCACAGCTTTCCTTCTAATTTACACAGTTTGTAGACGGTCATGATATAATCCTCATGTTGAAATCTTACGGTCTTGGGGGATGCTGTACTTCTCGAGAAATCTGCACTCAAACATCAACAGAACGGTGCGAAAACCGTGACGGTTAACTTTCTCAGGTTACCATTATTTTAAGCTAAAAACTTCGCAGGATTTCTTTTTGGGAATCTCTAATGGTTTAACACACAAACTGTGGCAATATTTTGACTTTTACCGATGTGTGTTGTATGAGGGTTTTAGCTCAAGTAGAAAGAGGCAAAACACCAGCACGGTTTGACTTTGTCTTTGAGAAAGGTCCTGCTATGTTCGAAACGTCATGCCCTCTAACTTTTGCGATTCATGTTTGCAGGTCATTTTAGTCAGTGAGCAGTTTGCAACAGTTTTTTATTACCTTTTTTTTAATTTGTATTTTAAGTTAGTTTTGTCACTTTTCGGTAAAATCTTCATTACATCAAGCCACGTGATGTGCACAAATGTGGCAAACTGCTCGCTGATTGAAATGGACAAAATGCAAATCTCACGCCAAAAAAAAAGTTGAGGGCATGCGGTATGCCGATCCTAGTAGGAACTTTCGCAAAGGCATTTTCCTGCGATGAACGAAACGTCACACCATCTACGTGGGTTTTTTTTGGGGGGGGTCACAAAATCAAAGAAAAAACTGACTGGGAACTAATTGAAAAATTGGCAAAGAAAACTTTGACTGGACCGGGGCTTGAACCCGAGACCAAATCAACACAGACTCATGAATAGGTAGCCTGGCCAGTGAAGTTGATTACTCTTTCTACTGAAATAAGTGAAACGTCATCAGTCCTGGACAACGTGATTTGTAGTGGTTTGAAAATGAACGCCCATCGTGGACGTGTTTGTAAATTTGTCCAATTTGGTGTTGTTCTGTCAAATAGAAGTGGACTTTTTTTTTCCTGATCTCTGTGGGCGATGATGTAATTTCTGTTTCATACATGGGATCGTTGGTGCCTTGCAGAAGGTCATAAGGGCTAAAGGTCACTAAGGTAACTTTTTGAGAAAAACAAAAACTCACTATTCTCCATCTTGTACGCGCTTTAATCCTATCCACATTTTGCGCTTACATTATATTACGTCATGATGAAGTAAACGCTAATTGTAAAAAAGCCATCAAACGGACCAAACGGAATTTGTTCCCAGCAGAAGGGTTTAAAGTGGTTTAAAGGCCCAATACAACATTAAAGAGATCGGAAAACATCGATCTCCCTAATCCACAGATTTCCTTCTAATTTACACAGTTTGTAGATGGACATGATAGAATCCTCATGTTGAAATCTTACGGTCTGGGATGCTGTACTTCCCTAGAAATCTTCACTCAAACATCAACAAATAGTTTATTACTCGCAAGTCATAAACTATTTCTTACACTACAGAATGGTGCAAAAACCGTGACTTGTTTTGCCCCTTTTCTACTTTCTCAGATTACCATTTGAGCTAAAACCTTCACAGGATTGCTTTTCGGGGATGTTTAATGGTTTAACACACAAACTGGGGCATTCATTTTACCTTTACCAATGTTGTATAGGACCAATAAGCGTCTGGACGCACTTATGCCTTTCTGCCGGGCACCAAATGTGGTGTGCTTTTACTGCCGTGGCACACCGATTTGCTCTGCTGCATGCGTGGTCGGGTACAGGCACCAGCAACTCGGGCGAGATTTGAACCTGGCCCCCCGAAATTACGGCATATCGGAAAGCAAAATCAAATCGAAGAGCACGAGGTTCTAATTATACGCAATTAACACCAAATGACCAGGGACCAATTTCATAGAGTTGCTTAATCACCAACATTTTGCTTAAAGCCCCTACACAACATTGGTAAGGGCGAAAAACAGAAATGTTCACAGATTTCCATGAAACTTATACAGTTTGAAGATGGTAACAGTAGAAACCTCGCACTGAAATATTTCCGCCTAAAATGGTGTATTTTGAAGAACAGAGTGAAATAAATCGTTTACGTCTCACCCCTAGATCTAAACGATTTCCGGAACAATTCGCTGAATGCTGCATTTTCGCGAAACAGATGAAGCGGTTATTCACTATTTTCTCGAAACTCAGTTGGCGGATTGAGCTGAAATTTTCACAGGTGTGCTATTTCATGCACATGGTCGATCAGACAACGTATGGATGCTATTCTTTGACCTCGACCAATGTCGTGTTATCCCTTTAAAGGCCCAATACAACATCGGGAAGATCAGATTTCCTTTTAATTTAATATATTCCTCATGTTCAAATCTTACGGTCTGGGATGGTGTACTTCTCTATTTCTTCACTCAAGCATCGACAAATAGTTTATTTCTCGCGAGTAATAAACTATTTCTTACACACACTACAGAACGTTGCGAAAACCGTGACGGTTTTTTTTTTGCCTTTTTATACCTTCTCAGATTACCATTTTGAGCTAAAACCTTCGCGGTATTGCTTTTTTTTAATGTTTAATGGTTTAACACACAAACTGTGGCAATCTTTTGACTTTTACCAGTGTTGTATAGGGCCTTTCACTGTTTAAAGCCTTGGTAAATAAAGTCAGGTTGCCAACCAAAGCTCCGCTTGTATTTTTATGCTAAGCACCCGTGACTGGAATACAAGTTGAGGGCAGCAAGCATCAAGTCAAATAATGGCCGGCAATCTTGAATTAAAACAAGGAACAAATGTTCATGCTAAGCAGGTTTTCTTGCCAATAAGCGGCTCCCTGATATTGTGCCCGGGAGGATAAACTCATCGGATGGAACTTAGCCGAGCCGCTCAAAATCATTGGAATCTGTTTTATTCATTTGAGAAATAGTCATTTTGATCAAACAAAATGATGTGAATGAACAAAAAACCAAAGAACAGAATGGAAACTCCTATATTGCATTTACCTTTGACGTCGATTATCAAACTATTATATAATTATAAAGTCAAAAATTACTTTATTTTCACTAACAATTCTCGCACGACCAAAATTATTATTTGGGATTTTCTGACTTTGGTGTCAAAACATCGCGATTGGGGTCTCATAAACATGATTCAACATGACTGGAAAGTTTAGGCAATTGTAGGTACATGCATTCTCCCTGAGAATTTTTTTTTTTTAAGAAAAGGTTGACAAATCTAAAAAATAGTTTACAATAAACCGTTTATATACTAAACTGCAATCCTGCTATGCAAAAGAATCACTGTACAGTATAATTCTTTCCATTTGAAGGGTATGGGGAAAAAATTAATAGAAAATCAACTTGAGGTGACAATACAAAAATGTTGCAAACTGCTTACTGACTAAAATTACCAAAAAGTAAATCTTAAAATTTAGTGGGCCTGACGTTTCGATCCTAGCAGGACCTTTCTTAAAGGCAGAGAAAGGTCCTGCTAGGTCCTGCCTTTGAGAAAGGTCCTGCTAGGATCGAAACGTCAGGCCCACTAAATTTTAAGAAAATCAACTTGGTTAAGACCATACATCGCAAAACGCGCAAGATGGACTACTCCGAGCAAAAGGTGAAGTACGCACTGGACGCCATTTTAGTAAGCAACGGAATCTGTCGTCTGCTTTCGGCGGCTCTAAAAATGAAGCGAGAGAGTCACAAACAACATCAAAGATACAACTTTGGATGCGTGAACAGAATGTGATAACTTTCGATGTGATGTGACCACGAAATGGAGAGAATGTGTGCGACTTTGCTTACTAAAATGGCGCCCGGTGCGTACTTCACCCGGATGCGTGTGATCTGGAACTGGTGAGGTCATTACAAAAGGGGGTATGCATTATTTTGAGTTCTTTAAATCGTATACGTTTAGACCCTAGATTGTCGTTTTCCGTTACGAGAAAAAAGCCCTGAGATAATTGTGTGTTAGAGATTTCATAACATTGTCTGGTAAGGTGAAGGGACAGAAATTGTGAAATCATTCCTCTTTGGGAACAGAATTCAAATAAACTCAGGTTTGCTCGGTTTAAAGTGAACATTAAAAAGCTTCCAAGAGGTTTTTGTTGCCCTAAAAAGCTTCATCGTTGGCTAATAAACAAAAAAATTGGTTTACGTCTCAAGTCTTAATCCGAATCTTGACTTAATTTTCTTTTACTTGCCCAATACAACATTGGGAAGATCGGGAAATATCGATGTCCACAGATTTCCTTCTAAATAACACAATTTGCAGATGGTCGTGGTAGAATCTTCATGTTGAAATCTTACACGGTCTGGGATGTTGTACTTCTCGAGAAATCTTCATTCAAATATCGACAAATGAGTAATGAACTATTTCTTACACTACAGAATGGTACGAAAACCATGATGGTTTTGTTTTTGCATTTGTTTACTTTCTCAGATTACCATTTTAGCTAAAACCATCGCAGTATTGCTTTTTTGGAATGATTTATGGTTTAACACACAAACTGTGGCAATCTTTTGACCCTTTTACTACCAATGTTGTATATACTATATAGGGCCTTTAACAATTTATGCCTTCCCAACACTTGTCAATAGACTATAAATTACGCTCCGAACTAAATGAATATACAGTGTTTATACAAGCATCCAGCCATGCGGTAAAATTAAAGTCAATAAATAGAATGGTTTTAGACAAAAACCTCTCCCGCATTCTCCTTCGGATAATAATTTCTTGCGTTAGTCAAAAACAGTGGAACATTAGTCGAAAACGTGAAAGCAAACGAGTTGTCTCCATTGGTGAAACCTCTAATAAAAATATGTACAAGAACACAATAATATAATAGGCTTTCCATCTCACACACTAAGAAATATACAATCGTAGGTTTACAAAATAGTCGCAAGTCTTCTGAACTCCTAAATTTGTGAAAGATTTCTAGAAAATCTCAATGAAATATGTTCGACCGGGTTTAAACAGAGGAACAACTTTGAACACGTTAAAACACTCTCTTCCTTTCCTCAGGAAATCCCTAACCTTTCTCAAATCTCCTTGCAGTTTTGGAGGATTTGGGGAACAAAATGAGGAAAGTCAAGGTTTTAAGGAGTTGGAATCCTTAAAGGCCGAATACAACATTTCGAAGATCGGAAAATAAAATTTAAATAAACTCAGGTTTGCTCGATTTAAAGTTAACATTGGAAAGCTTCAGTGTTGGCTAATAGCAAAAACTCCTATAGGTTAAAACGTCTCAAGCCTAAATCTTATACTTTCCCAGATTTTCTTTTAAAGGCCCAATGCAACATTGGGAAGATCGGAAAACATCGATGTCCACAGATTTCCTTCTAATTTACACAGTTCGTAGATAGTCATGATAGAATCCTCGTGTTGAAATCTTAAGGTCTGGGATACTGTACTTCTCGAGAAATCTTCACTCGCGAGTAATAAACCATTTCTTACACTACAGAACAGTGCGTAAACCATGACTTTTTTTTTAAATTTTTTCTACTTTCCAAGATTGCCATTTGAGCTAAAACCTTCGCAGGATTTCTTTTTTGGAATGTTTAATGGTTTAACACACAAACTGTGGCAATCTTTTGACCTTCACCAATGCTGTATAGGGCCTTTATTAACGTCAATTCGCAAAACCTTTTAGGACTAACATAATCGGCTACAAATAGGCGTTGCTTAACTTCGATTCTCATATCGGTAAGAAAAAAACTTTCATTTTTAGTTGTGCAAAAGTCATCGCCAAAACTGATACAAATCAGAATGAATATTGGAGAAACACTGCGTTGGCGCATTGCATGCAAGCAAAAAGACATCAAATAGAACGTGTCAAAACTTTGGAATTAAGGACAGAAATGCATGAACACATAAAAAGATGAACAATCTAGTAATTGAGAAAGGTCCTGCTAGGATCCAAACGTCAGGCCCTCATTTGTTTCTTTTAATTCTAGAAAATCTCAAAGAAATACGTCGAGCAGGTTTGAACTGGGGATCTACTTTGAGCTCGCTAAAACACTTTTGGTAACTCTCTCCCTCAGGAAATCTCATGATCTGATTAGGCCTAGTTTCAGTTTCTATACTACTTCTTTTCTCACCATGAAGACCTTCAAATCTCATTTGATTAGTTTCAGTTGCATAAAACTGCGGAACTAGATTGGAATCAACCGATTTACCCTATAGGTAGGATATAAAGGCTACGGTGTCAATTGCTTTGATTCAGTTCAGCCCTCATTTCACCCGGCGCAGGCGAAATAAAAAACCTACATGTCTTCACTCACTTTAAAAACAATTCAAAGAGGTGATCTGTCCTCGAACCAGCTGGAAAAAAACCGGTAACTGCAGTAAGCCATAAGTATTGCTTCAGTGTGTGATTGTGATGGAGGCACTAACGAGGTTGATGAAGATCACAAGGACTTTTGATAGATACAAAAAGCTGGAAATGTCACGTTGCAAAATGTGCAAATGCGTGGGTTTTTTTTCTTCACTTTCACAGGGCATGTTGCGGAATGAGTCCGCCCATTTGGCAGTACGAGTTGGCGCCGTAGCTCTGCGACAACGCCGAGTAGCCCGGGAGCGGGCCGGCCGCGGTGTGCGAGGCCGTGTGACACGGCGTCTGGACGGCGGGCACGGTCAGGTAGGCGCCGCCGGCGGCTGCCGCGGTCATGGCCGGTGACGGGTAGCACGGGGAGCCGGCGCACAGGGCCTGGGCTCGGCCGGGCGAGACGGCGGCGGGCGCAGCCGCCGCGGACCAGACGGGGGACTCGGCGGCGTACGGGTCGCAGGCGGGGCCGTACGGCCCGGTTTGCGGCGGCGGCGGCGGCGGCTGCGGCTGCTGAGGCTGGTGATGTTGGTGGTGGTGGTGGTGTCGGCTCGGCTGGTAGAGAGACGCCTGGTGGTGGTGGTGGTGGTGGTGGTGGTGCGGGTAGGCACCGACCACGGTCTGGCTCCGGTAAGCCGCCGCCGGCGGGTAGCCGGTGGTGGTCACGGCAGCGGCGGCGGCCGCTGCCACGACGGCGCCCGGTGCGTACAGGCTGAAGTGACCGTAGGAGTTGACGTGCTGGATCTGGGCCGGCTCGTTGCGCCGCCGGTGCACCTTGAAGCGCTTGGCCCGCCGCAGGAAGCTCCCGTTGCTGAACATGTCGCCGCAGTCCGGGTGCAGGGCCCAGTAGTTGCCCTTGCCCGGGCGGCCAGGGGCCCGCGGGATCTTGACGAAGCAGTCGTTCAGGCTGAGGTTGTGCCGGATGGAGTTCTGCCAGCGCTGCTGGTTCTCCCGGAAGTAGGGGAACTTGTCCATGATGAAGGAGTAGACGTCGTTCAGCGTCACCATGCCGTCCTTGGAGTTCTGGATGGACATGGTGATCAGGGCGATGTAGGAGTAGGGCGGCTTGACGTCGGCGAAGCGCCGCCTCTGCGGGGACAGGCAGCCGTGGTTGCCCGCGCTGCTGCCCGTGCTGCCGTAGCGGTCCCGGTACGGTATCAGCCCGGGCTCGTCCGCCCCGTCCGCCGAGAGTCGCTCCGGGGAGGGCAGGCCCCGATGCGAGTTCCGCAGGGGCACCTTGTCGTAGCCCGGGCCGCCGGACTCGACGGCAACAGCCGAGGACTTGATGACCCGGCCGCCGGTGTACTCCTCGCCGTCGCCAACCTCGGTTACAAACTCGGCCGTCATCGTCTCCAATCCAAGCTTCAGTCTCACCTCCGCTCCCGATCAGCCCGAACCGGGGAATCCCGAGCGAAACTCTTGGCGTGGACTGTCCAAAAAGTTAGACGAGGAAGTCGTCACCCTCCGAGATACGGGGGAAAAAAAGCTGGGAGTCGACACGACTGCAACTGTCTTATCTCCCCATCAGCTATCGGCTCAGGCAATCCCCCAATCAGTCACAGGCGATTATCGAGTGACTGATTCGGCGGCTTCGATTTTCTCGGGTCTCTCTCTCTCTCTCTTCTTCTTTTTTTTTTTTTTTTTAAACAAACTCATCAGCTCGTCTGCCGTGTCTCTGAAGCCTCTGTCAAGTGGGTGAGAAGAGAACTAGTCGCCTCATGAATATTGATGAGCGAAGTTGACAAATTACTCTCCCTCCCTTTGATCTCCCTCCCTCCTCCCTCCTCCCTCCTCCCTCCCTCCTACCCCCCTCCAACCCCCCCCCCCCCCACCCCTCCACCCGTCCCTCCCTCCACTCCTCCGTAGGACTTGGCTCTTTGGCCAGAATGAATGGTCGGGGTTTTATTTGTTTGGCCCTGCTGTCTTCTGGCCACAACAACAACAACAAAAAAACCACTGCGTCCAACCCTCTCATCATTGCCGGTCTGCCTTCAGCTCTTGTGTTGCCAGAAAAGAACACTTATGTATTGATTACCGTTGACGATCCACTGAGCTTGAGAGCTGGCTTAAAAGAGGGAGGAGATAGAGAGAGAGAGAGAGAGAGAGAGCGGTGAGGGAGGGAGAGGGGGGGGGGTAGGCTCCTTAAGACCCTGAGCTCTCAGAATTCTGGACAGTGGCGGATGCTGTAGTTGGTTCTTACCAGCAAGCACCCCCCCCCCCCGCAACACTTCCAAACGAGAAGAAAGGGAAATCTAATCACTCGGTTCTTGGTCAATTCGTTGTTGACTCTGCGTGACAGTGTTATGAAGTGGCCTCCGGACCGGCTTGCGCGGCTTCGCCCCCCCCTCCTCTCCTCTCCCCCCCCCCCCCCTCCATCAAAGCTTACCGGGGTCACTACGGCGTTGGAGGTTAGGGTCCCAAGGGCTCGAATCCGATCCGGACACTCGCCGAAGCAGCCCCGTCGCAGTCATGGCCTCTCCTACGCTTTCCCTTCCCCCGAACGAAACCCCAAAACGAATCTCTTTCATGAATCTAAACCCCCCCCCAAAAAAAAAAAAAAAAAATATCAACATCTAGCAGTAGCAGGACCTTTCTCAAAGGCAGAGAGAAAGGTCCTGCCTTTGAGAAACGTCCTGTTAGGATCGAAACGTCAGGCCTCCTATACCTTGAAATGTTAATTTGACCCATTTTAGTCAGTTAGCTGTTTGCAGTATTTTTGCTTATCAGTCAAATATAGTGAATGGAAATGAAGCGAGGTAATGAATGTTCGTGCTTCAACCCAACGGAAACGCAATGATTTTCGATGAAAAAAACCAAGTAGTCCGACAATAATGTTACACGATTCACAGATTACAGACATCTCCGATTATAACTGTTTCAAAAACACACAGGATTGCAGATATCAAGTGAAAAGCATTTAAGATTGTCTCTTTTTTCTGTCTCTCTCTCTCCTTCTTTCTCTCACTCTCTCTCCCTCTTTCTCTGTCTCTCTCTCCTCCTCTCTCTCTCTCTCTCTCCGAAAGAGGGAAAGAGAGGGGAGAGACAGAGAGGAAGAGTGAGAGAGAGGGAGAGAGAGGAGGGAGAGAGAGAGGGGAGATGGAGGGAGATAAGGGGTGGGTAGGGAGAGATGGGGAGAGGGGAGAGAGCGGGAGAAAGGGGAGAAAGAGGGGAAAGAGGGGAAAGAGAGGAAAGAGAGGGTAAGAGAGAGAGGAACAACAGAAGAAGAGAAAGATGAAGGAGAGAGAGGGAAGTGAAAGAGAAATGGGGAGAGGGAGAGGGCAGATAGAGGGATTGGGGTGGAGAGAGATGGAGAGAGGGGGATGTGCAAAGAGAGATATGGGGAGACAAGGAGAGAGAGAGAGAGAGAGAGAGAGAGAGAGAGAGAGAGAGAGAGCAGGGATGGAGAAAGAGAGGATCAGGCGTAAAACATCAGTTGTGGACCTTCTAGAGAGAGCAAACAGCGAACAGTTGTGACTTCATCCAGAGAGCTAAAGAGCCCCCCTCAAAGAGGGAGACAGAGAAAGAGAGCCAGGCGGAAACAGGAAGAGGTAGGGCATGGTCGTTCTGAATAGAGCCCGGGTGCTCAAGTACTTTACGGTGTGCCGTGCCGTCATCACTGAAGACGACCCGAGTAAACACATTTATCACTTCTGTTTGTTTGTCAGCGAGCCCATTGTTTGTTTAATTGATGGTAGACGTGGCCCAAAGCCGTGCCGCCTGTTTGAACTGTATAATTACGGGCCGTGCCCCGAGGCCAAGACTACGAACGCCAACACCGAAAAACAGTTTTCACACGAAAAGTGACAATCGGACTATAGGGGGCGCCCTAGTCACACTCTCCTCTGCCCTATAAATAGGGGGTGCAGAACACTAAATAGAGCTCCCATTGAACTTTGTACAAAAACACTCACTTTCAAAGCCAATTATCCCACACCCAAATGTCTCTCAGTTCTTGTAGCTATACTGAAAATTGTTGTTTGGACCTTCATCTCTCAGATTCTTTTCAAATTTAGTGCCCTTAGCTGATTAGATTTTTTGCTAATCAGCCCCCCCCCCCAAAAAAAAAAAACACCCCCAAAATGTGTAGCCGTCCAAGCCAATTTTTTGCAAGGATTTTGGGATGGACCCCTCCACTTCTACAGTCAAATAGGGCTATATTTAAAGGCGGATATGGTCAAATTTACATATCAAATTGAAAAGTGAACCCCCAGGTTGTCTTAAGTGTCACTTAGTCTACAATGTATCAGTTAATTAGCCTCCAAAGACCCCTTATTACAAAAAAAGGTTGTGGGTCCACACGTTATGATAATCAGCTCGGCGGAGCCGTCTTGAATGCATGGATTTTGTGTGCTGCACCCATACAGTTAGGTCGTGTCCGAAACGGGCTTTCAGAGCTACGGCTAGGACCATTGTCTTCGCATCTCCGTGTATTTCCAATAGGGGGAAGACCTAGACCTAGCTCTAGAAGCCCGTTTCGCACACGGCCTTAGGATTGGCCGTTTATGAAATGAAGGCTTGGGATCGGGCTTAGGCTTCGGCCATAAATATTTATCTTACCTGTTATAATGTCACAGACATCTAGAAACAAGTGTTGGGCCCAGTTTCTAGGTGAATACTCTGTATGTAGTGAGCCCGACGTTTCGATCCTAGCAGGACCTTTGAGAAAGGTCCTGCTAGGATCGAAACGTCGGGCCCACTAAATTTTGAGATTTGCATTTTGGTAATTTTAGTCAGTAAGCAGTTTGCAACATTTTTATTGTATATCACTTTGAATACTCTGTACATAACCATCCAACAACCCTTTAAACCACGAACCTGGATTTTCAGGTTTTTTTCAGACGGAGACGAAGCCTGAGCCCGAGCCTGATCCATGGATTCGTGTAAAGGGTCACCGTTTTTGCACTTTGCCTGCATTGAATTATTTATATTCTATAAGCTGCTTTACAATCCCCGAAAATGGCAAGAACCCAACAATTCCTTCCATGCATCCATAATTCGAGGGAAACATTTCCACGGAATTAATATATCGTTCGTCTGAAATACTGTAATCTTCGACAAATTATACTAGGCCAAGACAGGAACATCGTTACCTTGGATATTATGGAAATCAGATTTCATGTAAATTGCGCTTACTTAAAGCCAATATATACAACATTGGTAAGATCGAAAAACAAAAATGTTCACATAATTATTTACATGAAACTTATACAGTTTGAAGATGGTTATAGTAGAAACCTCGAGAAACTGAAATATTTCTGCCTGAAATGTTGTATTTTGGGAGAAATTAGTAAAAGAAATAGTTTACGTCTCACTGAGATCTAAACTATTTTTCGGAACAGTACGGCGTTGAATAATGCATTTTCGAGAAAACAAATGAAGCGGTTTTCACGATTTTCTCAAGACTCGGTTGGCGGATTGAGCTGAAATTTTCACAGGTGTACTATTTCATGCATATGTTGGATCAGACAACGTATGGATGCTATTCTTTGACCTCGACCAATGTTGTGTAGGGGCTTTAAATGTCAGGAGCAGACACTTTCAATTGTCATATTCATGTTAACTCTCAAAAACTTGTGCAAAAGTGGGAGACCATCAGCTTCACCACGCCGTCACTAAAGTACATGTTTACGTTTCACCATGCATAATCAATCATTCAATATCCGCCATCATCTTATCACACTGTGTTGCATTTCAATATAATTATTTGTACGTGTATTTGAATTCATATCAAATGCATGCACAATTTGATAGAGAAGAAATATCACTCTTTTTAAATCGAAATAAGGGGTGGATTGGTTTGTCCAACAAAACAGTTTGGAAATTTAAAATCGTTTGAAAATGTTGAGTGGCCCCTTAGCAATTAAAGCGTTGAAATGAAAGCACTGACAATTCAATCACTCAAGGTTTTTTTTAGCATCATTACTGAACAGGTGCCATTGAGAGAGCCTCTGTCTTTTACAAAGGTCCAGCTGTGATCGGATCCTTGGGCTATGGTCACTATAGATTCCCCCTTTCCTCCAAATGTTGGACCGAATGCTGTTGTTTTATTCATACGAATAAACCCATCCTTCCACGCCTCTTTAATTAACTCGGGCATCCAGCAAACAGTAGCCACAATGGAGCTTCAACGGGCAAAAGGGAGAGAAAGAGAGAGCGAGAGAGAAAGCATTATCCTAATCGCCCAACTCACGCCAATTAGCAAAATGTTTTCGCACCGTGCCAAGACATTATGAGCACTTTTTGTCCCATTGACTCACGACAGCCCAGCTAATCCGTCTCCCATCCCCCACACACGCTAGTCATTAGTCTGGATGGCCACATTGCAGCCGCGCTATGAAAACATTTTTTGTAAGCGTTCGGTCGATAACGGAAGAGAGGAGTGGGAGTACATTCGCTTCTAACGGCCGCAGAGTAATTGACAGAGTATCGGAAATGGGATAATGGCGGTCAGCCGTTATTAATTTGATACAGGCTCGCGGTCTGTGACGGCAGTAGCTGGCTGGCCGTACACTCGGGCTCGGAAACCCACTACTAGGGCTTATAGGCAAGTACTGCTGGGTAGTACTCGGAGGGGATTTACGCGCTACAGCTGGAGTTGGTCTACAGTCTTATGACTCATACAAAGGGCGGGGTTTCCTCAATGACAGAAAAAGATGCACCATCCCAAATTAATGCAGGCGATGTACAATAGAGCGCCCTCAAGAGGTTGCAATGCGTTGGCCAATCACAATGTGCGGAACCTCTCGACCCAATGCGCGTCTGGGCCCTTTTTCCAGGCTTAGGCTCAGGCTCCGGCTTCGTCTTTCTTACTTTCGTTCATTTTAAGTACATGGCTTGAAACCAGGAGGCCTTTGGCGTCGTTTTGGAATGTTTTGAAAAAGAACCCAAAATTTCAACTTCAACAAAGAACTCCAACCTGTGTTTTCAGCTTTTGGATAACAGAGACGAAGCTGGAGCCGAAGCATAAGCCGGGATTTGGAGAAGGGCCCTGGAAAGGGTCGACCCAGAACAGAGTTTTCAAAATGAAGGCCTAGCCTGGCTAGCCTCGGGCTAAGGCTTCGGTCATAATCTTACTCCTTATAATATCAACGCAGTGGCTCTTGTTACGGCAGTCGTCCGTGTGGTTCCCTGACTTGATTGTATTTCGTCAGCATTGCAGCCTGGTTGAACCAGTCTATTAGCTGATAGTCTGGTTCCAAGAGCTAAAAATCCTGACAAATACTGTGAAGTCAGGGAACCATACGGACGACTGCCGTAACAACAGCCACTGCGTTCATTTTAACAAGTGTCGTAAAACAACCGGTGGTCTAACCATGAGGATGTGAGTCTACTTGGGATCAACAATTCTGTCTGGTTTCTCCGTGCACAGGGTGTCGCAGCTCAAGGAGCACAACAAGATGAGTGCGGAGAACGTGGGCATCGTCTTTGGCCCCACGCTCCTCCGTGAGGCCAACGACCAGACCATCATGGACAATTCCTCTACCTGCTCCAGTACCAGAAGAAGGTGGTGGAGGTGATGGTGGAGAATCCAGACATCATCTTTGACAAGTGATTCTGGCAGGATGTCGGAAGCTGCGTAATATCAAAGGCATCTATAAACAAGCGTTTGACCCCATTTTCTTTGGGGAATACCCTGTACATATCAAGCATGAGGGCGGGCGCACTATCGTGAATAAATGGGTAGGCTTGCATTGGTCATTTATTGGTGGTTAGAATTAATGGCGTGAATTATACAGACGTCGACTATCGTTCCCATTTCATTTCAAGGAAAAGAATAATAACGAAACAATGAACACGATGCAATTTATGCTGCGTTCCAATCACGTCGTGTTTATGTCGTTCACGACCAGTATTTCCCAGTTCACGAGTGGGCTGCATTTCAATGCTAATCATCAACACCGCGCCAACACGCACATTGCGCAAGCGCAAAGACCGAAGAGTATGCTAGTTGCTACGCGGCTGGTTTTCACTAACGTACGCGAGTCGGACAACTCGTACGCCAACGACTCGCAGCTAATGTAATGGAAACTGTTAGTGTTAGTCCTGAAATATGCGTGTAGAACAGCGTAGTAAATTCATGGTAAATTCACCTTTTCGTTCCTGGCTGCAGAAGCCGCCACCGTTTGTATAGTAATCTTATTTTTATAACTCATGCATGCATCGCATCGATGTCTGTAACAACTTTTTGCCCTTTGACCTCGATCCTGACCCAAGTTGACCCCTTTTTTGTTGTTTAGTCTTGAACTGGAGACAATATTTCTGCCTCCAGTTCACGACTGGTGACCACGAGTTACCAGACGATTGGAACGCCTCTTCACGACTAGTGAACTCGTGAACACTGTAATCACGACGCGATTGGAACGCAGATTATAATAATATCTCCGAAGATTGACTTTCAGACAAAGTGAACAGCGCCCTCTCTAGCCACTCTGCTGTTTTGGTTTTTTTTTTTAGCTACCGAATTTACGCGGCGGTCACAAGCTTGTTATTAATCGCCGGCCATCACTCATTCCTCAACCAGACGGCGAGTCAACACCTACATTTGCATAAAAAAAACACCAGCCCAATCAATTAAACGCAATCACTTCTGACCAATCACAAACGAGGCCGGTTAAACCGCTCACCCGCACCTGGCTAGAATCCATCGGCCAGCGGGAGGCGGTCCCGTCGCTGGTTCCCGGCGTGGAGTAGACTCCGCACCGCGCACACTCAAGGCACGTCGAGCAGCGAAAAAAAAAAATCAACAAAATCCAGGAAGTGAAGTCCGATCAGGACGATGACGTGCACGCCGGTGTTTGTTGATCAACTACTCGGTCAGGAGGCTCGTGTTCCATATTATTATTAATATTAATATCCCACGCTCGATCAGTTTGTTATTCCTCCCCCAACAAGAGCCAGAGGTCCGATGTCGATAAAACACCCGGCGGCTCGTCGGGGTTCGTGAGAAGAGAGATCACGTACCGGACCAGCCTCGATCGTCCGTCCCGTCTTCAACTTCTCGATCGCCGTGCAATTCACTCGATCGACCCGGCACGCGCTTTGCCGGTCATCAGCGCCGGCACAGCGGCCCCAGCACCGGCACCGGTAGTACCGGCTATACTTCCCGGAGTCGTCATGGCGGCCCATCAGGGCAGCGGCGGTAGCGGCGGCGGCCCGACCACGATGTGCCGACGGGCCGTCTTCCTGGGCGCCGAGAAGTCGCCCCAGTACATCGTGGACAAGCTGGCCGTGCCGCCGGAGCTGGGAGCCGGCAAAGTGCTGGCCAAGATCCGGCTGGCCACCATCTGCGGCTCCGACATCCACACCGTGCTGGGCAAGAGAGTCGAGAAGACACCCTGGTGAGTCGATCCGAGCACGTGCGGCACGAGCCAGGGTAGTTCATGGCCTGGTCTGGGGTTTGTCTAGTCTAAGTCTTCGGGGGGGGGGGGGGGTGTATTTTACATGCTGCGTAATGGACTGTAGGCCTACATTTAACTGTGGGGTTCTACCACCCCCAGAACTGTGGGTTTCTACTACAGTACTACTTCTAACTGTATCCCCAGAACTGTGGGGTTCTACTACCCCCAGAACTGTGGGGTTATAGTACTACCCCCAGAACTGTGGGGTTCTACTAGTAGTAGTACTAGTAGTACTACCCCCAGAACTGTGGGGTTCTAGTACTACCCCTAGATCTAGTAGTACTACCCCCAGAACTGTGGGGTTCCAGTACTACCCCCAGAACGGTGGGGTTCTACTACCCCCAGAACTGTGGGGTTCTAGTACTACCCCCAGAACTGTGGGGTTCTACTACCCCAAGAACTGTGGGGTTCTAGTACCCCCAGAACTGTGGGGTTCTACTATCCAGGCATTTTTTTGTACCAATTTTGTGTGCCAATCTTCAGCATCTAACATTTGTGTCAAGATTATTTCTCGGACTTGACTGGTCGGTTTTGTCATCAGTTAATCAGTAAGCAAAGTTTTGAAAGAGCCATAGACAAGCAAATTATTATAAGGTTAAATACCCTACAAAAAATTTCTAGTCCAGTGTTTTTTGGGGGAAAAAGCGGTGGTTTTTATTTGTTATTTGTTTTTTAAGGTGGCCTCTTAAAATTTCCTGCAACTGTTAGTGTTTCTGCTATTCAAAGACGCTTTTAAACTGAAAGTTAACAACATATATTTACATCTAAAATTTAGTGGGCCTGACGTTTTGATCCTAGCAGGATCTTTCTCAAAGGCAGAGTGACAAGGACAAAACAGATACATGTACACGAAGGAAGGGGGGAGAGAGTGAACATACATTTACAGTGTCATTTAGTGTTGTATTTGCTTAACCAATGAATTTGTGGACTTTTTCGGTATTCATCTGAGCTATCCAGCCCTATAGATGGTGACCTTTCCAAAAATAGTCAAAGTTCTATTATTTGCCAGGATGGGGGCTCCAGTCAGATAAGCATATTTAACCTTTAACTGCCGTGCCGTATATCTCCAGGGATCACGCCCCCGCTTTCATTCAGAATCAAACAACCAGTTAGTTGTAAACCTGGCTACAGCAGCTTGCATCCACTTTGAGAGAGCACTGGTACGCAAAACCAGGGGTCTCGGGTTCAAGTCCCGGTCCGGTCCAATTTTTCTTTCCCACTTTTCAAAAAAAAAATGTTTAAAAAGTCCTAGTCATTTTGTTTACATTATTTGTCTGTCTTAATAATTTTTCGGTTCATTATGCATACAACGACCAAAAAAAATAAAATCAAATTTCCAGTCCTTATTTCCCAACTCACTGTTTTCAAGATCTTTCCCTATTCTTCTTTTCGTTGGACTTTCTTCCCTTGATTATTTTTTTGTAACCAGGCAGGCAGATGCATTGAAATGAGATAATTCAATCAGGTTTTTCTATTGTCGGGAGAGTCTCAGTAATTTGATCAAGCCGCCGAACACACAGACCCTGGCCTGGGCCTAGAATGAAATTTGGTAAACAACCCGGCGGAAAACGAAAATACAAATTATTCAAATTTGTTCCTCGTGCCATCTTGATTTCCTCCGGCGCTGAATATCAGAAAAAAAAACATGGATCTGTGCATTTCTGGTTGTTGGTCGGAAATGGTTTTGACCCCTGAGGTGGCGAGTTTTAGAGACCTAGGCCCTCTTCCAAACCCCGGCTTAGGCTCAGGCTCCGGCTTTTGTCTCGAGTTCTTTCATCCATTTCAAAATTCGTGGCATGAAAACAGGAGGCCTTTGGCTTCATTTTTGATTGTTTTACTGCGCTTTGAAAAAGAATCCAAAGCTTCAACTTCAACAGAGAACTCAAACCTGTGTTTTCAGCTCTTGGATAACAGAGACGAAGCCGGAGCCGAAGCCTAAGCCGGGTTTTGGGAAAGGATACCTGAGATGAGTTGGCTGATCAGCAGTGTTGTTCATACCGCAAATAAAATTTGTGCTTGAAATCGTGATTCAATTTTTTTAATATTTTTTTTGTTGCTTTGGGCTCGCATTCACACACTCCATAAAAAAAATGTGACGTAAATAATTCTGACCCCTTTGTGGTCAAATAGTGGGTGTGTCCTTGAGGGTGGCCCATGCAGGGAGATATATATAAACAAGCACGGCACTTCCTGTCAGTCAGAGCACGAGTGTTGCATTGGAGGATTTTTTTTTTAAAACACAAATCTGTTTTGAACTGCAGGAGCATTCACCCACGCTCCGCTTGGGTGTTCTGAAAATTTTAATTGATACAAGAATCAAAAACAGATGTTTAGATCAGTTATTCGTAATATTCATAAAGAAATTTGTTACAAGATCCAAAATGTATCCAAACATAATACCTGAATACAGCAGTCAAGTAAAATAGCCTTCAGTAACAAAAAATTCCCCAAATTTCAGCACATACAGGGAGTGGGGGGGGGGGTACATAAATGCATCAAAATGTAAATTTTAAAAGGTGCAAACTGTACCAAAAAATCTTAAATTCAAATTACAACAATTTGCTTTACAATTTATAATATTCTAGACAGGGCTGGTGTTGCCGAATTTTGTATTTCTCTGTTCTACCATATGGGTTAATGCAGATATTCATTAAAATTTGATTAAAACACCACTATCTCATTAATTTTTGTGTAAGCACGACTCTGAGGACACCTAGATATGTCGTAGGATAGTTAGCATTTCAGAAAGAAATTCTGAATTGTCCACAGCTTTGGCCATGGAGGGTCTCGTTAACAGAATTCTAGGCATTTCTGACAATGACATAACATCCAGTCTATTTTGACTTTTGGTTAAAGCCGATTACGCAACATTGGTCGAGGTCAAAGAATAGCATCCATACGTTGTCTGATCCAACATATGCACGTAATAGCACATCTGTAAAAATCTCAGCTCAATCCACCAACTGAGTCTCGAGAAAATTGTGAAAACGGCTTCATTTGTTTCGCGAAAATGCAGCATTCAACGTCGTACTGTTCCGAAAAATAGATTAGATCTCGGTGAGACGTAGACGATTTCTTTTACTCTTTTCTCCCAAAATACAACATTTTAGGCAGAAATATTTCAGTCCGAGGTTTCTACTATGACCATCTTCAAACTGTATAAGTTTCATGTAAATCTGTGAACATTTCTGTTTTTTTATATTACCAATGTTGTGTAGGGGCTTTAATACTTAAGTATAAGTTCATTGCTCTGCATTAAAAGAAAAGCATCTCATACATACCACAGGTCACCACAAAAACCCCGCTGTGGAATGTCCCTGTGCATGGCCCTTATCCTCCCAAAGGAAAAACCAACACAAGTTAGTTGTGGTTTCCATGCTGGTTAGGGTAATAATAAAACTATCAACTTACACATTGAATTTATATCATCATTATTTCCAGATTTAAAAAAACGGGTCGCAGGCTAGAAATAGGGTCGGTCAGGTAACCGGAAGCAGAACTATTTTTTTGGGGGGGGGGGGGCTTACTTAAACCACTGTCTCACTTAAATTTCCAGACTCACAAAGTCCAAGAGGGAACAGCAGTACTTAGATTTAGGCATTTGAAATTTAACGTTGTCTGCAGGGGTTAAATTCCCCATTTGTTTAAATCCACTAGAAATGCGGCTTTAGAGTCACCTATTTGAATATTTCTATTGGAACCATTTCATGGTAAGAGTGGGCTCTACCAATGCTTGTAATAAGCACTGTAAATGTATGCACACATGTACATGCACAATTTGGACTATCAATAGCATACATACAGACTATTATCTGTCTATTTTCATGTCAACCCTTTTTTTTCCCCCAGTGTCATCTGTTTACAACTACAATCAGGCATAGTACTCATGCAGCTGTTGTTGAAATAATGATTTCCAATGTCAATCATCAGATAAAAAACATGGAATATTTTTTTGGGTAAAGCAAAAATTTGTGTCAGACAACATCGTATTTTGTTATTCTCAAAGTCTCTCCCCCCCCCCACCTCTAAAAATAAAACTGTTGAGTGACCGATCGACGTACAACGCCTCATTTTGGCAAGCTTATCGGGGTCGTTTTTACGTGGATTTATCCCATGCGTTGCATTATTGCCACAGTGCCATGGGGAAGTGTGAACGTGTTATTGTGTACATTAAATTTGATATGCCTACAAGGTACATTGTGTGGGCGTGTTCGTGTGTACAGAAGACTTAGTACTCATGGAGTGATTCAGAAAGTATTGGCGATCGTGAAAGCTCAGGATTTCTATGATTAATGAATGACTTCAGTGTCCTATTTTACTATTCCGATTCTATTTTTGAATACGAAGTTAATACAAAAACTGATACAAACTGCTCACTGACTAAAATGATCTGCAATACATAAATCTCAAAAATTCGAGGACCTGATTAATCCACATCTCATACACACCTCTTTTCTTCATCTTCCCTGTAGCTTTCTCCTTTGATCTCCCACCTACCTCCCTCCTGTCCCTTTGATCTTCCCTACCCTTTTGTTTGTTTTCCCTGATCTCCCCTCCCTCAGTGTACATCTGTGTCCCACTCCCTTCCCTTTTGTCCTTCCTCTGTCATGTGTGTCATGACTTCCCTTCCCCTGACTCTCTGTGTTTGTCCTTGTCACTTTGCCTTTGAGAAAGGTCCTGCTAGGATCGAAACGTCAGGCCCTCTAATTTTTGAATTTGTCAATGACGGAAAATCTAACTGGGAACAAAATATACCGATAAACAATTTTCTAAAAATGGCGGAGAAAATTTTAAACGGACCAGGAATTGAACCCAAAACCTCTGTGTTTACGTAGCAGCACCCTTCCCGTCTGAGCTATCCAGCCCTTAGAGGGTGGCCTTCCCAAAAAGGTTAACTAGTTGACTATTTTGGAAGGCTGCCCACTGCTTTCTAAGCCGACTAGTTCCCTATTTTTGGAACGCCACCATCTACATGTACTATGTAAGGGTTGGAAAGCTAAAGCGGCGTCCGCACTGGACTTAAAATGGGTAAACTAACCGAGCAAATGGGTAAATTGACCATTTTAAGTCCAGTGCAGACAGCCCAGGAAGTTTTCCTCCCAGGTAACTTACCCAACTCCAGTGGGTAGTTTAACCGACCAACTTCTGCCCGGTTAAATTGACCAGGTCAGTTTAACCGAGCCGATAAGTCCAATCCGGACACGACGTCTCGGTAAACGACTCGGTAAAAAACCACTTCCAGCATCCCGCACATTACGTTACTGTATGCAAGACTCGTGCGGGCGCAGGGTAACAACGTGTTTGTGTACTTAGAGTACATGCACATGTACATGAGTCGGTTAGTTTTACCGATCGTCTCTGTAAGTTTACCCGAGTCAAAAAGTCCAAGTGCAGACGCCGGGAAGATTTACCCATTGGAATGTTACCCACGGGCTCGGTAAAAAATAAGTCCAGTGCGGACACGGCTTAAGATGGTAAGAGCACTGGTACACAAAACCAGAGGTCTTGGGCTCAGGATCTGGTCAAGTCAAAGCTTTATTTGCCTTTTTTTCAAACCTTTAAAAAATGTAGATGGTCTGACATTTTGCTGCCAGCAGGACCGTTCTCTGCCCTTGATGGAAGTCCTATTCAGATTGAAATTTTAGACCCTATAATTTTTTGAAAATTGTCAAACTTTTGAACAATTTACAGTCAGTAGAGTAAGTACCGGTAGTATGTAACATTTTGAGTTATTGGCTTGCGGTAGCACCATGGAATTTCTCTTTTGGGAGTGTGTGCATGGTTTTGAAAAGAACGGAAGAACTTGACCTTTCAAAAAGTATTCCCGTGTACTCTGTTTGTCTTCAGGGGACTTGTGAACTCTTGAGTCTCCTGAAGACGAACATACTGCGTACGCTGTTCGAAATGTTGAGTTCCTCGGGTTTGTTTCAGAACCGCACACTCACAAAAGATAAATGAGATAGTGTTACCACAAACTCATTATTCATTCTGACACTCTCACCATGGAAACCTTAAAATCTCATCTTCCAACATGTTCATGGTATTTTTAAGTGTTGGTGATTGTGGAAGAATAAGCAGGATTTCTGGGGCAAGTAATGGGCCGGCTTTCTCTCAAATTTTGTTCTCAGTTATTTTGAAGGATTACCCCAGGTACTGTATCCCTCAGTAGTCAGTAGTCTAGTCATAAAATTGAGCTTAATCCCTCTGCTATTTCCCAATTGCCGTAGAAACCATGCTCCCCATGGTCACCGGAGTGATGGCACCATTGCCATAGCAACAGTGCCGCTTGCCATAGCAACAGCGCAAGCCAGGGATTTTTGATTGGCCAAAGGATAGCCCCAGGAAAACACACAATGAAATAGTCTGGCCCTTGAAGGCCTTTGATTGCAACTGACAAAAAAAAACAAATTTGAAAATTAAAAAAGAAAAGTAAAGAAATATACTGAAGGATCTGCGGAAATTGATGTCCACAGACCTTGGCGTCAATTTTTCAGGACATCTTAAGAGAGAGACTTGATTTCGGCAGATGAATTACGGCCATCTTTCTTCCTTAGCAGCCTGGACCTATTCATCAACTCTGGGTTTCAATTCATTTTGTCGGCTGATAGATTCTATTATTTTGTCCCCGCTTGTTTTACCATCGCCCCCCGTCCAATTGGACCGTCTTCCTTTCCACGCCGTCTTCCTCCCGGCACGCAGACTCTATTGTCCCGCTCCATCTCAGCCCAGCATTGTGAGTGAACAACCGTCTCACGATCGAGCTTTCACGTGGACCCCCAAGGCTTTCCCCTTTTTAGTTGAGTGCTTATTTAGAAGGGTCGGGGAGGGAGGGAGGGAGGAAGGGAGAGAACCCATTTGTAACCTGGCTTGAACAAAAAGAAGAAGAAGAAGAAACAAACAACCCTCCATCGTGACAGAAATTGTCGCTGAAGAATCTAGCAATTTCTCATCTCTCCAAAATGAACAGGGCGTGACGATTCGATCCTTGCTGGACCTTTTCTCGATGGCATCTCCTTCTGAAAAGGCATCTCGCGCAAAAAGGGTCCAGTTGAAAAACCCAAGATTGTTATCACCCCGTTTTGATTGATCGCAGATTGCAGAACATTTTACTCGATAGCCATATTTGATTCAGAGGTTTGTTGTTGTTGTTGTTTTTTTTTTTTTGCCTACTCTCTCCTACCTTGAGCACTTCAGCCCTCAGGCTGGGTTGTCTAGAAATGTATTATCAATCTGTGCCCAATTTCATGGCTGTGCAGAATTCTGCGGTTGCGGTGATGCCGTCAGCGCAGAATTCATGTTATGGAGCGCGTGAGCAAGGATTCTGCGCTAAAAGAGCACACCCACCAGTCAGAACATTTCAGCGAGCAACCAGGCTGTTTGCCTCCTCTCTCTCTCTGTCTATTCCAAGGAGTAGAACAAAGAGGTATCAGAACAGCTTCTTCCCCCGTTCAGCCTCTCTCAGGAATTCCCTTCCTGGTTCATGTTTTCCCACAGCCTACGACCAAGCCTCATAGCCTTGTTTTGGGCGAATTTGCATTAAATAAAGCAGAGAAAAATGGCGGTTGTTCATTGAATGGGACAGGCAAAACCCCTGGAATAAGTTTTCACAGATGCAAGTTCAGGTGATATACATACATAGGTGTCACCCCCAGACGATGTTGCCTCTGTTTGAGCTGGACAACTGTCAAACTTTGCCTCCATTACTGCAAGTTTGTATTGCCCCTCATTTTGTGGCAACTGGCACATTTGCCATTGTTGTTGGGGCACAGCCCACCAACACAGACGATCTCAGGCAGGGAGGCTAGTCACACATATGAGTTTAATGGATATTTTTTTTTGCTTACGGAACCAAATAATGATCTCATTTTAGCATCTATAGATCTCAAACCTATACACACATGTCATTTCATATCCTTGAGAGTTAGCATAACTTCCAGCTATGTACTTGTAATAATGATCACATTTTTACACTGTTTTTGCATCTCAAGCTAGTCCCACTTACTGGGCCGCTAGGAGCTCCCCTTAATAAACGAGTTTTGAGATTATCTGTCGCACTAGCGTCCCACCGCGTTTAATATACAATAACACTAATTCTCAACCGAAGGCCTTAAAAGTGCCCGAAATCGCGTCCAAACGAAAAAACATGTCCAGACGAACAAGTGGTACGTCAGCGGTACTTCAGCGGTACTTACGACTTATTTTTGGACCGCAAATCTGACAAAATGTCTCCGATGTCGGCATCGGACATGTCGCGTTGTTGCAAACTTCAGTCGTGTGTCCGCGATGAAAAAAACTCCATGCGCGTTACTGCATATCCTTGAAACTTAGCATGTGTATACTGTGCAGTTGCCGGGAGTCTTTCGACTGGAATTGCCCTGTGGTAATTTCACATCTGTTGTTTGTTCTCAAGCGCCATGGCGGCCTATGATTGTGCCTTGAGGTTGGCGGATGTCATCTTGAAATTTCAATCAGAAGAAGGGTGTGAGGGATGGCGTTGTCAGCCCCCGCAGGGCACAGGTTCCTGATGAAGCTCATAGTCTTCCGGCCAGGCGTTACTCCGGAAGAGGTTTGCGGATTTCATACCTGACTCGCTCTCGTCTGACACGGGCAAGACACAAGGTGGACTATCGCGAGCATTTTTATCTAATCTCAAAAGTTAGGGGGCCAGACAATTTGATCCCAGCAGGACCTTTCTCAAAGGCAAAGTGACAAGGCCATACACAGACAGTCAGGGGAAGGAAAGCCCTGACACAGTTGACAGAGGAAGGCAAGTCTCTTCTAATTTCTTCTACCCAACTCTCAGTTAGAATCCAGCAGTCTCCTGAAGATGAACAGAGTACACTGTTCAAAACGTCGAGTTCCTCCGGTTCTTTTCAGAACCACACATACTCACAAAAGAGAACTTTGCACGGTGTCACTGCAAACCTATTACTCTTGCTATCAGGCTGTTTATCACCATAAAAAACATTAAAATCTCATCTCTTCTAATTGAGCGTATCATGGAGTTTTTTTTGTCTGAGACTGAATTGCAACGCCTGTGAATGCCTCTTGGCTGTAGGAAACACCAGTGGTTGGGGAGCAAATTGTGTCTGTCCGACCAGAAACCAATGCTACAACAAAGGATGAGGGAGACAAGCAAATTCATTCTCACACCTTCGAGAGAAAAAAATTCTGCCTCTCAACGCGGGAAGCAATGAATCTGCAGCTTCACCGAATACTGCAGGCGTATGATGGGAAGTTGCCGATTTCATTTGTAACTGAGAGTGCAATATACACAATAATGTCTGTAAAGTATTTCCGAGACACTATTTTTTATCCATTTCTTGAGAACTGATGAAGCTCCATTTCTTTTGATGAAAAAAATAGTGCAACCTATGTCCTTCCCTTTCCGTAGACCTACTTCTTTGAAAGAGCGAGACGTCCTGCCTTCCACCCTTGTCGTTGATTTCACCCCAGTTCTGTCTGCCATCTCTCCTCTCCATCCTTCTTTCTACTGAAGACGTGTCATGATACGTCAAGTCTGAATACAAACAACTTAAATGGGGTGGGACATAATAAAGATTAACCAGAATGCGTGAGCTTTCGGAGACACAACTGCTGATTACAACCAGGGATGTAGTTATTTCTAAAAAAATCCAAACTGGTTAGTCTCTCCACTTTTTTGTGAATTTTTTTGTTTCTGTTTTGGGGATAAAATTCCTTTTGTTTTCCCTTTTTTTTTTAAATACTTTTGATTTTGATTTTTTGTGCGTAAAATTCCTTTTGTATTCCCTTTTTTGGTTAAAATTCATTTAGTTTTCCCCTTTTTTATTACTTTTTATTTTACTTTTTTGGTTAAAATTCTGGGTTTTTTTAAATTGTTTGGTTAATATTCCTTTTGATTTTCCTTTTTCGGTTAGAATTATGGGTTTGTTTCCTTGTTTGGTTGAAATTCCTTTTGTTTTTTCCCTTTTTTTGTTGTTAATATCCCTTTTGTTAATTTCCTTTTTTGGTTGTTAATATTCCTTTAGTTTTTTCTCTGTTTTGTTAAATTTCCTCTCTTTTTTCCCTCATTTGTTGTTTGTAATTTATTCCATTCTGTTATCCATGTTTTATTAAGTCCATCGATCATTTCCTTCTATTTTTGGCCTTGTCATTCTGCCTTTGAGAAAAGAACTGCTAGCATCGAAACATTAGGCCATCTACATTTTTTAGCATTGCATTTGGAGTGGGTTAGTCAGTAAGCAGTGTTTCAAAATGTGGGTGTATCCCCTTAAAGCCCCTACACAACATTGGTAAGATCGAAAAACAGAAATGTTCACAGATTTACATGGAACTTATACAGTTTGAAGATGGTTATAGTGGAAACCTCTCACTGAAATATTTCTGTCTAAAATGTTGTATTTTGGGAGAAACAAGTAAAAGAAATAGTTTACGTCTCACCAAAATCTAAACTATTTTTCGGAACAGTAAGGCGTTGAATGCTGCATTTTCGCGAAACAAATGAAGCGGTTTTCACGATTTTCTTTTGACTCGGTTGGCGGATTGTGCTGAATTTTTCACAGGTGTGCTATTTCATGCATATGTTGGATCAGACAACGTATGGATGCTATTCTTTGACCTCGACCAATGTTGTGTAGGGGCTTTATGTAAGACTGCAAAACAGCGGCCTAATTTGACTATGCCGAGTTGAAAAATGACAAAATTGCAATTTACATGTACATGTATCTCATGTCGGGAAAAAAAAATTGTTCCCTTTCCTGACCGTGCACAGACTTGGATGAAGTCCAAAATCTATTCAACAAATGACTATCCGGGAATCAGGATATGCCCACACACTCGTGTCATTAAAATGAAATGGGGGAAAGGAAACCATTTTTTTTTTAATGGAGCGTGGGCCTGTGTAAATACAGGCCGGATCATAGGAGACAAACACCGGGCAGAAAAAGAACGCATCGGATAAGTATGAAGCAATTGAAATATTTTAATTGAGATCCATTGCCCTTTCTGTGTCCGGAGTATTGGAAGAGGCCATTCTTGGGAAAAGGGAACCAAAATGCCATGCAGACATGACCAGACATCATCAACAAAAGAAATAGTAATATTGTATAAAAAATGTTGCAAACTGCTTACTGACAAATGACCCAAAAAAATAAATCTCAAAAAATAGGATGGCCTGATGTTTCAGTCTTAGCAGGACCTTTCTCAAAGTCTTTCTCTTTCCTTAATAAAAAACATACATACAATAGCAACCTGTGAGATATTATTTGTATTTATTAAAGTGATATACAAAAATGTTGCAAACTGCTTACTGACTAAAATTACCAAAATGCAAATCATAAAATTGAGTGGGCCTGACGTTTCGATCCTAGCAGGACCTTTCTCAAATGCCTTTCTCTGCCTTTCTCTGCCTTTCTCTGCCTTTGAGAAAGGTCCTGCTAGGATCGAAACGTCAGGCCCACCCAATTTTATGATTTGTATTTCTTACTCATAGACCTGTAATGTATGTGTGTTTAACAAAATGAAAATTCTAGCTGTTTAGAATTCACAGGCTTTGCGTGACCAATCATATTTGATATTTCATCCTAAAAAAAAATCTGATAATAACAAGTACAATTTTCACTTGATCCAATTGAACATTATACAAGTTGTATGTAGAGTACAAATATATAAAAATGTACAGGTCTACATATCCTATGCTCTCTGAAATAACACAGTATCATTCCCAAATTTCCCTATTTTTTTTTTTTTCCGGGGGGGGGGGAGGGGGCAGTGTGTTTACCGACTGACCCTAATTTGACAGCAGGTCGGCCCAACCCTATTATTGACAGCACAACCAGTGATTTCAACCAACCAACCCTGCATGCATTTACGTGTAAATCATGTGTATGTTGACTCAAGTATATGTATAACTCTTAGCCAGTACATGACTCCCCCCCCCCAAAAAAAAAAAAAATGAAAAAAATAAAACAACTACCATGCCTACATGTACCTACCCTATTATAAGATGCCATTCGATAGAAAGCACAACTATTTTTGTGTTGGCCTAAAAAAAAAAAAAAAAATCCTACCTACCATGCCTACCTACCCTATTTTTAGATGCCATTTGATAGGAAGCACAACTATTTTTGTGTTTGGCCTAAAAAAAAAAAATCCTACCTACCATGCCTACCTAGCCTATTATTAGATGCCATTCGATAAGAAGCACAACTATTTTTGTGTTTGGCCTGATCGGATGCTGTTGTCTTTTTCTCATGCCTCATTTGAGGACAAATGGAGGGGGAGGGAGGATGGGGAGGGAAGGAAGGGTGTTGCTTCCTGCCTGCAATGGTTTCTTCAGCGTGATGAGGCTTCTAATACGACATGTCAGGTGGAAATGCACCCCATTAGTGTTTGCCTTGAGAGCCGTGCAGGGATATTGTGGCCAGAATATATCTCAAAGGCTTTTTTTTGGGGGGGGGGTTAAATGGGATTCCGGTGTATGGGTTTTAAGAGTGGCCGTTAGAGCACTAGTTAGTATCCGTGAATGAATCAGAGGTATCCTCATGAGGGATGATGGTGACTGTGGGGACGATTGCTGGTGACGGAGATGGCGGTGATGGGGATGATGGAGGTGATGGGGACGGGACAGATGGTCAAACTGATGAGGATGTGGAGGATTGAGAGGGTAAGGGGGGGAGAGGTGGATGCAGAAAGAGGGTGGCGACAATGGGAAAGATAAAGATGGTGATGTTTATATAAGGAAGCTGATAAGGTTGCGATGACGGTGATGGTGATGACGATGATGGTGATGATGGTAATGGTGATTATGGGGATGATGATGATGATGGTGATGATGGGGATGGTGATGATGATGGTGATGACGATGATGGTGGTGATGGTGATTATGATGATGATGGTGATGAGGGGGATGGTGATGATGATTATGATGGTGATGATGATGATGGTGATGTTGATGAGGGGGATGGTGATGATGATGATGATGGGGATGATGGTGATGTTGATGAGGGGGATGGTGATGATGGTGATGGTGATGGTGATGAGGGGGATGGTGATGATGATGATGATGGGGATGATGTTGATGGTGATGTTGATGAGGGGCATGGTGATGATGGTGATGGTGATGATGATGATGATGATGATGATAATGGGGATGATGGTGATGGTGGTGATGGTGATGATGGTGATGGTGATGATGATGATGGTGGTGGTGATGATGATGGTGGTGATGGTGGTGATGATGGTGATGATGGTGATGATGATGGTGATGGCGATGACGGTGATGACGATGATGGTGATGGTGGTGATGATGGTGATGATGATGGTGATGGTGATGACGGTGATGGTGATGACGATGATGGTGATGGTGATGATGGTGATGGTGATGATGGTGATGACAATGGTGATGATAATGATGATGATGATTACAATATTGATGATGATGACGATGATGGTGATAATGATGGTGATGACGGTGACAATCGTGATGATGGTGGTGATTATGAGGATGATAATGATGATGTTGGTGATGTAAGGGAAGCTGATAGTAATGAAGGTGATGGCGGCGATGGCAATGACGATGACAATGACGACAATGATGACAATTATGATGATAACTGGGCTTGGGGAGGATGGATAGGGTAGGGAGGATGAGGGTGATCGGGACGGTGAAGATAGAGATGACTGGGCTGGGACAGACAGTGAGGGTGGGGACGGTGAGGATGAGCATGATGATTGGGAGAGTGGAAAAGCTTACGAGCTTGGAGATGATGAAAAGGGTGAGGAGGGCAAGATGGATAAAAGGTTGGTGAGGGTAGAAAGAGATGATCGGGAATTCAAAGATGGCAAGGGAGGTAATGATTATGAACAGAACGAATGAAGACGAGGGGATGAGGCGAGGAAGAATGATACGGATGAGGAGGAGAATGAGGATAAGGAGGAGTTGGATGATAAGGAGGTGATAGTGATATAACACATCATTATGCACTGAGCAGCATTGTAGTGTATACTTGTACATATACACCACTTCAAATCCCAATAGACATGATAGAGAGGCATGAATAACCACATATAAATAGCCACATTTCTCTCTCCCATTACAGTCTTTGATCAGATCGTCCAATACTGCTTCACCGTGTCATCTTTAACATTTACAAAAGCCTACCGAAGAGTAGTCCAAGACCGTGCAAGTCCTGAACAGCTTATTCCTCATTCAATAGAAATGAAACATGGGTTGTTCATCGCGGTGGTACAGGCAAGGAGAGTGACGTGTTGCTGGTAACAGCATTTCAGTTGCTAAAGACTACAGTATGGTATTCCAACGATGTTGGCAAAATAGCAGAGCTTTTAAGACATGATCTACCACATTTGGCAATCGAAAAACATCGTTACCAGCAACACGACATTGCGACATTGCGTGACTTCGATCACACTTTGAGCCAATTTTGCTGTAAACCCGAGCAAAGGTGTACACAGCATTCGTTATAATTTTTTTCCAGATTTCCCCTTGCCCGTTTGGAACGAGCAGTTTATCCTCAAGACTATTCCAAAGATAAATAGGTTTGCGGTGACACCATGTAAATTCTCTTTTGTGAGTAAGTGTGGTTCTGAAAAGAACCAGAGGAACTCAACGTTTCGAACAGTATACTCTGCTCGTCTTCAGGAGAATGTAGAGCAGAGTATACTGTTCGAAACTTCGAGTTCCTCCGCTTCTTTTCAGAACCACACTTACTCACAAAAGAGAATTTACATGGTGTCTCCGCAAACCTATTTATCCTGATATTCTCACCATGCAAACCTTCAAATCTCATATTCCAAAGATGTTGGCAAGTAGCACAGCTTTTAAGACATGATCTACTACTACATTAGTCATCAGTGGGCAGACGACTGCGTATTTCTCCAACACCTAGATCCCCTATCACCAATCCAGATGAGAATCACACTCACACCAATTAATTGCGCAAAAACGCAGCGCGATCCTATCAGCAGTCACAACCAACAAGAATCTGATCTTCGTGGCCGAAAAAATGAAAATAGAATAAAATTCAAGGGTGAGGTTTTTGTGGCAAGCAGTGCAAAGCGTTCCGTCCTTGTGATCTCAACCCCAACCCCCTAATACGCCGGGCTGTCCACATTGATCATGCTGAAAAGTGCAATTATGCTTGCGAGTGCATCTGTGGCTTCATAGTATTACTGTTTGCACAGGATTGGAACAAACAAAGCCAACGGAGCATTATGTATTCTGCTTTTTTCGATGCAAGGACTGGCAGAAAGGATCATGCACATTATTATCATTTCCACTGATTCTACTGATCTTTCTTTTCCAGTTAAAGGCCCAATACAACATTGGGAAGATCAGAAAAAATCGTTGTCCGTAGATTTCCTTCTAATTTACACAGTTTGTAGATGGTCATGATACAATCCTCATGTTGAAATCTTACAGTCTTGGATGCTGTACTTTTTGAGAAAACTTCACTCAAAGTCAAACATTGACTCGCGAGTAATAAACTATTTCTTACACTACTGAACGGTGCGTAAACCATGACTTTGGTTGTTTTTTTATGTTGTCTACTTTCTCAGATTACAATTTCAGCTAAAACCTGCGCAGTATTGCTTTAAAAAAATGTTTTATGGTTTAACACAAACTGTTGCAATCCGTTGACCTTTGCCAATGTTGTATAGGGCCTTTAATGCTTCATGTCTGACAAAGAATGACTGACGGGAGGGGAAAAAAATCAGCAAAATCAGTCAGCATAATTGTATCTTTCTCACTTGATGTCACCGTTGCTATGGTTGATCGAAAGATCTATCTTCAATATTCACAGCTGCATGGGCATCCATTATTGGATTTTTGGATTTGGTGACAAAAAGAGTTTTTTTTTTTTACTAAACAAAAAGTCCACATTGTAAGCGGGGAGATCAATATTGTTTTATTCTGAATTTCAAATGTTTTTTTTTGTTTTTTTTACTATTGGTGAAAGCATGATCATGTTCGCTTCTAGCAAAGAGCTGTATACATTTGAAATGAAGGGCCAGTTTGAGTGAAGCTTGGTGCCTGAGACAACATTGACAGACTCTATGTGACTGGCTGCATACGTTTGGCAAATATTCTGACTTCTGCACGATAGCCTGCTTGCCTGAATCTAGAAGTCAACCCAAGTGACTGTCAACCAGTCACAGAGAGAGGAGAGCGGACCTGTTCATGTCGTATCTAGAAGAAGTTGTGTCAAGGGGGAATGAAACCCAGAGAAAAATGTTGGCTTATCCGATTGGTGTTAAAAACAACCTACAATTACCTATGTGCAACTCACCTACAAGTTTCATAAAGAGGGAAAAATCATGGAATTCGGTGGTCGAATTCGCGTTCCCGCAAATCGCCATCTTTTCGAATGGCCCACCAGTCACTGAGGGGGGAATGACATCCCAATGAAAAACTCCCACATGGGCCCGGACAGATGTACCCCTACTACATGTATAAACTGCTTGCAGTTTATATACACTTGCGAGCTGTACGATGTGTACTGCCAGGCTTTTGGATGTCAAACAGGTCTCTTGTCCTTGTTGGGAACTGCATGGAAAGATTTCCCCAGCTTTTTCCCGCTGGCATTTTGACATTCAAAAGCCTGGCAGTACACCATTGATCAGCTCGCGAGTGTATAACTGCACGCAGTATATGCAAGTAGTAGGGGTACATCCTTCAGGGCCCATGCGGAAGTTTTCCGTTGCGATGTTATACCCCCGGCAGTGACTGGCGGGCCATTTGAAAAGATGGCGGTTTGCAGGAATGCGAATTTGACCTCTTTATGAAACTTGTAGGTGAGTAGCACATAGGTAATTGTAGGTTGTTTTTAACACCCAATCAGATAAGCCAAAATTTTTCTCTGGGTTTCATTCCCCTTTAACCGCTTTGCGCTCGGACATCCAAATTGGGAGTGCCGGTGATTGTGTTGCTATGTGCCGGGTCCTCCGAATCTGGACACTACTATCGTCCAAGTTTTAAACCTAGACTCTTTTTCAGCCTACCACAAAACAATATGTGGCATCATGAAAAAAAGCCACACAAATGTCGCATTTAAAAAAAAAAAAAAGCTCAAACTGCTCATTGATTCAAATGACCAAAATGTAAATAAAAAAAATAATAAAACAAAAAAATAATAATGAATTTAGTTGGCCTGACGTTTCGATCCTAGCAGTACCTCTGCCTTTGAAAAAGGTCATGCTAGGATCAAAATGTCAGGCCCACTAAATTTTAAGATTTGCATTTTGGTAATTTTAGTCAGTAAGCAGTTTGCAACATTTTTGTATATCACAATAATAATAATAGAAATGTTCTGATGTTTTGATCCTAGGCAAGACCTTTCTCAAAGTCGTTCTGCTAGGATTAAAGGACCTTTTTTCCCAGTCAGCACTGTTTCTTCGGCCCTTCGGAGAAATGTGACCCGGCACAACGACATGAGGAATATCCCACCAAAACACTTTTTGAGTAAACAACGCCTGAAGTTAAAGTGTCTTCACAATTCGATTACAAATAAAAACATTTTTTTTTTTTTTCGGAAATTTTAAATATTAGAGGATATTATATTTTGATATCATTTGAAAGCTAATGGTATACTCTTTCACATCATTAGAAAATCTCAAAATTTCAAAAGTGGGAGTTATTCCTCATTATGCTGTGCCGGGTCACAAATGGTCCTGCTAGGAACGAAACGTCAGGCCGTTTTTTCGTCAACAGACAGAGAGGAGAATATACTAAATGCTCTCCCGGATGTCGAGTCCATCAGGGCTGGATCGCTCAAGGACACCTCATCCATAGCTTCTCCCCTTCCCTGACTGTTAGTACCACTCCGATGAATAAGTGATTCCATTTTCTTCACTTTGTCCTCCTCCCCCCACCGCCATCACACCCCTCCCCCCCTCCCCCCTTCCCCTCACCCTTGTCTCCTGTCAGCATCCTAGGTCACGAGGCGGTGGCTGAGATTGTCCGGGACGAGCGGCGTAACCATGACAACCTGAGCCCCGGCGACCGCATCACTTTCTCGGTGACGGACAGCTGTGGGGAGTGCGAGCGTTGCCGTCACGCACTCCCGCAGAAGTGCGTCAAGCTCTTCAAGGTAGGGGAGAGGGGGGAGGAGAGAGTCGCGTCAAATTTTTCCTTCTTCAGATAAATCGCGACAAGACAACATGGGGAATGCGCCGTCAATTGAGTTACGATGGATCATTCTAAAGGCTTTTGTGACATCCACCCCTGATCTTTCTGCAAACTGGATAGCGCAGTGTGTGCTTTCGGTTAATCACTTTGCACCGGAACGTCTGAATTAGGAGTGCCGTTGGTGTTGCTATGCGCCGGGCCCTTCCGAATCTTGGAGCCACTATTGACCAAGGTTTAAAATAAAGCCTACCACAAAACAATAGGTAGCGTGACATAACCCGTACAAACATCTGATTGCCCCAGGTTTGACTCTCTTGCACTCATAGGTTGAGTGCGGGCGGTCTGTTCTTCACTGACAAACGCTCGAAACGCACGAACACGATTCAAGAACGCTGCACTCCAGGGTTGTTCACGAACAGCCGAGAATGCGCCGCCAAACTCGACCACCGTGTACTCTTGTTGGTTGATTTCACAGGTGTTTATCATTCCTGATTGTCTATCGAGTTTTTAAAAATTGTTAATACAGTGGTATTCTGGGGTAGTCACTGGCGCAAGCTGGTTTTTTTTTACTGGTTTAACAATTATTACGGGTATACGGTACAAATGCGGCCACCGGACACTGTCCTAGATTCACGTGCGTCGTGAGGGACGCTCAAACCATGAATGAAGAACAATGCCAGGGAGGCAACCACGCGGAAAGGCTGGTTATGTAATGGGAGGGGGTGCCCTAATCACTGATCGGACAGGATGGAGACGAACTATAACCCTATGTAAAATATACACACAAAAGGGCGAAAGGATCTCCTATGCAGGGAAATCGGCGGCGATAACATACAGTTTATGAAACTTTTGGGGAACTTGAAAATGGTTTGACTAGTAAGATCGGATTGATCAAATACCAAGTCCTCAGCATTAAGTGGAGAGGAGGAGACCAATGAGTTATCTCCTGGAATGCCCACTTCTGCCCAATCCCTGTGGGTACACAGCTGACCTTACTACACTCACGCCTAATGTTATTGCATGCGTCCAGTATTCGGCAAGTTTAATTGAGAGAAATGAGATTTGAAGGTTTGCATGGTGAGAATAGCAGGATAAATAGGTTTGCGGTGACACCATGTAAATTCTCTTTTGTGAGTAAGTGTGGTTCTGAAAAGAACCGGAGGAACTCGACGTTTTGAACAGTGTACTCTGTTTGTCTTCAGGAGACTGCTGGATTCTAACTGGGAGTGGGGCTTATGTAGTGTAGAGAGGGATCCTGGTGAGGGGGATTAGCCCAGTGAAGGGTGAAGGCGGGAACTGTACAGGCGGGAGGGAAAGGACTCTAGATGAAGAAGCAATAAGTAAAGCATTGTATTTGATTGCCAGTCTTGTACGTTATTGTAAACAGCTTTTTGATAGCGGCCTGTGAGATTTTCATCCTTTCGTTGGGTTTGGTTTTGTTCGTCTTTTTTTTGGTTCAAAGTACGGTCATTCATCGATACACAACCGGATGGGGCTGAACGGTTGCTATGCCTCACACATCGTCCTGCACGAGGGCACCGCCATCGTCAAGCTGCCCGGCCACATCACGGACAAGATGGCCGCCCCCATCAACTGCGCCCTGGCCACCATGATCAACGCCGTGGCCAGCTTTGAGCGGGAGACACTGGCTGAGAAGGCCGTGCTGATACAAGTGAGCGAGACGGGTGGAGGGGGAAGGAGGAGGAGGAGGTGAAAAAAGGGGAGGGGAGGGGGATAACCTTTAGGAGGGCAGGAAGGAGGAGGAATAGGGAGAGAAGAAGAGGTAGAAGGAGGCAATTTTTTATGCAATTTCGCCCAAAACAAGGCTATAATGACTCTCAAGGTTAAGGGCTATTAAGTTAAAAAAGGAGATAGAGAGGGACTCAGGCAGGCTGGAGATAGGAGTTGACATTCCTTTTAAAAAGGGTAAGATCGTAGGCTGGGGTAAAACATGAACCAGGAAGGGATTTCCAGAGAGAGGCTGACCGAGGGAATAGCTGTTCTGATACCTCTGTTCTACACCTTTGGATAGATAGAGTGTACGGGTGAGAAAAGGCAAACAGCCTGGTTGCTCGCTGAAATGCCCTGAATGGGCAGACCAAATCGGCAAGAAGAAGGCTTAGGAAGAAGAGGATGTGAGGGAGAAGGAGAGGGAGAAAGAGGAGGAGGAAAGAGAGGAGGCTGAAGAGGAGGAGTAGGAAGGGGCTTCAAAAGAAGAGGATGTGAGGAAGGAGAGGGAGAAAGGAGAGGAAAGGGAGGAGGCGGAAGAGGAGGAGACGTAGAAAGAGGTTTGCATGGTTTAGGAAGAAGAGGATGTGAAGGAGGAGAGGAAGACAGAAGAGGAAAAGGAGACAGGTTGGGAGAGGAATAGAAGGAAAGGGAGGAGAGAGAGTGAGAGAAAGAAGATGAGATGCAGTAAGCATGGTGAGGGGGTGAGGGAGAAAGGGCGAGGATCAATGAGGAGTATAGGACAAAAGAAGAGGAGGAAGAGGACAGGAAGGGAAGCAGGAGGAAAGAGATTAAATAATTGGAGGAGAGAAAGAGGAGGAAGAAGAGGTAATGGGAGGAGGAGAATGGGGAGGAGGAAAATGAGGCCGATGAAGAAAAAACGAAACAGGGAGAAGAGAAAGAGGACAATCAGTGGACAATAATTTGGGACCCACCGTTCTTCCTCCACTGGGTCCCGAATGAATGTAGCTCACAATGTTCTGCCTTTGCCTCTGCCTCTGTCTCTCCCTCAGCCTCTGCTTCTGTGTCTGCCTCTGCCTCTCCCTCCCCCTCTGCCTCTGCCTCTACCCCTGCCTCTCCCTCTCCCTCTCCCTCTCCCTCTCCCTCTGCCTCTCCCTCTGTCTCTCCCTGTGCCTCTGCCTCTGCCTCTGTCTCTGTCTCTGCCTCTGCCTCTGCCTCTGCCTCTCCCTTCCCCTCTGCCTCTCCCTCTGCCTCTCCCTCTCCCTCTGCCTCTCCCTCTCCCTCTGCCTCTGCCTCTCCCTCTCCCTCTCCCTCTCCCTCTCCCTCTCCCTCTCCCTCTCCCTCTCCCTCTCCCTCTCCCTCTCCCTCTCCCTCTCCCTCTCCCTCTCCCTCTCCCTCTCCCTCTCCCTCTCCTCTCCCTCTCCCTCTCCCTCTCCCTCTCCCTCTCCCTCTCCCTCTCCCTCTCCCTCTCCCTCTCCCTCTCCCTCTCCCTCTCCCTCTTTAACACTGATGAGAGATGATGAGAGGCGAACACAGTTTCCCTGTGAAGTCAACGGTTTGTGGAGTGTGAAGTTCAGGTTTGTGGGATTCCAAATAAACAGGTACTGTTTTTTTCTACTTGTCTTCGGGGAAGGGCGCAGGACTCCTGGGAATCTACGGCTGTGCTCTGCTGCACGACGCCGGCGTCGGGAGGCTCTTCTGCTCCGACCTGAACTCCGATCGGCTCAAGATGGTCTCCCTGTTTGGCGGCATCCCTATCCACTCAGGTGAGGTTCAGCGTGACGGGCTAGGATGCAGGACAGCGTCCGATCGTTGGTCCCACCTTCTCCATTCACTGTGCCAGTCTCTTCATCTTCACGAATCCACGGATCGGGCTCGGGCTCGGGCTCAGGCTTCGTCCCCGTCTGACATAACCTGAAAATCCAGGCTGTGGTTTGCTTTCCAAATTGGAAGGTTTGTTGGCTTGACAGGTACAGAGTATGCACCAAGAAACTGGGGCCGAACGCTTGTTTTTAGAGATGCCTGTGACATCAGAAAGTGTAAGAGAAATGTGATCGAAGCCTAAGCCCGAGCCTAAGCCTTCATTTCGTAAACGGACTACGTGTACGAGCGACTCCAACCTGGCACAATCGGACGTCTGTGTGGCTTTGGTCATGCTACATACTGTTTTGTGGTAGGCTGAAAAGAGTCATTGTTTAACACTTGGACAATAGTGATGCCTGGCCGCGATGCCCGAATTCGGAGGGCGCAGCACATACATGTAGCAAAACCACTGGTACTGTCTTGGTGAGAAGTGATTAACAGTAATGTAGATTTTCAGGTTCAGTGAAAAGGTTGATGCTTTTTATTATAAACTAATTGAGTTTTCTGTGAATGCATTCCCACAGGCAAAGAGAATGAGATTTTCAAAGATGGCGACATTGACATAGTGATTGAGGTAGGTCAATAGATGAACAACTAATACCATGGTTACCTGTCAAAAAAAAATTAAAGCTTTGAGAAATGTTGAAAAATGGCAAAGAAAACTTTGACTGGACCAGGACTTGATCCCGAGACTGAACTCCGTTTTTCGTATCAGTGCTCTTACTATCTGACCTGTCCGCGATATTTTTTTCCACACCACATAATTATTCGCTATGGGCCCATATGTTTGTGCATAAACAAGTAAGTAAGTATGAAGAATTGAGTCTCAGGTCACTCAGATTGTTCACGTACGTTGTATTCGCTGTACAGAAAGCCCTTATTGGCTGTGCTTAAAGCCTGTCCATAGCTTTAACTTCAACTGGTATACTCCCATCCGCTCCCCCTTGCCCCCACCCTGTAAATTGTTTGTTCACAAACATATGGGCCCATAGCGAATATGTGGTACAGGAAAACAAATTGCGACCTGTCCAGCATTTTTTTATATCAAACAGGTATCTCAAACTGATCATTTCTATCTGTTAAAACCCTAAAAACTGAAGGGCACCTGCACCCCTGCCGTGAATCTCTCAGTCGCGTAAGCGCTCACTCACAGTCGCACAATTTATTGACCTTCATTGATTTTCAGGAAATGACTTTGTCGGTCACTTACATTCCTGAGGCTGATTTTACTAGCGCTCTGCGATCATCGCAAACGCTGAAATCGTTCACTAAGTCTGAAATCCATCGCAACTTAGCAATCAGTGTACCGCTAAGTTGCGATGGATTTCAAACTTAACGATCGATTTTGTCATTTGTGATGAGCGCAAGGCGTTAGTGAAATCGGCCCCAAGTCCTACAAGACCGTCTTGTCAATGACCAGTACCCTCCTGGTGGGTCGGGACCTCCGAAAGCTACCTCAGTCCCCCCCCCCCCCCCCGGCCAACCCCGTCCCCTTCTCCCTCCCTCGCTAAACTCTCAGAACCTCTCCGAATTCCCAGGTCTGCGGTGTGAGCGAAGTCATCGATATCGGCATGCGTCTGCTGAAGCCGGGAGGCACCTATGTCCTGGTGGGTCTGGTGCACCCGGACTCCTACCTGAACGTCACTGCCGAGAGCATCATCCGCAAGTGTCTTACCATCAAAGGTGAGCGGTGGTTCTCTCTCTCTCTCTCTCTCCCTTCCCCACCCCCCGAAAAAGGTGCTGGGGTCGGTTTTCTCCTGACATCTGGTGAGCACACTCAGATAAGACTTGAAGCATTGCATGGTGGAAATACTAAGTGAAAGGTTTGCGGTGACACCATGTAGCACTTCTCTTTAGAGAAGGAGCGTGGCTCTGAAAAGGGCCGGTAACTCTACATTTTCGGGTAGTGCGTACTCTGCCCGTCTCCTGACGACGGGCAGAGTACGCACTACCAGAAGCGTTGAGTCACCGGCTCTTTTCAGAGCCACGCTCCTTCTCTAAAGAGAAGTGCCACATAGTGTCACCGCAAACCTTCCACTGGGTAGACTTGACACAAACTGGAAGGTTTGCAGTGACACCGTGTACGTTGTCTCTTGTGAGACGGAGTGTGGCTCTGAAAAGAGCCGGTATTTCAGGCAGTGTGTACTTCTGTACTGTGCACAGTACTACACACCGCTCGAAATGTTGAGTTACCGGCTCTTTTCAGAGCCACCTGATGAGATGATTTACATGCTGTCACCACAATCTTTCCACATGGTACTTCCACTATGCAAACCTTCAAATTATATCAGTACATGACTTGTGTTTGACTTCTGTCTGACTACCAATTGTTGTAAACCAGGCTACAGCAGCTCAGGGATCACACAAAGTGGATGCAGCTTTTTGTTCAATTCCAGTCAAACAAACAAAGAAAAAAACTGACTGGGAACTGTTTGTTTGTATTTGCAGATTTCTGATAATTCTTCTTTTGTGTTCACTCCTCCACACTTCTCTCTTTGATCTTTCCCCCCTCTTCTCACTAATCCCTACCCTACTTCTTGCCCTTCCCTTTGATCTTGCCCTACTAGCTTTACTCCTTGTCCTTTGTTTCTCATCCGTGTCCTATTCACTCTCTTCCCCCTTCCTTCGTGTACATGTATCTGTTTTGTCCTTGTCACTCTGCCTTTGAGAAATGTCCTGCTAGGATAGAAACGTCAGGCCCACTAAATTTTGAGATTTGCATTTTGGTAATTTAAGTCAAGTAAGCAGTTTGCAACATTTTTGTATATCATTATTATTATTATTATTTATTTATCTTATCCAACAGCAAACTAAAATGCAAGTTACAGGGAGATATACATGTATAAATAAATAAAACACTAATTTGATAAATTAATTTACAATGAAATAGTTAATAAATAATGGATATCATTCATAGAACCAACATACATTAAAACAAAAGAAGAGAAGAACAATCTTACAAACAGAGGCCATACAAACAACAAACAAACAGACAGACAAACAAACAGAAAACAAGCAAACAAGTACAACTATGCAAGAAGCAGAGAATCAAACCACAATCAATCACAACAATTCAGCACATATTCGAAGACTGCAACAGAAACAGCACATTAAGTTTGTATTTGTATTTGTATTGAAAGAAAGAGTGTCGCTTTTTCCCCGTCTTTTTCCAGGTATCCACAACTACAACCATCAGCATCTGGAAGAGGCGGTGGACTTCTTGTCCAGGACCGCCGGCCACTACCCCTACGAGAGGCTGGTGGGTCCGGCCTTCCCCCTGGACCGTCTGGACGCCGCCGTGCAGCAGGCAATGCTGGGCCGGTTCTGCCGCATCGCGCTGAGCCCGGCGATGTCCGACTAGGAGAGGCGGGGTGTTCCTCCGCCCCGCCGGGCGGCAAGTGACATCCCCCTCCCCCTCCCCCTGCTGCACAGCCTCGGTGGTGGAATCGTTCCACTGCTGCACTCTGCCAGCCCTCGTCCTCCTCGCGCCCTCTCAGAGGAGCAACTCCTCATCCTTCCTTCGCGGGCATCTGGTTAACGGTCACTTCGCAAACTTTCTCACTTTCTCGCACTCGACGTGGACTGTCACGCTGATGGTCAGTTAGGTCTCTCACACTCACCCATTCTTAAAGCCCCTACACAGTATTGGTCGAGGTCAAAGAATAGCATCCATACGTTGTCTGATCCAACATATGCATGAAATAAGACCCCTGTGAAAATTTCAGCTCAATCTGCCAACCGAGTCTCGAGAAAATCGTGAATTTGTTTCGCAAAAATGCAGCATTGAATGCCGTACTGTTCCAAAAAATAGTTTAGATCTCGGTGAGACGTAAACAATTTATTTAACTCTTTTCTCCCGAAACACAACATTTTAGGCAGACATATTTCAGTGCGAGGTTTCTACTATAACCATCTTCAAACTGTATATTAGTTTCATGTAAATCTGTGAACATTTCTGTTTTTCGATCTTACCAATGTTGTTTAGGGGCTTTAACGTCCACGTTTTTTATAATCCACCAGAGGTCAGTATCATTAAACTCATCATAACTTACGATCAGTCGCAAGACGATGAGCGATGCACAAAGTCCATACGAACTATCAGAATTCACGAAGAGTTATACATCGTCAGTTGAGTTACGACGTATCATAAGGCTTTGTGAAATCCACCCCTGGACTGGCAGTCAGACAAAAGGCAAATCCGAGAGAAGACATTATTCACAAGCAAAAAACCACCGATTTGACGCAATAGCCGTGGCCTGAAGAATTGCATAACATCGTGGCTGATTGCTGGAGGGGTCTGCCTTGCCTCAGACAAGTCCACCTCCGTACTATGAGCCCACCATCTCAGTTAAGATGAGGGACTGATATTTGAATCGCGATTCAAAAACTTTTTTTTCCCGGTCAGGTCAAAAAATCGCGAGCCGATTGTGGTTAGCAGTTGTGGTCAAATGGTGGGTGTGTCCTTGAGGGTGGCCCATGCAGGGAGACAAGCACTTGTACTTCCCGTCATCAGAGGGCAAGCAGTGGATTGTGGGATTTAAAAAAAAACACAACGGTGCGATTCAGCGAAGAGTTCCCACACGCACCGTGTGGCAAATAAATGCGATCATTAAGAGAAGTCTCTCTAGTAATAATAATAATTTAAATCCCACTAATAATCACCTTTATTGTATCTACACACACACAAAATGTGGAGCTTGAATCGCGATTCAAATCGCGATCTAAAAAATCACGCTTTTGGGAGGGGGGGCGGACAGTGAGAATGGCCCTAAACTTTGAAACAGTAGCCCCTACCTTAATGACTTGGCATTACGGTAGGCTAATCCTAGTGAACTTGATTGTGTACACTTGTTCCTGTTTCACAGAGCACAGATCAAGTTGTGAAATATTTTACAGAGTGTATTTTTGGACTATCACTATCTATCTGCACCACGATGCCTTTCAAAGTCTATGAAAACTTGGCAAATTTTTATTTTATGTCTAAAAGAGTATTTTATGCAAATTTATGGACACAAATTTCATTGTCGATGTGCTACAGCCAGGCAGCCCTCTTCTGATCCACGGGAAGATGCGGGGATCAGTTGCAGTGACTGGGTTTTCACCAATTTGCAATTGAGAAACGAACGCTAGCGAACCAAATTTTTAGAGGGGAAGCTGGGTTTCATTTAACTGACAGTTAGGGGAAAAAAATAACAGTTTTGCTTCCGATTACACGGCATTTCAAAATAGGGTAGGTAGGTAATTTATTTTGGCCATTTTTGTTTTTTGGTGTACAATCATATGGAGGCATCTGCATGTGGTGAAGCCTTATAATACGATCTTTTTTTTTTATTACACGTTGAATTTTTATCATCATTGTTTCCCGATAAAAAAATTAGGGTCGCAGGCTAGAAATAGGGTCGGTCGGCTAACCAGAAGCAGAAATTTTGTTTTGCCTTATTGCAATAGGTTGTAGTGATCTGAGTAGCATATTAATATTTCATTTTTTGAAACCTTGTTCTAATCTGCCGTATTAATCACACCTTGCACCTCATTTTAGCGAATATTTATTATTGTGATGAGCAAGGCAAAACCAAATGTACACAAGGGCTTGACAATGTATCTGTGAAAACTTATTTCATGTTCCAAAGCCTTTTGCACGCCGATATTTTTTGCTCCAAAGTAAAGCATGATATACCGGTACATATAGATATAGGGAATTATACAGAACTTAACCGTTCAATCTGAATCTGATATAAACAGTAATTTATACACAAATGTTTAAAGTAGTTTACTGACGATAGCACTAACGCGTTGTGTCATTCTGGGCTCAATTTCATAGAGCCGCTTATGCATGAAAATATGCTAAGCGTGAACAGAAAACAAAAAGAGAAGTTTGGATTGACGAGGTGATCCGTATGATCATGACTTTTCGTGCTTACCGTAAGCCAATGTTTGGAGCTCTTTGAAATTGGCACCAGAAGGTCCCGGGTCGGGTTAGAGTTCAATGACCAGAATGTGAGAAGGAGGATTTGACTTTAGGATTCTCGCAGAAGGCAAAGAAAGGTCCTTCAAGGATTGAAAAGTGGACAGCCTGACATTTCGATCCTAGCCAGGGCCATTGTCAAAGGCAAAAATGTATTTGAAAGAAACTGCTGCGATATATATTTTTTGAGAATCCGTTTTTAATTGTGATGTTTTAATGAAATGGGTCTTTTGGGCCATTAATTGAACAAAAATTGGCATTCGCCAAAAGATGCCATTCTTTTACCATTTACTTTCAGCTTTGACAATTGGACAATTTGTATTTACTCTCACATTACTTATCCTTTTCATCCGAATCAAAAATATCCTGTTAACTGGTTGTTTTTATGGGGGAGGATTTACCACGGAAATTTCCTATTAAGTTACATTAATCTACCTTTTTTTGTAACACTATGCACAGAGATATCTGATCATTGAGATAGGCCCGCGTCGTAAAAAAAATTAATGCAGTTACGAACTGTCGTAACTAAGCCTTCACATTATTTTGTTTTATATGGTAAACAAATGTAGCCTAAAGGGACACTTCTCGAAAAATTTTGACTCGACAAGTATTTCAAACCCAAGAATCATACCCTTTAGTCGTTTACAAACTCTCCTCTGAGCGATCGAACAAATTTAAACAAGCCAAGAGGAGACGAACTCAAACAACCCCACAAAAAAAAAAAAAATTGAAAGCACAAACAAAAATGCATGCAAAACAAACCATGGTCCTAGTAACTTGGACCTTAAAATCGCCCTTTTTAAAACTTTGGAGGCGTCGGGCGCCCGACCCCAAAAAATTAAAAAAGGTTGACTTTAAAGTCCAAGTTACTCGGACTAAGCAAACTATTAATTTCTTTTTTCATTTCAAAGACCATTTCGAAGATTTTTTTCTATTGCTAATAGAACATATTAGTGGCTGTAGAAAATTGGCCTAAATTTAATTTATCTCGTTTAACAGTAATTATGATGCCAATTAGAAACATTAAAAAAATACCCTCTGTGCAATCTAAATCTAAATTTCAAGGAATGAATGTCATTTTATTGTGGTGTGATGACAAGTTGACTATTTGTGAAGGCCACCATATGAGGGCTGGATAGTTCAGGTGGAAGAACACTGGTACGTTAATCCAGATGTCTCGGGTTCAAGTCCCGGTCCAGTCAAAGTTTCCTTTGTTAATTTTTTCAATTTGTTCAAGATCCCAGTCAGTTTTTCCTGTGTTTGTTTGACTTGAATTGAAAAAGCTGCATCCACTTTGTGTGATTCCTGAGCTGCTGTAGCCATGTTTACAACAAATGGTGGGTTTTTTTGCATCTGAATGAAAGCACTGTGGGGGTGTGAACCCTGTAGATATACGGCAGTTAATGGTTGAATTGATTCTGACTGGCACCCCCACCCCGGCAAAGACTAGTTGACTATTGGGGAAGGCCAACATAAGGGCTGGATAGCTCAGACGGAAGAGCGGCGGTAAGTTAATCCAGAGGTCTCGGGATTGGTAAAGGTCAAAAGATTGCCACAGTTTATGTGTTAAACCATTAAACATCCTCAAAAAGCAATACTGCGAAGGTTTTAGCTCAAATGGTAGGCCTAATCTGAGAAAATAGACAAAGGCAAAAAATCATCACGGTTTACGCACCGTTCTGTAGTGTAAGAAATAGTGTATGACTTTGCGAGTAATAAACTATTTGTCGATGTTTGAGTGAAGATTTCTAGGGAAGTACAGCATCCCAGACCGTAAGATTTCAACATGAGGATTCTATCATGACCATCTACAAACTGTGTAAACTAGAAGGAAACTTGTGGACATCGATGTTTTCCGATCTTCCCAGTGTTGTATTGGGCCTTTAACCTCGGCTCTGGCTTTGTCTCCCTGTTTATCGATCCAAAAGCATCAGCAGCCAACATAATAATGTTATCCATTAGCGCACGCACGTGCATTAATGTCTTATGCCAATGGTAGGCCGGCCCATTAAGGCCTCGCTAACGGCCATAAATAATTGGTCGATCACCAGAGAACAGGACGCCCTAAGTATATAAAATTAAAACGAAAAGTACCTAACCCATTTCTTCCTCTGTTAATTACAAGGCCAAGTATACAATTATAGCCAAGGAATTCAAGGGAACTTTGTGACCTAATTATTGTCACAGCGAAGTGAAAACAACAAGGTGATACGTATACGCTATACTTTCGATCGGATGATCTGATCTACCAGAGTCACAATATTTATTGATGATATTGAGAGGCTGTGTTTTGAGAATGAAAACTGTTACTGGATAGAGGATCAGAAGTTACTTTGCTCCTCGTTCCCTTCGAGAAAGAGGTTCCCAGACAGGCAAGTGGCTTTAATAACAGCGTGAAGAAGAAAAAAAAACACGAACGAGGAACTGGGGATCGTAGAAGTCCAGGAAACCACCTATACTCCCACTCTCTGTGGTTTAGTGAACGTTTTATACTGATTCGTAATCATAATTTTATCGATTTACATAATTACATCATGTGTGATTATTTGATGCTTTATATGACATTTGAACGACGTAGGCCTATAATTTAAAGGCCAATACAACATTGGCAAGATCGGAAAACATCGATGTCCACAGATTTCCTTTTAATATTACACAGATTGTAGATGGTCATGATGTGATTCTCATGTTGAAATATTACGGTCCAGGATGCTGTACTTCCCTCAGTTTATTACTCGCGAGTAATTAACTATTTCTTACACTACAGAACGGTGCGAAAAGTGTGACGATTTTTTGCCTTTTTCTACTCCCTCAGATTACCATTTGAGCTAAAACCTTCGCAGTACTGCTTTTTTGGAATGTTTGATGGTTTAACACACAACCTGTGGCAATCTTTTGACCTTTACCAATGTTGTACGGGGCCTTTAAGTTTACGTAGTCCTACGGACTGCATGTACTCTCTTGTGTTTTTTTTCTGTGGTCCCGGATAGAGTATCGTTGGATGCGTTGTTCGACGTGTGAATAATTATTACTGCGCACTACCGCTTCCCTTATCACTTCATTGGTTTGGGAACAACAGCATAATGTAATAGAAATATGCTGTATGTTATCCATTATGTAGCGCACTTATACCAAAGATAGACCGGCCCTTTCGGCCTCGATATTACCGGCATAAATAATTGGTCGATCACCAGACGACAGGACGGCCTAAGCTAAACCCCCAACATCATATAAAACAACGAATACCGACGAATCCATAGGCCTATCTTTCTCTGTAATTACTAGACCGAGGACACAGAAGCCAAGGATTTCGAGGACCGTCGACTCACGAAACTTTGTGACCTAAGGTCACAGCGAGGTGAAAGCAACGAGGTGATATGCTGTGCTTTTGAACGCGTATCTATCGGAGTCACAATTTACACAAATAGTAATACGTCGTATGATTCTTGTCCATTAGGCAATATCTTCATGGTCACACAAATGATAGGCCTGTCCATTAGGCCTCTTTCTCTGCCATAAATAATTGGTCGATCACCAAAGGACCGTGAGGACGCCTATAAGATTCCCACATCATAAAACATTAAATGTTTGATATTGCCAGATCTCCATTGTATTTGTAAGCATACAATCAGCCTACATTCAGAGTCGAGCAAAAACAAAATCAATATAGGAAGGTTTGCGGTGACACCATGTATAAGGTCTCTTAAAGGAAGAGGTGTGGTTCTGAAAAGAACCCGAGTGGTAACTCGACGTTTTGACCAGTATGCTCTGACCGTCATCAGGAGAATGATGTCATCAGGAGAATGATGACGGCCAGAGCATACTGGTCGAAACGTCAAGTTACCACTCAGGTTATTTTCAGAACCACACCTCTTCCTTTAAGAGACCTGATACATGGTGTCACAGCAAACCTTCCTATATTGATTCACCCACCATGCAAAGCCTTAAGTCTTATTTATTTAAAAAAACAAAATTGTCTAAAAAGGCTATTTTTTTATTAGGGGGCATTTTTTGGCGGAGAGATGTTGCCCGTTATCTTAATTGTTCGTTACCATCATACTTGGCGCCTCATAATTATTATAGTGAAAATCAGCTGCCACGCATGAATGAAAGCCCCAAAAGGCGGATCAAGTGCATGCACTAATGGGTGAGGGACTCCCACGCAAGTCGTGTTCATTTGGGCGTGAAGTCGGTCGTTCCACCGCGCAGAATACTACCGCGTATATATTATAGGGTTTTGTTTTCACCGACAGTGAGCGGCGAACACCTTAGAGAGCGGCCCTCACTGTTGCTTACCAAGAAGCGGCTATAAATTATGAAGGTCGGCGCAAGAATTTGGATAGCCTAAAGTGACACGGTCGCCGCTCGAGCCGTGCTCAGACCGATGTGGAGTGGTTTCAATGCGATCACGCACCGGTGACCAGAGCACCACCGGCTTCATCTCATCAGTGCGCTGCACTAGGCCAGAACAGACGGCCCAGCATTTTCTGACACCCTGAACAGACTGTGGGCCTCCCGAAGACCAGCGGACCTCGACAAGGCCAGCCCCGCGCCACACAGGAGACGACCGGAGACCCCGTCGTATCCATAGGCCTATCTTTCCCTGTAATTACTAGGCCGAGGACACAGTAGCCAAGGATTTCGAGGACTGTCGACCCCGGGAACTTTTTGACCTAAGGTCACAGCGAGGTGGAAAACAACAAGGCCGGAGACCCCGTCATCAAGTGCAAACTATAGCTGCTGCTGCTTCGTATACGAAACTATAGAAGCGGAAGATCGGCCTTTCTTTTCCGGTCGTGTGAGGGCAACATTCAACGAATCGTCCGAAACGAGAGACTAAAATCACTCTGAAGAAAAACGATTACTGTCGATGTTTGAATGACGATTTCTCGAAAAGTACAGCATCCCAGTCCGTAAGATTTCAATATGAGTATTCTATCATGACCACCTACAAACTGTGTAAATAAGAAGGAAATCTGTGGACATCGATGTTTTCCGATCTTCCCAATGTTGTATTGGGCCTTTAAGTGAAAACGGTGTTGCTCCTTAGATACTATTGTTTGGGTGAGAACGCCGCGGTAACTTTAACAGTGACGTATAGTTCACCCTGCGTTCACAGGGGACTTTTGAAGACATTCTCCCGCACAGCCAATGCATAATAATACTCTGCCAATGCCGCTTGTAATCGCCGTCATCTTGGCCCTGATGGTGGACCGCGGCCGGGCCGGTTGTTCTTCTTGCGTCGCTCACCTCTGCCCGCTGCACTGGCAGGCCTGGACCAACTCGTGCTACGCCCTCACCCCGCAGCCGCTGAGCTGGCAGGCCTCGCTACAGGCGTGCGGGCTGCTGGCAACGGGCGGCGAGATGACGGCCCCGCGATCCCAGGCAGAGAACGACTTCGTCTATGCCATGATCTTAGCAGAGAGCGGCGGCGGGGAGGAGGAGGACCTCTGGATCGCGTGCAACGACACCGAAACGGAGTCCGTGTGGTCGTGCAACGGTGCCGACCCTCGTCTCCGAACGCCGGCGTTCACCCACTGGTACGACACGGAGCCGAACAACTACGGGCCGGGCTTCGGTGACGGCGACTGCGCCAGGATGAGGGCGGACACGGGCCGGTGGGCCGACATCGACTGCCAGACGCCGCTCCGCGCGGTCTGCAGGCTCGACCCGACCGCCGTCGACGCCTGCTCTCAGTCAGGCGACGCCCGCCCGTTGAGGAGATCCTGGCGTCTCCTGGCCGGCCGGCTGACCGGTCACGTCGCGGCCGAGTTCGCGGTGGCCGTGGCCGGCGCCGGCGGCGGCCTGCGAGCGTGCGCCCGGCTCTGCTCCGACTACCGGCCCGGCTGCGTCTCCTTCAACCTGGTGCCCGCGTCGCCGGCCGGCCCGCCGATCTGTCAGCTGAACGACGCCGGACGCCGGCAGGGGGCCGAGCAGCGAGACTTCGTCCCCTCCACCCAGCCTCCCATGTGCCTTTACGGAGAGAAGTAGCGACCTGTATACTACTCCGACGTCTGACGGCTTTGGTCTCAAACAGTCCGTTCCACACACAAGGGAGCCTCTTAAGCTTGACAATCTGCTTAGCAGGAGAACAGTTTTGAGATAACACCGTGCAAAATTCCCTTTGCGGTAACACCGTGCAACATTCTCTTTGCGGTAACACCGTACAGAACAGAACAGAACAGAACTCATAAATAATGTTTTCACTGATTGTCAATTGTGTGCGTAATGGTCATCTTAGTTGTTATCTGTAGCATTCAGTGGTCGTGTTAATCTCCATCCCTTAGTGACGGGAAGCATGCTGTACTTGATGACTTAGTGAAACGTACGCGATCTATTCCATTGTGATTCTATGCTGTGTGTTGCTGACATCTTGCAAACCTCTTGCCAAATACTGTGCGTGTAAATAACGCCGCTCGCGCGATTGCTTGTAAACTAGACTGTAGCCCGATATAGGTACAGCGTGTATATATTCACCATGAAACTGGTGCAAAACGCATGTTTTTAGTTGCCTCTGATATCATGACGAGAAAGATCAAAATATGACCGAAGCCAAAGCCCTAGCCTAAGCCTTCATTTCGTAAACGGTCGATCGTCACCTTGTCATTTGAATCGAAATGTGATAACTGTTGTGCCGATTCCCAAAATTAATGTAAACAAAAAACTACTACTGCACATAGCTACTCATGTGAATTAAATCACAGAAACTAAATGGATAATTGTGTTTCTATATTCCCTTTATTCAATTAAACAGTGGCTATTTATGAAAGTGTGAAATGCGAGAGACGCCAAAGTTAATGACGACTGCAAGACGCTGATAGATTTTTTATGCTTTGAATTTATGTTGTTTTTTTGTACATGAGTGTGGACCGACTATAGCAGATCTTCTCGAAGCCAAACTCAACCCCACCCCCCCCCCCCCCCAAAAAAAAGGGAGACATTATGAACATGGTGAGGCCGAACCATCTTACAATATAAACTCACCATGAAAACCTTCGAAAAAATATATAATTATAGAAAAACGTAGAATGCGTGATATGTATAATGAACAAAAGTCCAAAATGACCACCCCAATTATTGAATCTCCAAGATTCAGAGGGGTTTGCGTTTGGATATCGGCAGGCCTCTTCTGGAAGGCAGAGAGACTTTGTTAAAGGCACGGTGCACCATTTGCAAAGGTCAAAGAATTGTTTCCATTATTATTATTTTACTTTGTCAAACCCAAAGTCAATCCCATGCGTAAGTTTTGGCTCAATCCGTCAACCACGGACATGAGAAAAAAAAACCCGTGGAAACGAAATAAAATGCCAACTTTTTTCAGACATAGAGGGCGTTATCCGTGGAGGGAACTCTTTGTTCTAACAATTGCTCCGGAAAATCCACAGATTTACTCTTTTCCCGAAAACTGCAGATTCTTCGAGGGCTAGAATTGCACGGAACGTCTCATACATTACTAACTTCCCGATGAGTATGTAAGCAATTTCTCAAATTTGGAATGTCCGGAAATTGGGCACGTTGCAAATGGCGTATCCTCCCATTCTGAATAGACCTCCACTAATTGTTGTTGAAGATGTCGATGTACATCTTGTATCCATCCGACGTATGTTTCCAAATCACGACATACCTGCATTGGAGAAAAGAACAAACCAAACAAAATGGCGAATCTCGCAAAGTACTGGAAGACACTAGATACCAACCGCCCGAGCGGCCCGACCGCTCTTCGGTTGGTTGCTCGGTGATTATACGTCATCATGATGAATCTAATAGCAACCACCTCGGCTGCGAGTCGTCAGGTCCCGACCAACCGTGGAGTGGCCGAAAGGCTGTGGTGGCTGATTTTAAGCAGAGCCAGTTGAAGGAGGTTTGGGCAAGGCCGTGTCCGAAACGGGCGTCTATAGAGCTAGGCCTAGGTCTTCCCCCTATTGGAAATACACGGAGATGCGAAGACAACATCCCTAGCCGTAGCTCTGGAAGCCCGTTTCGGACACGGCCTTACTTACATTATAAGGGAAACGGTCACTCAGTGGCGCGAAGCCAGTCGTGGCTCGATCGTTATTTCAAATGTTCAACTATTCCCTCCCCAAGTAAAACGGAACAACGGGGGTCCCAAAAGCCACCACATCCAACCTTTTCGCCAAAAAAGTGGGGTTTTTTTCGCACTGCTGTCAACAGATTTCGACGAGAAAATAAGTGTATCCACCTTTGATACGACAAGTTCTTGCACGGGCAAGTTTTTTGGGGGAAAACAAGCTGTATACCTATCAGTGGAAAGTTTGTGGTGACACCATGTAGCACTTCGCTTTCAAGAAGGAGTGTGGCTCTGAAAGGCTCTTTTTCAGAGCCACACTCCTTCTCCAAAGAGAAGTGCTATACATGGTGTCACCGCAAACCTCACACTTCGTATTTCCACCACGGCGAACCGTCTTATCTCGTCTCTAAACCTACTTGCCAACACCCATGGTCGACCCGTCCGCCTTGGTGATCTTCAGGTGTCCCCTCTCGAAGACAGTCCCCTCGGCGCCTCCTCCCTGCGGGCCCACCTCGTCCGTTGTCAGGCTGACTGCCGCCGCCCCGCCCTCGATCAGTTTCCCGAAAACCGAGGGAACGACTACGAAGAAAGACGAGAACGGAAACGAAAGCAAAGAACTGATTCTATAGTTTCTTGTCAAGAACTGTCGTGGCGGTGAAGCGGTCGTCTGTCTGGTCCCCCCTGCGTGTCCGCTGCCGAATAACAGCACTGCACTGATCCTCCACCCCCGCGTCATCGGCACCAGACTATTTTCCCCAGCACCGTCAAAGGCTGTTTACGAATCCACGGAATCCGATCAGACTCTCAGCTTCGTCTCCGTCTGACAAAAACCTGGAAATCCAGGTTGTGGTTTGTCGCCGAATTTGAAGTTTCGTCGGCTTGATAAGTACCGGTGTCATGCCAAATAGTGTCCCCTGCCAAATAGTGTCCACTCATTAGCATACTGATCGCTGATTGGTCCAATACGTATGACATTCAACCACCGTGGTTGGGGTATGGTTGCGCACTACACACGCATTGTGTATGGTTGCTGGCCTAACACACGCAACGTTGGGCACTTTGGTACCGTTGGACCCTAACTGTAACCGTAACGCTAACCCTAACCCAAACAACCCTAATCCTAACCCTAATCTTAATCCCAATCCTGATTCTAATCCAAACCCTAACCCTAACGACCCTAATCCTAGTCCTAACGCTAACCAATCAGCGATCAGTATGCTAATGAGCGGACACTATTTGGCAGGGGACACTTTTTGGCATGACACCGGGTATTCACCAAGAAACTGGGGCCAAACGACTGTTTACTAGATGCCTGTGCCATTATAACGGGCAAGAGAAATAATGACCGAAGCAATAAGCCCGAGCCTAAGCCTTCATTTAGGTAAACGGCCTTAATGATAGTGGGCCTGACGTTTCGATCCTAGCAGGACCTTTCTGGAAGGCAGAGAAAGGTCTCTGCCTTTTGTGAAAGGTCCTGCTGCTAACATCAGGCCTACTTAATATTTTGAGATTCGCATTTTGGTAATTTTAGTCAGTAAGCAGTTTGCAACATTTTTGTATATCACTTCGGGCCTTAATGATAATGAGCGCTGGGCGGCCATTTTCACCTATTTAGTAGGCTGCAGCAAGGTCGTGACAATGGGCTGCTATCCCTAAACAACCCCGGGCTGTGGGTTACCTTACCGTCTCGTCCGATCAAGGTGTCGGAGCCTTCGGGCATCACACGGCAGTCCTCCGTGTACAGGTTTTTCAGGGACTCCATGTCATTGGCGGCGAAACATCTCTCCAATTCGGCGTTCTGCCTAGCGATGGCATCGCGCACATTGTCTGTGGGTACAAGAACAAAAGAGGTGAACTCGACCGCGGGTACAGCACATTGCAGCTCGTCCATTATTCATGACACCATGCCGGACTGCACTGTATAGGCCTACTGTTCATGTCCATGCGGTCACCGTGGAAATTACCTAACGATGGACGACTCCGGATAGGCCAGCTGTGGGTGGACTGGAGGAGGGAAGAATGCCGGTGCATTTAATGAGGCCGAGGTTGAGCTCGGCTTGGATAGACCAGCTGTTTTTGGACTGGAGGAGGGGGGCATGCCATATCAATGAATGAGGCCGAGGTCGAGCTCAACTTGGATAGGCCCGCTGTGGGTGGACTGCAGAAGGGAAGAATGCCGGTGCATTTAAAGGGGCCGAGGTCGTGCTCAACTTGGATAGGCCAGCAGTGGATGGAGAGGAGGGGGGTATGCCATAGCATTGAATGAGGCCGAGGTCGAGCTCAACTTGGATAGGCCAGCTGTGGGTGGACTGGAGGAGGGTGCATGCCGTAGCATTGAATGAGGCCGAGGTCGAGCTCAACTTGGATAGGCCAGCTGTGGGTGGACTAGAGGAGGGAGAATGCCGGTGCATTCAATGAGGCCGAGGTCGAGCTCAACTTGGATAGGCCAGCTGTGGGTGGACTGGAGGAGAGGGCATGCCATATCACTGAATGAATGAGGGCGAGGTTGAGCTCAACTTGGATAGGCCCGCTGTGGGTGGACTGCAGGAGGGAAGAATGCCGGTGCATTTAATGGGGCCGAGGTCGATCGAGCTCAACTTGGATAGGCCAGCAGTGGGTGGACTGGAGGAGGGGGCATGGCGTAGCATTGAATGAGGCCGAGGTCGAGCTCAACTTGGCTAGGCCAGCTGTGGGTGGACTGAATTTGGTTGGCGCCAAGGTTATCATGTGTAACAGCTTGCCTCGCTCGGACATGTCTATGGACTATCCAAGATATGAATGACCTTGATCAAGGCGTTGGTCGACTATATCGGCTCATATAGCTTGCCATTCCCGCCCGTAGCTTGCTTGCGTACATGTTGAGAACGGGCCTTTTCCTGGTCCGCCTTGCTACTCTAGGGCTGCCGGGACAGCTGCGTACAGGCTCGTACACGTACACGTGTACGTGTACGCGGACGCAGACTGCCGTGTGCGGTATGGCAGCGGCGCGGTCTGCGTGCAGTGTACAGCTCGCACCCGGAGAGGTACAGTGCAGTTTTTGTGCCGCGGTTTGCGTGCGTCCGCAGTGGCCCGGATCTCTGTCCGGAGCCGTACCCGAGAGACCGCCTTGGACAAGGCTGAACAAGTTGCCAACTGCAAACCTATCGGTCTACGATAGTTCACATGCACGCCTCGCCGATTGCACTGTGGACATTCTGAGTCATAATGTCAACAGCAAACCCCAAACGGTAAACACAGTCCCTGGGACAGCGACTAGATGCCCGGAGTTAACTGCCAGCATCCATCCAGCGACCTCTTTAATTATCGCCGCTATCTCATATATTATACGTTATTTTGATATGAGATTACAGGGCAGGGCAAACAAGTGCACCCCAAACATTGCAGGCCATGAGTGCCAAACTCTAAATTCCTGAAGATAAATGGCTGGAAGAGCGATAACTCATTGGACAATATGGGCCTAAGACCAATCCGTATAACTTTTGGTAGTAAATTCGACAAATTCTGCAGGTGATATGAACGTGTTCATTACACTCAAAATAATGTTCTCTACGAGATATTAATTCGCATGCCCGTTGGTAATAAATTATTTTGCCTCTTTCTCCGATCCTGTGTCAAGTTAGCCTCGGCCGGGTTGCCTTTCCCTACTGACTGACTGACTGACTGAAGTGACTGCCTGCCTGCCTGACTGACTGACTGACTGACTGACTGACTGACTGACTGACTGACTGACTGACTGGCTGACTGACTGACTGACTGACTGACTGAAATGACTGCTGCCATGCCTGACCGACTGACTGAAGTGACTGCCTGCCTGCCTGCCTGCTGACTGACTGACTGACTAACTGGCTGACTGACTGACTGACTGACTGACTGACTGACTGACTGACTGACTGACTGACTCACCGACCCACTGACCCACCCATTTACACCACCCACCCACCCACCCATCTACCCATCCACCCATTCACCGACCGCGACCGACCGACAGACCCACACCGACCCACCGATCGCGACCCACCGACCGACCGACTTGTTGGTGCAATATCGTACACACTCAAGTTGTTATGTGGGAGTTTAATTCCGTCCATATGATTTATATGCCTATAATAATAATGTTCATGTATATCCCACGCTGATCGGCCTTGCACTGCAGTAATTAAGTGCGCGTCCCGTGCCAATTATTCAAGAAATGAGAAATGAAAACAACAATATTGAAAACACATTTTCACCGACCCAAATCAGTAGTGCGATCCACCACTCACCAGTCATTTTGGCAAACACGCAGAGGGGGTTTCTCCTAACAGACTGATGAGCGGTTCTCAACACAAATCCCAGTCGGATTCTGTGGCAATGATCGAAGCTGACCTGCACCGTCCCAGTATATGTACGCACGACGCAATAGTGCACAAATACAATGTAGGCCCCGACATGTAATTCTTTAACCCCCCAAAAATTGCAACGATTGCGATGTGTGCGGCGGGTTGGTTGTGGGTTGGGGCACGTGACCTAGCCGTACTGTGAACTTATACGATAGCAATTTCTATAGCGGCGAATATCACAGGTCGTAAATTGTATGTTGTATCGTAGGCCTACTGTACTGTACTAGGGTTATAGCGGTATGGTTGTCCCCATGAGGTCTATAAAATAAACGAGCTTTATTCGTGGTTGCCGCCCCGTACTATCATTATTGCGCGGGTGATGGTACAATTGGTAGGGTGGCCAGTTCCGAGGCAGTTTACTCGCAGCCTGTCAACCTTTCTCCAGCTCAGTCTAACGATGAGAGCCGGCATATGGTATACCCATTCGCTCTGGCTGCTGCTGGATGGACCCAAGGAGAACTCAGTGTCCCAGCTTGTGGTCAGAGAGGGATTCGAACCAGCGACCTCCTGGACTGCAGACGAGCGCTCGCAGTAACCCGGCGTTCAGTCAACCACTGCGCCTCCACGGCCAGATACCGTACCGGTGTACCAATTAATTGTGATGGGTTTTTTTTATTCACGGTTAGGCCTATACCGTGATCACTAAATAAGCAAATTCCCTGGAATGTATAACAATAACCTTTACTCAATATAGGAAGGTTTGCGGTGAACACCATGTATCAGGTCTCTCAAAGAAAGAGGTATGGTTCTGAAAAGAACCTGAGGGTAACTCGACGTTTCGACCAGTATATGCTCTGGCCGTCATCAGGAGAATGACGGCCAGAGCATACTGGTCGAAACGTCGAGTTACCCTCAGGTTCTTTTCAGAACCATACCTCTTTCTTTGAGAGACCTGATACATGGTGTTCACCGCAAACCTTCCTATATTGATTCACCCACCATATGCAAAGCCTTAAGTCTCACTCAATAACCTTTACGGTTCGACTGCTTCGTAAAAGCATGCAAGGAAGTTTGTGGAAGTATCTTTGGGCAAGTAAAAAATGTGTATTAGTTTATCGTCCCCGCCCGCTGCGTTTTTTGCCGCCGCATTATTAATTTTTTAGTATAAAACGACAAAAATTCGATTGATTTTCGCTAGATTCCAGCCGTTGAACCTCGCACATGTATACAGCCTACCATTTCATAATTATTATCATACCGTAGGCCTACTCAAAAACAACTGAAAATTTCACTGGACACTATATATTTGATGTCGTCTTTAGGAAAACCTGTTTTGGAAAAAGGCAAAACAAAAGTCTGGACGAGAAACTGTGTATTTCTTTTACTTGGCCTTAAACAACTAAAATACTCATTTCAACAGCTTTCGCTTCATCAACATGAATGACATAGAGTTGGGTACATTGTTACTGTATAAATATAAGGCCCCTAATATAGAACTGCGAGTGTACAGTTTATTCATAAGTTATTATAATTATATTCATGCCAGTGGAGAAATGCATTTTATTCCTCCAATTGTTTCTTTATGAAATGAGAGTACGACCTTTCTGTAAGGAAGTAAGTGGAGTTGTGCATCTCCACCAAAGAAATCAACTCAAATCCGAGTTCCCACAAAAGTTGTGAAAATGATTTACTCCCGGCTACTGAAGGCGTATACTACATGTAATAGAATGGAGTTCTTTTCGAGATCTGTTCAATAGAGAAAGGTCCTGCTAGGATCGAAACGTCAGGCCCACTAAATTTTGAGATAGAACACATCCTACTCCTTGCCCTTCTCTTTGATCTTTCCCCCATCTTCTCACTAATCCCTACCCTACTCCTTGCCCTTCCCTTTGATCTCTCCCTACCAGCTTCACTCTTTGTCCTTTGTTTCTCATCCGTGTCCTATTCACTCTCCCCCTTCCTTCGTGTACATGTATCTGTTTTGTCCTTGTCACCTTTGAGAAAGGTCCTGCTAGGATCGAAACGTCAGGCCCACTAAATTTTAAGATTTACATTTTGGTAATTTTAGTCAGTAAGCAATTTGCAACATTTTTGTATATCACCTTAGAACACATCGAGTTAAAGTAGGTATAGTCCCCAGACATGAATCTCCCCCAAAGTCGCGGCATATAGTGAAGGTTACCAGACTGTACGGCAGGCGCGCGTGTTCTGCTGCAGAAAGTCAGCCTTTGAAGTTTGACAGTAAATTGTAAGAACAATAACTTGACTTTCTTCGTGTGTGTCTACCATATATTTGTTTTAAAGAAATAGGCTTGCTCTTAACGACGTTTTTTTCTGAATTAGTAACTAAGTCACTTTGTCATGTATTCAGTAAGCAGTGAACAGCTTTAATTTGTATGACCGTAGACCCCAGGGACTAGTCCGAGTAACTTGGACCCGACAAGTCACCCATTTTATCGACTTTTCGGGCCCAAGTTACTCGGACTACCCAGGGACAGGGTTATGTACTGCGCTACAGTTAGTCCGAGTAACTTGGACCCTTACAATCCCCCCTTTTTTTGAGGAGGTCGGGCGACCTCAAAATTTTATAAAAAGGGCGATTGTAAATGTAAGGCCTTACTAAGGAAGGGTCCAAGTTACTCGGACCATGGAGGAGGTCTTTTTCCTTCCTCCATGCTCGGACTATGCTACAGCAGTACACTTACATTGTGAATGACAATGATTGTGTAGTAGTACTAGTACAAGTAGTAGTAGTACTACTACTAGTACTAGTACTACTACTAGTAGTAGTACTACTACGGTACTGAGTACTAGTACTAGTAGTAGTAGTACTAGTACTAGTAGTACTACTAACTACTAGTAGTACCACTAGTCACTACTCACTAGTACTACTATAAAAGTACTAGTACTACAGTACTACTACTAGTACTACTACTAGTACTAGTACTAGTTGTATCATGATCATTCATGTACTTGATGTAGTATACTGTATAGTCATTAGTTGTACTTTTTGTACAATAAAAAATACCAGTAAGTGGACGTTATGTTTATAAGTCCATGGCATTATCTAACTTAAAAACCATCAAATACAGTAATGTGCTAAGTATGATTTGAAGACTTCCATTTGAAGGTCATGTATGAGGTCACTAGTACTTCTAGTTCTACCGAGTACAATTACAAGTAATTTCATAGAAGTAAGTAGTAAGTAGAACAAAAACAATCAAAAACATAAATCATATCGTGCATCTTGACTCGTTGACGGCACTAGTAAAGTTAGTAGCGCTACATAACTAAAGGCAGGGGAAATATCTCTGACTTCCATTTGTCACAGATGATGTGGTTGCCTGGACAGGCTGTAGCAGACAGAGACTGAGTCTTGACCTCCCTCGATCATCCCGGAGCGGAGTGGAACCTGAAATGGCGGAGGATCTTCAGAAGAGGCTGCACTTTGGCGACCCGGCCCTTTGCCTCGGAGCCGTGGCCAAAATCTACGGCCGACTGGTTGCACAGAAGAAGAAGATTGCCCAGGACGCCTGCATCGATAGCCAGTCGCCCCAGGTAAGACAGATATCGTGGAACGTCGGTGCGTTGCCCGACTTGAGGCCCTTGCTATATCTGCCATTCTCAAGGAGCTTTTAACCAACGCAGTGGCTGTTGTTACGGCAGTCGTCCCTGTGGTTCCCTGACTTGATTGTATTTCGTCAGCATTGCAGGTTTGTTGAACCAGTCTATTAGTTGATAGTCTGGTTCCAAGAGCTAAACATCCTGACAAATACTGTGATGTCAGGGAACCACACGGAAGATTGCCGTAACAACAGCCCCTGCGTTTAACAAAAGATCTTGTTATCCTAATAATAACAAATGAACATGAAAATGATCGTACGCGCATTACATAAAAACAATCAAATTTCATTTACCAATAGGCTTAATCCACTTACAAAAAAACAAGTTTATCTCAAAATGACTTCACCAAACAATAATATAGAAAACCTATTAAAAACCTCCCCACAAAACCAGTGAAAACACAAACAGAAAGAGAACCCAAATAATAATGTGGGAATGATTTAAATTTGCGAGCAAAGCAAAGTGCGCAAGATGGACTACTCCGAGCAAAAGGTGAAGTACGCACTGGACGCCATTTTAGTAAGCAATGGAATCTGTCGTTTGCTTTCGGTGCTCCGGAAATGAAGCGAGAGAGTTACACTTACAAACAATAAAAAAGATACAACTTTGGATGCGTGAACAGAATGTGATAACTTTTGATGTGATGTGACCACGAAATGGAGAGAATGTGTGCGACTTTGCTTACTAAAATGGCGTCCAGTGCGTACTTCACCCGGATGCGTGTGATCTCGCAAGAGTAGGCTATCTTGCGCGCAAGCACGCTATAAGATCTTTGCTTTTAACTCGTCTGCCTGTAGGACGCAGAACAGCACTACAAACACCGAACTACGTGAAATTCCGTGGTCTATATTTTAATAGATTCGTGAAAATGATGGTGTTATCCCATTCACTGTTCTGTTGATATGGTTTATCTCCACTTTATGATATTTTAGATTTTCTTGTATCATGATAAAGTCAATTTCATACTCTTTCCACTGGTATATAGTTTGTTTGGGTTTTATTTTTGGGAAAAGCTGTCATTGACAATTTTCTCTTGTAGTGCACTTTTGTTTTTTTTAGTATGATAGGCAGGAACACTGTTTATGTGCTGTGACCAGCCAGGCGGATATGGGTTAAGAATGACCTCAACATGATGACATAGACAAGGGGGGAAAAGGAATTGATCGTAAGTGCCTGGGCTCCCTGACCTACCTCCATCGTGCCAACCTTCCTGGAGAAAAGGTTGGGGATTGCCAAGAAGACCTAACTCCGTGATTAAGTTTTCTTTCCTGTGTCTTCCGTACTTCCTCGCGTCAGATCCAAGAGTTGAGGATACTGTGGGAGCAGTGCAGCGCAGCGTCTGACGGCGTCTCTGCAGCCTGCAGCGAGGCGCTCGTCTCCCTGGTCCGCCACGGCCACGCCGATTTCTCCTACGTCGTGAACGGCCTCCTGAATGTCGTGCCGTCGGCGGCCAACGCCGGCGGGCCCCTGAGGGCGCTGCGACTGTTGCTGCTTCTGGAGACGAGTGCCTGCCGCACCGGCGAGGGGCTGTATCGCTGTCCGTACGGGCTGAGGTAGTGACCGGACAGAGTCAAACTAATACACATAAGCAAAGAAAAGTGAACGGGACCAGAACTTAATGCACCAGTGCCCCCTGCCCCATCCTGGCATAATTCTAAGGGCTGGATAACTTACAGTAATGTAAAACTTCCGGAAATTTCCGGATTTCTGGAAATGGCATGATTTTGGGGGGGATTTCCAGAAATGGCATGATTTTTTTTGGACAACCGGAAATGGCAATTTTTTTATTTGTTTATATTTTTTTATGTCATACTGGTATCTTAAATTGCTCAATTTAATCTGTTAAAACCCTAAAAACTGAAGGGCGCCTGCACCCCTGCCGTGAATCTCGCAGTCACATCTCTCGGTCATGCAAGTGCTCACTCGCAGTCGCACAATTTATTGGCCTTCGGTAATGTTCAGGAAATGACTTTGTCGGTCACTTACATCCCTGAACTTAAGTTGTATGAGCACTGGTACAATAACCCCATGGTCTTGGCTTCAAGAGTCTGCGATACTCCCCCTCCCCTTCTCCGACTTTTTTCAAGCTCGCTGCTTTCCCTGGTTTTCCTTGCTCTGTGCTGACTGGTCCCTTTTCGTCCTTGGCAGGTTCTCTCCACACCCTCTCATCTCGGCCCTGAACAGCCGGCCAGACTGCTGGCCCCTGGTCCTTCAACAAGTCTGCAAGGCCCTGGCCACCGATGACAACAGGTGAAGACTGAATATAGGAAGGTTTGCGGTGACACCATGTATAAGGTCTCTTAAAGAACAGGTACTGTGTCGTGCTTGCGGATTTCGTGAAGACTGATTTGACCTGCCAAAGGGTTCCCACTCGCACTCACTTGGTGTTGTACCTCTGCCCAGGCTATGGGTTGATCTGTGAAGTGGGGGGTTTGTGGTGGCACCGTGTATATCGTCTGTAAATCGTGCCATGTAAATTGTCTCTTGTGAGATGGAGTGTGGCTCTGAGAAGAGCCGGTAATGTTTCTCAACATTTTACCAATTCATTGTATACTCCCTGCACTTCCTTTGCTCACTAGGTACCGTCAGTGTGTCGTGCCGATGCTCCGGCCATTGCTGACCTTTGTCCTCCTGAATCCGACCCCGGCCCCTCAGCAGGCCCCCTTCAAGACCCTACTCATGGACGCCCTCCTGAGGGTCGGCAGAGCCCCGGAGCCCGCCCTCGCTGGAGCCGGTACATCCGTGTCGGCCGACATTTGCCAGTTTCTTCTCGACTGTCTGTGTCGGGTCAAGGTACAGTGGATTGAGTGGAATCCAAGTCATTTTTTTAGCTGGAGGAAGGTTCTGCCCTGCTTGACATATTTTGGGCACTTGTTGTAACGGAAGGTGGGGTCTAGAACTGCTCTCAAACTGAACGACGCTTTATTCAGACTGCAACACGATATGTATACTGAACTGCCATGCCAATACAATAAAGGATTTAGTGTGTGTGGGACCACTGGAGAGGCCCAATACACAGGTATGCAACTTTTCCGCGGATCCGCGGATTTCCGTGGTTTTTTTTATTCGGCCGAAAAAAGAAAAAAAATCCGTAAAAAAAAGAAAAAAAAAAATGCATCTGGATATTTCTTCTCCCCTAACTATTATTTAAAACACATGCTGAGATCAGGTTAAAACCCTTCATTTTGTATAAAAAAAAATTTAAAAATTAAAAGATAAATTTTCTGGGTGTATGCCTTGAAAAAGGTTAAAATCTGTCACTCAGCTAAAAGTCATAAGTTGTCACAAACTGCTCATAATGCACCACAGAGCATCTAGAATCCAAAATTTTCTCGTGCTCTTAAGCAGGCCCCAAACCACATGCCGTAAGGGCTTCATGCTTCGCTCTCACAGTTTCATTCAGACATTTTCCTCTTTTTTTTACAATTCAAGAGTTGCATGCCTGAATACAACATTGGGAAGATAGGAAAACATCAATGTCCGCAGATTTCCTTCTAATTTACACAGTTTGTAGATGGTCATGATAAAATCCTCATGTTGAAATCTTTTGGTAATGCTGTAATTTCCCTAGAAATCTTCACTCAAACATTGACAAATAGTTTATTACCGGGTACTTGCAAGTACTATTTCTTACACTTGCAAAAACCGTGACGGTTTTTTACCTTTTTCTACTTTCTCAGATCACCATTTGAGCTAAAACCTTTGCAGGATTCCTTTTTTGGATGTTTAATGGTTTAACACACAAACTGTGGCAATCTTGTGACCTTTACCAATGTTGTATAGGGCCTTTAAATGGACGTTAACATAACATACTGTAAGGTTGAGGAGCTAGGGGGGAAGGGGAAATTCCATTGCGATCCATTGTGACAGCACTGCATGCTCTGCGCTTTGCCTCGCAAACATACAGGCAGCTCGGATGGGATTCGAACCCCCCCCCCATCACATGACTCCTGCTTTCTAGTGCAGACATCTTACCGACTTGGGCAGGGAGTTGTTCAGAGGGAAAGCCCCGTAAAGACTAGTTGACTATTTAGGAAGGCCACCATCTAAGGGCTGGATAGCGCAGATGGTAAGAGCGGCAGTGAGCAAAACCAGAGGTCTCGGGTCCAGACAAAGTTTTCTTTGCCATTTTTCGCTGAGTCACCGGCTTTTTTCAGGGCCACACTCCTTCGCGAAAGAGAAGTGCTAAAAGGTGTCAACGCAAAACTTCCGCGTACTATTTCCACCATGCAAACCTTCAAGTCTTATCTAAACTTGCCAAGGGTGAAAAAAGTCGTGAGAAAATTGTTGAAGTCATGAGTCCAGCGAGTTTGGGTTAGACTTGATCCCAGTCCACTTATTGTTTTTGTGTGTTTTTTTTCCTTCATCAGATCACCTGCCATCAGGAACTGACCGAGGCCATCTCACTGGTGGCCAGTCTGTCGGCCGCCATCCTCGCCGACACCACTGCCGGCCCCAATCCCCTGAGGTCACTCTCCACGGCCGCCTTGACCTTGTGCCGAGACTGCCTGACCTTTGGCCTGGACCTGACCCCGTGCCTAGCAATCCTCGCCCGGATGGTCACAACGAAGGGGCTGGAGGTCCTTGATCGGAATCTCGTCTGTCTTCTGAGCTGGCTTATGCTGGAAACTCCTGTCTATCAGTTGAAAGACCTATTAACACTTAGTAAGATTTCATTTTTTTTTATTTTTTTTCTTCAAACGAACAATGGGAAAGAAAACTGACTAGGAAATTGAAAAATTGGCAAAGAAAACTTTGACTTGACCAGTATTTGAACACAGGACCTCTGGATTAATGTACCAGTGCTCTTACCATCTGAGCTATCCAGCCCGTAGATGGTGACCTTCCGAAATAGTCAACTAGTCTTTGCTGGGGTGGGGACACCAGTCAGAAGCAATTCAACCATTAGCTGCCGTATACCGGTATCTCCAGGGATTACTCCACGGAGGGATCGTTGGAAATTCAACAAATTGCCTCCTTTCTCGAAAACGACATTTTTTTTTAGCGAATGTCTGATATCATTACAAACTTCCTGGCGAGTAAGTATTTTCACAAATTGGGAATGTCCGGAAACTGGAAACTTTGCAAGTGGTGTATCCTCCCTTGAACAAAACAGAATAGAGGTCTTGTTGATTAGGAAAGGACAACCATGATTGGACTTCATGTCATCCAACATGAATTTATCCTTTGAAATTTATCATATTGGGTAACAGTTTCACAAACGAATGGAAAAGGGAGAGTTTTCTGAATACAGAAGCCCAGTGTGTTACCTCTACACCGTACTTGACACTGCAACATGGTGTTCGTCCCGCAGCCGAGAAAGTCGTGACCGCGTATGGAGAGACGACGGCCGGGTATGACCCCGCCCTCAAGATGCTGATCTTCCCGCTCCTGAGGGTCATTTCTGTGCCAGTCCACGCCTCCGTCACCCTGGAAACGCGCGAGAGGTCGGCAAATCAAAGGCAGGCATCCCAGCTGCTCGCAGCCGTCACTCGGCTTGTCCAAGTGGGACGTGTGGGAAGGACACGGGTGAGTAACCCTTTTTGTGTCAAACTTTTTAGAGTCTCAATAGTTAGAGAGCCTGACATTTCGATCCTAGCAGGACATTCGATCCTAGCAGGACCTTTCTCGAAGGCTTTGAGAAAGGTCCTTTTAGGCCCTCTAACTTCTGAGATTTATGTTTTGCAGGTCATTTTAGTCAGTGGGCAGTTTGCAACAGTTTTTTTTGTATAAACTTTTAAAGTGCCGGGAAGTTCTGATCTTAGCAGGACCTTTCTCATAGCCATAATGACATTGCTTGGTCTTTTTTGCTTTCTGAAAGGTCCTGTTGTGATGAAAGCTCTCTAAAGAAACTCTAAAAAAAAACCTAAAATTTCAAGTCCCAGGCCAGTTTTTTCTTTGCCATTTTTCAAAAAATTGTCAAAAGTTCCCAGTCATTTTTGTTCCATTATTTGTTTACCTTTATCCAAATCAACAAGAGATGTCGCCACATACTTCAAGAAATGAAAACAAAAAATAAAATGGTACAATGAAAGAGACTGGGATTTGAATCCAGATATGCCAACTCGCAGACCTCTCAGAACCTTTCTGCTTTCGGTGAACATTGTGATTCTCTTTTCCTCCCCTCCCCCCTCTCCACCCCTTCCTCCCTCCCTCCCTCCCCCTTCCCCTCCCTCTCCCTCCCTCCCACTCCCCACTCTCCCCTTCCTCCCCCTCCCCACCCCTCCCCACCCCTCCCTCCCCCTCCCCACCCCTCCCTCCCCCTCCCCACCCTCCCTCCCCTCCCTCTCCCTCCACCCCAACCCTGCAACGTCGACAAGAAGTCGCCGACAGTACACGAAGCGTCGCCCGGCACAACCCTGAACGGCTGGCACCGCATGATGGAGACCTGCTCCGGTCTGGCGGCCAGACTGGATGGCAGCCCGGCCGCTGCGGCCGCGTGGCTGGCCGGCCTGCGGTCAGTCCTCCAGGCCGGGACGGCCGGGGAGAGGGTGTCTCCGGCCACCGTCCTCCTGCTCGCCTCGCTGCTGTGGGGACAGGCGCTGCCAGTGGTGCTGACCTCTCTGGAGACCTTGACCGCTGTCGCCAGGCAGGACGTCAGCTGGGTGAGGAACTTGACCTTTGACCCCCTCCTGGCCTCCAAAACTATTGACAAATTTATGAGTATTTGATCATCACAGTCAGCTTTAAAGCCCCTACACAACATTGGTCGAGGTCATAGAATAGCATCCATACGTTGTCTGATCCAACATATGCATGGAATAGCACACCTGTGAACATTTCAGCTCAATCCGCCAACCGAGTCTCAAGAAAATCGTGAAAACTGCTTCTTTTGTTTCGCGAAAATGCAGCATTCAACGCCGTACTGTTCCGAAAAATAGTTTAGATCTCGGTGAGATCTAAACTATTTTGTTTACTCTTTTCTCCCAAAATACAACATTTTAGGCAGAAATATTTCAGTGCGAGGTTTCTACTATAACCATCTTCAAACTGTATAAGTTTCATGTAAATCTGTGAACATTTCTGTTTTTCGATCTTACCAATGTTGTGTAGGGGCTTTCAGCAATTCAGTCGAGATTGCCACAAGTAAGGAAGGAGCTTGTGGTTATTTCATTTGAACCTAACATGCAAATATCTGCATCACGCGTCCACAACATCACATCTTTATTCGTGCATCGACAACATCTTCATTTGCACATCCTCATCTCAGACATGCAACTTTTTGGGATCCACGGATTTCCGCATTTTTTTAAATTCGGCCGTAAAAAAAAAAAACCCGTAAAAAGAAATTAAAAAAAAAAAAATTCTTAAAAACAAATATTTCTTCTCCCCTAACTATTCAAAATTTACATTTTCTGGGTGTGTGCCTTGAAAAAGATTAAAATCTGTCACTCAGCTTAAAGTCATAAGTGGTCAAAAACTGCTCAGAATGCACCACAGAGCATCTGGAATCCAAATTTTCGGGGGCCCTTAAGCGGGCCCCAATCCCCACGCTGTAAGGGCTTCGTGCTTCGCACTCGCAGTTTCATTCGGACATTTTCCTCTTTTACTACAATTCAACAGTTGCATGCCTGTCATCTTCATCCCCACATCCACAACATATTCATCAACACTCAACAACATCTTCAATCAGACGTTTGCACAATCTTCGTCCACACATTTGCAACACCTTCATCCACACATACACACCATCTCTACTCACATCTACAGCATCTTCATATGAAAGCTTTTGTATTCATATAAGCCTGGTGCTTTGGCTAGTACTGAGCATAAGGTCAGGCTAGGATCCATAGATGTTTTGCAAATGGCTGTGGCTCATCTGCCTGCATGGAGGCATGGACTACGCCCTCAGCCACATCCGTAGCCATTCGAATCTCATCGGCCCCCCGATTTTGTTTTCTCCGCAGGCCCCATCCCTGCTCCCGTTGCTCCTGCACAGGCTGGCCGAGGAGAGTGACCCCCAGGTGACCTTTGACCTGCTGCGGGCCGTCCCCCAGACGGCCAGCCACAAGGTGTGCGCCGCCAGCGTGCTGCGGACTCTGCAGTTGCTGGCGGCCGGCGATGCGGCCTTAGCCCCTCTGGTCGTCCGACTGACCACCCAGCTCTGGACGCTGCAGGTGAGTCTATCCTGAGTCTAAAAAACTGACCTTCCTCAATCCTCCATAATCCCCTGGGATGTGGTGGAGGATTTGGGAGGATTGAGGCAAGTATGATTTTTTATTTATATTTGGAGGATTATGGAGGATTGAGGAAGGCTGTTAAATTTGCACTGGGGGATTGTGGAGGATTGAGGAAGCATGCTGCAATGAGATCTTGGAGGATTGTGGAGGATTGAGGAAGGTTGTTATATTTGCACCGGAAGACTGTGGAGGATTGCGGAGGATTGAGGAAGGTTATTAGTTTTACATTGGAAGATTGCGGAGGATCGAGGAAGCATGCTACCTTGAGATCTTGGAGGATTGTGGAGGATTGAAGAAGGCTGTCATATTTACACCAGAAGTCTCAGGTTCAAGTCCCGGTCCAGTCAAAGTTTTCTTTGCCATTTATAAAAAATTGCTCAAAAGTCTCCCAAGTCAGTTTTTTTTCTTCCATTTATTTGTCTGACTAGTTTTTAAATCCAGTGGAAACACGGCTTCAGGAACATGGTTTGTATTAGGTGGCAGAAATGGGATCAGGGGTGTAATATAGAAAGGGACTTCTTGAAAGAAAGTGCAGAGTTTTGGAGTTTTTAAAATTTGAAAGTTTCCAGGGTGAGAGTAGCAGAATAAGTAATGGGTTGCGGTGAGTGTGGTTCTGAAAAGAACTGGAAACAAAATTGGCAAAGAATTTGCCTTTTTTTTTTTTCAAGATTACATATTGCTTTAATGTCTTCTACTGGGAATATTTGGGGGCATCTAGATTGGGAGGATGAGAATGAGATTGCTCCTCTGGTGTTTCTTGTCAGGATCGGAGCTTCCCCCACCTTCAAAAGTTGTTGCTTCACCCGGGGAAGGTCGCGCCGGACTGCGACGAAGAGACGCTGGAACTCCTACTGGCCAAGGTGGCCAGCATCCGGGACGTCTGTCTGCAAAGGTGAGAGGAAAAAAGTCCCAGTCTCGTAGAACCTCAACCCCCAAGTTGCCACATGAATTGCAAGATTAGCAAAATTGTGCAATTGTGGGACCTTTACTGGAGGATCGAGGGATACCACGCTGCAGCTGAAAGCACGTGGGGGACATTGTCTTTGCATGCCACACAGCCCAACGGTCGTCGGTCTGGCATTGGAATTCCCCCCACATTCTTTACCGCAATCTGTACGCCCCGTTGTGGCCGACTAACTCGAAGATTTCACTGCCTGGAGTGGAGGCTGGAGTCTGCAGTCAGGGATTGACAGCACCGTACACGCACACACACACACACGCATACACAAGTCCGTTACGCTCCATTGACGACGCACAATGGGCCCTTTTTTGAATGGATAATCTCTTGACAAAAGACACAACGATGTCCAAATCGTGCCAGATTTTATTTCACAGAAATATATTGTTCTGATTGTTTTAGCGAGATTTGAAAATGATGCATTGTTCAAAAACCTCAGTATGGCGGTGATCGGCGCAGTAAAACCCCCCCGGCGCGAAGTGATTAAGATGCAGGACGGGAAACCATACTGCAGGGAGAGCCATTCGATTGTGATTAAGTTCACAATTTTCAATCCCTCAGGGTGCTACCATGTTCAGGCACTGTTTGGTTTGGTCACTTTCAGTTTTGTGCTTGCCCTAAGAAATGGTATGTGAAATGGCATGAAATGACGTGGTCAAGCAGTCGACCATCGTGGCGAAAGTCTAAGTCCCTTTGTTGACACGGTTCATCGGGTCGTTCCCTTACACTATGAACATCAAAACCGTGAAAATGGGGTGAAAATGTCATTTAGCAGTGAAAAGAAATTTCACCTTGTTTTCATCCCTATTTCACGGCACACAGTTTGCTAAGTCATTTTCACAGTGTTTTCACCAGTGGTCTCCAAGGCCACATTTCTGGTGGAAATGGCTAGAGGCAATTTAGAAGTATCTGGGAGTTACAGTTACAAGGACACCATACAGTACCTCTATGGGGGCTGGTGGTCCCTAATGGTAATTTAATTAGCCATCCCTCAAGGCTGGAAGCTCTTGCCACCCTAGATATTCACGTTTTTTTCACAGTCTTTTTAGTGACCTGAAGATATCCTTATCAGGTCAGAGAGGCAATTATTTTCATAGTGAATTAACTGTAAAATGCACCGTGAAATCACAGTGACTTTTAGTTTCACGGCGAAATGACATTTTCACCCCCTTTTCACGGTTTAGATGTTCATAGTGTTACCTGTGTCTCTCGACTGTCCCAGGCCCAACCGCGGTGCCGAGCTCCTGGCCCCTCTCTCCATGCTCCTGGAGGACTGCACGGCCCCGCGCCACGCCAGCATCGCGGCCCTGGCCTTGGACGCCCTGCATGCCCTGTGCCAGGCAGAGGTCGTCGACCTCCGCACCATGTGGTCGGTGCTGGCGCCCAAACTCGCCGCAGACCCAAGGTAAGCGGGGCAACCATTCCTATTTTGGAGGAATCATTCCTCGTTTTTTGGGGTAAAAATGTATCAGTTTTTACAAGCTCTTAAAGACCCATTACAACATTGGGAAGATCGGAAAACATTTTGTGTAAAACAAAAAAATCAATTTTCTGGGTGTATGCCTTGAAAAAGGATAAAATCTGTCACTCAGCTTGAAGTCATAAGTTGTCACAAACTGCTCAGAATGCACCACAGAGCATCTAGAATCCAAAATTTTCCCGTGTCGTTAAGCGGGCCCCAAACCACACGCCGTAAGGGCTTCGTGCTTCGCGCTCGCAGTTTCATTCGGTCATTTTCCTCTTTTTTTACAATTCAAGAGTTGCATGCCTGAATACAACATTGGGAAGATTGGAAAACATCAATGTCCACAGATTTCCCTCTAATTTACAGAGTTTGTAGATGGTCATGATAAAATCCTCATGTTGAAATCTTACGGTCTGGGATGCTGTACTTCTCTAGAAATCTCCACTCAAACATCGACAAATAGTTTATTACTCGCAAGTCATAAACTATTTCTTACACTACAGAATGGTGCAAAAACCTTGACGTTTTTTTACCTTTTTCTACTTTCTCAGATCACCTTTCTAGCTAAACCTTGGCAGGATTGCTTTTTTGGGATGTTTAATGGTTTAACACACAATGTTGTATAGGGCCTTTAACAACAGATTCTGATATTTGGCTTGGAAATACACAAGTATTCTTATGTATTTTGTTCTGTGATTACTCTTTTTTTAGCAGAAGTATTCCATTAGTAATCGAAGAAGTAATTTCCATTAAGATAGCTTGGACACTATGTTAAAGTTAGGGCCTGCCCTTCAGTGGAGCAACTTTGAAAAAAAAAATTAGCCCCTTCTCTGGCAAAGACTAGTGGACTATTTAGGTAGGCCACCATCTAAGGGTTGGATAGCTCAGATGGTAAGAGCACTATAATACGCAACACCGGAGGTCTCGGGTCAGAATCCCGGTCCAGTCAAAGTTTTCTTTGCCATTTTTGTTTTCAATCTGTTAACAAAGTTCCCAGTCAGTTTTCCATCGATCTGTTTGACTTTCCAGTCAGGGGAAGAGTTAAGTTGAATGGAGCTACGATTGCAGATTATTGCTCTCTGATTTCTATCAAACTAAGAATTCCTAACAACTGACTGGGTTTGTTAAAAAACGATTTTGGAAAATGTTCAGTTGCTGGCACTTTTCTTCTCAAAAGAGATTCGTTACGTGGTGTAACCGCAAATCGGCAACTTGAAAACAGCAAATCTCAAAATTTAGCGGGCCTGACATTTCGATCCTAGCAGGACCTTTCTCAAAGGCCTTCTAAATTTTGAGATTTGCATTTAGGTAATTTTAGTCAGTATTAAAGCAGTTTGCAACAGTTTTGTAAATGACTTGAAAACAGCAACGAAAACTAACTGGGACTTGGACTTGGCCTGAGACTTGCATATTGTTACTGTATTTAATTCACGATATAAGTAAACCTGCTAGTTTGGGTCAAACAAACAAAGGAAGTTTTCTAGTTTGGGTAAGCGTTTGGAGTTAACTGGTTTTCATGCCACGCCATCATGTCTGTCTTTCTACAGACCATTGGTCATACAGAGTGTATGTAAGCTACTCGGAGCAGCACCGGCATTGCTGGAAGACACTGCCAACTATGAGGTATTGCATCAGGTCTAGAGTAGACCTTGGATTTACCGGTATTTGTTCCTGCATTGTGATGCAAAAAGTCCTTTCACTCCAAGTTAAGCTCGACCTCGGCCTCATTCAATGCTATGACATGCCCCCCCCCTCCTCCAGTCCACCCACAGTGGCCTATCCAAGTTGAGCTCGACCTCGGCCTTGTTAGATGCTATGGCATGCCCCCTCCTCTAGTCCACCCACAGCTTGCCTATCCAAGTTGAGCTCGACCTCAGCCTCATTAAATGCTAAGGCATGCCCCCTCCTCCAGTCCACCCACAGCTGGCCTATCCAAGTTGAGCTCGACCTCAGCCTCATTAAATGCTATGGCATGCCCCCCCTCCTCCAGTCCACCCACAGCTGGCCTATCCAAGTTGAGCTCGACCTCAGCCTCATTAAATGCTATGGCATGCCCCCCTCCTCCAGTCCACCCACAGCTGGCCTATCCAAGTTGAGCTCGACCTCGGCCTCATTAAATGCTATGGCATGCCCCCCTCCTCCAGTCCACCCACTGCTGGCCTATCCAAGTTGAGCTCGACCTCGGCCTCATTAAATGCTATGGCATGACCCCCCCCTCCTCTAGTCCACCCACTGCTGGCCTATCCAAGTTGAGCTCGACCTCGGACTCATTCAATGCTATGGCATGCCCCCCTCCTCTAGTCCACCCACTGCTGGCCTATCCAAGTTGAGCTCGACCTTGGACTCATTCAATGCTATGGCATGCCCCCTCCTCCAGTCCACCCACAGCTTGCCTATCCAAGTTGAGCTCGACCTCGGACTCATTCAATGCTATGGCATGCCCCCCCTCCTCCAGTCAACCCACAGCTTGCCTATCCAAGTTGAGCTCGACCTCAGCCTCATTCAATGCTATGGCATGCTCCCCTCCTCCAGTCCACCCACAGCTGGCCTATCCAAGTTGAGCTCGACCTAAGCCTCATTCAATGCTATGACATGCTCCCCTCCTCTAGTCCACCCACAGCTGGCCTATCCAAGTTGAGCTCGACCTCAGCCTCATTCAATGCTATGGCATGCCCCCCTCCTCCAGTCCACCCACAGCTGGCCTATCTGGAGTCGATGTTTCCTGTCAGTCAAGAGTGGCTCCAAATTCCACGTGACAATTTGAAAAACAGCACAGTCAAGACTCGTGTTATGAATATGCTTGTGCTCTTCATACAACAGACTGCATGTCAGCATTTTTGAACAAAAAGAGACAAATTTTGTAAAAATAAAATTATCATCAATTTTTTGTGACCTTCAATGAACAGACCAATAGTGCATTCTCTTTCATGGGCTGTAGTCTTTTTTTAAGGGGATAAATGATAGAAGAGGAGTTTAGGAATACTGAAATGGCCAAATATTTCTTGAAATGTCAGTTCTCGTTGTCACAAAGGGAAGAGATTAATCCCTTCTGTCTGCTTGTGATTGCTTAAATCGATCCTTTCTTGAAAGCGCTGACTATGTTGGCGCTGTATGGAAGTGTGTACTTTGGCAAAGCTTGTGTCAAGATTTCCACGTAACTTTTTTTATGAGCTCTCCAACGGTTCATGGTTTCAGGAATTTTGCGACGAGGTTGTGGAGCTGATGTGGCAGCACAGTAACCACGGCAACCCGGCCGTCTCTGCGGCCGCGTTCACGGCCCTGGCCAACTTCAGCGAGGAGGACTTCACATTGGAGGACATCCCAGCTGAGGTAGGATGCAGTAGATTGCCATGGCGACGCATCAAATACTATAACATCACTTTCACTCGTCTTAATCTGAGTGTTTTTGTTTTTTTGTTCTTTTTGTAATCATTGCAGGTCTTGTAAGTTTATTTGATTACCACTTTTTAAAGACTATTTTGGGAGGCCACCATCCAAGGGTTGGATAGCTCAGATGGGAAGATTGCTAGTACGCATAACTAGAGGTTTCGGGTTAAAATCCCGGTCCAGTCGAAATTTTCTTTGCCGTTTCTTTTTGTTTTCAATTTGTTCAAAAGTTCCCAATCAGTTTTTCATTGATTTGTTTTAGCTTTTTAAGTTGTTCATGATACATGTAATACATTATATATATTTATTTAAGTTTTTTTCCCCCGTAATTGGTGGCTCGTCTGCTGTTGGTTTGGCCAAATAAATTTAAATTATGATATACAGATGCAGTTTTAGCAGAGTATTTTCTTGTGTTGAATTATTTGTATTTGTAATCAGTTGTCCAAAGAGGAGAGAGCCAAGGTTGAAGCCGCACGAGCAAAGCAGAAGGAGTCTGGGGACAAGACTGGTCAGGCCGAGGACGAGGTTGAAGAGGAGGAGGAGTGCCAGCCTGTGCCCCCATCCTGCTATATGAAGCTTCTCATGCATGCCCATCCAGAGGCGCTTCCAGGTACCAGACCGTCAGGAACAACCTCATTCCCATAGGTTTTGCACAGACTGCATTTGCCAATCCCTGTGCCTTCATCTAATGGTGTAGTGTGTCTGTGACTCCATATCTTGTATTGGATCCAGTCCGTGGGGTTTGAGTTAGTTTTCATGTTTTCCTGGTTAAGATGCTTTGTCACAATCATCTTCTCATCCATCTCCTAATACTTCTTTCCTCCTCCCTTTCCTCCCCTTCTTTCTCCTCTTCCTCCTTTTCGTTCTCCTTTTCCTTCTTTTCCTCCTCTACCTTCTCTACCTACTCTTCTTCATCCTCTACCTTATCTTTCTCTTCCTTGTCTTCCTCTTCATCCTCTCCTTCCTCTTCACCCTCTTCCTCCTCTTCCTCCTCTTCCTCCTCTTCTTGCTCCTCTTGCTCCTCTTCCTCCTTCTTTTACTCCTCTTGCTCCTCTCCCTCCTCTTCCTCCTTTTCCTATTCCTCTTCTTTCTCATTTTCATCCTCCTCCTCTCCTTCCTCTTTCTTCTTCTCGTATCCCTTCATCCTTCTCCTCCTCTTCATCCCCCTCCTCATTTTCTCCTCCACTTGCTATCACCTCTTCCTCCTCCTCTCCCTCCTCTTCCCATTTCTGGTCATTTGCCAAATTCTGCTGACTTTTCTTGATGGATTTTTTTATTTAACTTTATTTTTTTATTTAACTTTTTGAATTGTTGAATGTTTGAAATTTTGATTTTTGAATGTTTGAAATTTTGATTTTTGAATTTTGAATTTTTAAATTTTTAAATTTTTAAATTTTTAAATTTTTAAATTTTTAAATTTTTAAATTTTTAAATTTTTAAATTTTTAAATTTTTAAATTTTTTTTTTTTTTTTTGAATTTGTGAATTAAGTGAATTGTTGAATTTTTGAATTTTTGAATTTTTGAATTTTTGAATTTTTGAATTTTTGAATTTTTGAATTTTTGAATTTTTGAATTTTTGAATTTTTGAATTTTTGAATTTTTGAATTTTTGATTGTATTAATTCCATCAACAGCATACCAAGAGTTCCTGTCCTCCCTCCTGGTGGAGGAGATTAGGAACCTCCCCAGGACAGCCTACAAGCCGTCGCTGCGCAGACAGCAGCAGCACGGCACCAGCAGCAGGAGGGCTTATGACGGCATTCCCTCGCAGCTGCTGAATCGCTACGAGAGAACCAAACAGCCGGGTCTGAAACTCGGCCTCTCAGGTAAAGCAACAGTGGACAATAACTCACTGCCATTTTTTTTCATTATAATTTTTTTTTTTAATTTTATTTCAAACTGGTATCTCAAATAAGACTTGGTGTCTACAACTGCTCAATTTTATCTGTTAAAACCCTAAAAACTGAAGGGTGCCTGCACCCCTACTGTGAATCACACAATCGCATCTCTCGGTCGCATAAGCGCTCACTCGCAGTCGCACAATTTATTGGCCTTCAGTGATTTTCAGGAAATGACTTTGTCGGTCACTTACATCCCTGCACCCGCAAATCAACTAACCATCACAGTACCCACTCAAAGATAAATTCATATTTTGTTTATTTTTTTCAATATCTGATGGGTTTCCGAGTTTGTTTTCATATCTCCCATATGACTCCTTCCGATAATATCTTTTCATCTGTATTGAACACTTTCTGAATATCTTAGCATTCACTATTCTTACTGTAATTTCTTGTATTTTAATGTTTACCGTTTCTTATCTAGTAAAGGTATTTTATTTTGCAGCTTCTTGTGTTGTTTTGCTATTTGTATACTAGTCGGGTTGCTGTTCTGCTTTGAGCCCAAGAAAGAAGGAAGCCAGCGTGCTGATAAACAAGCCAAACGCCACGTGGTCAGCAAAGGCCGGGCGTATCAACACATGATCAACACGCTGATGAACGAGGTAAGCATTAAGGTTGACCCCATTATTCATGATCAAATACAGGCTTGTTTTTTTTGTGGGCTGGGCCAGGCTTGCGCCGGATGTTGTCACTGTCAATTGCAGGGTCAGATCCCGCGTTGCGTTTACAGTCAAACGTTGATCCCACGCACGGGATCTGGCTCGGGTCTGGTCCTTCCCGAGAGGTGGATCAGATCCCGGGATCAGACCCTGGGCCTAATTTTCTAGAGCCATTCATACGCGTGAAAATCCGCTTATAGATCCGCTTGCGTCAAGGAGAATGTAATTCAATGAGGGTTTGCCCTGCTCGACGTGATAAACACTGAGTGCTCAGTGCTTTGCCCGATGCCCGATGAAAAAGTTTCAGGCAGCACGGGTGGGATTCGAACCCGCGACTCCCGCTTTCTAGTGCAGACATCTTTCAGAAAGTTGATAAAAGTCCTTGTATCAAAACGCTAGGTTCCTTCATGACGATCATAATTCCGCTAAGCATGAAAAGTCTTCCTTGAGTTAACAAAATTGAAACCACATTGTGATTTGATGTTTGTAGTTGGATTTGGAATGTATTCCACTTTTCTTTGCTAAGCATGAACCAAAAAGTGAAGTTTGACATCCAAAAGCCTGGCAGTACACCATCGTTCAGCTCTCGAGTGTATAACTGCATGCAGTATATATGTACATGAAGTAGGGGTCCGAGCCCATGCAGTAGTTTTCTGTTGCGATGTCATGCCCCCCCGCAGTGACTGGCGGGCCATTCGAAAAGATGGCGGTTTGCGGGAACGCGAATTCGACCACCGAATTCCATGATTTTTCCCTCTGTATGAAACTCGTAGGTGAGTAGCACATAGGTAATTGTAGGTTGTTTTTAACACCCAATCAGATAAGCCAACATTTTTCTCTGGGTTTCATTCCCCTTTAAGCAAAATTTGGCACTTTTGGAATTGGCCCCCGATGGTACGGGCATTGACACTCGTTGTTCACCACCCTTTGCGGGATTCAGCGTGAACACGGTCCTGGACTCGGTCCACTAAGTTTGAGTTGATTTTGCGGGTGGATTTTTGTTGACCGGTTTTTCTTGTTTGCAGGTCGGCATTGAGCCTGCCAACTGGTTTGGATGCCTGCAGCTGCCCCAGGCCTGGGCCACGCTCATGCAGAATGCCTTCCAGGCTCTGATCCAGGTTAGTGGCAGGATCCAAAGGGGCTTGCTCGGTCAAAGCCTCAAAACCATGAACCCTTTCCGTACCATTGTCAAGTTTACTCGACCACCTTCCAAGCCTATATTTAAGATGTCACGTCAGGCTAGGGCCCTTTTCCAAAACCCGGCTTAGGCTTCGGCTCCGGCTTCGTCTCTGTAATCACAAAGCTGAAAACACAGGTTGGAGGTCTTTGATGAAGTTGAAGCTTTGGATTCTTTTTTAAAACGTAGTATAACATTCATTTTTTGATAATGTGATAAAAAGACGAAATTTTGATTGATTTTCGCTGTTTCCAGCTGTCGAACCTCACACATGCACAGCCTACATATCGTGCCATACTTAAAAATGACTGGAAATTAGACTACCTGTCGTTAGGGGGGGGAATGTTTTAGAAAAAGCAAATGGATGAGAAACTACTTTTTTCTTTTACTTGGCCTAATAAGAAGCACAACCTTGTTTTTGTTTTTGGTGGCCTTATATCCTCGGGTCTCGTTTCTCTGGTAGAGTCGATGTGCAGGGTTAGGGTTAGGGTTAGGGTTAGGGTTAGGGTTAGGGTTAGGGTTAGGGTTAGGGTTAGGGTTAGGGTTAGGGTTAGGGTTAGGGTTAGGGTTAGGGTTAGGGTTAGGGTTAGGGTTAGGGTTAGGGTCAGGGTTAGGGTCAGGGTCAGGGTCAGGGTCAGGGTCGGGGTCAGGGTCAGTGTCAGGGTCAGGGTTAGGGTTAGTGTTAAGGTTAGGGTTAGGGTCAGGGTCAGGGTCAGGGTTAGGGTTAGGGTTAGAGTTGGTGTTAGGGTTAGGGTTAGGTTTTTTGTTTCTTGGGGCCTTATATCCTCGGGTCTCGTTTCTCTGGTAGAGTCGATGTGCCGAGCTGGAGTTGCAGCAGAGTCACGGCCATCTCAGCGAGGGTCCCGCAGACGTCCAGGCCAGGATGGACTCGGCCTGGCTCTGGGTGCGCGACAAGCTGACCGACCAACTCAAGACGGCCGCCAAGTAAGAACCAGATCACCCATTTGCTCTGGAGTTTTTTTGTAAGCAGATGCAGACTCAGTTAGTGGGGCATTATCCACTTTGTGCCGGGGAAACAACATTTAAAGATGCCAAAGAAAACTGTCATTTATTGAGTGGGTTTCATAGACAGATTATTTCTAGTGAGCTCACCTACCGGTATTTATTCAGCCATCTTGGAAAGTGCGTTCTCTTTATGATAGCTCTTGAGTGCGCTCTATATACATTGGAGTACCATATAAGTACAAAGTGTATGGACATTACAAAAACTTTGACTGGGTCCGGGACTTGAACCCAGACCTGCGTACCTGCGCTGGTACGCAAAACCAGAGATCTCGGGTTCAAGTCCCGGTCCAGTCAAATTTTTTATTTTAAGTATACCATTTTTTCAAAATTGGTGTTAAAGTTCCCAGTCAGTTTTTTGTGGGGCTTAAATTTTAAAAGTTGCATCCACTACTGGTGTAGCCAGGTTTAACATTAACATTGGTTGTGTCCATCTGAATTTTTTGGGCAGAAAATTATTTTGAATGAATCTGTAAGCATTGCTATGGCAACGGTAGCCATTGACAACGCCATTCTTTTGACAAGATTTGTTCAGGCCTCTTTTCACGCTCCAGCTAGCCTGGGCTTATCCGTCTCCCGCTGTTTTGGCATGTATCCATATAGGAGCACCCCCCTGGCCCAGGCTAACTCTGTCCTAGCCCTGGCTAGCCTGGCCGTTGCCTCCACCCAGCACTTCCTGCGCCTGGCCGAGTCTGGGGAGGCGGAGCCAGGCTCGCACCGGCAGCCCTCCCAGCACGCCGGCCAGCAATACTGGCTGGGCGTCGTCATAGAGACGATGCTGTGTCTCCTTGACGACGGCTACCGGCCGAAAGCCAAGATATTCACCTGGTACCATCAGGTATGCCTTTTGATATTAGAATCTCAATTCTGATCTAAATTGTTGTTTTTTTATAATCTTTTTTTTTCTTCTAATTACCGTAAATTCCAAAATTTAGTGGGCCTGACGTTTTGATCCTAGCAGGACCTTTCTCAGAGGCAGAGACAAAACAAATAAAGACAAAACAAATACATGTACAGGAAGGAGGGGGAAGAGAGTGAATAGGACACAGATGAGAAACAAAGGACCAAGAGTAAAGCTAGTAGGGAGAGATCAAAGAGAAGGGCAAGGAGTGGGGTAGGGATTAGTGAGAAGAGGGGGAAAGATCAAAGAGAGAAGTGTGGAGGAGTGAACACAAAAGAAGGATTATCAAACCTTCCACTTAAATGCCGTGGTCAGTGATGTCCTAGTTGTACTAGTACTCACACTCAAATGCTCTCGCTCGTTCTCATACTCACAGAAGATCCCAGCATTTTCACTTTTGCTGTTGATTTTTTTCGCCATTTACTCAATCTCGTATTCCCGACAATGTATTCGCAGTTTTCGCACCACGTACACTGCCTTCAGTTTTCAATCTTAAAGCCCCTACACAACATTGGTAAGATCGAAAAACAGAAATGTTCACAGATTTACATGAAACTTTTACAGTTTGAAAATGGTTAGAGTAGAAACCTCGCACTGAAATATTTCTGCCTAAAATGTTGTATTTTGGGAGAAATGAGTAAAAGAAATAGTTTATGTCTCACCGAGATCTAAACTATTTTTCGGAACAGTACGGCGTTGAATGCTGCATTTTTGCGAAACAAATGAAGCGGGTTTCACTATTTTCTCGAGACTCGGTTGGTGGATTGAGCTGAAATTTTCACAGGTGTGCTATTTCATGCATATGTTGGATCAGACAACGTATGGATGATATTCTTTGACCTCGACCAATGTTGTGTAAGGGCTTTAAGGCATGAGAAATTGGGCACTTTGTGAAGCAGTTTGGTTTGATTGGTCCTGTGTCGACTCTGCCTTCCTCGCAGCATCAGAAAGGGTCGTCCGCATCGTCGGCCGTCGTCCGCGGCAACGCGGCCCTGGCCCTCTCCCTGCTGGCCCCCTTCCTTCTGACCTCCGACCCCCAGCGCCTGAACCTGACCCTTGACCTCCTGGCCCGCGCCCTGTCCGCTCAGCCCCGGGTGGGTCAGCTCGCTGTGGACGTCCGGGCCAGCTGTGGGGTCGGTCTGGGTCTGCTGATCGCCAAGCTGTTTGCTGACCGCTACACGGACTACACAGGCACTGAGGTCAGTGAACTCTTACCCGGGAATGGCCGAGTGACCAGTGATGACTGCTTCTGAATTTTTTTATTGTAGACATCCTAATCGTGTCCTAAACATGTACTTGCAAGCTGTTATACGCCACGTGAACGTGAGAATGGCACGTCACCTTCAGTAGATGTGGTTCAATGAGTAGTGTTGTCTTAAGGTCCCACAACATTTTCGCCTACACAAATCACCCCAGTAATTAGGCAAAGCACTGAGCATGCAGTGCTAATCACACATCAATTTGTGCAAACCCTCATTGAACAACATTCTTGCCTACTCAAATCACCTGGCAATCAGGTGTAGCACTGAGCATTCAGTGCTAACCATACATGTGCATCAAGTAGGGAAAACCCTCACTGAACAACATTCTCGTCTACACAAATTGCCTGCCAATCAGGCATAGCACTGAGCATGCAGTGCCAATCATACATCAATTATGGCATACCCTCGCTGAACAACATTCCCGCCTTCAAAAATCACCTGGCAATCGGGCATAGCACTGAACATAAAGTGCTAATCGTAAATCAAGTAGGGAAAAGCCTTGTTGGATAAGAGCGCCCTCACTGTGCAATCCATTCACAGCCGGACTGTGCAGCGGCTTTGCTGTTGGTCAATCAGTCAGACGTCGGCCCCCAATTCAGCGTCCATTGTCTCTTCTTCTTTTTCATCCAGGGTGAGGTCAGAATGATGCGAGTGGTGGACGCACTGGAGGAGGCCGCCATCAGCGACAACAACAGCGCCCCCTATGGGCCACTCCTGGGGCTGGCCGCGGCACTGTCGGCCATGTCAACAGAGGGCGCTACGCACATCAAGACCCACCTGGCGGGCATACATCGCAGACTCTTGGCACAACTAGACAAAGATGACCCGATTACCCCATACACAGAGGTGAGAAAATTAGAGCTGAAAAAGTAATTTGCACTAATTAATTTGTTTAAAATTCAATTTGGATTTTTTTTTTTTTTTTTTTAATAGATTTTTTTGAAAATTTAATAAAAAATTCTTGGTCTTTTTTAAGATACCGGTAATGTTTAACAAAAGCTGCATCCACTTTCTGTGATTTCCCAATTGCTGTAGCCAACGTCTTTAACAGATTTTTGTTTGCTTGGGTGTTGGCGAAAGCTACATCAACCTTCTGTGATCCCCGAATAGCTGTAACCAGATTTCCAACAGTTGGTTGTTTTGCATCTGAATGAAGATGTGGGCGTGATACCTAGAGATAAACGGCAATTAATGATTGCATTGCTTCTGACTGGCACACCCACCCCGCACCGCCAAAGATTAGTTGACTATTTGAAAAGGCCTCTACCATCTACCTAAGGGCTGGTTCAGTCCACTTTTCTTTACTCTTTTCCCAAACTGTTTGAAATTTTCTAAGAATTTTTTTCTTTTTTGCTTTTGAAAAATGAAAGTATTCACATGCACTCTGTCTAAACTTGTAGAACTTGACGTGTGGATCCTGGCAGAATCTATCCCACAAGCAACAAGACAGGGAGTTTTTAAAAGCACTTTTGACTCTGTGTCATCCGCAGGCTCTGTGCATGTGTATCGGATGTTTGACGGCAGCCAGTTTCCATAGCAACATCATCGGCCCCGGCGACGCTTTCACGGTCGCTGTCAAATTGCAGATGCTGTGTCAGCAACACGACCAGGTATGTCCTCTCTCCAAATTTTCGATTTCCGGATTTAAACTGATATTCGTACGATCGGACCATAAGGAAAGTGCCTGACCAACAAATTGATTGGGTATGGGCCCAGTGGTACTGCAGTGCAGTACTAGCCTAGCCTAGCCTGGCCTAGCCTAGCCTAGCCTAGCCTAGCCTAGCCTAGCCTAGCCTAGCCTGGCCTTGCCTAGCCTAGCCTAGCCTAGCCTAGCCTAGCCTAGCCTAGCCTAGCCTAGCCTAGCCTAGCCTAGCCTAGCCTAGCCTAGCCTAGCCTAGCCTAGCCTAGCCTGGCCTGGCCTAGCCAGAGATTTGTATCGAAAATAAGGAAGGCCTGACATTTCAATCCTAGCAGGACCTTTCTCAAAGGCAGAATGGGAGGGACAACATAAATAGGAAGGGGAGAGTAACAGGGACATGGATGACAGACAGAGGACAAAGGGGATAGCTGGTAGGGCAAGATCAAGGGAAAGGGCAGGGGTTTGGGTAGGGATTGGGTAGTGGAAGGGGGAAACATCAAAGGGAAAGGGTGAAAGAGAGAAGTGGGGGAGTGAACTCAAAAGATGGATTATAGGTAAACATGCAAGGTGTTAACCATTCCCCTCCTGGATGTTGAGGCCATGTGGTTGAGAGATTTGTATATTGTAATAGCATCCGTGCTTCTTTAAGGAAGGAATTTTGTCTCATTGAATGGTTGATTTCTCATGTGGCTGTTTCTGTCATCGTTTGTTGCTATAGAATCCCGGCCTGGCTCTGTCTACTGGTGTGCTGTTCCATGGTCTGGTCTCGGGCACCCATCCAACCGTTGACAGCCTACTGGCAAACCTGTACTCATCCTGGTCCTCAGCCATCACTGACCAGGTAAGCATATGCAACCACACTATCAACCATGCACGCCCACATGAAGCTCAAACCCAAACAGATATATGGGGACACTGGTAACCGAAGCTGTAACTACCATACTGCACATTTTTTTTCTCTTTATTTTAGTGGAAACAGAATTGTAAATATGCAGGGTCTTGATTTTGTTGAGAAAGTCTTGAATATGGAGATAAGGTTTTGAATATGCAGATAAGGTTTTGAATATGCAGATAAATTCATGAATATGCAGATAAGTAATTGAATATGCAGATAAGTAATTGAATATGCAGATGAATTCATGAATATGCAGATAAATAATTGAATATGCAGATAAATAATTGAAAATGCAGATAAATTTACGAATATGCAGAAGTGGCATTATTGCATTCCATATTATGTATGAAGGAGTATTGAATATGCAGGCATATGCAGTGTGCAGAGGGAGTCTTGAATATGCATAGAAGTGATGAATATTCAGGAGTTTGGAATATACGCACTATTCAAAGTGCCACTGCATCTAGTACTCAGAAGTGACCATTAAGTGATTTGTGTAGTACGTGGACCCTTGCAGTGACTGTACACCTCCACTGGTTGCCTATTAAGTGTAGAATTAAATTCAAAGTACACAAATGTACTTGTGATTGTCTTTCGATGCATGTATGGATCAGCACCCGAATACCTCAAAGTATTGATCCAACCATACAACCCCCAAATCACTCTCCGCTCACAATCGAAGAACTTACTGGTCCCAGTTTATTCCAATACTAAATCCTATGGAGGGAGGGCTTTCCAGAAAATAGCTCCGGACTTATGGAACTCACTGCCACAGCATTTGAGGGATGAAACAAATTTTGATACATTTAAGGTTAAACTGGAAACACATCTGTTTAATCTGTATTTTATAATCTGTTTTGTTTATTTTGTAAACTGTTAAGCGCATTGAGGTTTCTTTCAGTAATGAAATGCGCTCTATAAGAATCACCTATTATTATTATTATTACATGGTTAGGATTGTGTCCAACAATTTGTTTACGGTGCAAGGCATGGCCATAAGATGAGACAGATTGAAAGCATTTTAACCCTTTAAACTCAGCCCTGCACAAAAACGGACGCCGGCGTCCGCTAAAATAAATCACTTATAACTCTTTATCTACCGCCCTCTGTTGGTCAAAAGTGGTACCATTGGAAAGATGAATAAACAAGCTTTCTAACCATAGAATGGTACCCTATGTCGGACGTATACAAAAATAAATACGGGATGAAAAAGAAGCCAGACCAACCCTTTTTCTGTCATTCACAAGCGTTCGCGAGTTTCGGCCCAAAGTGTGCAACTTTATCGCGTCAAATACTTCATACTACAGCTTCAGAATGCCCCAAAAGAAGCCTGAAAAGACACTACATATTGGCCAGTGTTCCAGAACAACATATGGAGGAGAAAACATTTCAGATAATGTTGAATTTCTTCGATAAGAGCGAAGAAAAGACGATCTTGAAGTGGCATACTAGCTGGATGTATGAATGTTTATCTACCCATGCATGTACATGTACATTGACTAATACACGTTTACAGGCATGGTAATAGATCATTTGAATGGCATTATTTTGGGGGTTATACTCACTTTTGTCAACATATTTTGATATGGATAGAAAGAGTATTAGTTGTAGAATACAAAAATTAAGTCAAAACTTTCTCAGTATTTTTCTAAAATTATGAAATTTACATAAATATGAAAAAAAAATGAAATTTTCAAATTCAAATGAGAGATTAAAAATGGCCGCATTTTTTTTTCAAAAGCCCCTGGAGGATTTATTTCTGCACAGAAATGTAGCTCAATATGTAAGCTTTAGAATAGTATATAATGTGATGAGGTTTTTGAAAAGAAAAGTGGACTTTTGAGGACAAAATCACAGCACATGCAAAACTCACAAAAATGGGCCTGAGTTTAAAGGGTTAAGGTAATCGAGGACCGTCTCCATAGGATTGCGTACAACGATACTGGATACTAGTTCTTGCTCTTGGACTCCAAGACTCCCATTGTGCAAGCAGTGTGTGTGACTGTGTGTATCCGCTCTCTGTCCGACCAGACAACGCCGATAGCGCAGAGGATGGCCGCGATGTACGGGCTGACTGGACTGGTCAGTGGCGCTGGTCCTCTGCTGTCCGCAGCGACTGAGTCTCAGGCCACAGCGGACATGCAGGGCAGGGCCGCAGCAGTCAGCAAGCATCTCACCCAGGTACGGTACTAGCAGACCCAACCTCCTCTCTCTCCTCCATCCTGGTTCCTTTCAGGAATGTAAGACTTCCAGAAATATCCGGATTTCCGGAAATTGCGTGATTTTATTTTTAACTGTAGTTGATGAGACTTAAGGCTTTGCATGGTGGGTGAATCAATATAGGAAGGTTTGCGGCTCAGCGCCTCAGCGACCACCGGTACATAAGGAGTTCCACCACCGATCCCAAGACATTCTCCTGATGACGGCCAGAGCATACTGGTCGAAACGTCGAGTTACCCTCAGGTTCTTTTCAGAACCATACCTCTTCCCTTAAGAGACCTGATACATGGTGTTCACCGCAAAACTTCCTTTATTAACTGTAGTTGATCGTAGGTGGTACATTTGTCATTGATGCCTTTCCCCACAGATGCTGTCCGACTGGTCCGATCCATCCTTACAGAATGCCTCCGCCTTTCTCCTCGGCTATCTGCACCTTGCCTCTGCCTCTGCGTCCCAGGGCAAAACAGGGAGTAAGTAGCACGGCAGACGGAGACATCGCTGACATTGACGTTTCTCTTCCTGTCCGCACAGCGATTGGACAGTGAAAAAAAACCAGCACTTTCCAAGTCTAATACTTACTCTGCTTCAAGACTAGTAAACGGGGAACTGTTTTTAAAAAAGTGATTCGTGACTCTGGCTTTGACTTGAGTCCAGCTTGAGTCTGAGTTTCCACGGCTCGGGCTTGGACTCTGAATCAGACTCAGACTCAGACTCGGACCTACTGACTCGGACTTGGACTCAGACTCAACTTTTATGACTCCATGGAAACAAATGGAATTTTTTTTTTTGCAACACATACTGACCAGTAGGCTGCAATTTTCAGATTGTGGCTTTTACAGACTTGCATTACGGTATTACGGCACATGGGTTGGTCCATCAATTTTTTCTCTGAATGGTTTACTGGACTTTTATATTTGATACACAGTGTGAGTAGGCCTCCTACCACTACTAGTGAATGTGATGTAAAAGCTCTATTGACAAAGATTGGGAAATGTGTTTCCAGTATGGTATTGCATTTGGAGATAGCAAGGTTACGCCTGGTTCTAAGTCTAGTTTTGTTCTGGCAAGATCCGAATTTGAAAGTTTTGAAAATGTACCGTTTGTATGTAGCGTGGCTCTGAAAAGAGCAGGTAACTCTTTTTCAGAGCCGCACTCCATCTCACAAGAGATGATGTACATGGTGTCACCGCAAACCTTCCACTTTGTAAGAGTTACCGGCTCTTTTCAGAGCCACACTCCATCTCACAAGAGATGATGTACATGGTGTCACCGCAAACCTTCCACTTTGAAAAAGTTACCGGCTCTTTTCAGAGCCACACTCCATCTCACAAGAGATGTAGTACATGGTGTCACCGCAAACCTTCCACTTTGTAGAGTTACCTGCTCTTTTCAGAGCCACACTCCATCTCACAAGAGATGGTGTACATGGTGTCACCACAAACCTTCCACTTTGTAAGAGTTACCGGCTCTTTTCAGAGCCACACTCCATCTCACAAGAGATGATGTATATGGTGTCACCGCAAACCTTCAACTTTGTAAGAGCTACCGGCTCTTTTCAGAGCCACACTCCATCTCACAAGAGATGATGTACATGGTGTCACCGCAAACCTTCCACTTTGTAAGAGTTACCGGCTCTTTTCGGAGCCACACTCCATCTCACAAGAGATGTAGTACATGGTGTCACCGCAAACCTTCCACTTTGTAAGAGTTACCGGCTCTTTTCAGAGCCACACTCCATCTCACAAGAGATGATGTACATGGTGTCACCGCAAACCTTCCACTTTGTAAGAGTTACCGGCTCTTTTCAGAGCCACACTCCATCTCACAAGAGATGATGTACATGGTGTCACCGCAAACCTTTCACTTTGTAAGAGTTACCGGCTCTTTTCAGAGCCACACTCCATCTCACAAGAGATGTAGTACATGGTGTCACCGCAAACCTTCCACTTTGTAAGAGTTACCGGCTCTTTTCAGAGCCACACTCCATCTCACAAGAGATGTAGTACATGGTGTCACTGCAAACCTTCCACTTTGTAAGAGTTACCGGCTCTTTTCAGAGCCACACTCTATCTCACAGTCACAAGAGATGATGTACATGGTGTCACCGCCAACCTTCCACTTTGTGCTCCCACCGTGCAAACCTTCAAATCTTGTCCAGGATCCTGATTACTCCCTTTCCTGAGGTTCACCGAGTAAGATTCTTCTGCCTTTTTCTGTCTTGCCAGTTCCGTCGACGTACTCGTACCTGCCCGAGACCAGCCTCCTGCGTGCCTGCATTGACCAGGCCGCACTGGCCGGCCGCACAGGGCCGGAGACACTGGCCAGTGGCCGGCTGGAGGCCTTGTTGGCCGCGCTGACCGGCCAACGGGGAACCCTGCCCCCTCTCCCTCCCCTGAACTGGGCAGCCCTCCTCTCGCCGATAATGAGGCTACCATACGGTAAATATCTGAGTCCGCCTAGCTACAGATGCCTTTGAAGATAGTATTGAAGATAGTCGTGCCATGCCTTTCTGTGTAATCGTCTGTTCCACCCAATAGAGGTGTTTTTGTTCTTAAAATTTGTGATTTCCTTTTTTGATTTCCTTTTTTGATTTCCTTTTTTGATTTCCTTTTTTGATTTCCTTTTTTGATTTCCTTTTTTGATTTCCTTTTTTGATTTCCTTTTGACATTTTGACATTTTGATACGGTTGATGTCCATTCTTTCATAATCAGTTCGAGAAACTGATTTCCGTCAATAAATAAAACAAAAAAATATAGCATTTTGTGAGCTTCACCTTGTCACTTTTATGCCCCAGTAAAATGTATAGAATGTTGGTGATAGATATCACTACATAAGATTTGATATACTGTATCTCAGGAATGGAACGAGCTACAGTGGTCAAACCTGCATCAAAATAAAGCTTATTTCATGCTCTTTCTGACTTTGGGTATAACTATTTTGTTTCAGCTTAAAGCGGGTCTGTCTAACGTGGTACATCAAATCCCCCGTTTGTTAAATGTTGATTCAGCTGTGCCACTGCATGGTCTTGGCTTTTGGCAATCAAACCTTCCAGGGTACGTGGACTGAGGTGATTGCCTGCACCTGGATAATGAATTCCCTACAAATATGTCACAACTGTTTGGGTTATCCACCGTATAGTTGAGATCCCATCAGCATAGCTGTCAACCATTCCTATTTTGGAGGAATCATTCCTCTTTTTTGGGGTATAAATTTATCACTTTTTTACAAGCTCTTGACAACAGATAAAAAAAAAAAAATTGACCTGGAAATACACATTCCTATGTAGTTTGCTCTGTGGTTCCTCCTCTTTTAGCAGAATTTTTCCTAATTTCCTTTAAGATAGGATGGCAGCTATGCATTAGGCCTGTGTGAGATTCACCTCCGAGACCCATTTCTTGTCGTGTTTCCCCCCCCCCATCCCCAGGTGAGGAGGTGCACAGGCTGTGCCTGGTGCTTGCCCTGAGTCAGAGCCAGCGACAGTCCAGCGCCGCTCTCTTCCTGACCGCCTGGCTGGGCCCTGCTCTCTTCGGCACGCTCAAGGTAGGCCTGAGCGGCTACGGCAGGCAGCCCAACAGCCCCCTTGATGAAGTCGACATCTCCTTTTCCTCTCCTTTCCTCCCCTTTCTTCCATCGATGTGATGTACGGTGTTTCAATAGACCGATTGCGCGACCACTGTTTACATGCCATCACGTGACTTTTAGAGGGTATTTGTTTTTTTTTCATCCCGTTTGCCGCTGAGCAGTAATGGAAACATACAAAGTAGAATGTGGACAATATGATAGTCTTCCTTGCTCGTTTCCACTCCTGTTCTGCACCAAATGAGATGAAAGAATACCCACTATAAGTCACGTAATGGCATGTAAACAGTGGTCATGCAATCGGTCTATTCACTGTTTACAACAATCAGTTGTTTGAATGTAACCGGGGGCGTGATCCCTTTTTAAAAAACAGTGAAAAATCACTTCACACCAGGCCACTTTTCAGTGCTTTTTAACACCAAACATTTTTTTTTTTTTTAGTTATGCGTCATTTTCAAAAATTTAGTAATACTAGCTAGAAATGTTTCATTTTTTTTTTTTAAGTTCCCATCAGTCAGTTTCTCCCTTGGTTATTTGAGCAAGATCTGCCGTCGCATTTTCCCCGCCGTCCAGGAATCCGGCAAGGCTGTCTTGTACGGAGCCCTGGCCACGTTGATCCGGGCAGTGCCCGTCAACAAACTCAAGCCCTTCCTGGAGTTGCATCTCATGGACCCATTCCGAGTCTGTGGCGCTCACACACTGGACCAGTGCGCCACCATTGCACAGGGCCTGCTGGCCGCACTCGGGGTACCAGACCCGCCCCAGGGCACCGTGCTACTCCTCCACAAGGCAGTCGGCGATGTGTACAAGCTCCTTCCAGCGTCGGTTCAGGTATTCATCTCGAAAGTTAGAGGGCCTGACGTTTCGATCCTAGCAGGACCTTTCTCCTTGCAGGACCTTTGAGAAAAAAGCTTCAAAATGATCTTGCACTCCTTCATCTGAAACCGTTCGCCCGAGCAAGATAACTTCTTTGCCTTTGAGAAAGGTCTTGCTAGGGTCGAAAAGTCAGGCCCTCTAACTTTTGAGATTGATGTATTGCAGGTCATTTTAGTCGGTGGGCAAAAGTTTTTGTATTAACTTCAAGTTCAGTTATTCAATTGACATTTTAACTTTCTCTGACAAATTTTTCCCAGAGTCATTTTGTTGCCCATCCAACATGTTTGGTTGACCTGTCCTTCTACCAGTATCAAAATAAATTTCTTGAAAGATCTCTGCAATCAACATTTGTTCACTTAAGTCCATGCTACAGAACTGTTTTGCAATGTTTTTCACACTCGTTCTGGGGGTGTATTTTTTTTCAGTTTTTATGCTGATGATAATTTCAATATTCATGAGCCAATTTGTGATGTCTTCACAGGATCATGCAACAGAAACCCAATTGGTTGTGTACAGAGGTTTCTGAAATTTTTTATTTTTTTTTCCTGCAGACCTATCCCTAAACTAGTTGGGTTACTGCTAAAATGTATGCTTCATAACGATGTACCGTAGTGAATGAGTTTTTCATCTAAGCTAATCCAGATGGATACATTTGCAGTTTGAAAGTTAATGTTTGTCTTATGTTTTAAACTGTGGGTTCCTGACGTGATTTTTTATCAGTATATATTTAAAGGTACAACAGATGACCAATTTCTGACTCCACTATTAAGAAAAAGAAACTTACTAGTGCAGACGTGTGCATTAGAAAGCAGGGGGTGGCGGGTTCGAATCCCACCCAAGCTGTCTGAATTTTGTCATCAGGCATCGGGCAAAGGACTGAACACCCAGTGCTTATCACGTCGAGCAGGGCAAACCCTCATTCTCCTCGATGCAAACGTCATGTTATATCTATGATGCTTGGCAATGGTTTTACTCTATAGGCGGCACATGGAAGGATTCTGGCTTTGTTGGCACGGTGCCTCTGCCATCTGCCGGGAGAGGGTATAGACGCCATCACCTCACCCTTGGCTAAGGTAGGCTCACCGGTTATCAGTCTGTAACCAACTCGGTCCCTATGGGAAAATGTACGCCAAAACATTCTTTGTATTACCCGTACATGACCAACTATGCAAAAAAGGGGAATCTTCTTTGTATCTCTCGTCCGTGACCAACTTGGTCCATGACCAACGCTGTCCCTATGGGAAAATGTACGCAAACAATCAGGGTAGATTTAGCCGTGAAAAGAAAATTCACCGTGTTTTCACCCCTATTTCATGGCACACAGTTAGCATGGTTAGCCAAGTAATTTTCACGGTGTTTTCACCAGTGGTCTCCAAGGCCACATTCCTGTTTGTAAATGGCTAGAGGCAATTTAGAAGTATCTGGGAGTGACAGTTACAAGAACACCATACATGTGTACAGTACCTCTATGGGGGCTGGTGGTCCCTACTGGTAATTGAATTAGCCATCCCTCAAAGCTGGAGCTTGCCAAACTAGACATTCACGTTTTTTCATGGTCTCTTTAGTGACCAGAAGATGTCCTTATCACGTCAGAGAAGCAGTTATTTTCATGGGGAATTCACTGTAAAATGTACCGTGAAATCACAGTGACTTTCTAGTTTCACGGCGAAATGACATTTTCAACCCCTTTTCACGATTTAGATGTTCATAGTGTTGGTCACGAACCGAGTTGGTCACGGACACATAAAAAAAAAAAAAGCCTTCAAGATGATCGATCGTTTGCCCGAGCAAGATAACTCCTTTTGGGGTTGTCAGATCCGTCCTGCGTGATGGGTTGTCATTTTTGTGTGCGTTTCTCTGCAGAATAATTTGCTGAAGTCGACCTACGTGCGCGCCTACATCGTCAGTCAGGGCAGACAGTCGCTCCTGTGGCTGAACCCTTGCATAGGTGAGAGAGACTAGTACTTAGCAATCACCAAATGCACTGGCCTGGGGCCAATCTCATAGAGTCTCTTAAAGCCCCTACACAACATCGGTAAGATCAAAAAACAGAAGTGTTCACAGATTTACATGAAACTTACAGTTTGAAGATGGTTATAGTAGAAACCTCTCACTGAAATATTTCTGCCTAAAATGAGTAAAAGAAATCGTTTACGTCTCACCCCTAGATCTAAACGTTGTTTTTTTCAGAACAATACGTTAAATGGTGCATTTTCGTGAAACAAATGAAGCAGTTTCTCACTATTTTCTCGAGACTCGGTTGGCGGATTGAGCTGAAATTTTCACAGGTGTGCTATTCCATGCATATGTTGGATCAGACAACATATGGATGCTATTTTTTGACCTCGACCAATGTTGTGTTGTTTTAAGCGCTACAATTTGCCTAAGCGCAAAAAGTCACGATTCATAGGATCAGCTCGCCAACCCAAATTTCACTAGTGCTTCATCCTAAGTAAAAAAATTATGTTAAGCACATATTACTGATAATTTGTGTACAGATGTTAATAGGAAGGTTTGCGGTCACATCATGTAACACATCTGTTTCGAGACTGAGTGTGCGGCTCTAAAAGCAGTGTCCTGACAACGGGCAGAGTACCGGTACACACTGCCCAAAACGTTGAGTTACCGGCTCTTTTCAGAGCCACACACTCAGAAAGATGCGTCACATGGTGTCGCCGCAAACCTTCCTCTTGGTACTCCCACCATTGTTAGTTGTTGCCCACACCCACTCTACTCCACTCCACAAAGTTTTTAATAATACAATAACAAAACGGATGCAGGGAATGTAGACTTTAAATCAAAATCAAACAGTTTCAGCTCCCGACACAAACCTTGCAAAGTCTTATCCTTACAGATGTCGCCATGAACTTGGCCGACAGCGGTCAACACCAGCGGCTGGTCTGGATGCTGCTGGTAGCCTTGGTGCAGATAGACCGCTGCGATGGCGGTCAGCACTCCGCGGCCAGGGCCCGACTGGACTGGCTGGTGGAATTAATGGGTCACACCAGCAACGTTGCACGGGCTAAGACCAAACTGGACGCCAACAGACCCATACATAAGGTCTGTCATCCGAGTGGGTTTGGAATAGTCAATATGATTTTGATAAACCGTTCTTCTTGTCACACCCTACACAACATTGGTAAGATCGAAAAACAGAAATGTTCACAGATTTACATGAAACTCATACAGTTTGAAGATGGTTATAGTAGAAACCTCTCACTGAAATATATCTGCCTAAAATGTTTAATTTTGGGAGAAATTAATAAAAGAAATAGTTTACGTCTCACCGAGATCTAAACTGTTTACCGGAACAGCGGCGTTGAATGCTGCATTTTCGCGAAACAAATGAAACAATTTTCTCGAGACTCGGTTGGCGGATTGAGCTGACATTTTCACAGGTGTGCTATTTCATGCATATGTTGGAAAAGACAACGTATGGATGCTATTCTTTGACCTCAACCAATGTTGTGTAGGGGCTTTAAAGGGTCTCTGCAATAAATATCACAGCCAAGCTCAATGTCTGCTGTCATCTAGGGATCTGAAGTGTACAACCATATTGGCAAGCTTCTTTTTCTAAGTGGGGTCAGACATTGGTCATCTTTTTGACCTTTAAAAAAATCCTTCAAAAAATAGGGCGTCATTGTAAGGTCATGTCAGGAATCCACAGTCTGAAAAACAAGGTTTGTGATCCGAGTGGGTTTGGAATTGTCAATAACCGTGCACTCGTAAGATTTTGATAAACCTTTCCTCCTGTCAGACCATTTAAAGGGTCACTGCAATAAATATATCACAGTCAAGCTCATTTTCTGCTGTCATCTGGAGATCTGTAGTGTACAAAAATATATTGGCAAGCTTCTTTTACTTAGTAGGGTCAAAAATTGGTCATTGTTTTTACCTTTAAAAATATCCTTCAAAAAATAGGGCGCCATTGTAAGGTCATGTCAGGAATCCACAGTCTGAAAAACAAGGTTTGTGATCCGAGTGGGTTTGGAATTGTCAATAACTGTGCACTTGTAAGATTTTGATAAACCTTTCCTCCTGTCAGACCATTTAAAGGGTCACTGCAATAAATATATCACAGTCAAGCTCATTTTCTGCTGTCATCTGGAGATCTGTAGTGTACAAAAATATATTGGCAAGCTTCTTTTACTTAGTAGGGTCAAAAATTGGTCAGTGTTTTTACCTTTAAAAATATCCTTATAAAAATGAGGGCGCTATTGTAAGGTCATGTCAGGAACCCACAGTTTTAAAAATCATAAGAAAAGCATAAGTGCAAATGTATCCCTCGGGATTAGGTTTGATGAAAAACTCCCCCACTTAATGATTATGGAGTCTTCATTTTTTGGCAGTAAATCAACAGGTTTAGGGAAAGGTCTGCAGGAAAAAAACAGAAATGTTTGTAAACAATAAATTGGTTTCTGTTGCATGATCCTGTAATGACCACAAATTTGCTGCTGAATTTTGAAATTCTCACTAGCATAAAAACTGAAAATCTTGCAAATACACCCCGAGAACGAGCGTCAAGAACAGTTTGATTGTTAGCCACATTAGAAAACAGTTCTGTAGCATATTTTTGGACTGCCGTTTGTTGTGACAACCTAAGTCTTCCTCCCTCAGGCTGTGCAGTTTCTGCTGGACGTCTTCAGCGCAGCGGTTCTAGCCTGGTCACCTAGCGACTTGCCCCTGCTGCTGGCCGCAGCACCCAGCTGGTCGGTCGACCGAGAGCGGCTGTCGTCCGCTGCAGCCGGCCTAGGGTGCAGCGAGGCACAGCAGCAGACGGCGGGAGACCTGCTGCGCCTGCTGCCCTACAGCCTGCCGCTGTTCCTGGACAGGGAGCCTTGGTCGCCGTTGACTGACAAGGTGAGGGGGGGGGCAAGCCTTAGAGCCAGCGAGCTTGGACTAACCCACCCAGGCCCGTCCTCAAAGAACTACCGGACTAAACCAAACTAACTATAACAGTCTTTTCCCCGTGCAAACAGAATTGAGATTTGAAGGTTTCCATGGTGAGGATAGCAGAAGGAGTAGTTTTGCGGTGACAGCATGTAAAATTTTCTCTTTTGTGAGTAAGTGTGGTTCTGAAAAGAACCGGAGGAACTCGACATTTCCAGCAGTGTACTCAGGAGAATGCTGGATTCCAACTTCTAAACAGAATTTCAAAGCACATTATGAAGTGATGTCAATTGCTTCTGACTTGTATTCTTTACTTTGCATCAGACGAAAGTCACGTTTGGGTTGGCAGTGTGATCTTGTGAATCATGACGTTTTTATGCTTAAGCCAATTTTGGCGCTTAAGCAACTCTATGAAATTAGCCCCAGGACTTGAACTCTGCGCCCTTACCATCTGAGCTACCCAGCCCTTAGATGGCGGCCTTCCTAAAATAGTCAACTAGTCTTTGCCACATTTTGGAGACAAACGCCTGAGGTGGTCCATGATGAAAAGTGCGAGATGGTCTGCCTCGCAGCTTAACCACTTCACGCCGGGACCTCCGAATCCGGAGCTCCGTTGGCTTGACTATGCGACGGGGCCCTCCGAATCAGGGCACCACTATTGTCCACATTCTAAACAAAGACTCTTTTCAGCTTAGAACAAAGCAATACGCAAGTTGCCACATGAATTGCAAGATAAGCAGCAGTAATTGTGCAATTGTGGGACTTTCACTGTGGAGGATCGAGGAATACGGCGCTGCCGCTGAAAGCACCCGGGGGACATTGTCGTTGCATGCCACACAGCCCAACGGTCGTCGGTCTGGCATTGGAATTCCCCCCACTTTCTTTACCGTAATCTGTACGCTCGGTTTTGCCCGACCAACTCGAAGATTTCACTGCCTGGAGTGGAGGCTGAAGTCTGCGGTCAGGGATTGTCAGCAGCGTACACGCACGCACACACACGTCCGTTACGGTCCATTGACGACGCACAAAGGGCCCTTTTTCGAACGGATAATCTCTTGACAAAAGCCACAACGACGTCCGAATTGTGCCAGGTTTTACTCTCTTGTACCCATAGTATACCCTTATCGATTTATTTCACAGAAATATATTGTTCCGATTGTTTTAGCGGGATTTGAAAATGATGCATTGTTCAAAAACCCCCGTATGGCGGTCATCCGGCGCTGAAAAACCGCCCGGCGCGAAGTGGTTAAGATGCAGAGGGTAAAGCATGCTGCTTAATGTGGTCAAGCAGTCGACCGTCGTGGTGGTGAAAGTCTAAATCCGTTTGGGGGCATGGGACTGAAGATGGGTTTATACGCTCACCTATGGCATGCGTTTCTCTTCTTGCTATGCCAGATGTTGGAGTGGTTACTGAGCTTGCATGAGCTTGAATCGGAGCAGGTAGCGGCCGAATCGAGGGTCCATTTAAAAGGTAAGACCGGCTCTTCTCTTCGCTTCCATCAATTTGAAATCCGATTTCAAAATGCCGATTCTGTTTGATGATAAAAAGTAATGATGAAAATTCTGAAGAATAGCAAAGAAAAGTTTGACTTGACGAGGGACTTGGTATGCCAAACCAGTGGTCTGGGGTTCAAGTCCCAGTTCTGTCAAAGTCTTCTTTGTCATGAAAAAAAGAGAGAAAATGTGGATGAAGCGTCTTCGGACTATTCAACCACATTGTCTCAACATCCAGGAGGGTAATGACTAACACCATGCAGCTTTCTGATAATCCTTCTCTTTGTATTCACTTCTCCACACTTCTCTCTTTGATCTTTCCCCCCTCTTCTCACTAATCCCTACACTACTCCTTGCCCTTCCCTTTGATCTCTCCCTACCAGCTTTACTCTTTGTCCTTTGATTCTCATCCATGTCCTATTCACTCTCTTCCCCCCTCCTTCATGTACATGTATCTGTTTTGTCCTTGTCACTCTGCCTTTGAGAACGGTCCTGCTAGGATCGAAACGTCAGGCCCACAAAATTTTGAGATTTGCATTTTGGTAATTTTAGTCAGTAAGCAGTTTGCAACATTTTTGTATATCATCCAAAGAAAAAAAAAATTAAAATTAAAAAGCATGTGACTGAAAAACCTTGTAGGCTGTAAGAGCACAATCTAAATATAAAAATTAAAATTCCATATCAAATGTACAAATATGGATGCTTACATGTTTCTTCTGTTTTCTTTGCAGCTGCTATTGTAAGTCTACGGCACACGTCAGCATTCAAGAGGCCGTCTTGTTGGACCAGAGTTTACAACTCGTGATGAGGCAGAAACAGTTGTGGAGATCTATGGTCAGGCCTATAGTACGTGTGAACCACTTCGCGCCGGGACCTCCGAATACATAGTGCTGGTGGTGTTGCTATGCACTGACCCATCTGAATCCGGTCACACCACTATTGTCCAATTTTGAAACGATGAGTCATTCAGCCTACCACACTACCACAAAACAATAAGTAGCATGACAAATGCCACACTGAGATATAGCATGATGTCTGCGTCGAAGAGAATGTAATTCATTGGTTGTTTGCCCTGCTGGACGCGATAAACACAGAGTGAATAAGACTTAAGGCTTTGCATGGTGGGTGAATCAATATAGGAAGGTTTGCGGTGACACCATGTATCAGGTCTCTTAAAGGAAGAGGTTTGGTTCTGAAAAGAACCTGAGTGGTAACTCGACGTTTCGACTAGTATGCTCTGGCCGTCATCAGGAGAATGTCTTGGGCCCGGTGGTGGAACTCCTTATAGGTCCCCCCCCCACCAGTCTCTTCCTTCCCGCCTCAGCGACCACCGGTACATAAGGAGTTCCACCACCGATCCCAAGACATTTTCCTGATGACGGCCAGAGCATACTGGTCGAAACGTCGAGTTACCACTCAGGTTCTTTTCAGAACCAAACCTCTTCCTTTAAGAGACCTGATACATGGTGTCACCGCAAACCTTCCTATATTGAAACACAGAATGCTCAGTGCTTTGCCCGGTGCCTGATGAAAAAATTTCAGGCAGCTCGGGTGGGATTCAAACTCCTGCTTTTAGTGCAGACATCTTAACCACTTGCACACCGAGCTGGTCGAGGCCGTGTGGAGGATTCGAATATTGTTTAGCGACGGGTACCGCGTTGCATCGTAGATTTGACATGATGTTTGCGTGGAAGAGAATGTAATTCAATGAGGGTTGGCCCTGGCTCGACGTAATGAGCAGAGTGCCTAGTGCTTTGCCCGATGCCTGATGAAAACATTTCAGGCAGCTTGGGCGGGGATTCGAACCCGCGACTCCCGCTTTCTAGTGCAGACATCAGACATCAGTGCAGTATAGATCTCACAGTTTCAATGTAAGTAATTTTGCGGATAAAAATTCAACTTATTTGAAGCATTTTTGGTCGGTATGGATCACCGTAGAACATGTGGAAACTTACTTTGCCAGGAAAAAAAATCCCGTATGCATCGCTGTATAGACTTTGAAGTGCCTTTGCTTGGTGTTTATCTTTCTAGCCTGAATTTGACCCCCCCCCCCCTGAGGTGGCCATGTTTGCAGACAATGGGCCACGAGCATATGTGATGAACTAAACACTAAAGGCAGTTTTCTTTTCTTCTGTTTTGTTTTATTTGGGTTGATATTTATTTCAATAAAGAGGTTCAACAAACAAATTAGTTGGACTTAAAAACAAGTCGATTGTTTATTTTTTTATTTTTACGCCATGTTCTTATACAGTCAGTGCAAAGTCCTGTACCGGTATTCACTACTTTTCCTTAAAAAAACCCTAATATATTAAGAAGTTTTGTTCCAAGTCTAGGTGACTGCTCCAATTTTAACTGCAAACATTCCACATTTCGGCAAGGAGACACCAGTTGGTGTGCATTTCCAAGGTCTTGGAAAAAAATACACAGAGTAGGGTACGAAAATGTTGCCAACTACGAACTGACTTTAATGACCACAACGACAATCTCAATCATGCAGATTCTTCCTCTCTTGTGTGAGTATGGAAGCAATGAAGCCATGTACATTTCAGAATACAGTGGAACGTCGCTATAACAAACGCCGATATACAGAACATTTGGCTATAACGAACATGCCCTTTGGCTGCCAATTTGTTTTTGTACAAAATATGTGACCGCAATTTTCATGGATCCCGGGATGTTCGTTGTAACGATGTTCCACTAGTTTTTACCGTGTGATGTTATCAAGTAGCAAGCTTGAGGCGATACAAGGAGATCTGAAAGCTGTCTACAACTCCATGAACTTAAAAAAGAAGCAACACTCAAAATGTAGGACCAGCCCAGTTTCCTCCCCGATGAAATCTTGGACTCTGCCCTTTGTTTTTAGAAAGTCCGCTCCTATTTGGGTGATCAGGGGCTATGATGAGTGGGCTATGAGTGGAGGCTGTGGAAGTCCCCCAACAGACTGCGCACAGAAATGGGTCGTAGCAAAGCCAACCTGAGCAAGTGGGGGCTACGCTGACGTGGCCGATCCAACCTGTGAATGCGGTGTTTCAGAGCAGACAATGCAACATCTACTGAGATGCCCACTCCTTGAGGACGAGTGCTGCCTAGAAGATCTGGCAAGTGCGAATAGGAAGGCCCTCAGCTGCGCAAGAGCCTGGCCCAACATTGGAACCACATCAGAGATGATGGACACGAAAGAAGAAGGGGCTATGATTGATAATCTGTCGTAAGTTATGATAGGCCGTATGGTCTCTGTGCATCGCTCATCATCATGCAATGGATAGTACATTACGGTGAGTCTGGTGTGAGCACCCTTTATCCCCCCCTTTCGCTGTGAATGAGAGAGAGCTTGATGTAGGCTTTGGGAAAGAATTCCTTCTGTACCCTACCCTTTCCCCTCCCCAATGCAATTGCTTTATTTCAGCTCCAAGCATTCACGGAAGATGCCGCCGAGCTGTACCAACCAAAGAAATCGGTCAGAACATCGATGAGTCTTCTAAAACCTAACACCGACCCTCATGCCATCCCTGTACCATAATCCTAGTTACAGGAGTCCCTGTGTCCTAAGACACAGGTGTGAGTGGAACGTCATTGTAACGAACGCAGATATACCGAACATTCGGCTACAACAAACATGCCCTTTAGCTTCCAGTGTATACGTCCGTGGATATGCGGCGGCAATTGCTAGAACGAGCGACCGCTATACCAAACAATTTTCATGGATCCCAGAATGTTTGTTATAGCAAAATTGTGAATGTTGATAACTTTCTCATCATTACAATTATTATACGTGATAGGGTATTCATTTACTGCCATGTACATAATTTCTAGGTTGTTTTTTTTTAAATTTCCTGAGGGGGTACAGGAGGAAGACTTCCCAAGCTTTGTGAACCGGTGTCAGACACGGAAGAGTAGGAAAGAGCTTCCACGTTAGCGGGCTGGGTCTTGTGATTGCACGGAGTCTGCATCAGAGTGGCGCGCAGACTCTCTGGAGTGTCCCGGGGTTCCTCTCCGTCAGGAATCGAAGCTGGGCCATCCCATCCTCAGTGTGTGCTGCATGGAGAGAGAGTGAGAGAGTGTAAGAGAGAGATAGAAAGAGATAGAGAGAGGGAGTGAGTGAGAGAGAGAGGGAGAGATAGAGAGAGAGAGAGTGAGTGAGAGAGAGAGAGATAGAGAGAGAGGGGGAGTGAGTGAGAGAGAGGGGGAGTGAGTGAGAGAGAGAGGGCAGAGAGAGAGTGAGAGAGTGTAAGAGAGAGAGGGCAGAGAGAGATAGAGAGAGGTAGAGAGAGATAGAGAGAGAGAGGGAGTGAGTGAGAGAGAGGACAGAGAGAGAGTGGGAGAGAGAGAGAAAGTGAGAGAGAGTGAGGGAGATTGAGAGAGAGGCAGAGAGAGGGAGAGAGAGGAGAGAGGAGAGAGAGGGAGAAAGAGAGAGGAAGGGAGAGGGGAAAGAGAGAGAGCAAGATAGAGGGAGAGAGAGGGAGAGAGAGAGAGAGTGTGAGAGTGTAAGAGAGGGTGAGGGCAGAAAGAGAGGGCAAAGAGAGAGATAGAGAGAGTGTGTGAGAGAGGGAGAGAGAGAGTGAGAGAGAGAGTGAGAGAGAGAGTGAGAGTGTAAGAGTGAGAGAGAGAGCAGAGAGAGATAGAGAGAGTGAGAGATGGAGGGGAGAGAGGGAGAGAGTGAGAGAGAGGGGGAGAGCTATAACCGCCCTACTCAGTCTCTGACTCACCAAACTCATTCTGCAGCCATCGTTTGGCCTTGTAGTAAGCCATGCAGCTCTCAAACTCCTTGTCCGAGTAGTTGTCCACAAAGATTGGCACGAAGGGATCCATCATCTCAAAGCCCTGTCCATCCAAAGATAGTTGCATAGATGGAAATATAAATGATAAACCAGTGTACTGATCCAGCCTACAGTGCAAGATATACAGAGGCACTAGACATGAAATTGACTGCTTGCTTGACTGCTTGTCTGACTGCTTGTTTGACTGCTTGTCTGACTGATTGTGTGACTGCGTGTCTGACTGCGTGTCTGACTGTGTGTCTGACTGCGTGTCTGACTGCCTGTCTGCTTGTCTGACTGCTTGTCTGACTGCTTGTCTGACTGCATGTCTGACTGCTTGTCTGACTGCTTGTCTGACTGCTTGTTTGACTGCTTGTCTGACTGCTTGTCTGACTGCGTGTCTGACTGCTTGTCTGACTGCCTGTCTGACTGCCTGTCTGCTTGTCTGACTGCTTGTCCGACTGCTTGTCTGACTGCTTGTCTGACTATGTCTGACTATGTCTGACTGTATGTCTGACTGTATGTCTGACTGTATGTCTGACTGCTTGTCTGACTGCTTGTCTGACTGCTTGCCTGGTCAACCGGGATCTGTTTAGAGCAGTCCCACCATTGGCATTTTCCAAGAAGCCGCCGAAAAGAAGCACCCGGGTTGACCGTGCTACTCACCTCCTTCCCGAGCAGATGGAGCGGCTTGTAGTCGGGCCTCATGGGCCGGGTCTGGTGCTGGTCCACGCTAGCCACGATAGCACCATTGGTCTGCAAGCAGAACGCAGTGAAAACAAAACAAAAAACCACCAACCATCACACACTGCACGGGCAGTACATTGCAGCACCACCTCTCCACCTTATTCTACAGGTAGCTAGAACTGACAATCTGCTTCAGAATGAACTTCTGGGCAAACACTGAGGAGTCTCACCCATTTTCCTTCCAGCAACTTCTTGAAGTGCTTGACCATTGTCATCTCCTTGACTGGAATCTGCAAAAAAAAAAAAAATGTCACCGCATGAGCTTGGTGCTCAGGGCCCAACAGTTAACCTTCCCGCCTTAACCATCATCACTCTGCCTTTGAGAAAGGTCCTGCTAGGATCGAAACGTCAGGCCCACTAAAGTTTCAGCTTCCCATCGAGACAGAAACTCGCCCGACGACGGGGCAGAGTACACACTGCCCGAAACGTTGAGGAACCAGAAGGCCCAACACATTATCCGGGACTGAATTTCTGGGAGGAAAAAAATAAAAAAATAAAAAAATCTTACAATGTAGCCACCGGGCTTGCGGATGATAGTCTTGTCCGCAAACAGACCGTTGACCGACTTGATGACGTACAGCATCTTGAAGGCGCCGCTGTTGCTCTGCCTCTGCAGCTCCTTCAGGAGAACGCCAATGGCGTCCGAGGCATTCTTGGGTCTGTTGATGCCCTGGAGGTCAGGAGGTCAAAGGTCTAAAGGTCAGAGGTTGAAGGTCAAAGCTGCACATTCTCTTAAAAAGAAAAGCCATCAACCCTATCTGCTTGCCTCGTACATAAGAAGAAGAAGAAGACGAAGACGAAGAAGACGAAAAAGAAGAAGCCTATTTTTTTTAAATGGATGAGAGGAGTGGAGACAGACTTGGAGCCTGAGCCTAAGCTGGGTTTCAATAAAAGACCCGTGATTAACACTAAGTAGAGAGGCTTCAGTTGAACATGTGCATGGTGTACTTACCTGTTCCACCACGGCCAGCAAGGGTTGGCCTTCTTGCGTGACCTCACGCCTGCTCCACTCGTAACTCTGACCGGTCACCAGCTACAGAGCCAAGGAGAACGGAATCACAGATACACAGCAAGCACGAGCATTCACCAACACTAAAGCGTCTGGGGTAATAGTCTCTCTTAGAAATGACATGATCTTTGCGTCGAGGAGAACGTAATTGAACGAGGGTTTGCCCTGCTCGACGTGATGAGAACGGGGAACCTTGATTCAATGAGGGTTTGCCCTGCTCGACGTGATAAGCACTTACGAGAACGGGGAACCTTGATTCAATGAGGGTTTGCCCTGCTCGACGTGATAAGCACTTACGAGAACGGGGAACCTTGATTCAATGAGGGTTTGCCCTGCTCGACGTGATAAGCACTTACGAGAACGGGGAACCTTGATTCAATGAGGGTTTGCCCTGCTCGACGTGATGAGCACTTTACGAGAACGGGGAACCTTGATTCAATGAGGGTTTGCCCTGCTCGACGTGATAAGCACTTACGAGAACGGGGAACCTTGATTCAATGAGGGTTTGCCCTGCTCGACGTGATAAGCACTTACGAGAACGGGGAACCTTGATTCAATGAGGGTTTGCCCTGCTCGACGTGATGAGCACTTTACGAGAACGGGGAACCTTGATTCAATGGGGGTTTGCCCTGCTCGACGTGATAAGCACTTTACGAGAACGGGGAACCTTGATTCAATGAGGGTTTGCCCTGCTCGACGTGATGAGCACTTTACGAGAACGGGGAACCTTGATTCAATGAGGGTTTGCCCTGCTCAGTGCATTCCCCCGATGCCTGATGAAAACAATTTCAGGCAGCTCGGGCGGGACTGGAAACCCGCGACTCCCACTTTCTAGTGCAGACGTCCTAACCACTTGACCACCGAGCTGGTCGAGGTCGTGTGGCGGATTCGAATATTGAATAGCGGCGGGTACTGCCTTGCATCATAGATATAGCATGGTGTGGGGTTTTTTTTGCATCAAGGAGAATAGTCTCTCTATTCACATGCGCAGTGAGTAGTGACTGCATCTTTTGATAGTTAACATCTCTTTCTTGACTCTCAATGTCTTTGAATGTAAAATCAGCTCAAATCTCACTAAAAAAAAGTGGTTTTTTTTTCCTGTCATCGCAAGGAATACCTACTCTTTACTGATGCCGAGTGTATGTCGAACATTACTCCATTACTCCATTGCCCTAGGGTGGACTTGGGACCCCCCCTTTTGGTAAAGTCAGATTGCCCAGGTTGCACTGTATTCTCGGCCCACCGCCCTGGCTCGATACCTGCTTCAAGGAGTTCTCGTTCCTCAGTCTGAACTGCTTCAGCCAATCCGCCGACAGTGCCGGCCGGTCGTACATGCCCTCGTGCCGGACCGAGTCGATGTAGTCAAAGCGGCCCTTGTTACTGCTGTTCCACAAATTAACTGAGAAAGGCAGAGAGAGAGCGACATCAGAACCTTTTTGTTATGGAGCATCGCCGACCACAAGGCCCAAAAGACCACTCAAGGTGACGGCTAACTCCCGCCTACCTCTGTTCAGTATCTATACAAATCTACAATTCGCCCTGTCATGGAGTACTTTTACCATGTCTGGCTAGGGCTCCTTCCTGTCATCTAGGCCTATTAGACAGAATCCAGCGACGCGTGTCTAATTTGGTGGGTCCTGGTTTAGCCTCTCCCTCAGAACCTCTATCACACCGTCGCTCTGTGGCCTCACCGGCCCTATTCTACAGAGTATCATGGACGATGCTCCAATGGCATTTCTGCCTTGGTTCCCCAAGATCGTCCCTATGCTTGTACCACGCCCTTCTCTTCACTAATGCACCCATATGCAGTTATGGCACCTAAAGCCAATACTAAGCGGTACTCCTCTAGCTTCTTCCGCGCACTGCCGCACTATGGAATTCTCTACCTGCAACCTGTTTCCTTCTTTCTTATAACTTGTCCCAATTCAAAGTGATATACAAAAATGTTGCAAACTGCTTACTGACTAAAATTACCAAAATGCAAATCTTAAAATTAAGTGGGCCTGACGTTTCGAGTCCTGCTAGGATCGAAACGTCAGGCCCACTAAATTTTGAGATTTGTCCCAATTCAAACGTAACATGAACATTCATCTTTCTTCCTCCTGATCTATCATGCTCCTGGTTCTTCTCCTTATAACCTGTACTTTCTTTTAGCCCTCACCTTTGACTGGCCTTTTGGGGCCTTGTGTTGGGCGACTTTCATAAAAAAAAAGGCGATCAAAGATTAGAAAGACATCTATAAATGTTACACCTAAAATGGGACAGGTTGTGAGTGGGAGGGAAGCAGGATGCGGGGATCCAATTGCCCTGTGGCCTGTGAAGGAGTGAATGTAATTCAATGAGGGTTTGCCCCACTCGACGTATATCTAGCTCTGTGTAGTGGGGGGGGGGGGGGGGGGGCTCACCACAGGGTATATGAACAATGATCCAGTCCTGGCTGTGGCAGTAGTGGATGACGTGGGACAGGCTCATGGTCTTGCCACTCCCCAGGCGCCCGTACAGGACGTAGCGGGCGGGCGGGTGGTCGTAGTTGCTCCGCTTCAGGTAGTCGATGATCTCAACGGCAGGCTGCCTCACCATGATGGTCGACTCGTTGAACGTGCCGATCTGAGCGGAGGGGAACGGATGAGAGGAGTCGTGCCGATTTATCCGTTCATTCTATCTCACCATTACCTCCATTCAGAATCACGTGAGATTGTATTGTGCAGTTGTCCGGGTACGCCACACGTTCAAAGAAAAGAACGCTTTCCTGCCAGTAAGCCCCTATATAAAGGCACCCTCTACGAATACTCGCCAGTGTATTTTTAGTGGTCCTAGCATGTGCGACTCCTCACGCAGCGCGCATGAACTAGCCTTTTTGTTTGCCACACCCTTTAGTGCTTTTTTTCGCTGAACGCGTAGTCGCCTTGGGAGCTTTGACAGTACATGTGATCACTCTACTTTTAAATTAAAGTTGTTGGTAAATACTGTATGCAACAGAACCACACCTCTTCTTTAAGAGACCTTATACATGGAGTCACCGCAAACCTTCCTATATTGATTAACCCACAGTGCAAAGCCTTAAGTCTTATTTGTACACAAAGTAGTCGTGGTGGATTTCCAATCATTTCATGAGTGTGTGGTATTTACCTCACGTAATTACTTGTCCCAAGAAGTTACAAGTTGTTACAAGTTGTTGGTAATACTGTACACAAAGTAGTCGTGGTGGATTTCCAATCATTTCATGAGTGTGTGGTATTTACCTCACGTAATTACTTGTCCCAAGAAGTTACAAGTTGTTACAAGTTGTTGGTAATACTGTACACAAAGTAGTCGTGGTGGATTTCCAATCATTTCATGAGTGTGTGGCATTTACCCCACGTAATTATTTGTCACAAGAAGTTACAAGTTGTTACAAGTTGTTGGTAATACTGTACACAAAGTAGTCGTGGTGGATTTCCAATCATTTCGTGAGTGTGTGTGGCATTTACCTCACGTAATTACTTGTCCCAAGAAGTTACAAGTTGTTACAAGTTGTTGGTAATACTGTACACAAAGTAGTCGTGGTGGATTTCCAATCATTTCGTGAGTGTGTGTGGCATTTACCTCACGTAATTACTTGTCCCAAGAAGTTACAAGTTGTTCCAAGTTGTTGGTTTACTGTACACAAAGTAGTCGTGGTGGATTTCCAATCATGTCATGAGTGTGTGGCATTTTACCCCACGTAATTACTTGTCCCAAGAAGTTACAAGTTGTTGGTATACTGTACACAAAGTAGTCGTGGTGGATTTCCAATCATGTCATGAGTGTGTGGCATTTTACCCCACGTAATTACTTGTCACAAGAAGTTACAAGTTGTTACAAGTTGTTGGTTTACTGTACACAAAGTAGTCGTGGTGGATTTCCAATCATTTCATGAGTGTGTGTGGCATTTACCCCACCTAATTATTTGTCCGAAGGAGTAACAAGAAGTGACAATGTGACAGACGTGCTGCAAACTCCTTCATTAACTTCAACGACCGAAATGCGTGCCTGGGAAAAAGTCGAGTGTCTGATGTTGTGCTCCAGGGAGGACCCTTTTTTCATTTTACCTTCGAGTGCGCTGCACGCAATTCGGCGCAACAAAATCAGAGATCCTCTAGTGCTTGAAAGACTCTTCGTGTTGTCAGACTCAAATCCTCCCCCCCCCCCCCCCACAAAAAAAAAAAAAAAAAAAAAAAATCCCATTTACCATCTGCTCCCATCTGGTTGAGCATCCCACCGGCAGGATCCTCTTGACTTGGTTCGTGGGGATGGAGTAATACTGGCCGACGTGCTGCACGCCGTGGTTCGCCTGTAACAGATAAATCACGATCCAGTCTCTCATGATTATTCAGGCGTTAGACCGAGGCTCGTTGCACACTTTGTCTTGGACTCTGGGGCATACCCAAATTCCTGCACGCCCCACTCATTTCTTTGGCAGCCATAGTGCTATAATGTGTTGGTGGGCGTATAATCACTCATGTAGGCATGCTGAAGACAGACACAGGTCTGGGTGATGCTAATGAACTGAAATCTGCTAAGCAGGACAGGGGAGGTGCGGAGAAAGTACAATTATGTTGCCCGAGTCGGCATTTGACTTGATGATGAGAAAGATTTTACTTTTTTTTTAGTTTAATACCTACAAGATAAAATGGTACAAAAAAAACACCAATAGACCAAAATAGACCACCTATTGTGAAGTAGAAAACAGCAAATTGTCTGCCACAACCACTAGCTGAAAAAAATTGAGTTAATACAAAAACTGTTGCAAACTCACTGACTAAAATGACCTGCAATACATAAATCTCAAAAGTTAGAGGGCCAGACGTTTCTCCCCTCCCTTGGTGTACATCTGCATCCCACTCCCTTCCCTTTTGTCCTTCCTCTGTCATGAGTGTCAAGGTTTCCTTTCCCTGTGTATGTCCTTGTCACTTTGCCTTTGAAAAAATTGGACTTAGTTTTCCCCAGAAATCGGGATTTTGTGATGCACCTATAGCCGTGTTTCCACTGGACTTATTTTGGTTAAAGTAACCAAGACGATGATTACTTTGACCAAAATAAGTCCAGTGGAAACGGCCCAGTCAAATTTCTCTCGGTTACTTCAACCGAGCCCAATGGTTACTTTTACCGAGCAACCTCTGTCCAGTAAAAGTGACCAGATAAGTTTAACGAGCCGATTAGTCCACTGGAAACGCACCACTCGGTTAAACGTGACTCGGTAAAAAACCACATCCGGCTTGACGTAACACGTACATGCACTGTGCACAGCGTCTGCTTCGTATAGCGCGCTAATTGTACACACGTACATTGTGTATCCGGCTGACACTTGACCTTCATGAGCCGTTATATTGCCAGCTCGGTTACTTTAACCATCGTCTCGGTTAAATTGACTGACTCAAAAGTCCAAGTGGGAACGACGGTCAAATTTGACGATTGGAAATTTAACCATCGTCTCGGTTAAATTTCAGTCCAGTGGAAACGCGGCTTATGTCAACCGGACAACGGTCAGTACGCAATAGTGTACAAAACGTGCACTTCACTATTCCTATGTATGCTTGATACACGTGCCACAGCATCATGACTTTTGACAAAACTGTAGGTTCATTTTTTTTTTTCATTTTTTTTTTTTTTTTGGGGGGGGGGAGAGGCAAGTGGTTGAGAAGACAATGGGCATTGTCTACATAACAATAGGTGGTCTAGTGTTGATTAAGGTTTCCTTCCACCCTTTTACTATCTTAGTTACGGTGCAATTTTGAATTGTACACATGAAACCAAAAGTCTTGCCATATAATATATTGATAGTCTTGGCATTTAGGCCTAAAGCTTGGGGACTTACGGGGCAATCTTCCCCAGTCCTGAAGAAATCCCGGCCGGTATCAGGGTTCTCCTCTGCTGCTGCTGCCTCTAGTCTCTGGCCGTTCAATGAGAAACATCTCAGCTGTTGCTGTTGGGCAGAAAATGAAATTAATGCAGAGTCGGAGTATAAGAGCAAAATATGACTCAAATTCAAAGCAACCAAAATGTTTTGTTTAAACATGAACTAAATATAGGCACAATTGAATTTAGCATAACAATATCTTGACTTTCTTAAGGCTTTTAATTTAAGTAACGAATGTTCAGACTCAACATTTTATTAGGAAATTGTCAAATACTTTGTGAATAACTGCTGAACATTACATTGACATAACTTAAGTTAGTTGAAAATAAAATGGAACGCAGTGGCTGTTGTTACGGCAGTCGTCCGTGTGGTTCCCTGACTTCACAGTATTTGTCAGGATGTTTAGCTCTTGGAACCAGACTATCAGCTAATAGACTGGTTCAACCAGCCTGCAATGCTGACGAAATACAATCAAGTCAGGGAACCACACGGACGACTGCCGTAACAACAGCCACTGCGATTTTCGGAATCGGAATCAACAGTCAAGTTAGTGACTTACCCCAAAAAATCTTGGAAACCCTCTCTGCCAAGCCACTGCTGTGATTGAATAAATAACTGATTGATTAGTTCACTTCGTAAGTTAGTAAGGATAATTCATCATTATATTATGGTTGTCATGGTGTGCTGCGTCGTCTGGTCGCGTTGGAGCAGCACGCACAACAGCACGTGCATTATTTATTGACGTGAAAAACAATTTTAAAAGAATACAAATCTACACCTAAAACTGATACTAGTGATAGAAAATACATGCAGTGTGATCAACGACGATCCGAAAATCCTTCATAGCAAATTGATTCCGTTGTGGTGGCTCTCTCACAAACACAAAACGCTTGAATTTAACCATTACCTGCACTGGCAGTACATCTGAGGAGTTTCATGGGCGCCGCCATTTTGAATTCGACAGTGCTCAGGCTGCGTGCGAGTCCATGTGTGGGCTACGGCTTGAGAGTACACACGAGTCTAAAGGAGTCCTCATTTAGCGGCTGCAGCCAGATCCCATAGGGTTGCGTGTTACTTCTAGCCGCCGCAGCCATTATTCGTACATGGTCCTAGCTGCAAATTCACTCCATGACCCATTCACAAACAAGACTATTTAGAACACATGCATCAAAAGGAGTAAACATAGGCCATTTTTTCGAAATGAAGGCTTAGGCTCAGGCTTCGTCTCTGTGGTCCGACCGTGGAGGTAGGAAGCCAAGGTCTGACAAAACCTGGAAATCCAGATTGCGGTTTGTTTGTGGTTTGTTGGCTTGATAGGTACAGGGTATTCCCCAAGAAACTGGGGCCAAACGCTTGCTTTTAGATTAGATGCCTGTGATATTATAACGAGTAATGACCGAATCCATGCATATAAGCTCGAGTCTAACTAACTAGCCTTCATTTTTTTTCTTTCGAAAACGGGCTTTTATGCCATCTTCCCGGCCTGGAAAATAATAAATATAGCAGTGATGGTCAAAGTAAATTTGAAATTATATTTTTACAATCAAGCAGTTGTTGCTTCAGATATAATTATATCTTCCCCTAATTATCTTTTTGAAAAATGGAAGTAAATTTACACTTCATTTCTATCAAATTTACACTTATTCATACTTAATTATAAAAAATGTTGCAAAATAACTCCTTATCTTGTGGAACAACGGTCAGGAATTTATTCAATTTGACCTCATTTATAAAGAATAGGTCTACCATCACGCAAGTAAATCCATGTGACACTGTTTGCAGTATGTTGCAGAAATGCTGCTAGCTTCAATAAGGCAACAAACCCAATCAATTATGCCGTCTGAAACCAAGCCTACCCATACCTTTTATGGCGTGGTGAACTTGCGCCCGTCTTGCAGGTGCAGGAGAGCGCCAGACTACAGTCGGTGTTACATTGTGACTTGTGCACAACACGTATCTGTGTTTTCGTAAAATTTTCTCCGTCGGAACTCTCACTCGGAGCATCGGTTTTTTGGCAGCTTTGGTAAGCCTATAATTGCACCCCGATCACCAAATTGTCCAAATGAGTGGCCAGTTAACGTTTTTCCTGTGCTATATGGTCACCAAATGGCCCATCTTTCTGGGTCACTAACGGTTTTCTCAACGAGCTCTTTCCAATTTCTTGTCTTATGTCAGATGTTTATCACTCGGCGAGGCTTGTAAGATGTACACGTTTGTAACCTGTGTCCTCGGATATTTTCTGCTAAATTTGTTGTGTATGAAGTCTTACGCAAAGAGAAACCATTGAAATGCCGTCAGCCATGTGTGGTATACCAGCCCAAACAACCGCTTTCTGACACAATTGAATACTACAGAATAGAGTGAGCAAGAATGAGCATGATTTCTTGGTGAAAAAATACCGGTTTATCATGGTGATCATCATTGTGAAAATTGTTGTGATTAAAAAGGAAGACTAAATTAAGTATTTTGTAATCTTATCAATATCATGTACAGTAGAGGTATTATTTATAAGAAGACCTGTGATTTGGTCATACATGGGTCTGTGCAGATATGCCAGATATGTCAATGCAACCTTGTTTATGTTTTTGATTTTGTCGTATATTACATCATGTACAAGTATGCAATCTGCCTTTGTTTTGGACAACATTTGACACTATATTAAACAATCCTTTAATAATGAGGTTAATTAATCTGAAGAAGGTTACATATATGGTAAAGGTATCTGAAACAATCATACGATGCTGACCATTTTTTGGTCTTTAAAGCCACTACACAACATTGGTCGAGGTCAAAGAATAGCATCCATACGTTGTCTACTTGTCTGATCCAACAAATATGCTGTGAAAATTTCCACTCAATCCATCAACCAAGACTCGTGAAAATCGCATCATTTGTTTCGCGAAAGTGCAGCATTCTGCACTGTTCCGAAAAATAGTTTAGATCTTGGTGAGACGTAAACTATTTCTTTTTGTCTTTAAGTCTTTTCTCCCAAAATAGAATATTTTAGGCAGAAATATTTCAGTGCTTTGTTTGTTTTGTTGTGCATGTACTTCATGTACCATGCAGCACTGAACAGTTCTTAAGAAAACGACAACAAATCAATTAAAACAAAGCAAACCTGACATTTCTCTGAAAAATAAATTTGCAGACAATTTCGAAGAATGTAAATATTGGTTCAACTTCAATTACATGTATTTATGTAGTATACAATAATACGCATGCATAAAAGAACAATGAAAGCCACTTTTCTCTTTGTACAATTATTGTTAATTGGTTAAAATCTTACTGTGAATCCTCAGCCCTTTCCAGAACAATTGAAACTTGGGTCCGGTACATAGATGCACCAGACCCTCCAAATTTGTCCACCACTATTGTCCCAAGTTTTAAACAAGGACTCTTTTCAGCCCAGCACAAAACAATAGGTAGCACAACAAAAGCCACACAGACTTGTGGCAGGTTTAACTCACTTGTACACATAGTGTACTCTTATTGATTTCTTTCACATGAATCTATTGTTCCATCATTTTACTCAATTTTTGAATTAGTGGCTTGGTTTGAAGAGATTCAATGTTTTTTTGAAAAGGGGCAAAGAAAACTTTGACTGGACTGGGACTTGAACCCGAGACCTCTTGTTTTGTGTTCCAGCACTCTTATCAGCTGAGCTATCCAAGTATCCAGCCCTCAGATGGTAGCCTTCCCAAAATAATACGGTAGTCAACTCCAATACTTATATACTTTGTGTGGCTTACTGGTATATTCTGAAAAATTATGGTCGTCTTTGTCAGCATTTTGGGTTGCAGTGGTTAGATGTTGTTGGATATTCCAGAGAAGGATAGGGCTCGGTTGTCAATCCTAGCAGGATCTTTCTCATCTGAGCTATCCAAGTATCCAGCCCTCAGATGGTAGCCTTCCAAAAATAATACGGTAGTCAACTCCAATACTAGATACATTGTGTGGCTTATATTCTGAAAAATGATCCACGGTCGTCTTTGTCAGCATGGGTTGCAGTGGTTAGATGTTGTTTGATATTCCAGAAAAGGATAGGGCTTGGTTGTCAATCCTAGCAGGATCTTTCTCAAAGGCTTCTGGCCTGTAAAGCCCCTACACAGAATTGGTAAGATCGAAAAACAGATTTAATGTTCACAGATTTACGTGAAACTCGTACAATTTGAAGATGGTTATAGACTTAGCGGAAACCTCTCGCTGAAATATTTCTGCCTAAAATGGTGTATTTTGGGATAAAATGAGTAAAAGAAATCGTTTACGTCTTACCAAGATCTAAACTATTTTTCGGAACAGTACGGCGTTAAATGCTGCATTTTCGCGAAACAAATGAAGCAGTTCTCTCGAAACTCGGTTGGCGGATGTGTGCTTATCATGCATATGTTGGATCAGACAACGTATGGATGCTATTCTTTGACCTCGATTAATTGTTGTGTTGGGGGTTTAAGTTACATGTAGTTTAAAAAAAAATGTAAATCTGTTGCTAATTGCTTACCAACCCGTTGGACCTGTGGTGAAATGCAAAATTGTAGTTAGTGGCCTAACATTTCCGTTTCGATCCTAGAAGGACCTTCATCAGAGGCTAAAAGCCTCTGATGAACTTGAAGGTCCTTCTAGGATCGAAACGGAAATGTTAGGCCACCAACTAGAATTTTACATACATGTAGTTTTGTTAGCTTTGCCTTGATTGATAACATTGTTGACGTTAAATAAGTTGATTTAAATACAGTGCCTTGTTCACTACTTTTCATTCGTTAGCCTCAAAATATCCTTACAGACTTTTTTCAGATAGATGGAAGTGCCCCATAATAATTTACCTTCACATCAAAAAAGGGAAACAGATTGAAAATTGTCAATCACTGAAGGTTAATCGTTTTCCGCCGCTGGCTTTTGCCCAAAAAAATATGTTCTGACATTTGCCCTTGACTGTATTTTCATAGCCCTAGATGTCTGAGTCATGGCTCATGGCAACTCATTAATTCCCCAATTGCATTTTAATCATTGTACTTAGCTACTGAAATTCAAGCATAATTTGATATTTAGCATTCGTGTACCGGCTTTGGCCCTTCAGAAACAAAAATTAACATTCTGAATTGATAAATCCCTTATAAAAAAGCACTCAATCACTTATGCTATGCATGCACATGTAGGTGTACAAAACTGTACATGTATGAAAAAACCTTGTAACCAATGCATGTATAAATAAAGACTGCTCTTGTCATTGAAAAAAGGAATACGATTTAACATACAATTTAATTGTTCTTTTAAAAGTAATGGAAACAGATTACCTTACTCTTATCCTTCAAACAATAATGTTAAAGTACCGGTAATAAACCAATTTTTTTACCAAAAAGGTCAGAAAAGTAGAGGGTGGAGAGATATTAGTTCCTTCTATAGTGTTACCAAAAGTATGGGCAATTTCTTCAGTATTATCACATAAAAGGACATATTGACTATTGAGTTGCTATTGTGTCCGAAATTTGTGTATGCAGCTTTGTTACTGCTGAATCAGTGGAAAAAGAATATGATAACATAATTGAATTGTTTTTAAACTAATGGAAACAGATCACGATTTCTCGAAAACTACAGCATCCCAGACCGTAAGATTTCAACATGGGGATTCTATCATGACCATCTACAAACTGTGTAAATTAGAAGGAAATCTGTGGACATCGATGTTTTCCGATCTTCCCAATGCTGTATATGGCCTCTAATGAGATACATGTACAGTACATGTACATGTAGATAGTAGATACTAGAGTGTGATAGTAAAACGGTGTCAGACAGTCACCTGCAGAATGGCAAACCCAGACATGCCAGAAGTGGGTTATCAGTTATGCGTGCAATCATGGTGCTAGATAACGCATGGGGGTGACCTGCACTCAAGCAAGACTTGAACCTACTCTATCTGTCTCTACCTAACTCTCTGTCTTTCTGTCTCTCTGCCTCCCTCTACCTCTCTGTCTCTTCCACCTCTCTCCCCCTCTTCCCCTCTCCCTCCTCTCTCTCTCTCCCTCTCTCTCTCTCCCTCTCTCTCTCTCTTTCTATCTCTCTCTCTTTCTTTCTCTTTC
>OX465108.1:20660667-20743973 GCA_949987565.1 Luidia sarsii | reverse complement strand
TATTACAGTAATGAGTAATCAATTACATGCACTTAAGATTTGGAGGTTGGCACGGTGGAAGTACCAAGTGGAAGGTTTGTGGTGATTCGTGTTACCATGATACCAGCTCTTTGAGACGGTTTTCAGAGCCACACTTGAAACAATTTCTGAAATAGCTGAATTTTTTGATTTGTTGAAAAATATCACTCAAGTTGGCAGGAAGATGGGTTGATGTTCATCATGATGAAGTCTGTCATCACCAGCAGTTGATGAGCTATTCATCCCAGAGTGATGCTCCTAGCCTCGGAGTGAATTGCAGACTGTAGCAGTCCGTCATTCACAAAACTCGGAGGCAGCGTAACCAGATCCTTAATCATGCCCCCCTCCATTTATTTCCTATCTCTCACCACAGACGAACCTACCCCTCCACCCTTTTCTCCACTCTCACGACCACGCTGAAGCCTGCAGTCTTTTGGCCTCTCCCCCTCCCTCCCCCCTTGAGGACCGGATCAAATGCTACAATGAGGGTGTGAGCCAGTCAGTGGCACCCTGCCCTTATAGTACCCCGCTGCCCAACCTAGAACGTAACCCACCAAGCCGCTGGAGGATGACAGAGGCTCTGCCACCATGGAAGCGCATCTAGTCGAGGCCGGACCCAGCGGTAGAGCCAGAGAGGGCGACGCATCGGGCTCAGGCTCAGATTCGGACACGGGCTCGGGCCTAGGACCGAGCCGCAGCCCAGACACGAGCTCGGACTTACACACGCACACAGCCGCAGCCTCTGGCTCTGGCTCCGGCTCCGGCTGTTGCTCTGGCTCTGGCTCTGGTTCTGGCTCTGGCTCAGGCTCTGGCTCTGGCTCAGGCTCAGGCTCAGGCTCAGGCTCGGGCTCGGGCTCAGGCTCTGGCTCTGGCTCTGGCTCTGGCTCAGGCTCTGGCTCTGGCTCAGGCTCTGGCTTAGGCTCAGGCTCTGGCTCTGGCTCAGGCTCTGGCTCAGGCTCTAGCTCAGGCTCAGGCTCAGGCTCAGGCTCTGGCTCTGGCTCTGGCTCTGGCTCTGGCTCTGGCTCTGGCTCGAACGCGACAGCGGCCAGTCAGGCGGTGGCCGCGGATCAGCCGGGCAATGCCTCTCTAAGCCGACCTTCCTCGGCGGCCGGTACTGGCATGGACCCCAGGGGCCAGCACTTCCCCGAGTTCCGAGTGCACGCCACCAACTACTCCAAGGGACAGCTCAAGATGAGGCTGAAGACCACCAAAAGGATTGGGAATATAGAGACGGCGGCCAAAGTGCCCCTGAAGGAGGCCAAGTCGCCAGACGGCAAGACAACAGTGGACGAACCTTCACCGGTATGTGCATTATCATTTAGCCTGTTGTAAACATGGTTCCTCCATGTACATGTGTAATAATGTAAGTTCCGAACTTCCCTTTCAGGCCTACACGCTGCCGAATGGCATCTGCATTCTGCATTTAAGAAAAAGCCAGGAAAGTAGAATTGACCCGTTGTCTTGACTAGGCGGTAAAACAAATGCAGCCTTCTCTGTTTGGTGAAGCAGGAATCCCTGTATTTGTCAGATTTTGCATAGAAATAAGACCATGTCTTATAGGTATTTTGATAAACACTATGGCCTTTCACACTGAGCAAATAATCGCACTTAAAAAAAAATTAATATTGCTCGCATGTATGCCAAAAATGGCATCATGGAAAAAACTTTTTTTTCCTTCTTTTTTTTAATGGTGCAGGTAGACATAAACAAGCACTGCCTGTCAGTCACAGTGCTGGCGGTAGCGTACATTGGCAGATAAAAAAATTCAACAATTCAACAATTCAATTCCCGCTAATGATCATGATTATTGCATTGATACACATAAAAAAAGTTCAAAAATTTGCATTTTTTGGGGTGGCAGTGTAAACGCCCCTAATATCATGAAGTACAGTAGTACAGTAAGTGTTTTTCTGATGTGTCTTAGATAATTATGAATCATTGAGGTTTGCCGTGTTCGACGTGATCAACACTGAGTGCTCAGTGCTTTGCCCGATGCCTGGTGAAAAAAAATTCAGGCAGCTCGGGCGGGATTCGAACCCGCGACTCCTGCTTTGCCCAACTAGTGCAGACGTCTTAATCCCACCTGAGCTGCCTAAAAAAAAAATTATCAGGCAAAGCACTGAGCAGTGAGCACTGGGGTTTGATCACGTCGACCAGGGCAAACCTCAATAAATGTGTTTTAAGATAACAAATTACAAAGATGAGGATGGCGCAAATTATGTAGCTGTTGCAACCAATCCAACTGCTTAGACTGTTAGTGCTATCTTTAAGCTGAAAACAGTTGGTGTTTCTGCAAATGTACTCGCCTGAAATTAATTTTAAAGACCTGTGCAATTCTGCAATTTCATTTGTCCAACAAACCAAGACAAGGACATCGACTGTAAAATTCAGGACATTTTATTGAAATAGGGAAGACAAAATTAGGGTGGACAAAGGATTTGTATTTAAGATTAAATTAAATTAAGGCCTAAAGTGATATACAAAAATGTTGCAAACTGCTTACTGACTAAAATTACCAAAATGCAAATCTCAAAATTTAGTGGGCCCGATGTTTCGATTCTAGCAGGACCTTTCTCAAAGGCCTGGTAGCACAAGCACAGGGTATACTAGCTAGCATGCATCCATGTGCTAGTGCTTTGGTCTGCAATTGTCCTAAAAATAACATCCCTAGACAGCTAGAGAGGAAAACATCATCTCCATGGAAACCAAGTAGAAACCGTGTTGGCCTTTCTGCTTCCCTCATCCCCCTCTCCTGCTCAGAAGCATAATTGTTTACAGCCTGTTTAGTCACGAGGTCAGCCATGGTTTTATCACATCCAGATTGGCTGATATCCACTTAAACCTATCCAGGGTGTCTTTTGACGTCAAATTATGGGAATTATTAAGAAAAAAAAAAATGTCTACATTGTGTAACTACCTGATGACTGAGTGTGCGCTATCAATAACTGTCTATTTTTTTAGTTGGAACCGGCCAGTCAGTCAGCCGGCTTGCGCCAGTCCCTGCAAATTCGGGCAAAATGCCATAGATGTGGTTTAATATATTTCAGGGGGTCGAAGGGTCATCCAGCTTGCATGCACCCACCACACACACACACACACACACACACGCACACATATCCCCCCGCGCACAAGGGAAGGGACCCGCGTAATTGGCCATGTATTGCCCTGCCAGTATACAGCGGCACCGATTGTCGGCGCTGCATGCCCTACGACCATGCATAGATGTCCATCCCGTATGCAAGCAGATTGACTGAAGGCACCAAGTGTTAGTGGCTGGCCGCTAGACCTCATTGTGCTTGCCTAATGCTGATTACATACACGGTTTGAGAAGGCGAGGAGGGGAGGGGGGGTGGATTGAAGCACAGAGCTATGGAGCCAGCAATGATCATTTCCATTTTTGTCCTCGGTATTCTGTTGGCAGTAGGCCAGATTCACGGCCAATTCCCATTCCTGGGAGAATGCGGTGTCGCATGAGCGCACAATTGGCGGTCACCTTGCTTACGCCCCGGAGAGGGTGGGAAGCCTTTTGTGCCGTGTAATGAGCCCGTCCAATTGGGTGTTTGGCTCTCGGGGAATCGGATCTGTTTTCCTTTTTTTGTGCGTACGAGCGAAGATTAGTTCTTGTGTCGTGGATGGCCTGACAACAAAGTATCCATGTGTGATTGAGTTGCATCCTGATGAGATTCTGGTACAACAATGCTTACCTACCTGTCTGACATTTGGCACCAAGGCCATATATCTCTGTCATTTTGTACCACTACCAGTAGATGTTTGCACTAAGTATACACATGTACAGTATACACATGTATAAATATCAGCCTAGATGTACCATGTACTGCACATTGCATTACCAGGTACATGTTCGTGTACATTGTACATCCAATGTTTGTAATAACAGGAATGGCTACATGTCCACAAACAGTAGTACATAAAAGCCATTTATTATAATTTTTTTAAATTACAAAAAAAGTGATTCTGCAACATGCCGTGAAACAAAAGAATTAACAAAATGATTACCCTTACTTCATGCACATGGATCCCCCACAATTGGCCCATATTCCATACCTTTCCACAAAATGTCAATTTTCATGTAGAGTTTACACAATGTTTGATCAACATCAATTGGACAAACAAAAGTGGTGCCAATTTTCAACAAAATATCAACCTCTTTGATAAGAAATTGTAATTACCTTTTCAATCTCCTTCATTTCACCGTGAATAAATGATTAGCTTTTTTTCTGTGATTTTTTTTTTTTTTGGGGGGGGGGCTTGGGGAAATATCTGATCTTAGACCCACGGCCCTTTGGCATTGACAGATGGACAGATGGCCTACCAAGTGCAAGGGCAGAATTGGAAATGCTCCACTCTTATGACACACCCCATTTGTTATCCCTCTAGCCCCTAGTACCGTCCTCTTTCTCTTTCATGTCCACCCCACCCTCCTCCCTCCCTCCCTCCCTCCCTGCATCCCTCCCTGCCTCCATCCCTCCATCCCTCCTTCCTTGTCTGTCTCCCTCCCCATCCCTCCCTGCCTCCCTGCCTCCCTCCCTGCCTCCCTTCCTGCCTCCATCCATTCATCCCTCCCTGCCTCCCTCCCTCCCTCCCTCCCTGCCTTTCTCCATCCCTCCCTGCCTCCCTGCCTGCTTCCCTCCCTCCCTCCCTCCTTGCCTGTCTCCACCCCCATCCCTCCCTGCCTCCCTGCCTCCCTGCCTCCCTCCCTGCCTCCCTGCCTCCCTGCCTCCCTGCCTGCCTCCCTCCCTCCCTGCCTGTCTCCATCCCCCCATCCCTCCCTGCCTCCCTGCTCCCTCCCTCCCTGCGTCCCTCCCTGCCTGCCTCCATCCCTTCATCCCTCCCTGCCTGCCTCCCTCCCTCACTCCCTCCCTGACAAAATTAAATTATAAACTGGACAGAGCTCCCTCACAGTGCACCAACACTGTCCGATCACCGAAGGTGTGAGTAGAAATGAGAGAGAGAGAGAGAGAGCCAGACAGAGAGAGAGAGAGAGAGAGAGACAGACAGACAGACAGACATAGAGTGTGTGTGCCTGGAATAGGTATCGGGGGATATGTGAGGGGAGGGGGGTTCATTTTATTGCAGGGAGAAGAGTCGGAGAGAAGAGTCATACAATCAGCATCCTTTCCACTGGGAGCAAGAGGCACTCGCAGTCCAGAGACAAATTAACCTGATTGTGAGGGTTTCTCCCCCCCCCCACACACACTTCCCCTCTTCCTCTCCCTCTTCCCTCTCCCTCTCTTTCTCTTCTCTAACAACCAGCCCACCAACCCAACCGACCCACCATCCAGCCAACCCCCCATCCCCTCACCTCCCCCCATCTCATCTCATCCTTTCTGTCTGCCTGTCAATACTGTCTTACCCTTCTCGGGGGGGGGGGGGGGGGGGTCAATTAGATCTGCCCAGGCCGTTTCCTCCCCGCCCAAAAAAAAAACAAAAAAAAAAACCGGAGGTGGTGGTGGTGGTGGTGGCAAGGGGCAAGCAAGTGAAATTTTCTTTGTTACGTTAGAGTAAACATAGGCACTCTATGGGCGAGGGTGTTAACCCACATTTATAGCAGGCTCAAAGCTGCTCAGAGTGGTCGCAGACCAGTGCATGTGCATATTGTGCACACATGCTGCATTGAGCATGTGCAGTTGGCCTTTGCCATCAGAGTGGTAAGTCTTTTCTTTCATTGTTGAGCCTTTTTTTCTTTTCTTCAATATTGTATCTTTTAATGCAAACATTCTTCCTTTAGAGGAAGCTTTTAGGCATGTGTGCATGAACTGAGGTCATGCAGGGTTTTAAATGTACATACCCGGTATGTGCACTTACAGTACTGTACTGTACATGTACGTCAAGGTGTATAGTACGTAGGCCTATATGTAAATGTACAGTGCAAGTACAATACATGTACAGAGCATGTTCAAAGTTATGTTCACTGCACTGTTCTCATACAGAACATGTACATGTAAATGTACATGTTAATGTAAATGTACCAGTACACTCTTTGCATATATATACATTTGTGTAACAACTACCGGTAACATGATATACAGTAATTCTTCTATAGATTTCCTAATGACAACTCTACAATATAGATTTTACCTCAGTGTAAAACATAAACATGTATACATGTACATGTACATTGTACATGTGTATATAATGTAAATGCATGTAATTTATTTTGCCCATGGGACATGGTACACTTGGTACACATGTACATGTGTATAATTGCTCATTTCTACATACATGTACCGGTACATGTTTAAGATCATGTAACATGTATGCCTGTATACCGGCACTTCTGCTGTACTCTGTTGTGCAGAGTATTCAACAAATTATGTATTTATGGCAATACAGTATTTGTGCAGTATGTGAACGCAACACTACACACTGTGTTTGCGGTTGAATTGATTTTATTCTACACAGTATGATCCGTGTTTATACGTACCATTACTTTGTACAATTAAATTCAAGACTATTAGAAGCAATTTATAATACATTAAACCCATAGCCGCGAGATCTTCACCGAAAACATAGGAAACTGAAATTTTGATACATGTATACAATACATGTACAGTGCTTGTACTACTATGTATGTAGTAGGGTTCACTTCAATCTGCTGAGTACATATGTGACCCGGCACAGCATAATGAAGAATAACCCCCACTTTTGAGATTTTGAGATTTTCTAATGATGTGAAAGAGTATACCATTAGCTTTCAAATGATATCAAATTTATTTCCGTATGAACTTTGTTGTAAATAGTACAGGGGGACTTCGCTCGTTCATTTGGCACCAGACACAATATAGCAGCACCATTCTAACTCCTCGAAAGCGGCCATTCAAAAAGGCAGGAACTTTACATTTTCATGAAAACAGTACACAAACACTCCCCAAAATCCTCGTTTTTTTCAACATTTAGAGACGGATTTCAGAAAAATCCTTTGGACTTAATATCCTCCAATACATTAAGTTTCCGAAGATAAAAATAAAAATATATATATATTTTTTTATCGAATTGAGAAGATACTTTGACTCCTGGGGTTGTTTACTCGAAAAGTGTTTTGGTGGGATATTCCTCATGTCGCTGTGCCGGGTCACATATACTGTAGCGCCTTTGAAATTTAAAACATTTGAATTAATTGTGATTGAGTTGATTTGTATGTTTATGAAGCCTTGATTTTCTCTGCAATGCATTGATTGGATCTGTCTCTGCTGCGGGAAACCAGTCAGTGTGCATGGCCTGATCACTAAAACCCAATGTTCCATGTGTTTAGCATACAAACACTCCCACGTCAAAGTCGCAACGCGACCAAGCAAGCAGGGGCTTTGCTGCCTTCAGATTATTTTCCCTGTCAATAGGATGCACACAGGAGACCGGTATAGACGGTAGATGCGCGGGTGTAAGGGACACAGCTCTGCAAATCACGCGGGAGAAATCTTTCACAGTACATGTACGCGGGCCAGTGTATAACGCCATAGACTAGCGCAGGATTTACACAAGTGTACAGTACATGCGCAAGCTGCCTATTCAGTATAATGTACACAGTCCAATCAGGGGGGGGGGGGGGGGCAACCATAGCCTGGGATCCAGTCACTCTGCACTCATTATATAGGTTGATCAATACACTTCACTGTCATCCAGGGCTGCTTGCCTCTAGGCTATTAGGCTCATCTGCATAGCTGTAAGTGTTGAGGCCTTGGTGTAATCCATCTTGTGTCGGCCTTGCGCATACCGTCCATCTATCATTTTTTTTGTTTTTCTGTCCGAGGGAAGCCGGAGGAAGGCTTGTTAAATGCAAATTGAGGCTTGTTTTGCACCTCTGTGTACACAGTTGCTGATTCAACGCAGTCTCACCTTTTGTTTGGATAATAAATACACGTATATCCAGTCAATTTGCATTAATACATTCACCTGTTCACGCTCCACTGTACTGTACATATGTATGCATGCCATCATTCTGGTTCGATTATTTTAAATTTGCATAAAGTAAACCTGTGTGATTGTATCTGTGTGGTTTGTACTACATGTACTTGGGCATGATAAAAAAAAATCAAACCTTGTTTACAATTAAGCCAATGTAATTTCACAAACTTAATGATTATTGTCTATAGATGCACTGCATGCAATACATGATGCACATTTGTACATTGTACACGTACGGTATATGATACACAGTCCACACATACCGGGCTACATGTACTTCCCTGTAGATGCCATCTAGGTGTACGTGTTTGTTTACTATCATGCTATAAATAATGCAGTCATTTACACATCGTAGGTCTACATGTACTCTAGTCTGTGTGTATGTATGCACACAGTGCATATGTAGTTGTACTAGTGCTTCAAATGCATTCTTACCTATTCATTTTAACAATACACCGTAATCTAAATCACAGGCCCTGTGCCACTGTCTACATGTAGATATAACGTGTGCATATCATCATGTACATTTGTATCATAGTACATGTACATATACACACATTTGGTGCCTACTTGTAAAGTGTATGAACCTTGTTTGGTGAGCTGTGGGTCTACTCATCATGAAGTCTTGAGTCCTAATAGTCCCCCCCCCCCCCCGCATGCATACATCCATTCCCACAGCCCCGCATCCATACACGTAAACCTGTAGCGCTGCGCAAACCGTGCGCCCCTCCTCTCTACTCCATGCACTCGCCTGCATACCGACCTTCCCTTGATTAGTCTAGACAGGACGTCCTGGTTACGGCCAATGTGCCGTGAAGGTGATAAGTGGGGCCACATCGAGCCCCCTGCTCCAACTTGATTGTGCAGCGCGGAATCAGTTTCAGGGGAAGTCAGCTATTATCGCTGTGATTTTTCCCCCGTCAGCAATGGCCTGTCCGCACCTGTCGTTCGTTCCGACTGACTACCTCCCCCAAAAAGAAAAGCTGCATCCCCACCCCTTTTTTTCTAGCTCGTGACCCAAATCCTGCAAAATCCTACAATCCTTCAGTGTTGAAAGCCCCATATGACCCGAATCCTACACAATCCTGAAATACTGTTGGCGGTGTGCCACTGCCCGAATCCTGCAAAATCCTGCACTGAATGTTTTGAAAAGATTTACTTTTTTTTTAATTGTTGAAAGAACAAAAAACTCTTTACGACCCATTACGACCGGTAAAACTTAACCGGACTGGCCCATACAAATGCACAACGTCGTGTCCGCTTTGGTCAATTTTACCGGGCAGAAGTCACTCGGTTAAACTACCCATTCGAGTCGGGTAAGTTACCTGGGAGGAAAACTTCCTGGGCTGTCCGCACTGGACTTAAAATGGTCGAGTTACCCATTTGCTCGGTTAGTAGTTTAACCCCAAATAAGTCCAGTGCGGACAGGGCTTTTTTCAATACTAGCAGGACCTTGGTCTGCCTAGATTAGAGAAGGCCTGTCAGGAACAATACCAGCTCTTCCAAATTCATACGATTTGCATTTTAGTATTACATCTGAAGGTCTCTCTGTGTTATATTCCCTTTCCACAATTAGCATCGGTGATCCATCTTTTTTTTTCTTTTTTTTCTAGCACACGTGATGATCGCTTTTCAGATGCAGTCTGCTTTCAACTCCTTCTTTTCAACTGTGCCCATTGCCTCCGCCCTACCCCTCCATCCATCCAGCATTTCAACCTAAGGCAGAGACCCTAGGGTCCATCTTTGGACGGATATACACATGCGGGCTATGCAGGGTCTCAGCCACGGCCCAAATGCCAAGTGATGACCTAAACACATCAGCTAGATTTACGCAAAACAGCCCCAAATGCCCATGAGCACTATTTTTATTTTCAGGTTGAAATTTGTTTTTGTTTTTCAATCGGCAAGCAGGCCTTTTTTTTTCTTTTTTTTTTTTGCTGGTCAAAAAACTTCTCTTCATGACTTTGAAGAGGCCTTTTGTTTGGGCTATTTTTCCTGGTAAAAGGGTTTCATTTCTGAGTTCTGACCGACCTTAAGTTGAATTGAATTGTTCAGTTGTTTCTTCCTTGCAGTGATAGGAAGGGTTTGTTCATTGTGTTTCTGGACCCAAAAAATTGTAAGTGAAAATCATTCTCAAGGGTTACTTTCCTTGAATTGTTCAGTTGTTTCTTCCTTGCAGTGATAGGAAGGTTTCGTTCATTGTGTCTCTGGACCCAAACAAATTGGAAGTGAAAATCATTCTCAAGGGTTACTTTCCAAGAGAGCTTTCCTTATCAGAGCCTATTGTAGAGTAATCCTCTTGCAGGGCGCTCATGGGATTCGAGCGTGGAGCCGCAAAGCAGCTTAGCGCACTGTGTACATGATGTACGGCGCCACACAGTTCCTTGCCCGGGTGGGGGAAGGATGCGCGCAAGCCACAATGAAACCCCATGTCCGTGGACATTCATTTTGTATCGTGCACCAATACATGCACCGTTGCCTCTTCCAAAGATTTACATGTTCGCCTCTCGGTAGATTTGCTTTGGATTGATGGTGGCTTTCCTTCAAATTTGCACAGGACTAATTATAGTCTGACATGAATTCTGCCGAAGCGATAGAGGCCACTGACCTGAAATGAGGAAGCTACATTTGTTTGATTTTGGAAATAAACATGTACTTTCTATATGTATGTATACATATACCTGTACCGGTACTCATTTTGTACGTGTACGGTATACTTCTGTACATCATCCATCACATTTATGTGCATGTACTTGACGATGGGCAGTTCACACTGCCCAAACGTTGAGTTACACACTCTTTTCAGAGCCACACTCCATCTCACAAGAGATGATGTACATGGTGTCACTGCAAACCTTCCACTTTGTAAGAGTTACCGTCTCTTTTCAGAGCCACACTCTATCTCACAAGAGATGATTTCCAAGGTGTCACTGCAAACCTTCCACTTTGTAAGAGTTACCGGCTCTTTTCAGAGCCACACTCCATCTCACAAGAGATGATTTCCAAGGTGTCACTGCAAACCTTCCACTTTGTAAGAGTTACCGTCTCTTTTCAGAGCCACACTCCATCTCACAAGAGATGATTTCCATGGTGTCACCGCAAACCTTCCACTTTGTGCTCCCACTGCACAAACCTTCAAATCTAACGTCTAACAGTAACGACTTCTCCAAAACTGTTGAAGTAAAGCTCTTTTTTTCTTCAAATTTGAGTTAATTTGTTTTGTTTTTTTACATCTTCTTGTCATCTAATCTCCACTCTGTCAAAGTTACTCCAGCTAAGTCACACGCTCCATGGAAATTTAAAACCTATGTCCTTTCATCAAATTTCTCGCATGCATGTCCATGATGGTATTTTTTTTTCTCAGAGCCATTTGGTAAAATCATTTCATGAACGTTTAGTGTGTCAAGAGTTTCCTGTTACCGATTTTTTTTCTTTCTTTTTTCAATCTGTTCAAAAAGTTCCCAGTCAGTTGATTTCCCCGACCAGCTATTGAGGAAGTGGGAGAGATGCGAAGGGGTGGTGCTGGCAAATACAGGAAATAGTCCATTGGGCTTGTCGGTTAGTCCATCGGAGGAGGGAAGCGTGCATGGTTTGGACAACATCTGGATTTGGTCTCGTGCCCATTGGTGGGATTGTTTGCTTAGAAACCCGCACCCTGAGAAATGCCAGTCAAAAGAATAGAGGACAAACTGACTGGGAACTTGTGAACAATTTGAAAAAAATGGCAAAGGAAACTTTGACTGGACCAGGATTTGAACCCGAGACCTCTGGTTTTGCATGCCAGTACTCCTACCATCTGAGCTATCCACTATCCAGCCCTTAGATGGTGGCCTTCCCTAATAAGGGCCGTTCCCACTACACCCAATAAACGCAATTATTTGGATCGCAATTCAAACTCCACTTTTTTTTGCGTGTGGTGACACAATAAACGCATTTATTAGTGGGATTTGAATCGCGATTCGGACTCCACTAAAAGTGAGATTTTTTTAAACATTCGCGTTTATTTGCGACGCGATGTGTGTGGGAATGCTCCGCTCAAATTGCACCATTTTTTTTAAGCCCACGATGCATTGCGCAAACATGGCATTTCCTGCCAGCAGCTTACTGCCAGGAAGTGCAGCACAGGTTTTTTTACGTTCGTCAGCGAGTCCCGCCATTCCCACTTGCGCAGCGCGACCACATGCTAACCGCATGTTGTGTCCCTGAACCCATTTTGCAATCGATCGGCTCGCGTTTATTTGTGATGCGATTATTTGGCCTGTTTGGACACGACAAAAAAAAAACGGTTTTTCAAATTGCGATTATTTTCGTAGTGGGAACTGCCCTATAGTCAACCAGCCTTTGCCCAGGTGGGGTCACCAGTCAGAAGTAATTCAAGCATAAACTGCTGTATATCTCCTGGGATCCTTTCGTCACTTCTGTTGTGTCCCTGAACCCATTTTGTATCTTGAGGTTTTGCATCATTCATTCAAGAACTTGGCCAAAGTACATGCACTAAAAAGTCCCTTGTCACGATACATTCCTTGCGTGTCAATACTTACAGGCACATGTAGTTGAACGAGGGTTTGCCCTACCCGACGTAATACACACCGTGTGCTCAGTGCTTTGCCCGATTGCCTGCTGATAAAAATGATACAGTCAGCTCGGGTGGCATTCGAACCTGTGACAGTGTGACTCCTGCTTTCTAGTGCAGACGTCTCAACCACTTGACCACCGAGCTGGTCGAGGTCGTGTGGCAGATTCGAATCTGTTTAGCTGTGGTTACAGCGTTGCCTATCATATGTCTCTGAAGTAACTGGTATACCAAATTAAACAGTACGTATATAAATAAAGGTATGCAAAGTGCTTTCCTTAACTTACATGTAAATGTACGTGTAGGGCAGGCTGACATGTACATGTAGGCTGTCAGCTGACATACGTACATGTATGTGCAATTTACATGTTCTTAAGAATTTCCTCAAGTAGCTGAATCTCCTTTTCGATTGAAAACAGCAACTATGAAGTACATGTTTGCACAGCCACACACTTGAGTGGTGGCTATTGATTAGATGCTGAATTTTAACCCCCAATGCCTTGATATATTTGTGACAGACTTTCTGTCCGAGCCCGCCCTTAAATACTGTAACGTCAACGGAATTACAGTACAATGTACCGGCATTTGTATCATAAACTATGTTCAGTCATAATTATTGTATGCATTGCATGTTGGTTCGTTGATCTGATCATTTTTTTGGTCTGTGATCCGGGAGCATTTTGCAATGCTGCCCTCTTGTGTGGCATCTGGGCCAGGCAGACCCCCCCCCCCCTAGTAGCCTGCAGTCTCTTTAGCATTTTGAGGGCCTGCCTAGCCAGCCGTTCGGTGCAATTTATGATGACACGCTGTTGGTGGGGGCTGGCTAAGTGACTGTGTAGTAGTGCTGGCCGTGCAGCCAGGCGCTGGGCCGCTTGTTTGTGCAGATGATTTGATTTCAGCGCCTTACATGGACTCCCTATCCTGTGTTCCCGCTCGGCTGTCCGGCTCAGCTCTGTAAAAGGATCCCCCTCTCTCTCCACACGACACCTATCCCCCGCGTCCGGGCTGCCCAAAACCTCTGGTAAGCTTTGAGAAAACCAACCCCCCCCCCTCGCTCCCAACGCCACTGCACTGCCTCTGTCTGGTAAATAATGTGATTCCCGGGCGATAATCACGGCCATTGCTTTTTCGATGTGTGTGAATTCAATTCCGTCTGTGTGTGTGTGTGTGTGTCGGTGTGTGTGTTTGTGTGCAATGGGTGCATGTTTGAAGGTTGCTCACATACTGTTCTATTCAGACCTCTCCTAGCCTCCCTCCAGACAGTGTACACCTACTGCCTGGTCTGTCCCGTCTGGGCCAGGAACATGATGGCATGTGCCATTCACTGGTGCATGCATGCGTCATCCTCCATGTTCCGCGCAGCCCAGGACCTTAAGGAAAGAGAGGGGGGGGGTGTGTGGGTGGGGGGGGGGGGCTCATATTCCAACGAGCGTCCGCAGTTTACTCGCAAGAGACGGCCAACAACAGCCACGGCTTTAAGCGGCCTGCTGTGCCAAGTATCATGCTATTTGTCAATTCGCAGCGGTAGTCTCTCTCTTTTTTTCTTTTTTTTATTATTTCCCGCCATGGCTAGCCATTCTCAGCAGTGACTATGCCGTCGTACATTTCTAGGTTATCTTCCAATCACTGACAGGGTTCTACTTAGAAAGAATCCCCTCCCCCCCAAAAAAAAAAATCCTGTAACAAGCTTACACATACACAAAGGTGTAGTATGTTTTTAAAGGATGCATGCATGCACATCTCCCCCCAACATTTTTTTATCATATTTCTGTAAGACCTCCATCAAACATGTGTGACTCAGTCGAAGGTTTGGATTATTTTATTTCTGTGCGTACCCACCCCCCTCCTGCGCGATTTGTTTTTGCCAGAAGCGCTTTTTTTTTTTCCCCCGTCGGCCGGTATTTTGTTTCACCGGGCAAGGCTGTGACCATACAGCATTCAGCCACAAGGGCTCTAACCAGTCGTGGATGTGCGGTGTAGACACATCGCCGACCAATTCCTCCATCCCGGCTGCAGCTATTTCCTCGCTTTTCCGTGAATTCTCCTGATGGGGAGGAAGGGGGGGATGGTAACATGGATTGACACCTGCCCTAAGGCGGTTACAGATACTGCTCGGGTGATAGTCTTCCTCCTATTTTTTTTTTTTCTATCTTGGTAGGGGGTTAGAGAGGGGGGGGGAACTGAATTTACCCTATCAAGTGCTAAGGCGTCTGCATGCCTCAGCAGGTGATCGTCCTAAGGCGGGATTTTTTTTCTTCTTCTTCTTTTCTTCTTTCATACCTCTCCCGGACCATTTTTGTATGATATGAGTTTCCTCCCTCCGCCTCCTCTCCCCCCTCCCCCCTCCCCTCTCCAACTGTACAGAAGAGTGTCAATCATATCCGCGATTGGCTCAGGGTGTTTGGGGCGGGTTTCGCCGGAGAAGTCAGACGTGTTAGAACCAAGGCAACCTGCACTCTGTATCAATTCAGTGCAACCTCCCAACCTCTCACCCTCCTCCCCCATCCTACCTCCCCACCTATCACGCCGCAAACTACAATGCCAAAGTGCACGCGGTACATCTGCCGGTACCGGTACTTGCTGCGTAGCGTTCTAGCTTGAGTCAGATATGACCCGGTGCATGCATGTCTTATCATTTTATTTTATTGTTCATTTTAAATGACGGATGAAATGCACGCACGTGTACATGTCGCCTCCAGTGACATGTACATGTGTACATACTCAAAGGGCATAATAATGGCATGCTTTTTCCGCCTTCAAATTAGACACGCCGTCCTCCGTGCGAAAGTGCAAGCACACTTAACCATGAGCAGCATGTACATGTACTACGTACATGCACAATTAAGCGTTCATAGCGATGATTCTGGCGCGTATGTAAACCGTATGCAGTCTCATGTGGCCGGATGATATCTCCGATTCTCCGGCAGTATTTGTTTTCCCCGAAGAGCCGGCCTTCACACAGATAAAACACTGCAGCGTGCTAGTCGAGGCTGTTGTTGTCGTGTCCTTGTCAGATATGGAAAACCAATCTGCGTGTGGGTGTGCGACGGCCACCTCTCCGTCTCGACACTCTCCAGCAAAAGGCAACGGTAGACTTTGGCACGGCTCCGCAGCAACCTGGAAGCCTTCTCTCGACAAAGTGGAAGCGCTCATGAAGATGCTCAATCACATCTGACAGTGTCTCTCTGTGAGAATGCGCAATGCGTGCACGTGCAATTGTGCATTTTGTCAGCGTTGTCTTAAAGAGACGAATCTAGTCTAGAGTGGTGAAGAGGGGCGACCTTCTTCTCTGCATCATGAAAACACCAGTGGTTTGAACATTTGATATCCGTAGCTTGCAAATCCAGTCGGTCTGTGGGTCTGGCGTCAACTATCTGTCATCAGATATTTCGCGTATTTCACAGATTTGTTCTGCCTTTTTTGGGGGGCTAAACTGACTGCCTGCCTCCATTGATCCATTTTGCCTGCCTCTCATTATGTTAATCCCCCCACACTCCAGTCTTCATAAATAGATAAATCAATATGAAACCAACCTGCCAAAGGATTAAGGGTTTTTAGCTAGCAGCATTCAAAGCATCATTTAAGCACCTTTTGTGCATTTTGAAGCCCCCATCTTAAAGGCCCTGGATACAACATTGGTAAAGGTCAAAAGACTGCCACAGTTTGTGCGTTAAACCATTAAACATTCTAAAAAACCAATACTGTGAATGTTTTAGCTCAAATGGTAATCTGAGAAAGTATAAAAATGTAAAAGTAAACACCATCCATGGTTTGCGCACCATTCTGTAGTGTAAGAAATAGTTTATTACTCACGAGTGAAAAACAATTTATGGATGTTTGAATGAAGATTTCTTGAGAAGTACAGCTTCCCAGACCATAAGATTTCAACATGAGAATTCTATCATGGCCATCTACAAACTGTGTAAATTAGAGGGAAATCTGTGGACATCAATGTTTTCCCGATCTTCCCAATGTTGTATTGGGCCCTTTAAATTAGCCCGTTTAGTATGAGTGGGATGGGTGTCTGATGTGTCTGTGGACTGGATCCCTTTTGAGTCCTGTTTCTCGGAGTCTCTTTCTATCATGTTTTTTTTTTTCTCGGGGTATTGTGCAGAAAAGGGAATCCAATCAATGAAATTTGCAGCCGGCCCGTCCCTCTGATTGAATCCTGCGGTTAATTTGCGGCGTTCACGCCGCGCCTGGAAATCAATAGATGATAGTTCATCTCAGACGGAACGACGTCCGCACACGCACGCTTGCACGCATTGCCGAGGCGGGCTGCCATTATGATCGGGGGCATTGAAAGAAGAAAAGAAGAAAAAAAATCGTATCGCAGAACATCAGTGGGGCGCTGTTCATTTCCAGGGGTACACACTACACACCGACTCTCTCGTCTTTGTGCCTTGTGAAAGCGTGATGCGAAGAATTGATTTTTTTTTTTTTTTTTTTTTTTTTTTGAAGAGAGGAAATCATATCGGAATGCTAAATCGCCCAACATTACTGAGCCATTAATATTTGAAGCGTCAGATTCCCTTCACACCCTGTTCTGAAAATTTTATCTGCAGCAATTGTGGTAACGACTTTACAAAATGCACGTCTCCCTTGTGCCATTAATATTCATGGACTTAAAAATAGCCGAAAGGGATAATAGATGTAAATTCATCTTGAATTTAGGTGTTTTTTTTCCCATTTTTTAGTTGTGTTTTGTTAATTAATCCCCATGCATTTTTATTACCAGTTTAATAATAATGCAGCAATTACACAAGCATGCACACTGAATTTATTCCATTGCTACACAGCACCAATACACATGTAACAGTACATGTGTACACATGATGGCCTATGTTATGTACAATGCTCAGTATACTTCAAACAGTATTTCAAACTTTCAAACGGTACGACCCTCTTTCCTGAAGAGGAACAGAGTGTATCGTTCAAATTGTAGGGTTCTTCCGGGGTTTTTCAGAACCACACACACTCACAAAAGAGAAATTGCATGGTGTTATTGCAAACCTATCACTTATTTTACCTCTGGTTTTGCGTACCAGCGCTCTTAACATCTGAGCAATCCGGTCCTTAGATGGTGGCCTTCCCAAATAGTCCCAAGTATTCGCAAACTCGTCTTTGACGGGGTGAAAATACATACAAATGTTTTGATCCTACAAAGTACAGTACTTCTGCTGTGAAGAAACTAGAAAGGTTATTGTAGGATCAAATTATCTGACCCACTGACCCACTCATTTCATTTTGAACAAAAATCAGTATTTTGTCGGTCATTTAAGTCTGCGTGGAGTTTTCAAATATATTTCATATAAAAGCAATAGAGATGTACATGCATTTATACACATGTATAGGGCCTACATATATTGTAAAGGATGAATATTGCAGATATGGGCCTACATGTACATACTATTGTTGATTCTTAGGGTGATATACAAAAATGTTGCAAACTGCTTACTGACTAAAATTACCAAAATGTAAAGCTTAAAATTTAGTGGGCCTGACGTTTCAATCCTAGCAGGACCTTTCTCAAAGGCAGAGTGTTGATTCTTGTGAATACCAAATATCAATGAACTTGCAAAGGCAGTGATAAGTTTTCCCAGCGCTAGTGCACTAGCAAAGACAGGTTAATATACATGCAATATTGATATTGGTAGGCAATGAATGAACATGTAAAAATGCAAGGTGCATTGTCGTGTGCAATCTGTGCACACATACTGTACAAAGCATTACACGTACAAAGGCATAATGCACCACCATTGACTTCTGTGCATGTCAACGCCTAATCCCGATTTGTATTCATGTATGTGGGCCTAAGGTCCGAGTTCAACACTAAACATGTAACCTATTCCGCCCGTATAGAATACCATGTGGTTCGGGTGGAACAGATGTTGCCGATGTACTGCCTGACCTATTTGGCTTTGTGGCATGGCCGGGTATCAGCCGTAATCCTGAGTGCATATGGCAGCCAACATCCAAATGGCCGTCCTCTGATTGATGGCGTACTGAGCTAGCAAACCTATGGGCCCGGAGACAATGCCAGTGGAATTGGAGCTTGGCAATAACAGTGTATGCGCCGATGTACACGTGTGCGCAGGCACATGGAAGATACGCCTGTGTACATTCATGATTATTGCCTTTATTTAAACAGGGTCGTGATGACTTGGGAACCAGCTGTGGTTTGGATCAATTTAATGAATTGAATGTTTTGGACATTTGGACTCAATGATTACAATGTTCATGTACACATGTATGCACACATTTGTGTGAAGACATTGTGTACCGGTACATGCATGCATGGGTGTACATGTTCCATTGTGCACTGTAACACTAATGTTCAGTACATTATACTGTTTTTGTATAACATGATATTATTGTTCAATCTACAGTGTAAAGTGGTTCATTACATTGTTATGATATTACAGTGTACATGCAGGAAAGCTGAATGGTTTCATGTGTAAGTAAGTGGGCCGGGACACCAAAATGTCACAACTTGAACGCCTGATGTACGGTATGGAATTACACCTAGGTATAAACCCACATCTGATGGACATACATGTACATGTACATACCATATTACATGTATGTACCCAAACAATGTGTACAGTTGTGTGGGGTGTGTAGGATACGTACATGTACCACGGTACAATGGTAATTAATTTACTGGTACATGCATGCACATACATGTAAGGCACATGTACATGTACGGTACTTGGTCATGTACATATGCATGTGTTTGTGTACAGTGTAGTATAGTGTCCCCTAATGTACATGTACACACAGTATACAATGACATGAGCATGGTGTGCATGTTCAGCAGTGCACTGTGTGTATCTGGGTTATTTGAACTTCATTCTCAGGTTTAGTCTCATCAGTCTAGCCTTTGCCCCTGAATTTGTTTGTGAACTACAGTCAGCTGATCAATATAGCACAAATTTAAGTGTCTTACAACCCTACACATTGTGCCGCAGTATAGTTGTCCCTCTAATTTTCATGTTGCCAGCCTGTCACTTGCTCAGTAGCTTCACACGGATTGATGTTCTTTTTTTTTCTTTTTCTTTTCTGGGCACAGCTACTGTAGATCCAGACGCATGCATGTGTTGTATGTGCACATAGCAAATTGTATGACCCGGTGCCATTCAATGCGGCATAATTGTATACCTACAGGTATGCATTGAGCATCTCATGTCTATACAGACTAGAGTGTCATTCTCCTCTCGGCTTGCTTGCTGGAAGCTTCCACTCACGCAGACCCACACTGCAGCACACCCCGCAGCACACACCGTGCCAATTGCTGGCTTCCTTCCTTCTTCCCCCCCTCCCCTCCCCCTCTCCCCCTCTCCCCCTCTCCCCCGCCCAGTGAAAAAAAAAAAAAAGCCTTGCATGCGCATAATTTGCTCCAAATTGATCTCTTAGCATTACAAATCAGCGGCTATGCAATTTGCGGGCGGACACTCGTTTTTTAGGAAGGGTGCGAGGGATAATTGTCAAGGGGCAGCCTACTTGTGCAGGTGTGTGCCAGTACTTGTCTGCCTGTCTGCATTTGGGGTGGGTTTTTTTTTTTTTTTTTTTTTAAAGCACGGGCAATGCCCTTGGCGATAGCAGCAGTTTGATTAAGGGCATTAATCAGATAATGCCGGGCTGGGATTACCGTCCAGAATGTTGCGCTGAGGATAGGAATAAAAAAAAATAAAAAAAAATTTGAATGCAACAGCCAATAAGAGATAACAGCGCGAGGATTCTGTGGAGGTGTGCAATCACTACCGTATCGCGCCGAGGTTCAATCGGCCTGCGAGGCAAAGTCTACAGAATGTTAAGTGTGTGGCAACTACGGTCATCCTGAGTCCCAGACAGATACGCAAATAAAGCCGACTTTCCACTGGATTTATTTGGTTAAAGCGCTTCTAACTGGTGGCCCCCCCCCCCTTCACCCCCCCCCCTTTTTTTCCGGCCCCCTCCTCGGCAAAGTAGTTGATTATTTGGAAGGCCACCATCTAAGGGCTGGATACATGTACATGCAGCTCAGATTGGAGGAGTGTTGGTATGCAAAGAGGTCCCGGGTTCAAATCCCGGTCCAGTGTTGTTTTGGGGCCTTTAACCAATGCTGTCTCGGTTAGATTTCCAGGCTCGTTAAGTCCAAGCGGGAACGATCAAAGCCTTTCTGAGTTTCTCTCTATCCTTTACTTTCTCTAGCCCTTAATTAACCTTGAGTGGCTTTTCAGCCTTGTTTTGGGGCGATCTGACATAAAAAAAAACAACATACATTTTATATACCGCTATGCAGATGTACACAAATCTATGTTATGCAATATGCAGAACGTGCATTCTGCATACTTAAGGTGTTTGCGGAAATTAGTATACACTAGTAGTGGCCATGCAAAAGCAAAATCCCAGTGGCATGCGTACGGATTGCATGAGATGGGACTGACAAGGTGGTCCTGTGGGAGTACGGGGCGGACGATAACAGTCTCTCTGGTGACTGGTAAGCTCACCAGTACGCCTGCATGGCCACTAGCCCTGCCTTGACTGCATGGAGGGAGGCCGTGGGCGATACTGCACAGTCATGTGTACCGCTTGCATGCCTGACATTTAGCCCAGCAGTCTCCAGCGAGCGGCCATTGTTTGTTTAATTGTATCGCCGCGCGCTTGGTTGCCGGTAATCATGTGCGATCATTGCCAATGACGCATTCGGAACATTCATCTCTGGATTTATCGACCCAAATGTGTACCGTGCGTCCGTCCTCAATTCGTTTTGACCTCAGTCGTCTCTGAAATTGGCCATAGTTTGGATCACCGTGAGCCATTAGATTTCATTTCTGCTTTGCATGCAGTTTATGTGACTGTTTGTGCAACTAATTAGGAAGGTGTTACCATTGTAACCTACATGGTTTCCACCTTAACATCTCTTGTATGTTTTGGAAAACTTTCAGTTCACGGGTTCTGTCTAGGCTGGTTCCCGTCCCCTACCTGGTCTCCAGACGTCTCACGTCTGGTTCCCGTCCCCTACCTGGTCTCCAGACGTCTCACGTCCTCCCGAAATGTAGAGGCCGGTAGCTAGCAGCCATTCACGGACTGTGATTGGCTCAGTTTTGCGCATGCGCTTTCATTTGTCTATTTTAATATAGAGATGATGTAATGTAAACATGACTAGGTATTATGATGGCGCTGCACATGGCTCTCGGGAAAAAGTTCCCTACCCCTAAAAAGCAGGTAAATTTGAGGAAAAGTTGTACATTGTACATGTACACTTTTGTAAACAGTAGACCAGCTGTGTCGCCAGCATATTGTGTACATGAGTGTACATCTACATGCATCGTGCCCTGTTAAAGTACATGCCATGTACACGTGTGTAGATGTGATGGCATTACTCTTCATTTGTCCAAAGTACATGTACAGGTACTTCTGTCGCCAACAAATTGATATCTATCCATCCTGCTCAGAGAGAGTGTGTTTATCAATCTCTACCCTCTATCAGTTCAATGAATCAGAGAAAGAATGCATAATAGGAACGCTGCACTGTGGCAAGGCCATGTGAATTGGTGCAGAAGTGAGCCGTTTCCACAGCCACAATAATCGCCGTCGCACAAAATCGCGAGGCAATTGTCGTCAGCAGTTGTCAAGTGGTGTGTGTATCCTTGAGGGTGGCCCACGCAGGGAGACATTTCAAACAAGCGGCGGCTCTTCCTGTCAATCAGAGCTCAAGCATTGCATCGTGGGGTTACAAAAACCGATGCGATTCAGCGGAGCGTCTCCATCCCACCCACATCGTCTTGCAAATAAACACAATTATTTGGAAAAATCTCACTGATAGTGGAGTCCGTATCGTGATTCAAATCCCACTGATAATCGCGTTTATTGTGTCCACACGCGCCAAAAAAGTGCAGTTTAAATCGCAATTCAAACTTTGATCCAAATAATCACGTTTATTTGGTGTAGTGGAAATAATGTACTTGCATACTTTACAGGGACATGTACACAATTGCACATGTGTGTGCCATGAGCCCAGACAAGCTTCTTCTTGTTTTTTCCCACCAACCCCCTAGCAAATGCAAAAAAAAAAGGAAAAAAAACTCCTTTCAGACAAATTCACGCCGCACCAAAGCCAAAGTTTGACCAAGAGATTTGAGAGTCTGTGAACAAGGACACTGTACACTCTACACGTCTGCAACACAAGACCCAGTCCCTTTGGGCTGCGACTGATGACACAAAATGCATACTTCCCACTCTTTTTTTCTCCCGTTTTCATTTCTACCCCCCTTTTTTTGGTTCAGTCTCTCCCCCTTTTTTTTTATTGTCTAACTCCCTCCCCTCTCCCCCCCCCCCCCCCCCCCCCCCGGCCTGAGAAACTGGCAACATTCAATACTGAAATGCAATTCCAGTACAGTGGCGCTTCTATTGCCGAATAGTCTCACATGTCAGTTTTGTGAAGCAGGGGGAAAAGGATTTTGGGCAAGGAGAGAGAGAGAGGGGGGGAGGGATGGGGGGAGGGGAGAGGGTGGGTGGTGGGAGTCCTTTTCTTGTATACTAAAGGTGGTGGGTACCGGTTGTGGCCAGGGATGCTTTATGGCAACCCTCTGCATGGCTGTACACGTACACGCCCGTACTTGTGTTCTTTGTTGGCTGAGGGGACTGGGCTCCGGTTTCAGGAGGCAGCCCAGCCTGAGCCAGTACCGGTAGTCCAACCCGATACACGGGCCGCTATTCATTCTATCATATCGTCATATGTCCCTCCCCCCCCTTTTCTGGAAGCGATCCAGAAGCGGAGGCAATCGGATCCGGCTGTCTATTCACAGCCAGTGAAATGGCTCCTTCCTCTCCTCTATAGCACCACACTCCCTCCCCCCCCCCACCCCTCTTCCTCCTCGTTTTCCTCGACCCACTCCCCCCCCCCCCCAGAGAAAAATGTATAAAGAAAGGGAGATTACAATGCATTAAAAACCATGCGGGGGAATTAGATTTGGCAGTGGACTCGAGAAAAAGTCGTAAACAAGACATGGGGCTTGGCCCTTGCCCAAGTGAAGCCAAATATAGGCGTTATCCACGCAGACACTGATACCTATTCATTGAGCGACAGACAAGCAGCATTTATATTGGGCTTGATTGGAATACATGTCATAGACATTTGAAGGTGTACAGGCAGGCTTGTGCAGTAGGGTATGTATTTGTACATGTTTATATACAAAGGCCTATACATCATGTACCAAGTACATGTATGTCTACATGTATACATCCATGTACATGTGCAGTACATGTACCTGTACACGTATGTCTTTATCCATGCAGATGATCTACATGTACAATACACTACATCATGCATGTATATTATTGTACAAATATCTCGGACTCTGCAAAGATTGAAGCGTTTGTTCTTGCGACTTGACGAACCAGTGGTAAACTTTGATGATTTTGACATGTCTAGTATTTTTTTTCGACAGTATGTTTGTTTACAACTACAAGCTCTTCAAGCACTTGCCCCCTTGATTTTACTTGCGTCATTGAAAATCCCCAGGGGAAAAGCAAAAAGATTGGGGATTCTTTCTTTGCATTTTAAGTGTGCGCAGTTGTGCAAGCCTGTGTTTGTTTTTGGTTTTTGGTGGGTTTTTTTTCGATGGGGGGTTGAATGTATTGGTGATGCAGGATGTTTGTCTGTGTGCACACTGAATTGTGGGATATGACTTATCGATTTTTCTCTTTTCGGTAGCGTTCACACACAGCACCCAGTAAATAATCGCACTGTTTCTATAAAAAAAAAACACACACAAAAGAATTGCAAAATGGATCACATTTATTACTGAGATGTTACTGTTCACACACACTGACACACACAAATTTTTTTTTAATCGAGATTCAAAAATTGAGAAGTTGAAACAAAAAACTGTCGCAAACTGCTCACTGACTAAAATGACCTGCAATACATAAAATTAAAAAGTTAAAGGGCCTGACGTTTCGATCCTAGCAGGACCTTTCTCACTTTGTCACTCTGCCTTTGAGAAAGGTCCTGCTAGAAATAGAATCGAAACGTCAGGCCCTCTAATTTTTGTGACTTAAATGACCTGCAATACGTGAATCTCAAAAGATCGTTTCAATCCTTCCTAGCAGAACCTTTCTCAAAGGCAAAGATCAAACAGTGAATCACACTTTTTTTCGCGCTAGTGTGGATATCCCTGATGTATCCAAGTCAGACTTCCCAGATTGTTAAAGCCAAAGAAAAACCACAGACTCCCTCCCCCAACCCCCTTCCCAACCCACCTCCCCCCTTACTGGTCCCTGACTATTTGTCACCAAACCACAAGGGGTATTGGGGAGCCCCTCTATCCCAAAGGCTCACTGGCCTCTCTGGGTGGCTGCACAGGTTGTAGACAGGTACCAGTAGCCAGCAGAACCAAAATATTGACTTGCGGCCTGTGTGTGTGCATGATATAACGCATACACCTTGTTGCACAGACTACTGCAAAGCATTCAGTGTATACATAGTGTACTAATTGAGTGATTTATGGAGGGGGTTACTGTTATAGAATAGGCTGGGGTTAACCACAGGAATGCTGTTTGTTGGAGTACAGGCTGGCCTGACTGTATAGCAACACTGCAAGTGTCTACCCATGGTGTTAGCCTACTACTACTTACTAGTAGTAGTACTACTACTAGTACAAATAGTAGTACAAGCCATGCAAAAATGTATTCAACCATGTGTGTCTCTGTATGTATCCATGATATGGCTGTATGTAACTATGTATGCTAACTATAAAAAGTATGTCACTCAAAAACAATTGACTTTTGTTTCAACAAGCTTACCACAAATTCATAATTACCTGCTTATCAATTCTTAAAAATCGGTTGTTTGCTTCTGAATGAAAACAGGTGGGGGGTGAAAGGTCAAATGCTTCTGACTGCCCCCCCCCCACATGACTCCGGCTAAGACTAGTTGACTAAAGGGCCATTTCGACTGTTCCCCCAAAATGTCATTATTTGGATCACAAATTAGTCTTTTCTAAATAGCACTTACTGACTTAGCAGTTTGCAACATTTTTGTATATCACTTTTCTAAATAATCGCATTTATTTGACACGCAGTGCATGTGGGAAATGCCACGATGAATCGCACTGGGGTTTTTTTTTAGTGGCCTAACGTTTCTATCCTACTAGTAGTAGGACCTTCATCAGAGGCTAAATGACTCAAAAACACAAGCAGACAAATGAGACAGTTTGCCCCGGGGTCGCCATTTTGTCTTTTGTTTTGGTGAGCTCTCCGTGGACATCCGTAGTCACATTCTTCCTTCATTCAGCAGATCCGGATGTCAGTGTTTTCTCTGCGCAGTGAGCTTCCTGTAGGTTTCTGCGTATAGAAAAAAACATCCATCCACTCAATGGGAAATGAATTTTAAATGGGGTTCAGCACACAGAAGCCCGCTGCTGGGGCCTTCCTGCGTAGAGTGCAGATGCACCGCTGAGTGTAAGCGGGTATTAATGTTTGAGAGCCCTTGGGCAAAGGTGCTAGTGGGAGGGGGGGGCGCTGTTACATAAACAGCAGCATTTCCTGGTGAGAGATGGAGATTGCTTCCAGGAAAGCAGAAACGTTACCTGGTTTGGTTTGGTCTTGGTGCCGGTGTCCCCATCGGGTCAATGAGTAATAGATCCCTACCTCCCCTACCACCACCACCACCACAACTAGACTATACAACCCCCCCTGCCCCCAAGACAGTAGTAAAGACCTGATTAGTCTCAGTGCTGTTAACCCTGTGGCTGTGTACAGTGCCTCTCCCACTAACCATACCCTCCACTTTACCACACCTCCACTGTGGTCAGAGACAATCTCTCCCAGACCCAAACTCCCAATGGGATACTGCCCCTCAGTGTGTGGGTGTGAGTGTTGTATGTGTGTTTATCACCAGCACTGTTTACTGTTAATGCCTCTCAATTAGCGGCTGACCTTGGCTGGCCTGGGTCTGGTGGCATCGGGCCATTGAGTACACAACCCACCAAGGTCTCTCTCTCTTTCGGGCTCTCTTCTCCCCCCTCTTCCCCTCTCCCCCTGGGCATGGAGTGGCTGTTGTGATGTGGGACATGCTGATTAGATCAGACACTGCTCAGCCCAGGAAGCATCTACAGTGTAGCACTGCAGCCTGACTCATGCTAAATTCTATACATAACTCTCTGGGGAGGTCATACATGTGCATACAATGCTTGTACAAGGCACCATGGACCTTGTTTACTACATGTACATTATGTTATGCCAAAATACCTCCTTGGTTGTGCTGTCTAGGAGTACATATGTACATTGTGCTGTACACTACATGTTCAGGTACCCCCCTGAGCAGGATCTATTCAGTCTTCAGACCTGCACATTCTCCAAATAGAAGTGATTTTTTTTGGTCCATTGTTAAAAGGCCCTAAACAACATTGGTAAAGGTCAAATGATTGCCACAGTTTGTATGTTAAACCTTTAAAATTTCCAGAAAAGCAATTACTGCAAAGGTTTTAGCTCAAATTGTAGTCTGAGAAAGAAGAAAAATGAGAAAAAAAACCGTCGCGGTTTACGCACCGTTTTGTAGTGTAAGAAATAGTTTATTACTCGCGAGTAATAAACTATATTTGTTGATGTTTGAGGGAAGATTTCTCGAAAAATACAGCATCCCAGAACGAGGTGTAAGATTTCAACATGAGGATTCTATCATGACCTTCTACAAACTGTGTAAATTAGAAGGAAATCTGTGGACACAAATGTTTTCCCATCTTCCCGATATTGTATAGGCCTTGAGACCCCCCCTCTCCCATACAGTTTCCAAAGTCCAACCCAGATTTTAAACCTGTCGGTTATGTACACATATGTACGTGTATTATGTACTTTTGTTGATCCCTACACATTTTTTTTTTTGGATATATCGTATGTACATGTACTTTTTTTTTGAGCTGCATTAAGCGTGAGAGGAGCCAGGGCGGTGGGCTGGATTTGTAAAACAACTCAACCACACCATACCACACAGGCCTCCTTGGGGTCAGGGTTAGAGAGTCCGAGACTAGACTGCACATCTTGTAAAGCAATCTCTCCATAGACTGCACATTAGTATCCATCCATCTTGTGGGTAGTCGAGGACAAGTAGTTTCCCAATCACCACCCAGCCGGTGGGATACAGTATATATTATTAGACCCGGCTGCTTAGCCCCATAAAATATTTCTGTAAGAACACCCCCCCCCCCCTCCCTGAGAAAATCTACAATCTGTTGACTGAACCCTTTAACTGGTACCCCGCCTCCACCCCCCTCTGGTGTCCCTTTTCATTCCTATATTAATGACCCCCTACCCCCTGAGCATTGGCTGGTGTCAGGAGTGGTATGCCCTGTGTGTAACGGATCACACACATCTGATATGATTGGTTATTAACAGGTGCAGTTCACGCTAGCTCTGTGCAGCAGCTCTGCGCCACTCAGAAATCCCCCAATGCTGTTTCTGAAACAGGAGCAGCTACAAAAACGATCAAACCTGTGGAGTTAACACTGCATGGGGGTAAAAGCACTGCTGGCTTCAATAGACCCTGAATGTAGTACTAGTACCCTGCATGCTAGCTCTGTGCAGCAGCTCTGCGCCGCTCAGAAATCCCCCAATGCTGTTTCTGAAACAGGAGCAGCTACAAAAACTATCAAACCTGTGGAGTTAACACTGCATGGGGGTAAAAGCACTGCTGGCTTCAGTAGACCCTGAATGTAGTAGTACTACTAGTACCCTGCATACGAGTATCTACATTGTATAGCGTGCACTGCAGCGCATTTGTAATCCACTCTCCACAGTTGAACGCAGCAGTCCAGTGCTTGGGTCCGGGTGTGCTGCATAATTCTATTACATTAGATCCAGCCGTGGCCTGCCATAGTGCGCAGTGCACACAACCAACCGTGGGCTGCACACATTGTATGCACACACAAAAAACCCTGCCACAAGCAGCCAGAGAAATAGAAAGTGAGAGGTCAGCGTTTGCAGTGCTGACCCCATGGGTTATCTGCACTGTGCAATGGCAGACCCAATTATATTGCTCACCAACTGCTCCCTCCTCCCCCTAATCATGGTTACTGTATGTACATGTGCATACGTGTGGATTACACACAAATGGGCGGCGTGCATATCCAATGCCTAGTACATGTGAACTTGCACACTTCCTTATTGTTGTGCGGTTCTATCCTGGATGTTTGTAGTAGGTCCTACATGTATGTAATCTACAGGACAGGCATGTACATGTACAGTGTACCAATCATGTACTGTACAATACTGCACTGTATTATACTGTACTGTACCAATCATGTACTGTACAATACTGCACTGTATTATACTGTACATACCATTATGTACTGTATAATGCAGTCATGTTACGTCTGTAGTGACAAGAGTGTTAATATAAACTGATTACACATTTGTATGTACTGAATTAATGTAAATGCATAGCTGCTATTTAAAACCATTAGATTTTGGGTACTAGGGTAGGCCTATACATCTGCATTTTGTACATGTTCAGTGCACATGTATCTGTTCAGTGTACATGTACAGTGTACATGCACAGTGTACATGTACATGCTCAGTGTACATGTATGATGTACTGTACATGTACAGTACAGTGTACATGTACAGTGTACATGCACAGAATGTACATGTACATGTTCAGTGTACATGTACTGTACATGCACAGTGTACATGTACATCACCACATGACTACATGTACATGTGAAGAGAGTTTGCCTTTATGTCCGCATGCATGTGACATTGCGCCAAAGGAATGCTGTACAATTTTTAATGCCGGGAGAATCAAATTTTTTAGACTTGCACATCAGCAAATGAAAGAGAGTGGGTAGCCTACTGTAGCTCCAGTGAACTTAGCGGGTACCGTATGCCTTTATCATCTCCACATTCCTGTGGTGATCACATTTTCAATATGTCCTTTGCGCAACCTTTCCAGTTTCCTAGCTACGGAGGAACTATCTACTCGTACATGTTGAGGAAACGTCAATGATAATCCTGTTATTTTAAAAATCCAATCGCGTTTTTTTTTTTTTTTTTTTTTTTTTTTTGCCACAAATATCACTGGATGGAATATTCTGTTTCCAAGTGAACATCCTCCTCATTATCTCTGCAAGTTCCTGTGTACAATTGCAGAATTAACACTAATAACGGTGATATTGTACATTTACAAGGTCAGTGCCTAACCTTTCAAGGACTTATCTTTGAAATGCCAGTAAGATTGCTTCATATTGTCAGCATTTTGATGACAAGAGGAATTTTGCCACTCTTCAACCTCACTAAATTCTTTTGGAGAGTGTGGCTCTGAAAAGAGCCGGTAACTCAACATTTTCGGCAGTGTGTACTCTGCCCATGATCAGGAGACGCAGTAGGCTTACACACTCCCCAAAATGTTGAGTTATCGACTCTTTTGAGAGCTATACTCCATCTTACAAGAGATGATTAACACGGTGTCCCTGCACACCTTCCACTTTTTACTTTGAACAAACCTTCAAATCTCACGGAATTCCTCTAAAAACCGAGATCATAGTGCAAGCGCTGGAGGCCACTCCCAACAGAACTAGGTGATTTGGTATCACCAGCGCAGAGGTTTTAATGTAGTTTTATTTTTTTAGGCGTGGACAAGAGCTCGGAATTACCGTACACACAACAGATTGGAATGGTGCGCAATCACCCATGCACATTTTAACACCAACCAAGTACCAGTAATCGCTGTTACTCTCAAATACTTTTCCCATCCAATGCTCTCAATAAAGATCTACTCTTATTCGCACCATTGCTCTCTTTCTTCTGTCCAAGTAAAAGAATTGTTACTTTCTCTGCCACCTCCAGGTTAGTTTATACGCAGTGGCTGTTGTTACGGCAGTCGTCCGTGTGGTTCCCTGACTTGATTGTATTTCGTCAGCATTGCAGGCTGGTTGAACCAGTCTATTAGCTGATAGTCTGGTTCCAAGAGCTAAACATCCTGACAAATACTGTGAAGTCAGGGAACCACACGGACGACTGCCGTAACAACAGCCACTGCGTAGTTTATATTCATGCAACTAATTGAACAGATATCCCCCACTCCTTTGTCCAGTCAGAAATACCAATCTGTGAGGCCAACACCCCCCCCTTCCATTTTTTTTTTATTTTTTTATTTTTTTTTAACTGAAAGAGAATGGACTGAGGGAGTAGAATCCGGAGACCTTTGTGCAGTATAGAGTCTTTTTAGAGAGAGCTGAGACTGGTAGGTGCATTTCAATGGTTCCGACTCTTGTGACACTGACAGGGTTTTTTTTTTCTTTTTTCTTTTTTTTTGGCATGGCATCAACACTGTAGAAAAACACATCCCTCTCAAAAAGAAAAAAAATACAAAATAATAATATGATAATGACAAGGGGAGCAATTTGAAGCCTTCCTCCTTTCCAGTCTTCCTGCCTTGTTATGACTGCTCAAGGTTTTCCTTTTATTGGCTGCCAGTGCCATCTATCACTAGGGACTTGCCAAGGTTTGGAACCTAGCCCACCTTCCCTTCTCTCTCTCCTCCCAAAAAAAAAAATGCTCTCCTTCCTTGCATCTCATCTCAGTCACAATACGGGAATTAAAAAAAAAAAACCTCCCCTCCCCTTTCAAGATATTGCCTGCATAAAAGACCATGATTATTACTCCCAAGGTGACATTCCTGAAGCTATTACATGACTTTGGCTTGAATCAACACCCACCCCCATTTCCTCCCCCCCCCCCTCTTCTTTCTCTACCTCAATCTGTCTGCCCTTTTCCTAGGAAGCTGGAGGGGGTGTCTGGGCAAGCCATTGTCCTGCCCCCCTGTCCCTCCATGTCTGCCCTCTCCTCCCTCATCCTCCTGTCTCTCTCTCTCCTCCTCCTCTCTCTCTCTCCCATGCTCACCTGAATAAGAAATAGGGCTTTGCAAGTGTTTATTCCTCTTCTGCTAGCTATGTGCAATGCATACCTTATCCAAGCTTACACTTTGTAAGGATACATCTCTTGGCCACTCACAACTGTTAGAAGAAGACCCTTTTTATTTATCTTGACCCTTCTGCTCCTTCCCGTTCTCCATTCCTCTCCCTCTCCCTCTCCCTCTCCCTCTCCCTCTCCCTCTCCCTCTCCCTCTCCCTCTCCCTCTCCCTCTCCCTCTCCCTCTCCCTCTCCCTCTCCCTCTCCCTCTCCCTCTCCCTCTCCCTCTCCCTCTCCCTCTCCCTCTCCCTCTCCCTCTCCCTCTCCCTCTCCCTCTCCCCTCTCTTTCTCTATCTTCCTCTCTCCGTCTCTCTCCCTCTCTCTCCCTCTCCCTCTGTCTCTCTTCCTCTCCATCTCCCTCTCCGTCTCCGTCTCCCTCTCCCTCTCCCCCCCCCTCTCTCTCCTCGGCTCTCTCCCTCTCTCTCTCCCTCTCTCTCCCTCTCTCTCCCTCTCCCTATGTCTCTCTCCCTCTCCCTCTGTCTTTCTCCCTTTCCCTCTCCCTCTCCCTCTCCCTCTCTGTCTCCCTCTCCCTCTCCCTCTCCCTCTCCCTCTCTCTCACTCTCTCTATCTCTCTCTCCGTCTCTCTCCGTCTCTCTCTCCCCCTCTCTAACTCCCCCCTCTCTCTCTCTCTCTCGCTCCCTCTCCCCCTCTCTCCCCATCTAACTTCCAACTCTCCCACTCCCAGTTACGACATAAATGCCCAATCAATCTCCGTCTGCCCAGTTCAGCAAGCAGTTGACCAAGGCCTCCTGTATTTGTGTTTGTGTGGGGGGGAAAGAGAGCCTTATTTGTCCACTTGTGCCAGTGGTGTAATGGTAATACAATGAATGACCAGCCTAACCACTAGCAAGGTTTTCCTCCCCTAATCCAATCAATCAGTAGAGGCAAGTGGACTGACAGTGCATGTATCCAATTGAAGAGAATCAACCCCTACAGTCTGCTCTCTCTTTTTTTTTTTTCTCTCCCCCTTCTTGTTTTGGAAGACCCGGACCTGTAGGGGGCTGTTTACACTGGACAAAATAAAGTGATATACAAAAATGTGGCAAACTGCTTACTGACTAAAATAACCAAAATGCAAATCATAAAATTTAGTGAATAGTGGGCCTGACGTCGCGATCCTAGCAAGACCTTTCTCAAAGGCAGAGTGCCTTGGAGAAAGGTCCTGCTAGGATCGAGACGTCAGGCCCACTCAATTTTATGGACAAAATAACCCAGAATTTGAATCGCGACTTAAAACCCGAGGGAGGCTTGCTGGCATTCGCACACGCCAAAAGATGTCATTGCAACAAACAAAAACACACACAAAAAACACGACCCGATTGTGGTTAGCAACTGTGGTCAAGCAGTGCTTGAGTGTCCTTGAGGGTGGCCCATGCATGGTGAAATAAACAAGCACTTCCTAGTAGTAGTAATCCAGAGTGCTAGCAGTGCATTGTTAGTTTTAAAAAATATACAGGTATATCTTTTTTCTGTGGAGCATTCACAGGCAGTGCGTGGCAAATAGGCCTACTGGTAAATATAGTCACGATAAGTCGCACTAAGAGTGGAGTCCCAATCGCGATTCAAATCCCACTGAAAATCCCACACACACCAAAAAAAGTGGATCTTATATAAACAATGTAATGAACCACTTTGTAGATTGAAAAGTATGTTTATATACATCAATGGTATAGTGTAACACTTGGATTTGGCTTACAATAGTATTAGTAATTATACCTTTCATTGACAGAACGTTTCATTACGTTGTTATGATATTACATGCAGGAAAGCTGAATGGTGTCATTATGTAAGTGGGGACACCAGAATGTCACAAGCTGGACCCTTGATTTGTGGAATTACCTGCATGCAACTCAGTTTTCTCGGTAATTCATCCACAGATTGATGCTCAATTGCATCCATTTGTGAATCAGTGCAAAATGTCAACAAGTAGTTCACCGGCGTAATTTACAAGCAGTCAAACTGCACAGCGCAAAGACCGCGCTGCAAAAATATGCTGCCTGAAGGCAGTCACCATACAAGCAAGGAAAAAAACAGACTTGAAATGTCACGGGTAAATAGCCCTTTAACAAATAACAGGTTGGTTTGATTTGGGGGGGAGGGGGCAGCCATTGGACTCTGTGAAGTTTCCAAGAAAGCTGGGGTGGGAAGAGCCCTGAGTTGGTTGCTCGAGCATTGCTGTTGGTGTTGGCTTACACCGCCATCCCTTGACCTTTTAACAGAGGGGGGTGGCCCCCTGCCTCCCAGGTGGAGCAATGATTTATGGGATATATTATGAGGCCTGGGCCGTTTCAGGGCAATGTACAGTGTAGTACATGGAGGGTATCCCTTCATTCTCTGCCCCTGTTTTGGATTCACCATAGCTGCACACACGCTGGTTATGCTCAGGGGTACAGACAGATGCTATCCACATTGAGACAGTTGGCAACGGCATTGATCCAAGATGGGATTAACTCCTCCCTCCTTACCCATTCTCCCTCTCCCTCTCCCTCTCCCTCTCCCCCTCCCTCTCCCTCTCCCTCTCCCTCTCCCTCTCCCTCTCCCTCTCCCTCTCCCTCTCCCTCTCCCTCTCCCTCTCCCTCTCCCTCTCCCTCTCCCTCTCCCTCTCCCTCTCCCTCTCCCTCTCCCTCTCCCTCTCCCTCTCCCTCTCCCTCTCCCTCTCCCTCTCCCTCTCCCTCTACATTTCAACTCTATGTTCAAGCTCTTTCTCTCCTCCCCCTCCCCTCCCCCTCCTTCTCTCTCCCTCTCCCTCTCCCTCTCTCTCCCCCTCTCCCCCTCCCCCTCCCTCTCCCGCCGACCCCTACCACCTTTTGATTTGGCAATCTGGGAGAACTTGTCACCGATCCAATTCGGCATCTGGGCACTAAGCCAATCCGAGCCTTGCGAAAGGCCCCCACCACAATCCACCCGCAGCCCAGCACTCTCAAGCATGTAATTCACTTCCCCTCAACTCAGACCAAGGCGGACGACATGTCGACATCCAAATCGTTCTCCCTACGATTGATGGGACTATCATAATGGCACTGGTACACTGGTAGACATCTTCGTGTACAATGTGTATAACCACGGGTGGTACATCCATGCATTGGAGGAATAAGGATCCTCCATGATCCATTCCATCACTTGAACCTGAGTATTAAGTGCCTGCATTCATGTCTCATCCGCAAGTTCTGTGGGACACACCAAATCTACAACATGCACCGCCATCGTGGTCACACGTGGTCCGATGGTCGACCCCACTCCCCCATCCCTCCCTCTCTCGCACTTTCCCCAATCAATCTTGTCCAACTTGGATTACAAAAACATGTGAATCACCTTGAAAGGCAGTCCCAGCAGAGATTGCACTCCGAGAGAATGTTTTTGAACACTAAATTATAGTTCGCTTGTAATGCAATGAAAACAAACGGCGTTGAATTGTATTCAAATGCCCGTAGGGTTTTACCAGAATTTTTTTTTTTTCTTTTTTTTTTCATCTTGTGACTTTGTGAATCATCCCTGATTCATCGTGGTCTTGTAAAATAATACTAAAAAATTATCCATGAAGATTTCTGCACTCAACTAGACCTTTTATAAAAGCAAATCATTTGAATTGCATTTGAAATTTTGAATTAAACCATGTCACCAAGCTCCAAAGCTGAAGTGCGCCGTTTACGCTTTTCTCAACGTATTCTCAACCGTTGCACTATGCATCTTGTGACTTTGTGAATTATTACCGATTCACCGTGATCATTGTAAAAAAAAAAAGACCATTGCCCTTTAAAGCCCCTACACAACATTGGTAAGATCGAAAAACAGAAATGTTCACAGATTTACATGAAACCTATAAAAAAAACAGTTTGAACTTGAAGATGGTTATAGTAGAAACCTTGCACTGAAATATTTCTGCCTAAATTTTTTTATTTTGGGAGAAATGAGTAAAAGAAATAGTTTACGTCTCACCGAGATCTAAACTATTTTTCGGAACAGTACGGCGTTGAATGCTGCATTTTTGCGAAACAAATGAAGCGGTTTTCACGACTTTCTCGAGACTCGGTTGGCGGATTGAGCTGAAATTTTCACAGGTGTGCTATTTCATGCATATGTTGGATCAGACGACTTATGGATGCTATTCTTTGACCTCCACCAATGTTGTGTAGGGGCTTAGTTTAAAGGCTCAATACAACATTGGGAACATCGGACAACATCGATGTCCACAGATTTCCTTCTAATTTACACAGTTTGTAAATGGTCATGATAGGATCCTCGTGTTGAAATCTTACTGTCTGGGATGCTGTACTTCTCAAGAAATCTTCACTCTAACATTGACAAATAATTAATTACTCTCAAGTAATAACCTAAATCTTACACTACCGAACAGTACAAAAACCGTGACAGTGCCTTTTTTCTACTTTCTCAGATTACCATTTGAGCTAAAACCTACGCAAGATTTCATTTTTAGAATGTTAAATGGTTTTTAAACACACAAACTGCATGGCATTCTTTTGACTGTTACCAATGCTGTATAGGGCCTTGTTTATGGATAGGGATTTCTAAGCACTCCCTACACGTTAATAGTTTACAACACTGGAACTGAAAGGAAATCACTCGAATTGCGTTGGAATTAGAGTTGGTCAGATGCTCCAAAGAGTGAAGTGCACTATTTGCTGTGTTCTCGACGTATTCTAAACTGTTGCCCTGTATACCAAGTATCAGGACTCTGGACATGTGTAATTGGTCCTCGATTGAGTAACTCTCAAGGTCGATTTTATCGGTTGTTTAGGAGGTACGGCCGTGGTCCGTTGTCTCTATAGAACGCACGATATTGTTTTAATACTTGCCCGCAGGCCTACACATGCACGTGCATGGCGTATGCTTTGGGAGGTTTTCTAAGTTCTTGGACGCACACATAAGTTATTTATTAATTTTGTTCAAACTAAAGTAACCGTTTAAACAAATGCAACATGTCTATAAATTCCCAAGGTTTTCTTTTCTTGAAGCTTCTTTTCTTTTAAGTGCAATTATCCCACTTTGTATATTTTCCCATTTGCTTTGTATTCCTCCTGAAATCGGAATAAAGTTTTCTTTGCAAAAGTAAAAAAGTATTAATAACTCGCTGTATGTACAGTGTAATATACAACAATGTTGCAAACTGCTAACTGACTAAATTTACCCAAATGCATATCTCTAAATTTGGTGGGCCTGACGTTTCGATCCTAGCTTTTCAATCAAACCTGACTTGGATGCAGCATTTTAGATAAGTGCGCCTTAAAAAAAAAAAAAAAAAAAAAAAAATAGAAACAAGACCCAAGCAAATTTTTTTTTTTTTGTAAATTGCGAAGGAGAAAGGGCTAAGTTTAAACATTGGAAATTTGATAGTGGGAATGATTCTGATGCGCGCGGGCTGTGACTGCAGCCGGTATATTGTGGTTTCCTGTCGTTTTAATTAACATTGACCATATGGACAGGTGGCCGTAGGAGTCAGTCTCGTATTTTTTACCAATTGCCTTCCTGATGAAGATGTAAGTGACACCGGCAACGCTACTCAGAATTGAATCAGCCTTTGCCAGTGTTTTTTTTTTTTTTTTTCTCCACGCAGCGGAGTTTTCATCCGATGCAATGAGCCCCCCCCCCCTACCCCCTGCTCACGTGACATCGGCCGCAACTGGTGGCATATTGTTGCGTCGCGCAAATGAACGGCAAGCCGGTCCGGTCCTGATGGCCTGTACTCGTGTATTGTGTATTTGATCAGGCAAGAATTAGGGGGCTTTTCAGGGAAAGTACAACCGATCATTGTGGCAATTCCTCAGTCTGAAAATGGTTAACCCCTACCGACCCGACGGACTTTTTTTTTCTTTCTCCATAATTCTATGCAAGCCCTTGTTGATAGAGGACCACCTGATGCTACTCTCTAGTTGCTTGTTTTTTGGGGGGTATTCTTTTGGGGGGTACTTTTTTTTTTTTAACTGGCAAAGAGGTACTTTACCCTTTAGAAGCTATGCAAGTGTGTAAGAAAAGGGAGTGACGCGCCATTGCCTCTGATATAAAAGCGTAATAACAAACAGAGTGTGTTTTACAGGACGTTATGCCAGAGGAGGCTATATGCCATACTGGTCACATTCGGACAGCAAAACCCCTAACCCTACCAGTTATTGTGGTCCCTGTTCCATTCAGGAATAACTCCCCCCCCCCCTTTTCAACCCCTTCCCCCCCCCCCAAAAAAAATGTGTACTCTTTGTCTGCTGGTTATTTAAATGAGTGTCCCTGAGGGCTCTTTACAAAAAAACTCTACCCTCCACCCCCCCATTTTTCCCCCTTGTGAATAGAAATGAGTTGAGGCAAATGAAGTGTGATAAAACTCCCCCCTTTCCCCCTAAACCCCTTCCCCTACGCCCCATCCTCTACCAAGCACCTCCTCCCCTTCTCCCCAATCCGGCTCTGGTCTCATTCAGCTTGTGAAAACAGCCATGAAGAACTGCCAAACAACTCCCGCGGATTTTGACGTGTGCTTGACATAACATTACATAGGTGCATTGTGGCGATAGGGTCGTGAGTTCTCGCGTGAGGTTGGACTGAGTACAGAGAGTGCAGGAAGACAGTACAAGACCTCGCGTAAACCAAACCATATCCCCACCCCACCCCGACCCCGCCCCCGCCTCCCTCATAAGTGGCCATCGTATTCATGCGCAGCAGTAGCGGGGCAATAGCTATAGTCTGCAGTCACGCCTGACTGACTTGTTATTTGTGGATGAGACGAGTTGATCCAATGAGTGGTCTGTGTCCGTGTATAAGGGGTAGAAGGGGGGGGAAATGATGTTGGTTGGGGATTGGAGATCCCACTACACGGGTATTGATCTTTGTGGCGGGCGGGGAGAACCATAGGGAGACCGAGAGAACCTGCAACAAAACCCAGTCTGGGCGACTTGTTTGATGAAGAGGTGTGAATCCCTGGCCAGGTGAGTTCCTCTGTGCCTAATTACCTTGTAAGCCCCTTTGCCATTGAGGAGAAGCAGTGCCCTGCCTCTTCTTGTGTGCGTGACCCGCAGAGGCCCGCTCCGTAATTATGTCAACAAGCCTGAGCCAGTCGGGTAATCAATCCTTCCTCCTATGACTTCACCTGTGGTTGTTGCCCAGGGCCCGGCCTCTTCTTTGCCTCGGGAGTCTATCTACAATAATGCGTTGGGGATTTGGGAGAGGGGGGAGGGTAAGGGATGTAGTAACCTAAACAGAGCCCTGTCCTGACTCGGGAGTAAACCCCGCCGCAGCTTGGACGGACACTGGCTATTCCACATCCCTTGTGTGCCTGGGTTGTTGCCTCTTGAACACCGGCTTACATAAGCTCTTCCCACGCTCAACTCCCCGAGTCTGGCTCTCTCTCTCTCTCTCTCTCTCTCTCTCTCTCTCTCTCTCTCTCTCTCTCTCTCTCTCTCTCTCTCTCTCTCTCTCTCTCTCTCTCTCTCTCTCTCTCTCTCTCTCTCTCTCTCTCTCTCTCCCCAAAGAAAAATTCCTCAGGGTGAACCTATACTACTCGTCTTCGCTCCTCCTTGTCCTCCACTGCTTCCCGACCTCTCCACCCGCCGTCTTCCTGGCTTCCTTTCCCCCCTCTGGCCCCCCCTCCCCTCTACACACGTGCCAAAAGATTCTGAACCCTTTTGTTGACTTTGTGAGTACTCCCCGGAGAGACCAAAGAAGGGCCCTTACTCCGGCGTTGCCACCAGAGATCTCTGCTCAGTGTCTTCTCCACCTCCTCCCTCCTCCCTCCTCATAGTCTCCTCCCTCCTCCCTCTTCCCTCCTCCTCCCTCCCTCCTCCCCCCTTCCTCCTCCCTCCTCCCTCCTCCCTCCTCCCTCCTCCCTCCTCCCTCCTCCCTCCTCCCTCCTCCCTCCTCCCTCCTCCCTCCTCTCTCCTCCACCTTCCCTCCTCCCCCTTCCCTCCTCCCTCCTCCCTTCTCCCTCCTCCCTACTCCCTCCTCCCTCCTCCCTCCCTCCTCCCTCCTCCCTCCTCCCTCCTCCCTCCTCCCTCCCTCCTCCCTCCTCCTCCCTCCTCCCTCCTCCCTCCTCCCTCCTCCCTCCTCCCTCCTCCCTCCTCCCTCCTCCCTCCTCCCTCCTCCCTCCTCCCTCCTCCCTCCCTCCCTCCCTCCCTCCCTCCTCCCTCCTCCCTTCTCCCTCCTCCATCCTCCCTCCTCCCTCCTCCCTCCTCCCTCCTCCCTCCTCCCTCCTCCCTCCTCCCTCCTCCCTCCTTCATCCTCCCTCCTCCCCCCTCCCTCCTCCCTCCTCCCAGTCTCCTCCCTCTCCCCCCCCTCCCAAGTCCCGACTTCCCCAAAACGTGCCTGAGAATATATTCACAGCTAGTCGAGGGCTCTCCTGGTCCTAATTATCTGGGACCATGACAGTCTCGGCACGACTCACTTCTCTGTCCTGGCCAGGCCACGGCATTGACGAGCAGCTTCTAAAACAGTTGCCCGGCTCGAACTTGAATTCAAGATGAACGAGTTGTTGTTGTTAGGGGTTACTTATTTTTTGTTTGGTGTTGTCATCGTTGTTGCTGTAATTTTCTTCAATGCTGTCATTGTCATTGTGGTTGTTGTCATTGACATTGCCGTTGTCAGTCACCGTCACTGGACGTTGTCATCATCATTGTCGCCGTCATCGTAGTCATTAGCATTGCCGTTGGCAACTCGCCAACGTCGTCTTCACAGACTACAGTACCAGGGAAAATTTGTAGCAGTCACCGTTTACATGTAGATGATAAATACCTCTTTCGCTCCGCTCTAGGCCTTCATTATCTTCTCAACTATATTTTCACTTTTTTTGTGTACCGTATGTGAAACGTGGAATGGTTTCATGTCATTCTGAAAAGTTTTTCCTCTCTAAAGAAAAAAAAAGGAAAATATGAAAAGACCCATGGCCCATCTTTAATTTTTTTTTTTTTCGCTTTTGGTCCGGTGCCGGATGGATGGAACCACTCTGTATGGGTAGATACATGCAGCCGGAGCAAGTGCGAGCCATGACCGAGGTGTGATTTTCACCTGTGTACCATCTCGCATGCATAATGGAGCAGCGATACATGTCGCTGCGCGCCGTTACTCTTCTGCAACGAAGACCCAGCCCAACCCTACCCTACCCCCCCCCCCCACCGCCTCGTCCTCTTACATGTACTTACACACACCTCGTCTCCCAGAGGGATGACTCCTTGAAAGATGCATGATGCCGTAAATTACACCCGGGAAAGGAGACAATTACTTCAAGTTGAAGGAGAAAAAACAAAAAAAAATTCAAGGAGATATAAGTCGGGAGTGGAGCTGTCATCGAACCTCGACATTAGTCGCTGTTTATTTGAAAAAAACGCATTTTTTTGTAACTTTCAAGGATGATATATTCATGTTTCTAATTCCCACATCCGTTTTTACCTGTTCACCAATTTAGGGGGATTTGTCCTCAGAAGACGTTTTCCCAACAGAGATGTTTTCTTTTTATTAGACAAAAACTGATATAAAACTGATATATACAAAAATATTGCAAACTGACAGAAAATTAACTCCAAATGGAAAAAAAATCCTGTTAAAAAAAAACTGCTTACTGACTAAAATTACCAAATTGCAAATCTCAAGATTTTCACCAATTTAGGGGGATTTGTCCTCAGAAGACGTTTTCCCAACAGAAATATTTTCTTTTTATTAGACAAAAACTGATATATACAAAAATGTTGCAAACTGTTTACTGACTAAAATTACCAAAATGCAAATCTCAAAATTTAGTGGGTCTGACATTTCGCTCCTAGCAGGACCTTTCTAAAAGGCACCCTTCTCTGCCTTTGAGAAAGTTCCTGCTAGGATGGAAACGTCTGGCCCACTAAATCTTGAGATAATTCTTTTTTTAACAGGATTTTTTTTTCCATTTGGAGTTAATTTTCTGAACGTGTACACTGCATGGACTGCATGCGACACTAAACCATGGCAGTGTACAATTCATACATAAACACATACACATAAACCTATCAGATGTTCTTGTAACCCCATCCCACAAGACTTGTCTGGGGATTACAGCAGGTTTATATTTGTACGGCTGGGACAGACACTTACTTTGGTAGTTCCCTTCCCTTCTTTGAATGTTTTATGTCCTGAGTTGTAAAGTGCACCCGAATCATGGACAGGACTGCACACTGTTTTTCCTTTCCAAAAGGGATTGACTCTCAAATTGGTTCCTGGCCCCTGCATTTGGCGACGAATCGCGGGTTACATTTTTATTTCGCAGAAATTTCATGGACAATTTTTTGTGTGTATGATTCATCCATTTATACGAGAGCTACCGCCGAGCTTGTTATCATAACGGTGTCTGGAGCATCGGCGGGGGTTGAGGACTGAGCGCACAGAAGTCAATGGCATCACACCTAGGGACCCCCCCCCCCCTCCCAGTGGACAGGCTGGAATGCTGATTTCTCAGACCGCGCCATACTTTGTATAAACACAGGGCCTTATTTGTACAAGTATTCAAGGGGGCCGGGGAAAAGACAGTGCATAAGATTCTCCGTGAAATGTCTGCCTTTTGTGAAAGGTTCTGCTAGGATTGAAATGCCGGGACATCTGAACTTTTTGAGATGAGCTAGAGATTGTGGTTTGGGGGTATAGAGTGTACTTCAAATTGAAATCTTATCTTGGATTATAGAAATTTATTGCCCTTCTGAGATCTTCTCACCTGTGCAAATAAATGTCACACTAGGGCTGTTTCCACTGTCCCCCAAAAATGTGATTAATTGGATCGCGATTTGAATCGGTGTTCAAACTCCACTCCGTACAAATTGTGGACACAAACGGGATTGTTAGTGGGATTTGAATAGCGATTCAGACTCCACTATTAGTGAGATTTTTTCTAAATAATGGTGTTTATTTGCGATGCAATGTGTGTGGGAATGCTGCGTTGAATCACATCGTGTTCTTTTTTTAATCCCACAATGCACCGGTCGCGCTCTAATTGACAGGAAGTGCCGCGCTTGTTTGTATGTCTCCCTGCGTGGGCCACCCTCAAGGACACACCCACCATTTGCCCACAGCTGCTAACCACAATCGGCTCGCGATTTTTTGCCATCGTGATTTTTTTTTTTTTAATCGCGATTCAAATGGCGATTGTTTGGACAGTTGAAACGACCCTAATGGGAATTTATTCAACGTGGAATGTTGGTGGTGACACCATGTTTAGTCATCTCTTTCGAGAAGAAATGCAGCTCACTGGTTATTCAAATTTTGTAGGCACTAGGCAGTTGGCGCTTTGCCCATTTTCAAAGCAAATCATCTTGCCATTTTGTATGGCAACATTTTTTGGTTGGATGAGTGTCCCAGGACAGAACCATACACAGACCTGGGTACACGTACTTCACAAAAGATCCTTTCGGCTTCCCGTGAGATCGTCATATTGTCTTTTAATTAAGGCTGGGTCGGTTCGGTCGGTCACACCGGTTCCCGACCGTCCTGGTCGGGAACCGGTTCTGGAGCACACGTTTATTCCATATAGAGTTAGATTGTTAATTGTGGTCAAGGAAAATCAGTACACCGGTTCCCCACCAGTTCAGTGAAACCGGTTCCCGGTTGAAAAAATAACCGGGATGTCGCAGGTCTGCATTTAATTTTCTCGATTTTCACAAGGGCATTGTGAAAGCATACTTATGAAACCTCCATTGAACAAAAGCTCTCCCAGCTTGCAAGAAAGAATATCAACGTAATTTACTACACAGTTAAGTGTGCCTGACGTTTCGATCCTAGCCGGACCTTTCGCTCTGCCTTTGAGAAAGGTCCAGCTAGGAGTAGGGTTGAAACGTCAGGCCCACCAAAAATGCGATTTGCATTTTGGTAAATTTAGTCAATAAGCAGTTTGCAACATTTTTTGTGTATGACTCTAAGTAATCTATTACACCTAAATGGCTGCAAATGCTTCATAAACCAAACAAAGTCACGCATTCTAAAGGTGCATGCACTTACTGATTTTTTTTTCCTGACAACTTTCCAGTTCCGGTGCCTTTGTGTATTATGAAACTCACCACACCATTATGAAACTTACCACATTTTAGTAATTTAAATGTCAGTTTTTTTGTTAACCTGCCCTCCGGGGGCAGAAAAAAAACCCAACCCCAAGTGCACATACATGTAATTTATTTTATTCCGTTCATCAATTTGGCCTCGGGGATGTAATTCTCCACCCAATTCCTCCTCCTCCTCCTCTCCGCCCCCCCTCTTTCCCTCCCTATTTTATGCCGTGCACTTCCATGTTATTACCATGCGTGTGCAAGGGAGCAGGAACATGAGCACATAAATGTATGGGTATGCGTGTATTGCGGAGACTTCCCTTCCAATTGAATCGGTGTCACTTCAAGCATTTAATATGTCCGGCTGGAGTCGGATTATATGCAACTCAGTGAGTCGGAAGGGATGTTTAATTTTTTATTTTATTTTTTTGGGGGTGGCTTTTTGTGGTTTGTATCATCGTGGAGAGGGATAGAGAGGGAGACGGGTTGGAGTACAAACCCTCCTGAGAATTGAAGGCTCCACCTCGCCACTGCCATCGCCGCCGCCTCCTAGCCTCTTTCCTCTGGCTTGCTCGGGTCGCCTCGTCCCGCCCTTCCCCTCCCCCCCTTCTCTCTCATCGATTTCACAGAAAATTACCCTCGCCCTTGACAACAGGCCAGTCCTCAGTCACAAGTGTGAAGTTAATTCAAGCATCTGGTAACCCCCCCCCCCCCCAGCTCACGTGTGCAGTCCGATCCCCTGTCCTGGCTGTGATCTATTTGAGCATGAAGGCAGTGTGGTCCAACACCCCCCCCCCTTTTCCCCTCTCTGCCGACGAGAGCTTGTCGCATTGCTGAGAGTTCCAAACAGTGCTGCGAACCATTGTGCCAACATGTGACGTTTTAGTCGCGTTATACTGCGAGGCAGCGATGTGGCTGCATCGTGTTTAGCAAGGACGAGAAGAAAAGAAAAGAAAAAAAACTGCGGGGGTAAAATTCCCATCAGGCCTCCAATTTGAGGAATATCGATGAAACATGGGCTGTATCATTGTGCCGTCTTGCTTGCCCACTCTGAATGGAGGATATTACAATGTGTCTAAGAACCGGTAAACAGGGTGTCTCGAAGAAAGGGGCCAGACAGTCCCCTCTGGCTACAGGCAATGTGCCCACACAACCCCTCACCGGCCTTGCTATGTTTCCCAGAATGCTTTGAGGGCATTGTGCAGTCGGGGGCCCTGTCTCCGCTCCACTGTCCCATTGTTGTGAGTGCGGGCACGTGTGAGTGTGTGTGTAGTTGTGTACTGTAAATTCTAATACATCTCAGCGTGCACACTTTGTGTACATTACTCAGCGCATGTACACACAGCTATGCGAGTCAGCACCATGTGATATCCGCGTCTGCATGCAGTGCAGCTACCGGTATTTTGACCACAATACAGTGTATACCCCGGCTGGAGTAACAGTATGTATTCTGAGGGTGAGTGGGTTCACAGACCGTGTTGCAGATAGGAGAGTGCGCCGCCGTGAGAATGTGAGTAGTACATGGTTGCTGCAGGGGGCTCTAGCCAGCCGGCAGCATTACAGCAAATGCAGGGGTCCGGATGCCTCAGTGATTGTGCACCATTTATTACATGCTGACTGCTGCTGAGTGGTCTCACAGTAATTGGTTCTGAGAGAGATTGATGGTTCGTGCCCTTCCCTTCCCTTCCCCCCACCCCCGTCCCACCCCCACCCCCGGCAAGGCCACCCCTAGTCCTCCACAATCCAGACAGATGGTCACGTGTACATCTGTGCAAACCTTGACTCTGACACTGTTCAGAACAAGTTGTCGCCGCTCATAGTAATGTACTGTGCAATCAAAGAGCTCCTGCAGTATCTCAGATCAATACCATTTTGGCATTAGTGTTTGTCTAGAGCGTGTTCATGATTGATAGTGATTATGAAATCATTAACTCTTATTACTGCCTCAAAAGTGTCAGCTCGGTACGCGTACGTAGATACACTTACAGTGTACATGTATGCTGTAGTCTTCAGTGCACATGTACAAAAATGTGAGTATAATTTGATATGTATACAGTTCATAGACAAATATTGCAGACTGCTTGACGGTCCACGGGAGTGGGACAAGATTAATGCCTTGGGTGCGAGGTCTTGCTAGGATTGAAACGACTCTCAATGTTCATGTCTACATGTTCATTCAGAGAACATTCATTGCATTGTGTCCTGCATAATGTACATGTGCATTATGTGCATGTATGTCGTCCCAATTGTGTCAACAATACTGTAGCCCGGAGGTGCTGTGTTGCAGACTTGCATTGTACGCATGGGTGTACTGTACCATGTGCAGTACATACATGTAGCAGTAGCACGCCATTGCTCATCCAGCCAAACAATGCGTGTGCAATGCATAGTATGACTGTACATACTGGGTACCGGTATGCAAAATGTACAAATGCTGAGTTAACTTTGCAATATGCAGGCATTTCTACCCATGATGCATGTGGGAATAAGCTACTGTGGACTACAGTCATATTCATGCAAACATTTTGCAAACTGCTTACTGACTAAATTGACCAAAAAGAGAATGTGGAAAATTAGGAGGGCCTGACGTTTCGATCCGAACAGGACCTTTCTCAAAGTCAAAGGCAGAATGTGTTTCGATCCTACATGTACTGTAGCACTAGCAGGGCCTTTCTCAAAGGCAGAATGCATTTCGATCCTACATGTACTGTAGCACTAGCACTAGCAGGACCTTTCTCAAAGGCAGAATGCAAGAAGTGCATTTTTTTTCCTTTGAGAAAGGTCCTGTTACGATCAAAACATCAACCCTCCTATTTGTTGCTGTGGGTACTGTGGACATGCATGGAATTCACCTGACACAAAGTCAAGCATACTGTGGTGTTGTAGGTACATGTACATGTACAGTGTAATTGTGTACACAAATGTACAGTAATTACTACAGGTACCGTAATTTGTTGAATCAATTGACCGCGGCTTATACATGTACATATACCCGGTACGCAGATTTTACCCATAAAAGTTTACTGCGGTTTATACAAAGGGCAGCTTATACACCGAGCCTTTAATAATGCAATTGACATTATACCAGTACATGTATATGTACACTGTACAGTTTTTAATTGAATATGAAATTAGTATTCATGTGTTTAAGAAGTCAGATTTCAACAAAACAACTAACTACTTGCTTACGTATATTATTACTCAATAGAATACATGTGGGTCTGTGTCTGTATGTGTTTCATTAGTTAGTCTGTTCTCCAGTTTCATTTTAAAAATTCAGACGGCATTCATGCTAGTCCATGGACACGAATGTGGCAAAGTTCAAGTGACATGACGTGGTAGTGTTCTGAAGTCAAAAGGTCATCTGTATTTTTCTAGTTGAACAATCATGTCTGTTGAATATACAATCCACTATTAAAACCATGTGCATTGTATAAATACATTACAAGTACCGGGTACATTACTAACGTGTACAGTATACTTGTACATGCACACACTGCCCACACTATTGAGTTAACACCTCTTCAAACAGCTACATGCACATGTACATACATACTTGAAAGAGATGGTTTACATACTGTACATGTACATGCACGTGGCGTAATTGCAAACCTTTGCAATTTTGTCTGCAATTTCCACGTACAGTATGCTGTATTTGCATCCATTTTTTTTAATACAAATACACAATGTAAATATTTGCAGTTTCAGGCCCTATTTGTTACTCCTGCATAAATATTACAACCCATGACATATTGATTATATACACTACAGTATACGTGTAATATTTTTATCAAGTTTGTCACAGGTCTTTACAATCTGAAACAAGCAGCACAATTTTTTCCTTCTTTTTTATTTCACAGAGGCGAGTGTATTTTCTCCCAATTTCTCTGAAAATTGGTCGCCCCTTGCCAAAAAAAAAAGGAAAATAAAAAATCCACGTTCAGTGTCCCAAGAAGACGCCCATGGGCACTTTTGTTGTGATCACAAAGCGTCTAACTCTCTAATGCAATTGGCCCGAGACCGGACAAAGGAACTGTGTAATAGACTTGTCAAGATTGCCATAAATTCCAGATGTAATAAAAGAAAGAAGAAAAAAAACACAAGAAGACGCCCGTGTACATGGACTTTATATAAAAGTCTCTGTGCCAATGTCCCAAGTCAACAGTATGCATGGTGTGTTAATGTGATCTCTACTTTGCCATGAAGTTTGTCTGATTCACAGCGTGTTATCATGTGGGACAGCCCCTGGTATTGTTTAGGTACAACCCCCCCCCAAAAAAAAAATGGGAAAAAAGTGCCTTCACCAAGTTGTTTTTCAGTGTGGGGGGGCCTTGACTTCCCGCATTTTCCCAGCCTTTTATTCCAGATTTCTCGGTTGGAAACCATACTTGCCTAACGCAAACAAATAAACACCCACCAAACTGACAACAATGACTTTGCCAGCTTTGTATCCCCCTCCCTCTCCCCTCCCCTCTCTCTCTTCTCCCTCTTGTCCTCAGCAAACCCCCCCCCCTTCCCTCCTACAACAGCCGCCACCTAAAGAGTATTCATTGATTATAGCCCGGTTGATTCCGCCCAAAAAAAAAAGGGGGGGGGAAAAAACCCACTAGGAACAAGGGATTCTCACGCGTGGTTGGGCGTTCGGGTAGTCGTTGAAATCAATACTGAGACACAAAGGAAAACTGGGTTGAAGCAGATGGCCATGGAAAGCCATGCCTGCATGCGCATGCACACACAGGAGCTGCACTTTCAATTTACTCTAATTTCTTCTTCTTCTTTTTCTTTTTCTTTTTCCCCTTTTTTTCTTTTTCATACGTTCAACTTTCTGTGTCCCGTTACTCTGTGCATGTGCTATCGAGGCATACCTTGTAGTCCTTGTACTGCATCTCTGAGTCCTTGTTTTTACCAAGGTCACATTTTGTCTCTTTATATGTATTTTTTTTCTTATTTGGGTTTAGAATTCCAGCACGTATATGCCGTCGTAACCCCTTGTCCAGACACACACCACTCAAATCACACAAAGAACTTAGAAGTCAGAAGACAGAAGTCAATTATTTTTTTTATTTTTTTTATATTTTTTTTATTGGCCAATAAATGGCATGTGTGGTTTCGTGGAAGGACCGGTCACCAGTGGAAATGAAATGACAAGAATGCGAAACCGAAAAAAGGAGCAACTTGTCAGCCAATAGACTGAGCCGATAGTCCTTGAGGCTGTGTAAAAGTCTAGTTTCACAGTTTCTGATTCAATGAGCTGAGTTTCATACGAATTGGGGAAGACCCCCCCCAAAAAAAAAATTAAAAAAATATTAATTCTTTGTAGTTGTTCTCAGGAGCACAAGTTTTCAGTAATTGAGGTTTCTATTTATTAGCCAACTTGATAGAGGATACATGTAGTCCCCAAATTATAAAATTTGATAGTTTTTTAATTTTGGGTCCGGAAATCATACATTTTTTCCCCCAAGCACTAAGCTAATTATGCAAATGCATGTACACAAAGTAGCCAATTAATTGTTTTGATTAATTTTATTAATTTTATTAATTTTATTTTGAAATGATTTCCTGTGAAGGTTTTACTGAAAAATATTCAAAATCATTGCGTCAAAAAGAAGCAAAGCAAATGATTTTATCGATTTTGTTTGTGTAAGATTTGAAATGAATTCATATATCGAGATTAATTAGACAGTACACGCTGATAAAGGTGTAATACAGAGGTGGGTTTTTTAGCTGATTTAGACTTGTAGAGAGACAAAGAAATATATATCAAGGAAATTGACCAAAAGAGCCCTTACACAAAAATAACAATTCTGAAAGCCCAGACATAGGCTGAGGCAGTTTTTGTGGTTTACAGAAAAACAGGTTTAAAGGGAGGCTACGTCATTTGCAAAGTACCCAATTTCCTGACATTCCAAACTTGAGGAATCACTTAATTAGCGGGAAGTTTGTAATGATAGTAGACATTGCGTGAAATTTTAGTGCTTGAAAATCTGCCATTTTCGAGGAGAGTGGAAATTGGTTGAATTATTTCCTCATAATTTATATATTGAAAGACAATGGCAGGGCATTCAGCCCCTGTAACCTCCTGAAAATAATGGACTTTTGTCGTGACTAAATTTTCATCATAAATAGGTCGATTTAATCTCTTTTTGACCTTACTAATTAAGCAGTGCTGCACAATTTTAAGGTCAACACCGTGGTAAAAAAAAAAGAGAAAATCTGCGATAACAATTTCCCATTTGCACACAACTAAAAACATTTTGCATAGAGCAATATTTCTCACAAAGGTGTGAAAATTAATTTGTAAACTGATTTATGCAAAATGGGCAAAGAAACAAATTTCTCAATGTGAACAATTTACACACTTTGGAAAAGTTTGTCAGAATGGGAGCTTTAAAAAGAAAATTGGCTGGGTGTTTTTTTTCTTTGGCAGGGGGGGGCTCAGATTGTCTTTCAAAGCCAATGTGAAGGAAACAAGACCGTGTTTATGAATCGCTGAGTGATCACTGGCAGCATTGATTCCCTATGCAGCTGTCGGGGATGATGGCTGGTCTAGGGCCAGGGAGAGGGGAGATGGGTGTAGGTGGAGGGGGATATTGGCAATTTATTTTTTGTCGTAAGGTGTACTTGTGTGCGTGCGTGCGTGAGGTGAGGGGTGGATGGGTGGGGGGAGGGGGGTTAGAGGGAGAAGGAAGAGGATGGAGGCTTTCCGCCTGCCTGATCAGGCACAAATGAATCGCTTAAAATTTGTCCCAGCCCCTGCCAATGCTAGGGCACACATACTTTTTTATTTTTTTATTATTTATTTATGTTATTTTATTTTTTATTTTTTTCCATTTTTCATTTTTTTTTTATTTTTTTTTTATTATTATTATTATTTTTATTTTTTTTTTTGGGGGGGGGTCTTGGTAAGATAGCAGCCTGATTGTGATGGGGGGGAAACTATTGGGGTCAATAGAATGGGCGGATAGCTAGGGAAGGGAGGGCAGGGCGGGTTTGCTCGGTTGGTTGTCGGGTAATCGCGCGCCGGGTATAGCTCGGGTTAGTCCATAAATTACAGTCGGCCTTGGTGCTGGTGGTCCTGGCTTTGTTAGGTCCGTCTCGAGGGGGGGAAAGGATTGCCACTTCTCCCTCCATCGCTCTACACATTTGATGCCCTATCGCCACGCTAGAACGGACTAATGAATGCTATCCCCCGAGCCCACCATCCCTCCGATCAGTGTCCAGTACATATTGTATCGCCCACCCCCCTCCTCCACCCCATCCCCTCCACCCCACCCCATCACTTGTAAAGAGAGCGAGAGAGAGAGAGATGGAGAGCGCATTATGTACACATTCAGCCGGCTACCAGTGCAAGTGATCTGTGTGTCAATACGGGCCCTGGCTTTGTATCATGCTAATAGCTGTGAAATCAAGCCGCCTGTCTGTGTGTGTGGGGGGGGGGGTTTGGGGGTAGAAGGGAGGGGAGGAGCGGCCTTTTTTCACTTGATTAAACGCCTGCTACACATGAATCCAAACCTTCCTCCCCTTCCTATGTTGCAGGGAGACGCAAGTTATCAGCGATCCGGCATCTTAATTTTGTTTCTTAATTTTTGTATGTGTAGCGTTGCTGCCGCCGACTTAGTGCCGCACTCCTAAAGCTCGTAATGTGATTGCGTGCACCAATCAGAGCGTGCCTGAAATGTCGCCCGACGGTCAACGTCGGCCGCGCGCCGGGACAACAACATTATTCGGGCTCCTCCTCCGACAACGGAAAAGGGGCGGGCGGGCGGCCATTCCGAGAGAATATCTAAACAGAGTGGGTCCCCGTCTGTGTTTGATCCGTCGGAATTTTACCAGCACGGCAGAATAGAGCCAATTACCGCGGATCGGGTTGTGCCTGCGGAATTTATATCATACGTAAACATATCGGAGCGTGCCACATATACTACAGCGCTGAGTTTTGGTATACAGTTTGATTGCTAATGTGCGGGTTTTTTTTTTATACAAGTCGCATTTGGGATTGAATTACGTTGGATTGTGGCGTTGATGAGGGAATTCTTAATTCGGCGCTCATCCTGGAAATTGCCGGACTTTTGCTTGGAAGCGACTCCACCGCCTCTGCCGTCCTCCCCACCGGCGCACCTGAAAATTGGATCATTCATCAATGCGAGGTAATCAGCCGGACGTGTCCGAAGGGAATCAATCGGTGTCGCCGGTGGAAAGGGCAGCTGTTGATTGCACACTCCGGACTGCCGTGTGGAAAGGTTAAACATTCGGTCTCCCCGATTTGTGAATTGGAGGCCCAATATTCCTGGAAATTGAAAGGCGGTGCATCTCGGGCTCTGAGTGTCCAGATTTTGCAATCAGATGTCCAGTAGGCAACACCAGAGGACGGGGGACCACACCGCCGGTACATCCACCTCTGGCAGTGGCAGTCCGGCTTCCTTCTCACGGCTGAGCCACTGCACAGACAAGAGCTCATAACCGGCGCCCTGTCAGCGCGGACTGTAGAGAAATCACCCAACTGAGGCCTTCTCCCCCTCTGGCACCAATGAGGCCTTGGCCCTTATGGTCCTGCCTTCACCCGGCCTCGGCAACATCTGTCGGCCCCCGCTGCAGGGACATCCTTCAGAGATGGGGATATGTCAGCGATGACAGCACTCCCCCCCCCCACTGTGAATAGAGGGCTTCCCACTCTCCCCCCCCCCACCCTCCAAATAAAAACCTAATTATTTGGATCGCGATTTGAATCTCGATTCAAACTCCACTATCAGTGAGCATTTATTTGCCACACATGCATGTGGGAACGTTTCGCAGAATCGCACCGTTTTGAGGGGTTTTTTTTATCCCACAATGCACCGCTCACGCTCTGACTGACAGGAAGTGCCGTGCTCGTTTACGTGTCCGCCCTGCATGGGCAAATCCTCAAGGACACACCCCACCATTGAACCACAATTGAGAAACACAATCGGCTTGCGAAATTCTTTTTCCCGCTTCACGATTATTTGGCGTATGTGGACGTGAGCCCCCCCCCAAAAAAAAACCCCGGTTTTGGAATCGCGATTATTCGCACAGTGGGAACGGCCCCCCGCGGAGCATCTTCTCATCTGCCCCCGAGCTGGAAGATTCGTGCGCGATCGTCGAGTCTTGACCCCCCCCCCCCCTCAGTCTAGGATTTGTTGGAAGCACTGGATTATAGAGTGTAGCGATGCAACAAAGAGAGAGACAGACAGACAGACAGGAATGGTTCATTCCAATTCAAAGTCAGTCCTCCAAAATCCACCCCACAGTCGGGTCCCCGATTCCATTGGTCTCGTGAGAGATGAGGAATAAAAATGCAAATGATCAACGAACAGACTTCACTCACTCCATGAGAAGAGGGCATTTTCAGATTATGCATTCTTGCCGTCTCTCCACCGCTCTCTTTTTTCATCTTCCACTCATTGAAGTACAGGAAATAAAATTTTCCAGTTCTCTACATCCGCTGTGAATCGCCTTTGATAAAAAAAAATTATTAAAAAAAAACACGACTGAGAATGCCACCACAAAAACAGCAAACGAAATCAGCACTTAATATGTTAACCCTTTTATCCCTCTGGGATATAAGCATTGGATGCAATGTCTCTTTTGCAGCAAGACTCTCTTTCTATGCACATGCAGAGATCTGTGATCACCTGTGACTGCATGCACGGAAATTGGAGCAATTCACCCGATAACGAACGAAGGAAAAACTGACTGGGAAACTTTTGAACTAAAAATCAAAAAAATTGTCAAAGAAAACACTGACTGGACCGGGACTTGAACCCGAGACCTCTGGATTAACGTACCAGTGCTCTTCCATCTGAGGTATCCAGCCCTTAGATGGTGGCCTTCCTCAATTTAATCAACTAGTCTTCGCCGGGGTGGGGGCGCCAGTCAGAAGCAATTCTGAAAAAAAAGCTGCATCCACTTTTGTGTGATCCCCGAGCTGCGACATAGCCACGTTTACAAACAAGTGGTTGTTTGCATCTGAATGAAAGCGGGGGTGTGATCCCTGGAGATATATATGGCAATTTATGGTTTGATTGCTTCTGACTGGCACCCCCACCCTGGCAAAGACTAGTTGACTATTAGAGAAGGCCACCATCTATGGGCTGGATAGCTCAGATGGAAGACCACCGGTATGTTAATCCAGATGTCTCGGGTTCAAGTCCCAGTCTAGTTTTCTTTTGCCATTTTTTCTATTTTACACAATATGTAGATTTACTACAACATGTACAGCACATGTACTGGTACCTGTACATGTACTGTGCACAGGTTGTTTTACCCCCACCAAAAAAAACCCCCAAAAACTGGTACTTGCTATAAACTTAATGCAAACATCAAAATAAATACATAACAATGGTTTCTGTTTCACTTTACACTGTTGCATGCCTACCAAAACAAGTCCAGTAAAGTGAGCTAGGTACCAGTAATGCTCCCCGACCGATTGGATGCCAGAAACTGCATTTCAGGGACGTCTTAAAATGTGACCCAGACACCTACTGAATTGCAGTAAAGTCATTGGGGGAAAAAGAGTTGACTGGTATTTGGTAGGCCACCGTCTAGCTGAGATGGGAAGAGAGCCGGTATGGTATGCAAAACGAAAGGTCTCGGGTTCAACTCCTGGCCCAGTCAAAGTTTTCTCTGCCATTTTTTTTTTCAATTTGGAAAAAAGAAGAAAAAAAATTACAGTTGAGAGAGGGAAGCACATAACTCAACAATCAAATCTGGAAGATTGGGAGCGACATACTCACCGTGGGCCCTCAACGGGATAGGCAATGAATAATGAAAAAAAAAAAAATTAAAATTTAATTTTGAAACACTGCATTATATGCATCTCCGCCGACACATTAGAATCTCAGTACTGAAGAACACTCCACCAGGAAGGTTACCCCCTGATCTGATCTGGATTTGCTGGAACTCGAGACGAAGGTCAATTGGATAATTATCGAGACAAAGGACACTCAGCTCATTCTATGAATACATATGTGACCCGGCACAGCGACATGAGGAATATCCCACCAAAACACTTTTTCGAGTAAACAACGCCTGAAGTCAAAGTATCTTCTCAATTCGATTACAAAAAATCTTTTGGCGGTATTTTCGGAAAGTTAATGTATTGGAGGATATTATGTCCAAAGGATTTTTCCGAAATCCGTCTCTAAATGTTGAAAAAACGAGTGTTTGTGTGCTGTTTTCATGAAAATGTAAAGTTCCTGTCTTTTTGAATGGCCGCTTTCGAGGAGTTAGACTGGTGCTGCTATGTGTCTGGTGCCAAATGAACGAGCGAAGTCCCGTTGTACTATTTGCAACAAAGTTCACACGGAAATAAACTTGATATCATTCAAAAGCTAATGGTATACTCTTTCACATCATTAGAAAATCTGAAAATCTCAAAAGTGGGGTTATTCCTCAATGGCTCGCTGACTCAAATTACCCAAATGCAAATCTCCAAATGTAGTGGGCCTGACGTCGGTCCGGTCCTAGCAGGACCTTTCTCAACGGCAGAGTGACAAGGACAAAACAGATACATATACAGAAAGGCAGAGAGAAAGGTCTTTGAGAAAGGTCCTGCTAGGATCGAACATCAGGCCCACTAAATGTTGAGCTATTATTTTTGCCGGATTTTCATAGACTGTAAAGCATAAATTAATGGCCTTCCATAATTGGTTTTTTTTTTTCTTCTTCTCCAGAGCAGCGTGTACTCTAAGAAACGGCGGAAAGGTCTGATTTTTTTTAATCAGGAAAAGGCATTGAAGTAATATTGTAAATTGTCGGGGGGGGGGGGAGGGGAGCTTGGACCAGACTATTTGTAATTAGGTGATTTGATGTGAGGGGGGGAGGGGGAAGAGAGGGTGATATATTTTACTGCATGTGAGTCCCTGAGCTTGGGCAATCGGTTTGTGCAATAACAAATTAAGGTTGTAGCATTTGTTGTTGTTTTGGAGAGAGAAAAAAAGACTATCCAGCGCTGTCCCAGCGGTACTTATTGTAGATTAGTTTCCTCGGGGCAGGTATATGTATGTGGCGAGATGGCCGAACCGAATCCTCCCTCCCCTCCCTCTCCATCCCAACCCAGCCTCCCGTACCTCCTCCCTCCCCCCCCCCTCCTCCCTCCTCCACGGTTCCCTCCATCACTCACTGGTAATTACAGGGGCTTTAACATTTTATATCAGTGGGTAAAGGGGGGGTGGGAGGAGTGAGAGCCTGCAAGTGTGAACTTGCCCCCGCGGTCCATTGGCCGCCCGATTCTCATCAATCAAACAGGGCCAGTGTGTCCAGGACATTTTCTGTTGAAGAGAAAGAGGGAGAGAGAGAAAGCAAGAGAGAGAGAAAGGGGGAGAGATAGAGAGAGGGAGAGAGAGAAAGTGAGAGAGAGAGAGGGAGAGAGAGAAAGTGAGAGAGAGGGGGAGAGAGAGATAGAGAGAGGGAGAGAGAGAAAGCGAGAGAGAGAGGGAGAGAGAGAAAGAGAGAGGGAGAGAGAGAACGTGAGAGAGAGAGAGGGACAGAGAGAGAGAGAGAGGGGGAGAGAGAGAGGGAGAGAGAGAGAGAGAGGAGAGAGAGAGAGAGAGAGAGAGAGAGAGAGAGAGAGGGGGGGGGAGAGATAGAGAAAGTGAGAGAGAGAGATAGAGAGAGAGAGAGGGAGATAGAGAAAGTGAGAGGGAGAGAGAGAGGGAGAGAGAGAGAGAGAGAGAGGGAGGGAGAGAGAGAGAGAGAGACAGAGAGAGAGAGAGAGAGAGAGAGGGGGAGGGAGAGAGAGGGAGATCGAGAAAGTGAGAGGGAGAGAGAGAAGGGGAGAGAGGGGGGAGAACAAGAGCGAGGAGAGAGATTGAGAGAGGGGGGAGAGAGTGGGAGATAGAAAAAGTGAGAGAGAGAGAGAGGGGAGAAAGAGATGGGGAGAGAACAAGAGAGAGAGAGAGAGAGAGAAGATAGAGAAAGAGAGAGAGAGATAGAAGAGACAGAGAGGGGAGAGAACAAGAGAGAGAAGATAGAGAAAGAGAGGGAGATAGAGAAAGTGAGAGAGAGAGAGAAGATAGAGAAAGAGAGAGATAGAAGAGACAGAGAGGGGAGAGAGAGGGAGGAGAGATTGAGGAAATAGGGGGGCAAAGGGGAGGTAGTCATTATGGCAAAATCTACTCCCAACGTCGTCAATATTATCTGTCGCCGCGTCGTCAGCGTCGTTATTTCTGCCGCTCTGTTGCTCATCCGATCACATGACCTGACTCCAACCCCCCCAACCGCCCATTTTTCATAGTGTCCCCCCCCCTCCCCTCCACCGGTAAACATGTTAACATTAATCATCGTGTCCGCCTTGCTCACCACACACTGCCCACTCAGGTTTCCTGCTTGTAGGATCAGTGCATGCACCATACCGGTACCCCGCATGTGTAATGGAAGCAACGCACGCGTCAACTGTGAGCCCATGTACAATGTACTCTAAGCAGGCTGCCCATTACGTATGCACAGTGTGCGACAGCACTACATACACTGTGCACTCCCCATTCATGAGATCGGACTCTTACAACGGGCATTACAAGTACCCCCCCCCCCCCCTCCCTTTGATCGATCGCTATGAATTTCAATCATCTCCGTGAAAATCGGATACACGCACTGACGTATTCCCTCAACCAACTGGAATCTTTCTCAGCGGCAAACCATGTGACATTTTCGCCTCATTGAGCAATTTGCACCATTTTTTTTTATTATTATTCATTCAAATCTATTCATTTGCTCTTCAAAAAAAGTGAATTGTGTGTTGTGTGTTTCTAATAAAACTCGGCATTTATTGATTTGAATATTGAAAATTCATCAAACATGAATCTACTCACGTGTTAAACCCTAACCAGTCTGAATCGTTCAAGTTTGATTCAATTTTGCATGCATGCCCTGGGGTGGTTATCTCCTTTTTTTAAATTTTCTTTCAACTCGGCAATAGACCATGGGCAATGATATCGTTAGGCTGCAATCCTAGAAGCGAACCAAGTGAGTAACATTTTTGAGACTGCGGCAGATTGGCCAGCGGGACTTTCTCCTCCTTTCATCGTCCGTCTGGCCGAGGTTAGGGCCACCCTGGCAGGAACGGTCCCCCCAATGGCGCGTCCGTTCGGGATCTTATTCTGGAAATGCCGGGAGCACGTGGCGGTGGCAGCTTCCTCGACGGGTTGGCCCGTCCGGACCGATGAAGTCAGGGCCGCATTTAGCCCTGACTCAGGCCTGTGGTCTACCCCCAGCCCACCAATGCTGGCTGGCTCTCTCAGTCTCAGTCAGGGCGAGGGACAGGAAGCCAGACAATCGCCGTTCATCGCCGAACAAGACCGTTACTAGACTAAGTACACATACATGTAGCTGCCAACCATTCCTATCAACCATTCCTAGTCGCAGTTTCGAATCCCGCCCGAGCTGCCTGAATTTTTTTTTCATCAGGCATCGGGCAAAGCACCGAGCATTCAGTGTTTTCACGTTGAACAGGACAGAACCTCATTGAATTATTTATCATTCCTTTAAGTTTTTTTGAGGAACCATTCCTCTTTTTTTTGTAACAATTTATCAATTTTTACAAGCTCTCGACAACAGATTCTGATTTTTGGCATAGAAATACACATGTATTGCTCTGTGATTCCTCTTTTTTAGCAGAAGTATTCCTAATTTTAATGAGTAAATTCAAAAAATAATGTTGCAGACTGCTCACTGACTAAAATGACTAAAATGATTTTAGTATGACGGACTAAGAAAGAGAGGATAAATGGAAAGGGTGATCAAAGTCACGCGATGTGTCGTTGCTGGTGGCAACGTTTCGGTTGCTAACTGCGAACCTTATCAGGCAACTGAAGAATGCGCACTGCGGCGTCTGTTTATGTCCGCTTCGCCGGTTCCTGTGTACCGGTTTGCGGACGTCGTAGTGGTGATCGTGCGGTTTGGCGCGCGATTCTGGCGTCCACTAGCGGCCCCGTCCGTGGTGGGTCGGCGGTCGAGGCGTCTGATGGTGGGGAGCCAGAAACCGGGGATGTCAATGCCGCTGTCTCGATTGATGCTGTTTCGGCGAAGTCGGATGTGGATGGCCTCCTTGACACGCCTGGTGTGCCAATGTTGTTCTCGGTCAATACACCGTACAGACGCCGCAGCGCGCATTCTTCAGTTGCCTGATGAAGGTTCGCAGTTAGCAACCGAAACGTCGCCACCAGCAACGACACATCGCGTGACTTTGATCACCCTTTCCACTTATCTGCACCACCGCGATGAACAACCCCTTCATTTCTATTGAAAGAGAGGATAGTTGAGGTGAAAACACACCATACACCCTTTGGGGGATGATTACTTGGTGCATATCACATGGTGCCTCTGTATGCCCTTTGCCTACATGTAGAGCTGGCAACCTTCAGCACATGTGGCACTATGGCCATGGCTTTCATCACTCCCATGCGTTGTCTTCATTGCAGTAAATTCTATTCCCCTTTTTAGCTTTTCCGTTCCAACGGAAAAGCTATTGTTCTTGTTCTGATTTTTTTTTCTTCTTCTTCTTCTTCTTCTTCCTTTCTTCTTCTTTTTCTGGTCGGAAAAATCCCATAGACAAAGCACAGGGATTTCCCGACTGCCACTTTTGCCATTGAACAAATTTTGATTTTTTTTCAAACTTGACAATATTATGCATAGAGCTCTTGTTTTCTTTTCTTTTTTTCAATTGAAGAGCAAAACAATACGAGAAAGAAAATCGGACCTCACTAAGACATAGAGAGTGATGTGCAGCGTACAGCATTTTATGAAATCAAATGTCTGCTCATGAATACATAATTTTGCCTCTCAGGGAGATTCTGCTTACATCCTAATAATTCCATACCCTTTTGGGCCTAACTCTTTGATTTTGATTTTTTTTTATTAAATTAGCAAATCGATGGTGCTTGTACTGGTGCTTAATACGGTACACTGTGGCCATATTGTGTCATTAATTAATGCTGAGACTAATGGTTACAGCTGCCAATCAATGACTTGACTATTGTTCTCTAGGCTTCCCAGTTTTGATTTGCAGAGACTTCCCTCCCCTTCCCCCTCCCCTCCCCTCCCTCTCCAGGCCTTATGTGCGCTCCATCAAAGAACCAAAGCCAATTACACAATCCTTCATTATGGGTAATTAGAAATGTTACTAATAGCCTGCTCGTTGAAAGTGCCGTGATTGATTTAGTTGCGATTCAGGAAACACGTGTGCAAATGCATGCTCAGGATTGTACGGGAGACGCCGACTTCACAAAATGAAAAAAAAAAAGTGTAATCCTGTCGAACGATACCGAATCGCTCATTTCGCATCCAGTTTGCGGTTACAATTGGGACGAGTTGGTGTTTGACTTCGCTGGTTTTCCAATGCTACTCACGCTTGTCTTGGCACTGTTTACTTTGTTGGTCACTTTTCGCCGGGACCTCCAAATTCGAAGCTCCGTTGGTGTGGTTACTACATGTATGTGCCGAACCCTCCGAATCCGGGCACCACTATTGCCCAAGTTTGACTCAAATACCCCTTTTCCTGCTTAAAGCCCCTACACAACATTGGTCGAAGTCAAAGAATAGCATCCATACGTTGTCTGATCCAACGTACGCATGAAATAGCACACCTGTGAAAATTTCAGCTCGATCCGCCAACAGAGTCTCGAGAAAATCGTGAAAACCGCTTCATTTGTTTCACGAAAAGGCAGCATTCAATGCCGTACCAAAAATAGTTTAGATCTCGGTGAGACGTGAACGATTTCTTTTACTCATTTCTAATTTGACTCACTTTTACACTTGGCGTAATCATTGATTTATTTCACAGGCATTTATTGTTCCTCATTGTTTAGCAGGCTATTAAAATGTCCGGTACTTTTCAAAATGGATGAATAAATGGAGACAGAGCCAGAGAAAGAGCCTGGTTGTTGGTTTTTTTGGGGGAAAGGATCTTACATGTACTTCTCTGAAGGCTCATGCACACACATAGGCCTACACCTACGTGCTCACTTTCATTTTTATAGCCCCTGTGTAAGTTCTTGATGGTTTTGTGAGGGGGTGGATGGGATTGATGCTGCATATCAGCCCAAAGGGACAGCCAACACTAGATCCCCCTCCCCCTCTTGTCCCCTCCCCTCTCATCCCCTCTCCCTCCTCCTCCTCTCCCTCCTTCACCCCTTTCTCCTCCTCCTCTCCCTCCTCCCCTCTCCCTCCACCCCTCTCCCTCCCTCTCCCTCCTCCCATCTCCCTCCCTCTCTCCTCCCCTCTCTCTCCTCCCCTCTCCCTCCTCCCCTCTCCCTCCCTCTCCTTCCTCCCCTCTCCCTCTCCCTTCTCTCCCTCCTCCCCTCTCCCTCCCTCTTCCTACTCCCCTCTCCCTCCCTCTCCCTCCTCCCCTCTCCCTCCCTCCCCTTCCTCCCCTCTCCCTCCCTCTCCCTCCTCCCCTCTCCCTCCCTCTCCTTCCTCCCCTCTCTCTCTACCTCCTCCCCTCTCCCTTCTCCCTCCTCCCCTCTCCCTCCCTCTCCGTCCTCCCCTCTCCCTCCTCCCAGCTCCCACCTCCCCTCTCCCTTCCTCTCCTTCCTCCCCTCTCCCTCTCCCTCCCTCTCCCTCCTCCCTTCTCCCTCCCTCTCCCTCCTCCCTTCTCCCTCCCTCTCCCTCCTCCCCTCTCCCTCCCTCCTCCCCTCTCCTTCCTCCCCTCTCCCTCTCCCTCCTTCTCCCTCCTCCCCTCTCCCCTCTCCCTCCCTCTCCCTACTCCCTCTCCCTCCCTCTCCCTCCTCCCCTCTCCATCCTCCCCTCTCTCTCCTCCCCTCTCCCTCCTGCCCTCTCCCTCCTGCCCTCTCCCTCCCTCTCCTTCCTCCCCTCTCCCTCTCCCTCCCTCTCCCTCCTCCCTTCTCCCTCCCTCTCCCTCCTCCCCTCTCCCTCCCTCTCCTTCGCCCCCTCTCCCTACTCCCCTCTCCCTCCCTCTCCGTCCTCCCCTCTCCCTCCTCCTCCTCTCCTCCTCCTCCTCTCCTCCCTCTCCCCTCTCCTACCCCTCCTTCCCATCAATAATGCACAGGTTCATTTGAACTCACTGGTGACGTTACATGGGGAGCAGGCAATGGTAGGATGGGTGTGCCTCCCTACAGGCCTGGTGTTTATGAGCCAGTCCCCACAGATTCGAGTCAGCCAGAGAGGCAGCCATGCAAGAGTACACATGTATACATTTTGCATGGCCTTTACCCAGTTGCATATCATATCAGCGGATTGCAACACTAGAGTGACAGCTTACAGTATGTGACCCCATAGAGGTAATTCAATGAGGGTTTGCCCTGCTGGACGTACATGTAATAAGCGCTGAATGCTCAGCACTTTGCCCGATGACTGATAAAACAATTCCTCATGTTACACCCATAGACATACATGTACGTCTGTAGGGCCGTTCCCACTACGAAAATAATCGCGATTTGAATCGCGATTCACAAAACTTTTTTGTTTTGGTCGTTTCCACACAGGCCAAATAATCGCATCGCAAATAAACGCGAGCCGATTGCGGTTAGCATGCGGTCGCAGTGCGCGTGCGAAAATGGCGGGACTTGCTGAGGAACGTAAACAAACCCTGTGCTGCACAGGAAATGCCATGTGCGTGCAATGCATCATGGCAGCAATGCAGCAATGCATCATGGGCTTAAAAAAACGAGCTCCGCTCAAATAGCACCGGTTGAAAAAATCTCACTCTTAGTCGAGTCCGAATCGCGATTCAAATCCCACTAATAATCGCATTTATTGTGTCCCCGCACGCACAAAAAGTGGAGTTTGAAATCGCCATCCAAATAATCGCGTTTATTTGGTGTAGTGGGTACGGCCCTAGTGTGTGGATATTGTATGTTGTGTTAATTAACTCTTTCCGTAGGGCGCGCCGATACATCGGCTCGGTAAACCGCTCTCTGTTGACGGAAAGCCGATACATCGGCTCGCGTGTCCCATTGTTTCTAATATATTACCAAATTTATTCCGTACAGACATGCATATTAATTCCGTAGTGAAAGAGTTAAGCCATAGTCACTTTTCAGTCCCCATGACCGCCGCAATGTTTTGTGGTCGGTAAAAATCGCACTGGGATTTTTTAATCCCACAATGCACTGCTCATGCTGTGACTGACAGGAAGTGCGGTGCTTGTTTATACGTCTCCCTGCGTGGGCCACCCTCATGGACACACCTGCCATTTGACCGCAATTGCTAACCACAATTTTTCTGCATCACAATTATTTTGCCTGCATTGACGCGAGAAAAAAAAAAAAGCCTGGCGACACTTATTATTTGCACAGTGGGAACGGCCTGAAAGTGGGCATATATAAACCACGGAGCATCTTCTTGTCTTCCCCTGAGCTTGAAGACTCGTGCGTGCAGAGATTAAAAAAAAAAGGGGGGGGGGTTTGAACCACGATTATTTGCGCAGCGGGAGCGGCCCTATGGTTATGTGTTCACTCAGCACCCTTGGCCGACAGATGAGGGGCACATTGGTCGGAAGAAGTGAGAGACGCCGTCCCGTGGGCTTTGCGCGATACCGTTTGTCACTGCCGGGATGTTCCGAGACGATTGCTCGCAGTCTCATCTTTGCCATTGTCAAGCGTTTGACTCCCGGCGCAGATGGATCCGAGTGGGATGGCTTGTGCTCCAGTGAGTCTGCTGCCATGGGACTCTCCTGCCTGCTGTAGCTGATAGGATACCTGTGATTTATTGATAGTCGCCTCCGCATTCTCGAAGTCAAGGAATTTCTCAACCTTTGTGATCCAGAGATGCATCTTTGATTCCGTCTTCCCCTTTTTTTTGCCATCATGAGACCGTAGTTTAACGTCGGGACATCTAATGTTTCCAGTCACAACAACTCTGGCAATCTCTCCCTTTCTTTCCGCAAACCCACGCTTGATATAAGAGACCAGGGGGCAATTTCCATACAGCTGCCTAAACGCCAGAATTTGCTCAAGCACGAAAAATCATGATTCATAGGATTACCTTGCCAACCCAAACTGCACTAATGTTTCGTGCTGTGCAAAGGAGAGTGAGTGGAATACAAGTCAGAAGCAATGGACATCACATTGCAGTGCGGTTTGTAATCCCGTTTACACGAGGAAGACTTTCCCTGCTTAGGAGATTTTCACGCTTAAGCCCCTACACAACATTGGTCGAGGTCAAAGAATAGCTTCCATACGTTGTCCGATCCAACATGGATGCATGAAATAGCACACCTGTGGAAATTTCAGCTCAATCCGCCAACCGAGTCTCGAGAAAACTTTGTTTTGCGAAAATGCAGCATTCAACGCCGTACTGTCCCGACAAATAGTTTAGATCTCGGTGAGACATAAACTATTTCTTGTACTCATTTCTCCCAAAATACAATATTTTAGACAGAAATATTTCAGTGAGAGGTTTCTACTAGAACGATCTTCAAACTGTATAAGTTTCATGTAAATCTGTGAACATTTCTGTTTCTCGATCTTATCAATGTTGTGTAGGGGCTTTAAGCGGCTCTATGACATTGGACACAGAGCAATCATTAAGAATTGTCAAAAATTTGTTGAGGGGCTGGTTTTGTATTTCCGAATTCCTGGGAAAGGTCCTGGTTCTCCTGATTGATTTTTCAGACAGTGTACATTATTGAGAAGCATTGCGCTAATGTCAGTCTTCATGCAGTTTGTAACCTTTTTACATTTTTTTTATTCAAGTTGTAATTGAATTGGATTTTGAATTTGTATTGTTCAAAAGCTCCTAATCAAATTTGTTTGTTAATTTGTTTAGAATTGGACGTTGAAATGTTGTTTCTGGCTTTTCCGTCACTACTGCGTTGCAGAAAAGTCTTCTTCTACAGTACTTCCTCCTCCTTCTCCTCCCCCTCCCCTTCCCCTCCCCCTCCCCTCCTCCTCCTCATTCTCCTCCCCCTCCCCTCCCCTCCCCTCCCCTCCCTTCTCCCTCCCCTTCCCCTACCTCTTCTCCTCTTCCTCCCCTTCTTCAGTCATTCCTTTTCTATGCGGATTGTCCAGCAGCAACCATTTTTTAAGCAAGAATTAGCCAAAACAATGGTCCTATTGTCCTATCGTGTTTTCCCTGAGTGGCTCAAAAGATGGTCATGTGACGGCACTTGACGCCACGTGAATTTTGAAATTTTGTCTTTTGAATTTGAATTTTGAATGTTCTTTCTGTCTTTTTTGCTTTATTGTCAATCTGCAGGATGGTAGCAAAGCGAGTAGCCCTGAGGCAGGAGCTAAGCCAAGGCCATTGGAAGGACCCCAGCTAGCTGGGCCCACCACCCCAGCCCCAACCCCGGCCCCGGCCAAGGCAGTGGACCTTAGCGCCGCCGCCGCAGCGCGTGTGGCCCCGGCCGCCGCCATGGACTCCCTCATGGCGCTGACCAGTGCGGCCGAGCCGGGCGACTTCATCCAGGCCGGCGGCGGGCCGGCCTCGCTCTGCTCGCCGCTCAACTTTGGCCAAGTCGGCGGGATGGGTCCGGACGGCCGCGGCGGCCCCGGCCAGCGGTCCGTCGCCTCCGTCGCCGACAACAGCGGCGGCTACGTGGGCTCGTGTGTGGGCATGGCCAACCCAGCCGCCGCGGCCGCCGCCGAGTACCTGCAGAAGCAGGAGGAGGAGGAGCTGCTGCAGGCCTTCGCCGACTCGGCCGAGATGAGCCAGGGCATCGCCCAGGCCCTGGACGTGGACTCGCTGACGCCGTCCTTTGTCTCGGAGCAGAGCTTTGAGCTGAGCGTGGCGGACGTGGACCTGGACCCCGAGGACAGGCCGCACTGCCGCTACCAACCCAAGGTGGACGGCTCCGCGGTTGCCGCCGCCGCTTCCGATGCCGTTGCTGCGGACGGCAGCGGCTGTGCGGGCGGCGGTAGGACGCACGACTGCGGCCGGTCGCTGCTCATGGCTGGCCGGACGCCCGGCGTCCCGCTGGCCGCCATGGACATGCCGGCGGCCGCCGAGCTACCGCCGCAGACGGCGGACCTCCACGTGCCCCAGGCCGGCATCCAGATGCCCATCGACACGGGCATGGTGGTGGAGGTGATGGAGATGGCCGAGGGCCGGGAGGCGGCCCTGGACCCGGCCAACCCGCCCGACCCGGGCCTGGACTTTGGCTACCGCTCCTACTCCCACAACTTTGGCGCCGACGCTGTCATCGAGAAGGAGTCGGACACCTCCAACCTGACCAGCGACGAGCAGGAGACGGACAGCAAGATGGCCTCGCTGCTGGTCGCCGTGGCCGAGTCCCAGTACACGGTCCACTCGGGGTACAGTCCCAAAGCCAAGCAGGCCGCGTCGCCGAAGGCGACGGCAGCGGCACCGCTCAAACCCGCCAAAGCTTGCCCAAAGGCAAAGAAAGCCAAACCGACCAAAGCCCCTCCGTCCAAAGCCGGCCTGTCCAAGCCGGCGAGCACCTGCCCGAATCCACCAAGCAGCGCCAAGGCCAGTGCCAAATCGCCCAAGCTCCGGCTTCCGGAGGAGCGGGCCTCACCGGAGGCGGACGACCCCGCCGAGAAACTCGCCAAAGACTCCGGCCTCCGCAGTCCCAGCAGGAGCAAGCCGGCCTCGCTGCGCGTCAAGCCCGCGAGCAAGCCCGCCTCGTCCACCTCGTCCACCGCCGCGGCCGTCGCCCGGGACAAGCCGGCCAAGGCGCCGGGGAAGAGACCCGCCAAGGTCAGCCCGACGAGGGCCAAAGCGCCGCCCGCCAAGGAGAGGGCAGCCTCGGGCAAGTCCAAGAAAGTCGCCAAGGCCAAGGTCAAGAGCGAGGAGCCGGTCGTCGCCTTGAAGTCGCCCAAAGCCAGGAAGACCAAGCCGGCGCCCGAGGTCCCGGAGCCCGCCGCCAAGCCGAAGCCCAAGGCCGGCAAGAAGAAGAGCAGCAAGAGCCTGCCCATCTCGGTGGACCTGTCCAAGGTCAAGCTGGTGGTGGCAGCGGCGGCTGCGGCTGCGGCCAGCAGCAAGAAACCGAAGAGGAGCAAAGGCAAGAGCAAGGACAGGGACACAGACTCTGGGCCCAGCGGCGATGACCTGGCCTCCCCGTCTTCCACAAGCAATACCCCTCTCCCCAAGACGCTCGCGTCCCCCAAACCCACCAAAGCCAAACCAAAGACAAAGGCCGCCACCGCCGCCGCTGCCTCGCCCCGGGAGAAAGCGGCCAAAGCCAAGGCCTGCAAGGCCAAGTCCAAGAAGAAGCTAGACGCGTGCGTCAGTCCTCTCCCGGCGGCCTCCCAGCTTCCGCTCCACAGTCCCCCGGAGAACGGCATCACGCCGGTCCCGGAGGTTCTCGCCAAGGTCCCCAAGAGACTCTCCAAGAGCAAGAAGGCCGTGAAGAAGTCCAAGTCGGGCAAGTCCAAGTGCCGGGCGAAGGTGCTGGGCTCCACCGTCGTCCACACGGACGGCCTGCTGCAGGTGGCCACCAAGCTGCACCGGCGCTCCAAGGCCTGCAAGAACGCCAAGAAGGAGAAGAAGCCCAAGAGGACGAAGAAGCACAAGACGAGGGACAAGCAGAAGGCGTTTGCCGCCGAGCGATCGCCTCCGCCGCCGCCCCCTCCTCCACCGCCGGCTACGCTGCCCCTGGGAGGCACCTCGCCGCTTCACATCCTCATCCCGGACGAGGAGCCCATCGCCTCTCCCTTGTCCTCCCCTCCCTGCCCTCCCAGCAAGGGAAAAGGCAAGAAGTCGGGCTCCGGAGTGGCCAGGCTGATGAACGAGTGGCTCCTCGAGAACGGCAACAAGGAGGAGGACGACGAAGAGACCATACTCCTCCACCGAGGCGGCAAGCAGCTCCAAGGGTCGCCGAAGGGCGGCAGCCCCAAGTCCGCCGCCAAGACCTCGGGCCTGGGCAAGGAGACCTCTGCCCCGGTCTCCCCGGTCAGCTCCTCCTGCTGCTTCGGGACGCCCACCAAGGTCCAGCACGTCTTCGCCGAGCCCGTGAAGACGCTCCACGAGGCGGCCAAGAAGCGGCCGCTGAGCGTGGACCCCATCCGGCCCGACCTGATGGAGGGCGCCAAGGAGAAGCAGCAGCAGCAGCAGCAGCACAAGGAGCAGACGCCCTCGCCGCAGAGCGCCACCACCTGCCTGAGCGAGGAGACCATGTTCAGCGACAGCGGCATCGGCACGGACAACAACAGCAACCCGGACCAGCACGCCCTGGACAAGCACCGGCGCTGCTCGGTGCCCTCGGTGACCGAGTCGGACATGTCCAGCGAGCTCCTGGAGACGCACCCGCTGGCCACCTCAGCCCACGGCCTGTACAGCTACGGCAAGCGGGACAAGCACCGCAAGGCCCTGAGCTCGCACTTTGGCCCGCACCGCAAGCGGCGGCGGAAGTACCGCTTCATGCGGCAGCCGGGCCGGATGAGTCGCGCCTTCGTCTTTGAGCTGGACACCGTCACCCTGCAGCTGAGCGCCTTGCACCTGGACCTCCGGGAGGCGGTCGTGGACGTCACCAAGACCGTGCACCTGTTTGCCGGCCGGGAGCCGGAGCCCAAGAACCACCTGTCCTCGGTGCCCAAGCTGAACCCCAACTACAGCAGCTACCTGCGGCCCTCCTACCTGGCCACCGTCCTGAGCAGCCCCCTGGCCAAGAGCGGCAAGCACAAGTCGGCCAAGAAGAAGAAGAAGGAGAAGGAGGACAAGCGGCGGAAGGACTTCTTCGCCGAGGGCGCCGACCGCAAATCGGACCAGGCTAAGCAGTACTTATCAAACTCAGTCATCCAGGGAGGCGTGATGCCCACATCGCTGGAGACGTCCCCCAAGGTGTCCCAGCTCATCGCGGGCAGCCTGTTCCCGGGGAGCTCCAACTCCAGCGCCCACTGTGCCGAACTCTCCGCCATGGATGCACTTTCAGGGAAGGCGAAAGCCGGCCGGCCGCAGTTGGTCTTCGGCGAGCAGAGAGCAGACCCCCCGGACACGCAGGCCAGGGTCAAACCTGGCAGCGACCCGACCCGGCCAGCCTCCGCCGTGGCGTTCCAGGAGGACGTATCAAACATCAAGACTTCGGTGAAAGCCGCGTCCAAGAAACCCAAATCTAAGAGGACTAAGAGCGTCAAGTCGCCGGAGACTGAGACCTCAATCGCGTTGCCCGAGGAAGGATCGTCGTCATCACTTAGTGCCTGTGCCGGACAAGAAGTGCTGAGACCCTCCCCCGTCAAGCACAGACAGCTGAAGGGCCGCAAGAAGCCCAGCGAGTCGGCCCCAAACAGGACCTCTCTGACGGACTGTGCGGCCGCCAAGAGCAGTGGCGCCCCATCGGTGGGTCCTGGCACAGCCATCCCAAGAGGTGTCGAGGGAAAGCTCGGTGCTTCAAGGGGCCAGAGCTCCCAAAACTCCAAAGGTAAACCGGCAAACCATCACAGGTGCCCTTCAAACAGCGAAGCCGCGATCGCAGTGGATACACCGGACCAAACCACAGTGCCCCCGGACGGGCTCGAGGCCACGTCGCCCGAGAAAACCCCCGCTCCCAAACCGGCCGTCAAGAGGCGACGGAGGCGGCACATCGCCAGGTTCACCCCGCCCAAGTCCAAGGCCTACATGAAGAAGCGGCTGGAGGTGCTGAAGAGGCGATCGGAGGAGCAGGCAGAGGCGCTGGCCCCGGAGGGTGAGGGTGAGGGCGAGGACCGGCCCGACGGGGCCGAGAGCGAGGAGGAGCCGTCGGAGGACGGCATCACGGCCGCCGACTTTGAGAACAACAACATCCAGGATGGCAAGGAGGAGTTTGCCGGCGTCTGCCCGCCACCGCAGCCGCCTGAAACCAATCGGCTTCAGTCCAAGGAACCCCAAGCTGCAACCCCTCTCTGCAGAGCGACGGAAGGCTTATTGGACATTGCCGCGCCTTCTCCGTCGGTTCTGGAGCGCGCCAAGAAGAAGACTAAAGCCTCCGGCGAGGCAGCCCCGTCAACCAAACGGACCAAGAAGCTGAAGGCCGACAAATCTAAACCAGCCGAATCCGCCAAGGGCTCCGGCATTGCGTGCGCCGAGCCCCACCCGCAGACGACCCTCAAGGTTCCCGACTCTCCGGAGACTGGAGCAGCAGCAGCCGAGAGGTCGCGCCTCCTCAAGGACGCCGCCGCTACCAAGAAAGCCGCCGCGGCGGCCAAGAAGTGCGGTGCCTCCGCTGACGCGGGCAGCGAGACCAAGAGAACTGAGGGCAAGAGATGCCCCGGCCAGAAGCCCCGGAAAAAGTCAGCCGCTTCGTCCAAGGCCGGCAAGGCGTCGTCGTCCGCTGTCATCACCGAGGAGTGGCCAAAGGTCCAAGCGCCGCTGCCGGACCCCAGCACGGCGCCGCTGGCCGACAACATCTTCGACAGACTGCAGAATTGCCACAGACCGTCGCCGGACCAGACGGAGAGCCGGGCTCCCGCCATCGCCGCCGGCGCTGATCCCACTCCCCCGGCCTCGACCTCGGGAGCCGGCCGCCCGACGCCGGCCGCCGCTACGGCCAAAGCGGGCCGCGTCTCCAAGAAGCTCGCCGGCAAGCCGCCGCCCAGCGCCGCGGCGGCCGGCAAGCTGCCCAAGGCACCCGTCAAGAAGCGGGCCTACAACAAGACCAGACCGCCGCCGGACGCCGAGCCGAGGGCGCAGTCCGCCTCGGAGACGGCCGCCAAGAGGCCCTGCAAGGGGGAGGTCGGCAGAGAGACGCCGACCAGCGTCGGAGAGAGCGCCGGCATCGACCTCTCGCCTCTGAGCCCGGCGGCGCTGCGAGACGCTCCTGCACAGCCGCAGGCCGCCCACGCCAGGATCGCAGCGCCGAGCGCCGCGAGCCTCGTCGCGTCGACCCCGGCGGAGCCTGCCCCGCTCGACTCCCAGCCGCCCGTCCGCGAGGTCCCCCGCCCGGACGCCCCCCACCGCCAGCCCGAGCCCCCAGAGCCGGGCAGGCCCGCGGCAGAACTGGACACCTTCACCGTGGCCAGGGTGGGCGCCAAGGCCAAGGCGCCCAAGGTGCCCAAGAAGAAGCTGCAGATGGGCAAGGTGCAGAAGATTGTCCTGAAGAGGACCGTGGAGGCGGCCACCGTGGACGAGTCTTCCAAGCCGCTCAAGAAGCGCAAGCTGATGAAGGAGCCCGTGGTGACCTGCACAGACGACGCTCTCATCAGGTGAGTATCATTCCCCGTTCTCATCGGCCATTTCACACAGGGCTTCACAGATATAGCATGTAATGTTTGCGTCGAGGTGAATGTAATTCAATGAGGGTTTTGCCCTGCTCAACGTGATCAACACTGAGTGCTCAGTGCTTTGCCCAGTGCCTGACACAAAATATTTCAGGCAGCTTGGGCGGGATTTGAACTCCCACTTTCTAGTACTGAGCACTGAGTGTTTATCCTGTCGAGCTGGGAAAAAACCCTCATTGAATCACACAGGGCTGCTTTCCAGTGCCCATTACATATTGCTTGGTTTTTTTTGTAGGCAGTGTATATTGACCCGGCAACAGTATTCTTCCTGTAAATGCTATTCTGTCGGTCCCTTACGCTGACTGTCCAACTGCCATTTACGCCGTGCCAGCTCTCTTGCCCGAAAGGTTATTCAGGAACGACCTCCGGCAGAATCATCTTTTGGGCAAGAGAGCCAACAAAACCTGTTGACAATTGGCCAATCAGAGTAAGGGACTAGCAGAGTGGCATTTGCCGGAAGAATGCCGTTGCCGGGCGAATATAACCTGCCCCTTTTTTTTTTAGATAACAAATGCCCTTGATTTAAGTCTATAACAGTACACTATGTGAGTAAACCTGGCACTATCGGACACCTGTGTGGCTTTTGTCATGCTACAGATTGTTTTGTGGTAGGCTGAAAAGAGTCTTTGTTTTAAATTCGGACAGTAGTGGGCTTCGTATTCGGAGGGCCCAGCGCATAGCAACACTATCATTGCCCCGAATTCAGATTACTTAGTACAAAGTGATTAATCCCCAATTTTTTTTTCAAATGGCTTTGTTCAAACTGGAAATTGGTGTGCAACTAGTGGCAGCTACCCTTTAAGTCTAGGACTGCAAGAATGCAGTCCTAACCCTAACCTTCCTCAATTCTCCACAATCCTCCGGGGGGGGGGGGTAATGGAGGATTGTGGAGGATTGAGGCAGGTATGAAAATGTCCAGTTGGAGGATTGTGGAGGATTGAGGAAGGTGGTAAAATTTGTACTGGAGGATTGTGGAGGATTGCGGAATGTTGTAAAATTTACACTGGAGGATTGTGGAGGATTGTGGAAGGTTGTAATATGTACACTGGAGGATTGTGGAGGATTGAGGAAGGTTGTTCGATTTACACTGGAGGATATGAAAAGCTTTGGAGCTTTGACAAAGGCACGTACTGTGTAGCTACCTGCTTATAGCTCCATGCATGTACTGTAAACAAAGGATCCATTTACATGTACTGTACTTAGCTGTGGAGGATTGAGGTAGTGGGGTACATTTACATGCACCAAACTCATATTGGAGGATTGTGGAGGATTGAGGCAGTGAGGATCTTGCACAAACTCACATTGGAGGATTGAGGAGGGTTCCAGGCGCGCAGCACTAGGGGGTTAGGGTCAAGTCCTGATGGGATTAAGAAGGGTCGGATTCTCCAACTTTTGAAGGATTTAGAGTAATCAAGGAAAATGTTGCTTTTTATATACTGATGAAATGTTTTATACTAACTTAAAAAATTGAACCGGTCAAAAGTCAGCTTTGCCTTTGAGAAAGGTCCTGCTGGGATCGAAACGTCAGGCCTATAACTTTTGAGATTAAAATACTGACTGAAAATCTCCAAGAATGTACAGGGTCTGATGTTTTGGTCATAGTAGGAGGAGGAAGATTGCGAACGGGGGAGGGGGGAGTTAATGGTTAAGTATTTCAACTGGCGTCCAACTCCGGCAAAGACTAGTTGACTACCGTATTTAGGGAGGCACCGAGACAATGTGCAGTGGAAACAGACTGGTCAAATTTCCTCTCGGTTACTTTTTTACCGAGTCCCATGGTTACATTTAACGTCCAACCTTTGCCTGGTAAAAAGTGACCGGGTTGGTTTTATTCGAGGCAATCACTCCAGTGGATATACACCACTCGGTCAAACACGACATTGAAAAAAAATCAGAAAAAAACACATACGGTCAGCTTGTGTGGTACCACTTACAACACGGGGTTTATGCATACGAGGTGCACACGACGGTGGGACCCTGCAATGATGGCTGCCTGAAGTGATTTCATTTCACGGGCTATTGTGGTCAAGCCGTATTGCCAGCTCGGTTACATGTACTTTAGCCCCCCTCTCACTTAAAGTTCCCAACTCACAAAAAGTCCGAGTAGGAATGGCTGTGAGATTTACCCACCCAAAATGTAACCAATTGCCTTTGTTGAATTCCGATTTTTTTTTTTTTTTTTTAGTCCAGTGAAAACACGGCTTTAGGATGTTAGGCACACACAAATGAACCGCATTGGCAGCAAAGCTCTAGCCTGAAAAAAAAAAAAATTGACTCACTGGAAAGAGGATGTCCGCTAAGAAAGAGGGCCATTGTCTGGATGATCGTGTAATCCGTTTGTCTCGGGAAGCAGTCCCTACCGGTAATCACAACTGCCTTACATCTGATGGCATGGTGTTTGCAACTGATCAGTCGCTCATTGTTTGAGTAAAGCCTACTGGGAAGCCCTTCAATCTGCCTCCGCTTGAAGGAGCTTGCGGCTAACGCTTCAGCGCTCTTCTCATTCACGCCAGCTTGATTTGGCCGATTCTGTTGGAGGGAGGGAGGGAGTCGTTCAACCGTGCTTCTCCTCAATCAGGCCTGTGGGAACTCACAAGCCTTTACCTCTCTCCGCTCTCCGACTGTTGCCGGAAACGTCCACTCATTGTGATGCCGGTGCCCGTGTTGAAAGAGAGCTTCGAGCCTTGTCTGTCCAGGAGGTCTCTGAACTTCTCTAGAAACCCCTCATTGTATTTTGGTCAGGCATGCTGCTTCTTTTTTCATCCTCTCTTCCCAAAGAGTGTGCTCACACTCGGTGGCAGAAACAGCACACAGTTGGCAGAACAACCCAGTTATTCCGCTTTTTTTTTCACAAAAGGAGTGGGGTCGAGGGGGGGGGGTTGAAAATTGAAATGAATCACCCAGATCGTTATTTCAAACAAAAACTATTTATGCAATTTCGCCCATAAAACAACAAAACAAGGTTGTCAAGCCACTCAAGGAAGGAAGGAAGGAAGGAGATAGGGAGGAACTCGGGAAGGCTGGAGACATTCCTCTTAAAAAAGGGCCAGATCGTAAGCAGGTTGGGAAACATGAACAGGGAAGGGAAATCCAGAGAGAGGAAAAAGTGTTTGAACAACTCTAGAATGCATTCTCTGTTTGTCCATCACACTCTGCAAACTTACTTGAATCAATACCGCAAAGATGGTTTTTGAATCACGATTCAAATTGTAACACACTGTACACATGCACAGTAGCTCCACGCTGCGGATAATCCCTTAACAAAAGCCACACTAAATGTCCGATTGTGCCAGGTTTGACTTACTTGTACACACAGTATAAATTTACCCTTTAATTGATTTCTGTCACAGATATATATAGTTCCTGACTGTTTAGCAAGATTTGAAAAAAGTCACCGGAAATGAGCTCAGCATGAAGTGGTTATAACCATAGATTGTAACATTTTGTATAACATTTTCTTCGTCCATTTCCCTGAAAAGAGGTGGAATATTTGGGTATAAAAAAGGGTGTGTGTTGGTCATCCTTTTTACTGATATAAAGAGGAACATTTGGGTATAATTTTTTTTTTTTACCTCACAAAATCCAACACCAGGTTTTGTTGGAATTTGTTGGATTCGGTACTCCAAGGATAGCATACTGCTGCTGAATTTTGTTGGAGTTTGTTGGATTAGGTACCAATGGCCCAGGGAGACACTGTTGGAGTTTGTTGGGTTAGGTACCAATGGTCAGTACACTGCCACACACTCCAACACCTGACCAGGAAATGACCAATACCTCGTGGGTAAACTCACCCACGAAAGCAGTGTCAGTCCACTGCCACACACTCCAACACCTGACCAGAAAATGACCAACAGCTCGTGAGTAAAGTAAACTCACCCACAGAAGCAGTGTAGTGCACTGCTACACACTCCAACACCTGACCAGAACATGCCATAGCAGACACATTGTGGCATTTTGTTGTAGTCATGCAGCAATGCATAATACACATCTGTACCCAACCTAACAAAATCCAACACGTGCAGACTGTTGGATTCTGTGAGGTTGGGTACCAATGGGTTCCTGATTTCTGCCCAAATGTTGGATTTTGTTGGGTTAGGTATGCTTCCTAGTGAAAGTGCCTAGGGGGTTAGGGTTAAACTGGCCAATTTGAAGGCCACCATCCAAGGGCTGAGTAGCTCATATGGTAAGAGCACAGGTATGCAAAACCAGAGGTCTCAGGTTCAAAACACAGGTCCAGTCAAAATTTTCTTTGTCTTTGAAAAAAACCCAAATTATTTAAACTTAATCTCAAAAGTTAGAGGGCCTGTTTTGATCCTACCACGAATTTTCTCAAAGGCCTTTCACAAAGGACCTTTCTCTTTGCCTTTGAGAAAGGTCCTGCTAGGATCGAAACGTCAGGCCCTCTAACATTTGAGATGTATGTATGGAGGTCATTTTAGTCAGTGAGCGGTTTGCAACAGTTTTTTTGTATCATTTTACAATTGTTTAAACTGGATCATAAAATTTAGTGGGCCTGACGTTTCGATCCTAGCATGACCTTTCTCAAAGGCAGAGAAAGGTCCTGCTAGGATCGAAACGTCAGGCCCACTATAAAATTGTATGATTTGCATTTTGGTAATTTTAGTCAGTAAGAAGTTTGCAACATTTTCGTATATCACTTGTTTAAACTGGATGAAAATGAGTACGTCAAATGTTACTTTTGTTGTTTTTGTTCCTCCCCCCCCCCCACCTCCCCGTGATCGGGCAGTCTACCTCCACAGCCCTCCACCAGCACGGCTCCGTTCCCAACCCCTTGCGCCCTGCCCTCGTCATCGTCGTCGTCTTCTTCGTCGGGCGCCAAGTCCCCGGACAAGCTTGCGGCCGGCCCATCCCCAGCTGCCTGCGTCGCCGGTGCCGCCACCGGCACCACCACCGGCACCACCACCGGCACTGGCAAGGCCAAGAAGCTCAAGCCCTCGGTCTCCGTCTGCCGGGCCAAGGCCCCCTCGGGCCAGTGCCCATCCCCGGGCAAGTCGGCGGTCGGCGGGGCCGGCAGCGGCCGCCAGCCCGTGGCCAAGAAGCGGACGCTGCCCAAGAAGAGCTACTGGAAGGCCGGCATCTACTCCAGCACCTTCAAGCTGGACCCGTGAGTACACTACTAACCCCCCCCCCTTCACATCCCAGTCAGTGCTCAGTGGAAGGTTTTGCGGTGGACACCAATTAAGTACTTCTCTTTCGAGATGGAGTGTGGCTCTGAAAAGAGCCAGTAACTCAATCAGCGTGTTTCTACTGATGAAAGGTTGCCGGGTGTTTCCGTGCGTCTTTGGGTGTTTCTGGGTGGAGTGTCCAGTAGAAACACAACAGGGCGTCAAACTTTCCGATCGTCACCCGGCAACCCCCTAACGCTCGCCAACAACCACCTATTGAGGTGGATCTTGCCAGATGTCTACATGTCACACTCGCAGTAGAAACACATGCGGTTGCTGGTTGCCGGGTGAACTGGAAATAGTTTGTTGATTTGGTGATTCGGTGATTCTCAACGGATTGTGTGCCGTGTTGGATGTCAAGCAGCATGAAAGTTGACAGCAATCTGACACAAGTCTGCTTTTGATACTCGCGTCATCTTGCTCGTTTACATCGCGAAATATTTCCCACAATCACTTGCTTTGACCTGCAACGTGACCCGATTAATTCCGCACGTAACGGTCTACCCTCGATGAAGGTTGATGTCTACCCTCGATGAAGGTCGATTGTGGGCGACACTCGCCTTTTCCGTACTGAGTGGAAACAAGGCGTTTGTCTGTGATCCGGATCACCGACACCCGGAAAATAGTGGGTAAGAAATACCGGGTGTTAGCGTGTACTCTGCCTGTCGTCAGGAGACTGCTGGATTCCTACTAATTGTTGATGTTTAAGTACGCCTGATAAAAGCGCTTTGGTATGGAGAGCCTTTTCCCACCCGATGCGGCCACACTGCGTCACCGCTGTGAAGTGTGTGGGACTGCACTCAGAAATAAACGGTCGGCAGAGGAGAGCTAACAGATGCACTCGACTCGGCTGTGGTTTTTGTTCGGCAAAAATGACAACCGCCAGTAGTCTTTTCTCCAGGACCTTTATAGATGTGTATGCCTAACGTGAGAGCAATGGAGGGCGCCAGCAGTTGGTGGAATACCGAAGTGATGATAGGATATGTTACAACCACAAACCTTCCACTTGGTATTTCCACTGTGCGAACCTTTTCAATTCTTATTAGCCCATGCTCCAAGCACACCGTCAGTGCCCATCTTCGTGCGATCAATAGCTACCCCATTTTGAAAACCAACCACTTCGCATTCGTAGGTTTTTTTTTTGCAATTTCCATTCAAAGGCGTGGGTTCGAATCCCACTTCGGACACTATTTTATGTGCGGACTATGGTGGCGGGTGTTCGTGAGTCAACATGGCGCAATGTAACCTCCATAGTCAGTGTACATAGCATGGGGTTAGGAGTGGGATTCACGCCCGAAAACCCCCGGATAGTAACTACCAAACCCGTGAGCAGCTAGGTGAAGCCTTGTATGATGGATTCAATATGCCTTCCCCATGCCGGGGAATCATGCTAATCATGCTTCAACCGTGGTCTCGTTTCAATTCCCCAAGTCCGAAAGCGTCCAAGTGAGAATTGCTGTAAGACTTCACCTTTCTGAAAACTCATTCAGAGGACTGTCAATGCCTATCTCCAGCCTTCCTGAGTCCCTCTCTATCCCCTTCTTTCCTTTAGCCATTAACCTCGAGTGGCTTTATCGCCTTGTTTTGGTCGAGTATGCATGGAAAAAAATCAAGAAAGAATAGGTAACCATCGTCCTAGTCTAGATTTCCCACTTACCGGTATCCAGTCCAGTGTGAACCCTGATTTCGCCCAGGTACATGAAGTGTATTTGTGTAAGAGTCTAGACTCCTACGAAGATCAAGTGTTGCTCTCCCGAGTGGTGAATAATCAATAAGCAGGGATCATCAATTACTACCAGCTCAGTCCGCCTGGCTTCAGTTCAGTTCACCTCAGTTGAGGCGTTGATTTCGCCGCTGTCACTCACTGGGTATAGGGCGCAGTCTGTGCAGTGCAATAGGATAGCAGTGCATCTGGACAGCAGGAGTCTGGGTTTACCAGGTAAAGGCAGCGACATTTACAGGATGCCCGCGCAGGGATGCAGTGGGTAGCTTGAGTTGTGAGCCTCCTTTGTTACTAAGGTCCGTTGTTTAAATGAAGGCTTAGGCTTGGGCTTAGGCTTCGGTCGTATTTCATCTTACTCTTTATAATATCACAGGCATCTGAAAACAAGCGTTTGTCCCCAGTTTCTCATGGAATACTCTGTACCTATCAAGCCAACTAACCTTCAAATTCAGAAACAAACTACGACGTGGATTTTCAGGTTTTGTCAGACGGAGACAAAGCCTGAGCCCGAGCCTAAGCCTTCATTTTTTAAACGGCCTAAGCCCCCCCCCCCCAAAAAAAAACTCATTCTGCTTCTGGTTACCTGACCAACCCTATTTCTAGGCTTCAACCCTAAAAATTGTTACGGAAAACAATTAAAGACAAAAAATCAACGCATAATTTAAACATAGAGATAAAGAACAGCAGGCAATATATAACGTAGGCTACATTTAAAAAAATATTTATTTATGGTATGCAGAACCCATCCACTATAAGGTGTACATCAATAGTACAAGTATATGTAATCCATTCAGTGCATGGATTCTATGTTCATTTGGATCGATTTCGATCACGCGCGCAGCCTAGCGGTGGCGCGACCGAAATTCATTCCCAAGATGACTGAACATGGATTCCAGAAGTTATCATTTGGTAGCGTCTTGTGTCATATGTTTTGATTATCATTTTGGTTTAACATAAAAACTGAGGTAATCTTCCGACCTTTTCCAATGTTGTAATGGGCCTTTAAAGCCCCTACACAACATTGGTCGAGGTCAAAGAATAGCATCCATACGTTGTCTGATCCAACATATGCATGAAATAGCACACCTGTGAAAATTTCAGCTCGATCCGCCAACCGAGTCTCGAGAAAATCGTGAAAACTGCTTCATTTGTTCTGCGAAAATGCAGCATTCAACGCCGTACTGTTCCGAAAAATAGTTTAGATCTCGATGAGACGTAAACTATACCTTTTACTAATTTCTCCCAAAATACAACATTTTAGGCAGAAATATTTCAGTGAGAGGTTTCTACTATAACCATCTTCAAACTGTATAAGTTTCATGTAAATCTGTGAGCATTTCTGTTTTTTGATCTTACCAATGTTGTACGGGGGGCTTTAAGAAGCCAGACTTGTTCCCAGCCCAGCTATTGGTAGGCCTCGGGCTGAGAAACAGTGGGGGTACATTTGGGCAAACCACAAAGAGGTCACATGTCACTTAATACTGCTTTGCGGTTTCTGAAGAAGAAAAAAAACATGAAAACCATCATCAGTGCTAGGATATAAAAAAAATAAACAGGCATCTCTTCAGTCTTCACCCACTTGTAACAATTCCAGAAATCTTTGCGGTGGAGCGTGGTGTTTCCTAACACCGTTACTCATCGAAACTTGGTTCAAAAAAAGAATAACATTTCTCCGAATTGGAGGAAGTGGGAAGCAGAAGTTCAAAGTGTGGTCTGGCAGTTTGACAGACTTTGACACCAAAGCCTGCATGAGACTATTGCGTTGTATCAGGAAATAGGGATTACTGTGTAATCTCCCAAGAATCTTTTCACTTTGTACCCTCATGAGTTAAAGGTAGAGTAGGTTCACCATCGGAAAGGTCAAGGTCTTCCATACTTTGTCAAATTTAACATAAGGGCCGTTCCCACTACACCAGATAAACGCAATTATTTGGATCGCGATTTGAATCGCGATTCAAACTCCACTTTTTTCTGCGTGTGGGGACACAATAAACGCGATTAATTTCGTAGTGGGAACGGCCCTATATACAGTTTATTATTATTATTATTATTATTTATTAATCTCATCCAACAGCAAACAAAATGCCAGTTACAGGGAGATATATAAAAATAAATAAAACACTAATTTGATAAATTAATTTACAATGAAATAGTTAAATAAATAATGGATATATCATTCATAGAAAATTGAAACAAACAGACAGACAAACAATCAGAAAACAAGCAAACAAGTACAACTATGCAAGAAGCAGAGATTCAAACCACAATCAATCACAACAATTCAGCACATAGTCAAAGACTGAAACACAAACAGCACATTAAGTATTAAAAGTTGAAAGAGCTGCATGGACCCGGCGGCGAAAAGAATGCACGGAAGGAGCACCAAACACATCACACATCCAATGCAGCCTGTTGTAAGTGGACGAAATCCTGGAGATAAAGCCACGCTTTGTCACTTCAACTCGGCTGCGTGGGATGTGGGATGTTGTATACATGAATCAACCAAATAAGTAAATAACACACCTGCGTAAGTTTCATCTCAATTTGTCAACCATGTTATTAGAAAACCTTGGAAAATTAAATCATGTGCTACCTTTTTTAGGTATTTGTAAAAAGAACTCTTTGTTCCAACAATCGCTCCGTGGAGCTATCATTGGAAATTTTCAAGCACTGAAATTTCGCGGAATGTCTTGTCTGCTACCATTGCAAAGTCCCTGATGAGTATTAAGTACTTTCAAAAATTTAGAATGTCCGGAAATTTTGCATTTGGTGTCGCATCCCTTTAAAGTACAGCAAAGATGCAGTGAGCTTTCATTTCACAAGAAACGAAGTATAAGCATTTGTACCACTTAAAGGGAAAGGGCTAGTTGAATACAAGTGAGTCTACTGACATTCGTGTATAATATAAGTGCATGTGTTCACCACCGTACGAAAAGTGTCGAATAGGATTTGATATACACACACATTGCCCATTCATGTGCATGTCTTAATGTTCTTTAAAAAAATGTTAATTTTTATTTACAATATACTATGCACACACGTGGTCATTTATACTTATGATACACGGTACACGTACACTACATCTTGCAAGATTTGTTGGAATCACTGTATTCATTAAGATAATGTCTTTTTGCCGCTCCCTGTAATGTGAGTACTGTACAGGTGTTCCTATGCTGCACATTGCGTCGTCTACATGTAAATGCAGTCCCATTTTCTGACATTTAAAGTCAGGCGCTGAATTTGACGGGGATGGGAGGGGGGGGGTGGAAAAAAGAAAGAGCCATTCAACGGATTAGATACTACAGGCCATGTCTATAGCCTCCCTTCACCATCCCGCGTACGTACGTACAACCAGTCAGCCTCCTCTTTGGCAACGATTTAATCACCACGGTTACCGCTCGATCCTTTTTCTCTCTAAGCCAGTGCCAATGGGCACGGGGGTAGAAAGAAAAAATCCTAACGATGCCACCTCCTCCCCCCAAAAAAAAATAATAAAAATTTAATAAAAAAATAAAAAATTGCAACGGTGATGGAAAAAAACTCGCCCGCAGGTCTGAGCTGAGTTGAGCGTCGGATGCAATATGACTGGGTTTATGTTCGGATTGAAGTCTGTCCCTCTTGTCACGGTAGGGGATGATCCAATGGCATTAGCCCGCGCTGACAGACCAACAGCAGCGGTGTGACATGGCTCGAGTCTCTCTCATTCACTCTGAGCCTCCTCTAAGATTCCACAGATGGAGACCCCCCGCAATGCCTCCCGCCCCCCGCCCCCCCACCCCCACTCCCCACCCCCTCCCACCCCTCAGTTTTTGTATGGCAGGGGCCCGTGGGACACCACGTCGTGATTTTGTTTCAGCCGCAGCTTGCTTTGTGTGGCGTTGCTCAGCGTCCGGACAGTCGTACGCCGGCAGCCCACCATCCTCTCTCTCCCTTCCCACGCAGCTGGTGCGAGACATTAAGGCATCCTTTGTGTACAATGATGACACTGCCATACCGAACCATTTGGGCATAATGTCAAAGCTCTGCGAAGCTGCACGGTCCGTTCAAGTTGGCCCTCTGATTCTCAATCGGCCGCCGCAATGTTGCAAACTGCTTTATGCCGACTTCAAAATTCAAATCGTACAAAATGTGAATGAAATTTGTGATCCGGCACAGCGACATGAGGAGTATCCCACCAAAACACTTTTCGAGTAAACAACGCCCGAAGTCAAAGTATCTTCTCAATTCGATAAAAAAGAATCATTTTTTTGGGTTGTATTTTCGGAAAGTTAATATATTGGAGGATATTATGTCCAAAGGATTTTTCCAAAATCCGTCCCTAAATGTTGAAAAAACAAGGATTTCAGTGGAGTGTTTGTGTACTGTTTTCATGAAAATGTAAAGTTCCTGCCTTTTTGAATGGCCGCTTTCGAGGAGTTAGACTGGTGCTGCTATATTGTGTCTGGTACCAAATGAACGAGCGAAGTCCCCTTGTACTATTTACAACAAAGTTCACACGGAAATAATTTTGATATCATTTGAAAGCTAATGGTATGCTCTTTCACATCATTAGAAAATCTCAAAATCTCAAAAGTGGGGGTTATTCCTCATTATGCTGTGCCGAGTCACTTTTGGAGGGCATGATGTTTCGGCCCTCGCTTGTCCTGAGGACTTCCACATATGTCACCTCTGCCCTCATTTCTCATCAAAGGTTGGGTTTAATTTCTCCTTTTTTTAAAACTCCATCGGGGGAGGGGGGGGGGGGCTACCGTACATATACCATGGAGGTAGTAGGCCTATACACTGTGATTTTGTAGAAACAGTGAATTACCGTCTTCATTATCTTAGAGCATGTGCATGGATATGTACATAATATGTACTTATGTTCATATCATCTCTCCCCTTATTTCTCATAAAAAGTTACATGTTGGTTATTTTTTTCATTTTTTTTTAAACTACATACATCTACTTCATACATCATGGAGGTACATGTAGTACTCTCTGATTTTGTAGAATCGGTGTATTACTGTCTTCATTACCATCTAGGGCATGTGCATGGATATGTACATAATATGTAATTTCATCTCTCCCCTTGCAGTATTTCTCATAAAAAGTTGGGTTATATTTTTATTTTTATTTTTAAACTACATACATCTACATACATCATGATAGTAATACTCTCTGATTTTGTAGAAACATAGTGTATCATCGTCTCCATTATCTCAGGAATATATCCATGTGCATGTGTAGGCCTGTATGCTTATATTATTTTTTGTTTTGACATGCCATATCATTTTTACCCGCACTATTATTCTGGAAAATTGATTCTGCTGAATATTTCCGTTAAGAGTGTGTCCCCTATTCCCAACTTAAGACATTTTACCAGTATGTTCTCAGCATGACTGGCCCCTAATCCCTGCCTGTCCCCATTCATGTGAACAACAATCCCTCCCAACTGGCTAAGGGAAAGAGAGAGAGAGGGGCGCAGATACGGTTTGAGAGGTCATCAGTCCACAGTGGAGTTATTTCAGCATGTCCAAGCTCTCTCCCACCTCCCCTCCCCTCCCCTCCCCTCTCCCCCCCCCCCTTACATGTATGTTGGGACCCTATTCATAACATCAAGATCAAATATCACTGCCACTGTTGCAGACAGACTTGCTCCCCCCCCCCCAACCCCTACACCGCACCCCCCCCCCCCCCACACACACACAGCCCACCCCAACCTCTCACAGGATTTGCCCTGCAACCCATAATATTAAACACCTGGGTTGCTATGGTGACAATCCTGCCACCCCCCCCTTTTGAAATCCATTTTCTCTCTCCTCTCTCTCTTCCTTC
>OX465108.1:20648167-20655667 GCA_949987565.1 Luidia sarsii | reverse complement strand
CTGTGAGAAAGATCCTGCTAAGATCAACATCTCAATCCCTCGATAGTAAATGTTTGAAATTGATGCACCCAGTATCGTATTGGTAATAAAAAAAGAATCAATTGAAAATTCAGCTTAATTAAAACCCCAAAACAAGAAAGAAATCTGTGGGCCTGACGTTTCGATGCTAGCAGGACCTTTCCCAAAGGCAGAGACAGAAAAGTCCTGCTAGGATCGACCTTTGAGAAAGGCCCCGCTAGGATCGCAACGTCACGCCCTTTAAACTTTGAGATTTGCATTTTGGTCAATTTAGTAAGTAAGCACTTTGCAACATTTTAGTGTATTATTTTTAAAATAATTGACATGACGCAATCGTGACGTCATCAAAATGCGTGATTTTGAAGCACATAATTATTAGCCTTGGTCAATCTTCTTGAAATTTTGTGGGTAGTTAGCTATTGTGCTAGAAATGAAAAATCTAAAGGTTGGCATCGATTGAACATTGTTTCAAAATATTATGAATTTTTGAATATCATTTTTAAGTCCCATAGACTTTGTGCACAAAATGTGTGAGTGGGTTTGGGTGTTACGAGAAAATTACAAGAGCCAGATGCGGAAAAGTGTTATGTTCTGTTTGCAAACAGACATAAATCTAAAAGTGATATACAAAAATGTTGCAAACTGCTTACTGACTAAAATTACCAAAATGCAAATCTCAAAATTTAGTGGGCCTGACGTTTCGATCCTAGCAGGGCCTTTGAGAAAGGTCCTGCTAGGATCGAAACGTCAGGCCCACTAAATTTTGAGGCCCACTCAATTTTGAGACATAAATCTAGCTATTTTTTTCTTATTTTTGGGTGAGTTTTAGTCAGTCTGAGGATGAAAGATGTTAGACACATGAGTGACACACACATATCATGTTACTTCTCTCTCAACCCCCTTCTTCTTTTTCCCCTGGCTTATTTGTCTTACTGTAATCTGTGCCCCATCCCTTCCCTACCCTCCATAAAGCCATTGACCTTTGTAGGAAAATGACAAGGGACGGAGGATGAAATTTCCGTTGCCGGGGAGACCATATCTATAAATATATAAGGAATAAAAAAAAGGGGGGGGAGTAAAAAATGTCATTGCCCACTTCCTGGCCGGGAAAGGGGGAGGGGAGGGGGTTGGGGAGGAGGGGGGGACGGTGAAGTGGACGGGAAGGGTCGACGGAAGAGGCAAACAGGCAGAGGGAAAGATGCAGTGCTTGGAGACTAGACAAGTGTGAACATTATAATTATCAGATGCCAGCCCGGTAGCAATCAGTACTGTAGGTTGACAGGTGAGAGGCTCAAGTTGGGGTGATTTTTTTTTTTGGGGGGGGGAGGGGGGGAAGGGTGGGGTGGTGTGTTTTTCTCAGAGGGGGATGGGGTTCGTGAGAAAAATATCTTACACTTGTGTCGGCGTACGTAATCTATTCCTGTTCAGTGTGACTTGATGATGAAATTATGACACTATCATGTTGCTTATGATTATGATAATTATGAGTAATATACAGCAACGACAAAATGTTGCACACTACAAATGGCCAAATTGAAAATCTCTACAAGGAAGATGTCAGAATTCTGCCCCTGATAAAAAGGTCCTGCTGGGATTGAGATGTCTGTCGGTTGCTCTTTCTTTTTTGTTTTTTTAGGTGTAATCATTATGTTTTGAGAAAAGGATGTGGGTTATTCCATAAATCAGGGGTCCTACTTGTGACATTTTGATGTCCCCGCTTACATATGAAACCAGTGATTAACAAAAATGTTGCAAACTGCTTACTGACTAAAATTACCTAAATGTAAATCTTAAAATTTAGTGGGCCTGACGTTTCGATCCTAGCAGGACCTTTCTCAAAGGCAGAGAAAGGTCCTGCTAGGATCGAAACGTCAGGCCTACATATGAAACCATTCAGCTTTCCTGCATGTAATATCGTAACAACTTAATGAACCACTTTGTGGATTGTAATTAATCACTTTGAAGCATGAATGTTCAGTATATTGACAGAACGTTTCATTCCATTGTAATGATATTACATGCAAGAAAGCTGAATGGTTTCATATGTAAGTGGGGACACCAGAATGACACAAGTTGGACCCCTGGTTTATTTTTTTGAAATCAGCTTTCATATTCACAGGTTTGATTAAAATGACATCCCGAATTGGAAGAAGTAGTAGCACAAATGCAAGAGTCACAAAGGTTACAGGGTTTGAATTTTATTTTTGAAGTCTACAGTTTTTGTTTTGGAGGTTTTCAGAACTTTGTACTTTTTCCCTCAAATCATCCCTCCACCAATCATTGAATTAATAGTTGGATGATATTTCACAACGCTTTTATTTATTTATGGTCAATAAAAAAAATTAAAAAATCTGCAATCACAAAATGGGGCTGATGAGACAGGTTTACAGTTCTAGTTGAAATTTGGTTGTTCTATTTTCAAATGCATCTACCTAGGAAAACCAATTCAAATTATTGGACTAATGCCTGTAGTTGAATGATATTTCAAAATGCTTTAATTTATTTATAGTTGATTAAAAACACCAAATCCACAGTGACATGACGTCGTTGACAGGACAGGTTTACAGTGGTTGAATTTTTTTTTTCAAATACTGAGGGAATTTTTTTTTTAAAGGATTAAGATCTATTAGAAATAGCCAAATTACTCGAAAATAGATCACTGAAATTGCTTTCAATGATCAAAACAAATTAATAAGTATAAGTACCCAAACAATTCGCCCTGGGAGTCGAGCTCGCACCGTATTGTTCCCTGCCAACTCCAAATAACTGCGAGGCATCCAGTGCCAGTCATTGATCGGGGGGTTTGAGATCCAGCTTCCTCCCGCCTCTGCCTCCCCAATTGTCTCCGACGGAGTAGGCAGCTCTTTTCATAGACGGGGACAGGCGGGGCAAGAGAGAGGGGGACCAGGGGAGAACGCACCTCCCCCGGATCTCATCAAATATTCCCATCCCCGGAAACAGTTGACTCGACACAGACATAAACATACACTACAGGCTTATTTTTTTTTAAAGAAAAAAAAAAGACAGTGCTTTGCCGGACGAGATCTTGTGCGTGTCGCACTTTGATGTCTATATTAAAAAAAAAAGTGTGTTTGCATTGGGTTGACCCTAACTCCTCTCTCCTTCCCTCCATACCCCGGGGCAATCTCCCCCTCTCGCCTCCCCCCCCCCTCTACCCCAAACCCTCCATCTACTCTGAATTCTGCCGGAATCCTTTCCGGAATCCCATGCAAAATGACACCCTGCCCTCCCCCCCCCCTCCCCGACCCTCCATGTCCCGTGTGCGACCACTGCTCCCTCCCTGATATTGGAAATTGGGACGTTCGCAAGAGCCCCTGCAGGATTATATGCAACGCCAACCCCTTTCGCCATCCTACAGCCCCACCTCTCACGGTCCGGGCTAATATGACCCTGGGGGTAGGTTGATATTATGGACAGGGGAGGGAATTGGTCAATTTTTTTTTTCTTTTTGTAGTGGGGTTGGGGTTAATTTGGATTAGGTCTGCAGTTTGCCGTAGACAGGCGTGACATTTCATCCAGATGCCCAAATGAGCAAAGGTTACCGCCATTTTCAAATGCCAAGCTATTCATTCTTTTTACCCATCCCAGCCTCTCCTCGCTGCAAAAACATCTCTTTCCAACCCTCTTCCTTCACCCCTGGCCATCCTTTTAAGAAAGAAAAAAATAAATATTCTTTTTAAAAAAAAATCCTTTTTTTTTTTTTTTGCCTGGTCTGATGCCTTTTTTTTTTTTTTTTTTTTGATGGTTTTTCAAGTCTTAATTTCTCGCTCTATGGAACTGCCAATGACCGTTTTGCAAAAAAAAAAAAAAAAAAATGAGGGGCAAAAAGAGAAAGAATACAAAGACGATGAAGATGAAAAAAAAAAAAGATAAGGGGGGGGGGGGGTTGAAAAAAAAAGTGAATGTATGGTTTAGGCTGACTTGCCTTCCAGCTACAGTAAAGGCCCCTCCTGAGTCTCCCCCTCCCTCCCTGGGCCTGGATGCTAAAAGCCTATTGATTGGTGCCAATGTGTAATAGTCACTGGCACGGAGCAACCGTAATGGAACTTAAGTGTGCCTAGGTCACTGATGCTAGATTGCCAGCCTGCCGCGCATCAATACCCTCAGAAGATTCCTGCCGAATACAGAGGACAAGAAGAAGAAGAAGAAGTAGAAGAAGAAGAAGAAAAAGAAGAAGAAGAAGAAGAAGAGGAAGAAGAAGAAGAAGAAGAAGAAGAAGAGGAGGAGGAGGAGGAGGAGGAGGAGTAGGAGGAAGAAGATGAAGACGAAGATGACGACAAAGGAAAAACCAAATTGCCGGGGATAATTTGATATTCGGCCCGAGTTTGTGATGGTTCACCTATGAGCGTTGTCGGGTCGTCGGTGTAATTCTATTCTCCGTCGTTCTTGTCCGTCTCGCGCCACCGGTGGTCAAATTGGATTTGCGGCCGCAGAGCGGGAGCCAGCGCACGCTGATTGAGGTTTAATTGACGGTTAAATGTACATGCAGGGAATGGGCAGATCCCTAGATAGTGTCTCGCCTTCTTACTTCAGCGCACTCAGCTGAACGTGAAGAATCCCATCGCAGGTGATCTTATTATAGGCACCAGACAAATCTGCTGATATCATGTACTCAACAAGTGTTTTCCTCGGCCTGGCGTTTCATTAGCACTCAATCATTTGACCAGTTGCCTGCTTGAAAGTATGATTTAAAAAGGCTATGCTCAGACAACATGTTAAGTTAAAATGCCTTTTAGCGGGAAAACTTGATCGTTTTTAGTGCTGAACCCTCCTCTCGAGCAGTTTTGAATTTGCGTTTTAGCAGCGAGTCAAACCGGATCGGTTTTCAATTTAAGACAGTGTCGGAGCGTTCAGACACACAAATTTAAAACCGATCTGGTATAAGCGGTAGTTTTAGCGAATTTAAAACGCTGTCTGAACGTATCCAATGATCAAAGATAGCTCAGACCAGATTCAAGCTTTGGAATCCTGCTTTCTAGTGCAGACATCTTAAAGAACCCACTCTCACAGTGCCTGTTACTATGCTGTGAATCCCCCTGTGATGGATCGGAATTTGTATAGCCGGAGGTGCTGTAGTCGTTCACATATACATTATAGTTTGAGAAAGTCGTCCAAATCAATATAGGAGGGTTTGCGGTGACACCATGTATAAGGTCTCTTAAAAAAGAGGTATGGTTCTGAAAAGAACAGAGCATATTCTCAAAATCAATCCAAATCATATTCTCAAAAAAAAATGTGTTGATCCTATAGGCAGAATCATACAACAATTAAAGGCAGAATTATATTCTCACCGACAGAAAAGCATGGTATATCTGTGATGGATATATCGTGAAATTTCAATTTTGCCCTTGCCTTTGAGGAAGGTCCTGCTAGGATCGAAAAGTCGGGCCCTCCAACTTTTGATTGAAATTTCAATTTTAGCTTCTTCGCTTTTCCCCTCACCCCATGGCACACCTGACTGAGTCTCTGTATTCTTTTGTGTGTTTGAATCACAGGCCGCCTCCTCCCAAGGAGGACGGAGATGGCACTGCTGAGGGAACGAGCAAACCGGTCAAACAGAGTGAGGAGATGGACACCGGCCCAGCGATTGACCACGGCCTACTGCCACTGCCTATCCTATCAGGTAACTGGGATTGGCAAAGGAATAGCGCCTGATGCCGTGCTGACACCTTGGTGGCGCCACAATAACACCAAGGTGACACCAGGTTGACACCATAATGACACCAAGGGAACACCATGTTGACACCATGACTCTAAGGTGGCACCATGATGACACTAAGGGAACTAAGGGAACATGACACCATGTCATTAAGGTGACACCAGGTTCACACCACAATGACACTAAGGGAACACAATGTTGACACCATGTCATTAAGGTGACACCAGGTTTGACACCATAATGACTCCGAGGGAATACCATGTTGACACCATGACTCTAAGGTGACACCATGATGACACTAAGGGAACTAAGGGAACATGACACCATGTCATTAAAATGACACCAGGTTCACATCACAATGACACTAAGGGAACACAATGTTGACACCATGTCATTAAGGTGACACCAGGTTTGACACCATAATGACTCCGAGGGAATACCATGTTGACACATGACTTTAAGATGACACCACAATGACACTAAGGAAACACCATGTTGACACCATGACACTACGGTGACACCAGGTTGACACCACAATGACACCAAGGGAACGCCATGTTGAAACATGACACTCAGGTCACACCAGGTTGACATCTCAATGGCACTAAGGGAACACCATGTTGAAACCATGACACTAAGGTCACACCAGGTTGAAAACCGTGTTGACACCAAGGTGGCACCAAGTTAAAAACAATCATGACAGCAAGACAACAATCGGACATGGCAATCATGCAACGGAAACAGTAAATGGCAAAATGGAGCTAAAGTACACAGCACCAATATCCAAAATATACCGTAACTGTTTCAGATTCATCCGTAAACTTTTGAAGAATTGTGTATTTCCCCCTCCCCCCCCCTTCTCTCGTCCCCAAAGGGTCCCTCTTTTGGGAGGAGGAAGACGACTTCCAGCTGCCCCATGACCTGTGGTGGCTCCACACCCACAACAAGCTGTCCGTCCGCCATGACCCCTCCAAGTACAAGAAGCTACGCAACAGTAAGTCCTTGCCCCATGCTCATTCTGCACGCTCTCTTGGCTCTGGGCCACTCGTAAGTGATAGGCAGCTTCCTGTTCCACTGCCTATGCTCTTAATGCTGTGAGCAGTGCAAGAGCCCTTTCCTTAGGCCACTCTCTCCACACTTCATAAAATTAGATTTTTCTCTTTTTTTGGGAAGCACCAATTGGAAGGTTTGCGATTACACCATGTCAACTATGGGCCACTCGTAAGTGATAGGCAGCTTCCTGTTCCACTGCCTATGCTCTTAATGCTGTGGGCAGTGCAAGAGCCCCTTCCTTGGGCCACTGTCTCCACACTTCATAAAATTTTATTTTTTTATTTTTTTTGGGGGGGAAGCACCAATTGGAAGGTTTGCGATGACACCATGTAACCATGTCTCTTCTGAGACAGAGTGTGGCTCTGAAAAGAGCCGGTAACTCAATGTTTTTTGGTTGTATGTAAATCTGCCTGTCATCGGTGCTTAAGCACCCTTGGCATCCACTCACACGCTGACACACTCCAGTGAACGTCCACCTCTCCACGCATCAGTGGCCATGCTGGCGGAAAAGATTATCCACGCTCCAGCGCTCTCCACAACACATTTAAGTACGGAGGACATTTGGATTTTGGAATCCAGCAGTCTCCTGAGGACGGGCAGAGTACACACTGCCCGAAATGTTGAGTTACCGGCTCTTTTCAGAGCCACTCTCTCAAAAGAGATGTGAGATTTGCACTGTGGAATCCCATAGGGGTTAAAAGCATGCATCCACACCCTGTTAAGCCGTCTCTTTTGAGATGGAGCGTGGC